>CM077839.1:10029895-11229895 GCA_039776855.1 Mylabris sibirica
ATATCACGTTCCCCTGGACCGTCTCCAGATGATAATTTACCGATATCTGAATAGAATGTAGCCAAGACTTTACCATTCATGTAAAGTTTAGCTGTGCTTAACCACCTGGAGCTATTTGCTACAACATGGAACACCAATATCGATCATTGGGCCTGAGGCAGTTGATTCATAGTACAAACGTGATCGTTACCGATCATCTACATTAATTATTCACAGGGCAGACTGTGATTTATTCTACGGGTATAAAAGTTGATTGAAACTCTCGATTATAATACAAAACCGGACATGTTAGCAATCCTTTTGAACAGTTAAAAATGTGTATCGTAATATTTTTTTATTCGAGCAATTTGCAAAATTTATAACATTCAGATTGATGCCGATTGTATAGACAATGATTACGTGATTTACGAGTTTTCGAAAAATCAAATACAGTTTGCGCGTAATAATCTCATGGATGATATCCGATATTCTCTCTTCTCTCTATGTGTATGTGTTGTTTGTAATGCAACACAAAAACAATTACCAAACCAATTATGTTGGCGAATATTAAAACGAGAAATCAAAGCGAACGATGCAATGATCAAGATAATACCATTATTGTTATCTATCTCATAATCCATTAGTGTGGTCTCTGTGTAATACTAGGATGGACTTTTAAGCGTGACCACGTTTGTTGTTTGAGATTGCTACAGTTCCGCATTATGCCCTTACCCACAACTCTAAAATTTACCATATTGTTAGAAATCAAAGTCAATTTTCTACTATTAAAGTATTGTCTAAAAGTCATTCTTGTCCTTGTTTTCGTCCATATTCCGTTTGTCGTTAACTTTGAAGACAAGACTGAGCATACGTTAAGACAGTTTCGGATTAACAGTTTTGACAAACAATAAGTCTAATTCTGTTATTATTACTAATTTTGTTTTGATCGTTCTGTAGTATGTGATGTATTGGATTATTTTCAGTATTGGATTATCCATCGATAAATCAATATCACAAAACAATTCTGTTTTATTCAAAAAAATTATTAGTAGTCACAGAGAGATTTTCCCATGGGAAAAACCTTTGAGAATCGATTTGGTTATTTTCGACATTTTGTATTCACATAATTGTATTATCGAAAAACCAGATGTAAAACGAATAACATTAGAGTTTCATTACAAAGTTACAAATGTTATATCAAATCATAATTTCATCTCACAGTCAGTTATTTTATAAAACCCTCTTTCACTAATTTAAAATTTATCTCTGTACACAATTCAAATTAAATTGCACTATTCTCAATTCTCTTTGATTGTATGATTTTATTGTTTTTGTAATAGATATTATAATTAACAAAGAAAAGGTATGATTCCATTTGAAATTGTATTTTTACTAGAGGGTGTTTTTATCAAATATTGACCCCAAATTTCCTATGTTTATTAATTGGAGTGTAATATTTCGATTAAAACATGACCATGGTAGCTTTATCTGAAACATCCCTCAATTCTCTAAATACACACAACTCGTTTGATTTATGATTTTGGTACAATTGCGATGAGATAATGCCTAAAATCGAATTTCATCAATTTTAATTGAAAATCACAAAACGCTTTGTTGTTGAAAAAAAAAAACAACAATTGGTAAGGGCAGAAAATCTTTAACGTACATGTAGGTGAAATATTTATGCGAGATATAATAATTCACCCTTGCTGTATAATATTGTATAGTATTTATCATCTACCAGCCTAGTTCAGTGTCTCTCCAATCAGCATTTTACGAGCACCACAGCACACCGGTGCACCATAAACCGATTCCGGTTGTGTGTCGTTTCATGCTTTTATTTTTTTCCTTTAGTATTTTTTCTCCAAGTACGTTTACGTGAAAACTTGAGAAATTTATGCGGAATTCCATTTATCCCATTCTATATTACACACAAGAAATAAACAACAAAAGAGAAAAAATAAACTAAAAGATTTCCATTTCAAATTTTCTGTCTATCGAACTAATAATGATTATGTTTTGGTCTTCAGAAATGATGGAAATTCTGATCATTTAAATAAAAAAGAAAAATCTCGATATTTTTTTTTTATTGGTATATCAAAAGCTTATCGTTTTATTGTTGAAACTTTTTCATTATAACTTTCAAAGTTGCTTAAAATTATTTTTTATGTTTAACATTATTTTGGTCGAGTTTCTATCTTTTTATAAATATTTGACTTATGAATTGATAAATACTTTTAATGATCACTATTACAACTATTCACATCTCATATTGGTTCAAACTTACACGACTGTAGTCCGATCATAACATTTTTTTGAAATAATTAATATAAAAAGTACCTACCCTATAATTGTCAATTGCCTATAAATTATTAATTGTGCTATTGTTGTTGTCAACTACAATTTTCGCATATTCAATCTATGTTATTCATCAACGTGTGTCAATAGGTACATAAATAACATTGTGTTAGCAGCAAAGCTTTCTAGTTGTTTCTTTTTTTTTCATTTGTTCAGTTTTCAGCATGTGAATTTTTTTATGTGAAAAACCATATGGGATTCTATACGTAGATATAACTATATTTTATGATGTACCCGGTGACGGAAGGAGGCATAAGAGTTGTCAGTATATCAACGAAAATGTAAATGGAAGTAAATCGGTTTGAATTTGTGTATATGTGGTATATTTCTCGACCAATGGAGAATTTCTGTGGTGAGTGGTGGCGTCGTTTCCACCCTTCATGCATATTGATGTTAAAATTTCGCCATCCACATTTCCTAACTCTCCCACAAATATTACAAACTTGTTTATATTCTGTTACGGATCTGTTGGATTACCATATATTACTATATAATATTTACTTTAGACTTTTGTCACGGTTCGACTATGTTGTTGTTATTGTTGTTGTTATTGTTATTATAATGAATAAGCTTTAAGATTGTAAGATTTGTAAATTTGGAACAAGAGGTAATAGGAAATTTCTTCATTAGGTACCCTTTTGACTTATCGTTTATTCTAGTTGAATTGCTGTTTCTTTATGTTTTTGCGTTTGTGTAGGACAAAATAGTCAGCCTAATTTATAACCAAACCAAATCTATGACGTCTGTGAGTTGAACATGTCAAGATAAAGCAGTCACTGAAAACAATCCGGCAACAAGCGTGATAGATTATTTGTACAGAGGGGCAACTTAGATAATAACCTCATGACCTGCTGTCATTTTAACATTTTCCATCTAAACAATAATACAATTGATGACTAACTAGAAAGCTTTACAAGTATTGTAACATTCTAAAGACAAAAGTTTTTCAAGCCAAAAACCAATAATTTGATCCCTATATACTGTAATAACATGGGCTATTTTAATATTCCCAAACAACAACTCAATAGTGATGGTGTTTACTTTGGGTGTTTGTGTAGTAAGCAAACTGTATTCCTGATGGGATCTTCATCGGGGTTTGGATGTGAGATTGGGACAAGACAGTTGTGGAAGAAGGAAGGACTAAGGTGTTTAGTTAAAGAGATGGAATGTCGTTGACGAACTCGAATCAAGATTCTGATCCTGATCCTCTGGATTATAAGGGTCGAATTGAAACAAAAATTTCAGAGGGTTATATCTCCCTCTTATATTGTTATCATATATAATAAATACAGCAGAGAAAAAAAAACAAGAATAGCTTAAATTGGAATCTATTCAAGAATGTTTTTAAGCGACCATATCGGAAAATTGGTTTAGAGTTAATCCATTTTTGTTATACGCTTATCATCAACGGTCCAGGTCACAAAAGTTACTCTGTTAGTTTTTGATTAAATTCATAAACATTTTTGCGGACAATACATCGAGAGTGGAAAAACAGTACCATTAAATGAAATTACTAAATTCAAAACTTGCATACAGGGTGTCGATTCTAAATATATGGTTGATTCTATGAAACTCTTTATTAGTTAACGAGCGATTAGAAAAATACTTTAAGAACTTGTAGGGAGGTCTTGCAGACCATTTTAGCAAAATTAGAACCTCGTAGCTCATTTTGAGATTAGTTAAAAACGCTCGCTTTTGACGATGTCGTGGTTTTCAAAAACTTGCTACACATTTAAAATGACTTACAATTAAAATGACTCGACGATCCTCCTGACACTGATTTTTTTGTTTTTTTTTTCTTAATGAATTCTGGAACAGGTGGAAATGTTTCTCATTTTGCGTAGACTGCAACGGGGGAAAACTAAAAAAATCAATTTTGAGAGGGCCTTTGGATCATTCTTAGTCGTTTTTGACCAACTTTCAAATGAGCTATGAAATTCTAATTTTACTAAAATGGTCTTCAGGTACCTTCCTAGAGATCCTTAAAATATTTTGTTAATTGCTCGACAACTAATAGGAGTTTCATAGAATCAAACATTATATTTGAAATCGAAACCTTGTATTATTGTTTCACTGTTGCTTGTTCAAGTTTTATAATTTTTTTGAATTGATAAGAAAATTAATTTCTATCTTTTTCGAATCTCAATTACAATTTATAAATTTTAAGCAAACAATAACTTAATATTCTATTTAGTTTAAAGTAGTGTGAATGGTGAATTGTAATAGTTGAATCTAGAATTACAGGTTGAAAATTGATAATCCGAGATGTTGGCTACGATACATTTACAATCGCTGAAGGTTGATATTAACGAGAATTCTGAATGAGACTAGAGAGAAATTTTACGTAAGGAGTAAATATATGAAATTGTGTTTGTAAGAGAAAGATCATGGTTTTAGCGAATTTTTTAAAAGAAAATTAGCTAATGACGAGATCCTCACTTTTGAATTTCCGAAAAAATTTTGCACAGAAGTTCGTTTTGGGACCTCAGGAACCCATATCCACCGTTCGTTAAAATTCTTGTATACAGTATAATTCATAACAATACGAACATTGGAGAAACTTTGGCCACGCCTATTTAAACTACTTACATATTAGTTAGAAAGAGACAGAGAGACCTTGAGTTGTCTAAAAATTAAAAATGATGGCGGAAATTATTCCCAACCCTTAGTCCTCTGACCAAACACAGCAATTTCTTTTGTACGAAAGAACCTTGAAAACTTTCTATTTTGAAAGATAACAATAACCAGATCTGGTTTGTGGATTTGGTATTTCTGTCTGTTATTCATGAAACATGTGATTTTGACAAAGATGGGATATGGGCGTGGCCAAAGTTTCTCCAATGTTCTTATTTCTAGGACGGAATCTGTGTATATATATATATATATATATATATATATATATATTTATATTTATATATGTATACCCACGATAACTGCCGTAAAAATACTCCCATCTTAATGAAACTTGGTACAAAAATCAGTCTTTGGGATAGCTTGGATGAGTTCGTTGGCCAGACTGGTAAGGCCAACACTTTTGGAATAAGAGCTGAAGAAATGTTAAAAAAAATCATTTTCAATATTACGTTTGCTTAGATTTGGATGAAAATTAAAATAACAGTAGAGCCGACCATTGTCTATGACCCAGAAAAAAAATCATCAAAATCGGTTCGTTGGATCGCATGAAAAATGCAAAAATCTCTTTTTTGAGTATAAGCAGTAAAATCGATTATCTCAGATGGCTATGTGTTCTGACAATTGATATCAGAAAAAAAATTGAATATCGTGGGGGGTAAGTAATTTTGACAGTTAATATTAGACGCAAGGCATGCTAGAGAATTTCGCTTGAAAAAATCAAGCAGGCCTTGATTAGACGTATTAGACAAACAACAAACTTCAAATGAGTGAAATTTTATTAGTGTTTCTTATTGTTTGTGGATTAAAAGTATTTTTCAATAAAAATCAGAAATATTAAAATAACTTCGGGAAATGAATTTATTAGTTGATTGAATGTTATTAAAATATTAATATTAATTAAAAAATTAATTAATTAAAATTAATATTAATTGTCAGTATCATAAGAATGTTTTGCAATTAATATTTCAGTATGTAGATACATAAAAAAATTCGCTATATAAGGTACTTGCTGCCTTTGGAGATTTTTTTTGTTAATTGTGATGTTGAAACTACCTAAGTGTGTGTGTGAATGTGCTGGTCGTCCATTCTAGCTGCTGGTTTGTTGTTAAACATCTCGAACCACATCAAGGCTTATGTATATGATTATACGTCCATGTATATACATGTATGTGTAACTATTATTAACAGTATGATGTAGAAATTGCAACTATTCCAAGGATTTAGTCATGCACCTACTGGATATTCAACTGAAATTCAGTGAATGTTTGACGAGAGTCTATGATTACTAGGAAATTTTATGAAACCATCGACCACCGTTTTAGTTTAGTATTGAATTCATCTTTTCTTTATAATGTTTGAAAATCCTAGCTATCCTTAGATATTCCAATGCAAGATGTTTTTATTGGATGGAAACTTGCTTTCATTCGAAAGAGAATTTATCAAATAGTCTGTCTCTGTTTGTGGATACTTTGTACGTTTCATATCTGTATCAAATTCAAAGCAATCATTCTCTATATTTCTCCATCTCTGTATGTAGTGCGATGAAAATCCAAGAATCTAATATACGTACATATAAAAGTATCTGCTTGGTTACAACTGACTATCTCTTGGGGGAAAAATCGCACAAAGCAGACGACATAAACAACACAGTTGAATAAAAAATCACCATCATTTTTTCAATCTATGTAACATACCGAAAAGCTTGAAAGTTTTCATGTCACGTCCGTTTATATCAGAAAGAAAACGAGTTAAACGGTCAGCTGGTAGTGACAGCTTATATGTTAAAAAAAAAAATCCATTGGAACTACAGAGAGAGAGAGAGAGAGAGAGAGAGTAAAAGATTGTTGGGTGATATAGAAATTGTAGTTCTGTTTCATTTTTAATATGATATGAGGCTTGTGATAAGTATTTCGCTTACAAGTTAGTGACAAGCATGAAAAATTCGCGTGTTGTACGTACGGGTTAGGTCGTTGGACATTTACAACAACGACCGGAATCATGGAACAGTCCCCAGGAGGTTTACCCTCAACGTTTGCGTGTCCTAAACATTTATCAATTTTAATCCACATAGACAGACATATATTTAGTACATATATACAAAGCCCTATTCGCCTTTTGCTTACAGTTGAATTAACAGTAAAACAGCAATGTCCAATTACACCATTTAATTCTCAATTGTAGCGTTGTTAAAATTTCAGCTTAGAACCCCTCCCTTTTATCAACAATACAAAGAAATTCTAATAGCATTACAGAAAGGGTAGTAAGATTAATATCAGATTAAAATTCAATATATGACTGAGTAAATTTCTCTTTGACAAAGCGTCCATGTTAACAAAAAAAAAATACTAATAATATAAGAAAATACAAATTCTGTGTTGATTTAAAATTTCATTCGACTTAGGAAACACAAGTCTAGCTTTTATGAATCAGTTGTAGCTTCTTGAATTATCCTCGAACAGAAATGTTTCTAACGGAAAGCTAGAGAGATCTCATAATGGATTTGATAATGTTATTGTGGTCATTAAGGCCAGTTTAATTACGGCGAGTTGAGGGTTGTGGTTTGTTGATCTACAGATGAGTTTTAATAACCCATTAAGCTTTTATGCATCATACGATGATAATCATAGGGGTTGGCATACTAGTCGACATTTTCAAATACATAAATTCCAATTACAAAGTTAAATGAAACGAATTGACAAATTTATTACATATGAAATATTACAGCCCATCTTTCAAATATTTCGTCTTTATTTATTATTCACTTTTAATATTTACAATCGTTTAATTCTAATTTTAATACAAAGTAAAAAAGAATCATTCATGTTTTTGTCTTTTAATTTAAAATCACGGAAATTAGAAGCAAGTTTCATATACCCGATAAAAATTGCTTCCCATTTGTGGAAAAATTTAAACATAAATCACCGGGCACTTACTTTCCATTCTTTCACGCTACTTTTGTTTCTTTTTTTCCTGCATTATTCCTGTTAGTGGGTGTGTTCGTAACTTGCTATCTCGCCAACGTGTTGATTTATCCGTGGTGTTTTGCACCCCTCTTACATTTACAGAAATATCCAAAGATCTACGCTTTATCCAAGTTTAGAGTACCACCATACCTAAATAAATTTATCAGCTCTTTATCGAATAGATGTCAGTGAACATAAAACTTATCCGATATAGACGAGATATCAACAACTTCTTTTATAGTATACTGATTGTGAGATTTACTGGTTGATTAATTTTTGTTCTTTGATCGGCCAAAGGGTTTAATAAAATAAAATTGATTGCTAATTGATGTTTTTATCCTATTGTTTTACAAAAATTAAAATTATAAAGATAAAATGAATATTTATGTCATTGTCAATCATAAATGATTCTCCTGACGAAAAAGATGATTGCGTCGGTTTGATCTAAATGAAGAACATGCTTCATGATCCTTGATCTCTTCATTGGGACATCCAAATTGAATTTCCCTAAACAAGCAACGGATAAGCTTCATACCAGCTGGATTACAATCCGTACTATTCTTCGAATCTTTAGCTTTAAGAATATTTTGAACTTCACTAATACAAGTATTTATTACTTGATTTTGGATATTAGTAAACCATTTTTCTTTTGCCATTATTTCACTTACAAATCGACTAAATCCGGCCTCAGACGGATTTCCATCACCATCAAGCTATGTATAAGAGAATATCAAAAACATTCAGATCTAATTATATTATTATAATAGTTGTAATAACTACACTATAATAATAGAATAATACCTAACTGAAATAAGTGTACTTACTATGTTTTTCTTTTGACCTACGCATTTTAAAAAACACTGAAATTGTTAAATTTTATTTGTAATATTAAGGAATTTTGGGAAACCTATAAATTATTACCGCAATATATTTCCGACGTTGTTCAACCTCCTTATAATTAAATGTACCAAATTCTTGAGTACGATTGATAATTTGCTTAGAACATTCTTCTTTTAAATTTTTCCCATTTTCATATAATTGTTTGAAAACTTCTTCAGCACAACAAGGTGGTGACTTTCTTCGATATTTTTGAAAATTGACAGCTTCCTCGTCTCGTCTATATCTCGCCTTAGCATTAATGCCATCATTATGCTGTTGATAAAGTTGACTGTGCTCGTTATCTAATTTTTCATCTGCAATAATTTATTATTAAGTCTAAAATTTTAAGAGAAATTTTTTGAAACTTACTGTATGGAGTAACTAAATCATAGGCTATTGTTACTGTTTGTGACACAATAAACAAGTTTACTATTATTATGAGTTTCATTACTTGTAATGTAGATAGATAGTTACTATACAGAAAGATGAGATTTGACACATCTTTATAAAGGCATATAACGGTCTATTTGTTTGCAAAGTATTTGTTAGATTTTCTAGAAAAAAAATGCTAATCTGCTAATAATTATCATGTGAATATAATAATAGTGATCTAAGATCTAAGTTAGAACAAAAAGTAATTACTTTTAAATTGATGTTGTAAGTTGACGAAGATGAAGGATTTCTATACACAAATATTACCTAATTTTTTTTTGACTTGTTTTTCTAGAACTATGGTCAACTAAAAAAGCGTGTAAAAACCGAACTAAATCGTTAATTACAAGTTGAATTGTTATATTGCTAATCATCATCTCAAACTAGCAACATAGAAAAAAATTATCATTGTTCCATTTTAATTTAAATAAATAAAGCAGACTAAGTGGTTTAAGAAGAAAACAAATGAATTAATTTTCTTTTATTTGAACTATTTTAAAACGCTAATTCTCTTTTTAAATTATTGATAAAATGATACTTTTATTGAAAATTTCCATGTTAATTTTGAATCAAATTCACTTTTTTTAACACTAATAAGTACTCGATATTCTTTATTGTTGTAACAAAGCTCTCCAGTTTTGAAACTGAAAAAGCTAACAAATTACTAAATTTATTTGCAGCATTAATCAATATAGGTGTATACATATATTTTTTAAACTTAGATAAATACTTGAATTATTCTTATATACTTATTTCGTTTCTTTGAAAATTCTCATGAAAACTATCAGTTTAATTTAAAAAATAAATGAATATTTAAATTAAATATTGTCTAAGAAATTACAAAACGTAAATTGGACGGAAACTAATCTATTACAACTTGAAACTTTCTAGGTTCTCTTAAATAGATTTTTGTTAAAGTTTAGTTTTTGCGTTTGCTGTTATATATCGAATTAAATGCCATTTAAAACTATATCAAGACAAGTTAAATGAGTTTTTCCATCTTACAAACAAGTTTATCTATAATGATGTAGTTTCAATAGAGAAAGAGAGTATTTAAAATGAAAGAAATGATCAAATAACCGATATTTCAATTTATATGATATGTAATTATTTGTCAATTTTTCTGTTCTATCTTTAATCGTGATCTTCTCTATTTCAACAGTGTAATAGAAATTTCCGGAAAACTCGTTATCAACACAAAAACCACATACAATTTTATTGTCTTGAAAGCTTCCGTTTCAGTCGTTTGTTGTAAAACATATCCCCGGTAGTCTTTCATTCCTATAACTATTGCCTATTTTAGCAATCGATATATAACAGAAAATATTGGTATATAGGAAACTGTAAAAATTCTATAGCATATAAGGAGATAAATAAGGTGTATTTGAGCATTTTTTAAAGATTGATGGGTGGGTAAAATATTGCAGTTTTCGATCTTAGCAGATGTTTTTTCATTTCTAGCACAAGATAAAATAGAATTGGACTTGTAATATGGTTGTTGAATATGTATTACTTTTATTACGACTGGTACTTTTTCTATCAATAAAATGAATCTATGTAATTGTTGAATTAATTATGAGGATTTTCTGTTTATACACGGACTTGATTCAATTTTGACAAAATTTCAACAACACTAGTTGTATTTATGAAAGTCTACGAATTATAACAGCGTCAAGTTGGTGTATAGAAATTTATTTATACGTTTAGAAACATTTCAATCAGAAAAAAGTCAATTAAGACTACAGCTGTAAATTCTTTATGTTTCCATTTAATTTGTTAGAACAGTATTGAACATATCGGTGATATTTAAGACATTCGATAGATTATAAAGATGAACACTTACAGTTTATTATCAACATAATCAGAAATTGTATCTCATAAATTATCTCAATATCCTATAATCTACCAAACCGTCAACGATCATATTGTTCTTATTGAATGCTATAAATCTCTCTTTATTTAATTAAATCTACTTCTGTCGCACAAATATTAATGAAAGAGCATGATTACCAAATCTAACTCATTTCTAAATGTATACATTTATGGAAAAAAATGGATTATTTTGGAAGAATTTTTATCGAATATGCAATTGTAGGGCTAGGGCATAACCCCATCTGTTCTCATTGTTGGCAATTTGTGAATTTGTATGAAAGAGGGTGATTTCGATGTGTACATGTATGCGCTTGTTGGATTGCGCGTGGCGGTCCATGCGACCGTGAAATATTTAAATTAGGGGCCTGTTATGTACACTTCTCTTGTGTTGTTGATAGGGGAGAAATCGACAAATGTTGGAGAGAAAGCGAGTTCTATTGAACACTGATGTTACATTATGATTTACCACACTAAAGTATTATTCTAGTCTAGTGATTTTCATATATCACTATCAATTTTGCTTTAATTAATATTATAGGAGCTAATCAAAATTTACTTTAGACTTAGTCTAAAGTGAAAATCGAGAAGTGGTATTATATTAAATTTAATTATTTATATTTTTAATATTACGATTCTTATTATTAAAATCAGATAATGTACCTAAAGCTTATGTACGCTCTCAATTGATCATTGTTTTGGAGATTAATACCCAAATCGTGTCAGTTGTACCATACACTACTGTCATTTCTATGTGTGGTTATTGGTCCTATCCATTACCATCAACAGCCAATTCAAGTGTATGTGGAATGAAATGGGCATACGGTCGATTGGAGTAAATGTACACACATACAAATACATGCTGGGAAAGCATTACGAACCATTCTCTCTCATATAACCATTATATTCGTCTATTTACTACTCGATTGTTTGTAAGTCTTGTTTAATCAAAATATCTACAATAAAACATTTATAAATAAAATAATAGTAAAGAGAAAACCGAAAAAGAAGTGTAATTGGAAACAATCTCTTCGATAGAGTACCGCATATAGATAGAATGGTTTGAAGACTCAGATGAGAAGAAGATGAAAATGGTTGTCTGTTGGAAACCATTATAACGAGTAAAACGAAATCTAAGGGTTGTATGTGGGCTATTATAAGGGCACATAGAAAGGGGACGTTTGGGATTTACCATGTGTCGGAAATCAATCACGTGGATGTGGTGATGACAACAATGTGATGTTATATATGAAAAGATACAATAGATCTAACTATTACAGCTATCAATTTAAGTTTCTTTCGTGGAAATATTATGCTATAATATCGGAAGGTATATTACAATGATATCAATAATAGAGATTGTTTATTTTATTTATAAAAGATACTGTTAAGTTTCTTATTATATTATTCCATAGCTATTTATTAATAAATAAAAGGATAAATTGATGGAGAAAATTGCAAAGTTCGCTAAGCAAAAGTACAAAGTTTTTTTTATAGAGGATTAAAAATCATCACCAGTCAGACTAAGTAAAAAATTTCCTCAGTTCTATTTTGCCATTTAAGAGTTAGGCAGTTACTGATAAGCTGGTAAAGTTTTCCATGTCTGAATAATAAAACATTAAATAATGACTGGTTATTATTTTATGTTTTAAATTACAAAAATGCATGTAACGTTATTCTGGTTTGTTGTAAAACTACCTTTTGTTTTCTTTATTCAAAAAAAGAATGCGATTTTAATTCGTTCTAAACATAAACCTATTTTTCAGCAAGATGATAATGAAGCGGTTGAAATAAGCACTTGTTAGTTATCTTACGGTATTTTACTCCAACGAAGCCCTTTTCCAATTTTGTCCGATAATCAACTTTTAAACTTCTCATTGCTGATATCAAGCTTTCCAATTCTTATGGTCACACACTTAAAGTACCAACATAGTTTCTCAAAAGTATGGTTATACTTTCTATCACTACTGTAGGCATCTACTTCTTGTTTTTATAACTTTTGGGAGAGAAAAGTTAAGGCAGAGATAATTAGTTTTCGATAACAACATAACTTGCATTAACAATGTTTAACTTATGTTATTTAATTTCATATACGTTTATATTAATATTTTTTAGATATTTGATATTTCAATATGAAAGCAAAAACACACATACCTATTTAAGTACTGCTCTGTTAGCTCCAATTATAAGTTATTATAAAACTCAACATTTCTATTGGTGCTGCTAATAAAACTCTGTCAGTAGTTTATAAACAAATTTAATTTGTATCTTCTCTAGTATCGTACAAATAAAATAATGAATTTGCAGTTATAAACTTCTTTTATCTACGACTTATATATAAAGTGATCATTATACTTGTGGTTTTTGTAATATAATGACCTACTTTATATCCCTAGGGAGGTAAAGTAAATGAATATCCCTCTCATCAGCCAATCAGAAAATAGTATTTTAATTATAATTTCCGTCAAATGTAAACAAACCATGGTAACGACAAAAATATTTAACTATAGTTTGAACAAGTAGGCCTAAAGTGGGCATTTTCATGCAATTTTGAATAAAATGACATTCAATTTTTCTGAAATTTCGAACAAATACTTAGTTGTGAGAATATTCGTTGTATTATTTACAATGGAAAGTGGTAAAGAAGATGATTTTAGTAGTAGGATAACAGTTTCTTTTAAATGTAAAAAACCATGGCAACGACAAAAAATAAATAACAGTTCCAACAAACAGTTGTAAATAAGTGTCAATTTTTTGTGCGATTTTTGAATCGAAAATGATAAAGAAGGTAAATATTTTTGTACACTACCAGTACCTGTACATGTAGAAATAAGTCGTAGATAAAGTATAGTATACAACTCGCTTATAATGAATGCTAATTATAACCTCGAATGATTACAACACTCGCTCGCTCCGCTCGCTTGTGTTGTAAACTTCATTCTCGGTAATAATAGCATTCATTATAGACTCGTTGTATAATATACTATTTTTTAATATAGGTACTTGCCAACTGTATTAAACTAAAATTAATAATCAGAACAATTGGACTTCTATTAATAGTTATTGTTTTGATATCAATATTATTTTAATACATGAATAATTTTGTTCCATTCAAATAATTACAATTTCCAATAAATTTGCATATAGATTCCACTTTTCTTATAAATAATTTATGGGAAATTTCAATATTGTTCACTATTGGAATATTTGATATTCGCAATGTTCTATTTTCAAAAGAATAGGATAGGAACTTTGACGAAATGATATTTCTATCTATACGTATTTTGGTTAAATTTACCATCAAGTAGTTCCTGTTAATATGGCCCAAAGGTATAAAATTAATTACAATACAAACCTTAATTATTCATTTGGGATTTGATAATAATTTCAAAGCTTATATCTTATGAAATCTCTCTATAACTATTTGAAAGTATAATATAAGTATGTGTGTGTACGATGTTGCTATAATAAATCGATTCTATTTCAACAACCTAATTGCTGTTATCTCGGCAAATAATTGAACAAATCAGTTCGATCATCAAATACTGAATCTTAATTGGAAAACGAAAAATTCATTTAATTATTTTGTCAATAAATGAAGTGAAATTTTAATTAAATTGGAATTATGGATTTCTATTATTAAGGCTACTAATAGTGTTACCATCTCGGCTATCAGGTGTCCTTTGATCCTGGATTAAAGTATTTACCATGTGTGCCACAAGCTTATAAGGATTCCGAGTTAAATAACTTGACCTAGAGCTCTATTGTTCAAATATCGTTTTGCCTAAATATCAATACCAATCAATAAATGTTTTGTCTATTGGTATGCATTTAGATGTTGTATTAATAGTCGAAGGAAAAATAGAAGATATTGACAAAAAATTTTAATTTGTTGTTAGAGGCAGATGTCTTTTTGGATATGTATGTAGGGGTTAATAAAAAATGTACATTTAGTTAATAATGGTAGATATTTGATAAACTAATTATAAATTAAAATGCTACACCCTAGTTTGGGAAAGGAAAAAATTTCCCAGTTAGGCATGTACATACATGATTGCAATTATTCATGAAACGAAAGAGCCTTTTCGTTGTGGTGGCGTATACAAGTTGGAGGGATGGGCTGTAGGCGATTGAGGTTATTTTGCTGGCAAACCACTACCACCACTACCGCCACACTCACTATCAACCATCGTTCTTTCGTTGATAATTATCAAAATATGAATAATGAATTGCACACGTACTATGCAAACACGAACAGAAACCCTGTAAAGTCTATGACATAGAGAAGCCTAGTATTGTAGATTGAGGTGGTCAACACCCACTCTAACTTGAAATAGGGGATGAGTAATGCTGATAGTGTAGTATAGTGGGCATTCTATTCTCAAGTTGAGCTCCACCCAGTCTGTTCAAATGCTCTTAACAGGCAGCATCCTCTATTACTATTACGGAGATGATGATGCGTGCACTTGATCAATAATAAATGGTATGTGCACAAGAGATGTATATATCATGCCATGGCATATCCTGAAGGAATCATTATTGAAGTTTATTGGAAAATTGTTGAGAAATTATTAACTGTGTAATCTAATAACTTTAGGTAAACCGAACGTTATAAATTTAAAGACAGTTATACACTTTAAAAATTTATAAATATTCTACCACCACCTATTGTTAAATTGTTAAATAAAATTATAAATGCAATGTCCACTAAACAAACTAATATGGAAACTTGTTAGCATAAAATAGAGTTCATCTCGCATACATTAATTAAAATGTCGTGTGGCAAACAAAATGTTAAACTTTAACCAGACCTCCCGTTATGTACAAAATAATAAAACAAATATTTACACACAAGCACACACACACTCACTAACACGCACATACAATAATTTCGCCAAATATAAACAATCATACAGGGTGTACAACGCTATTTCATCTCGAAGTTGAACATACCTTTAGTTTCGCAGTGTCTTCGCTTTTCATTACTTTTAAAATTTGTTGATGTATTCTTCAAGTGACTGGACATAACTACGACGCTATGTACTGGAACGCATAACCAGTTGCATCGTGAAATGCTGCTATACACCCTGTAAAAAGTCTACAGTTACGCACCTACTAAATTATTATATTAAATATTTATGAGCAGCTGGGTTAATTATATTGACAACACGAGTACTCTTGATCCCATAGGATATTCTAAAAGAATTCTAAAATTCACATTTATTCAGTAAAACAAATAAAGTAAAGGATGCGATGCAAACTGTTGTATTTGTAGTTGATTGTGACTGAATAAGAAAACACCTTAAAAATTTCTATTCCTATAAATCCCTAAACTCTTAAATAAATATTTAAAATAGTCAAAGATTTTTGTAATTTTCTTAGGAGTTTAAATTCCATATGATTGCAGTATGTATATTTTATATAGAAATGTAGCAAATAAGGATGTATACTTAATTTTATTCCCCTTGAGTAGGATGGTGAAACACGGTCTTGTTGGCAAGGCAAGGCTAAAATTAACAAAGTTTTCCAACTAATTAAGAAAGTGCGCCAATGACCTCTTGAGTTTGCCTTAAACTTTTCTCACTGTAGCTTTCATAGTGAAACTATGCCATCAAAATTGTCAATCAATTTAATATTTTTTTAGAAAAACTGATCAAAATGGATGAACGAAATTACATCTAAAAATTCAATTAATTTAAAGTGGCCTATAGAGATTTTACAACTTATAATGGTCAGCTTATCATATCAGCAATTCATCAAATACATTAATGCTTTGAATATTATTCACTGTCATAGGATGTTCATTTTATAGATTTGAATTCTCTCTCATTTTCCATTCTTCCATTTATCCAGTTCCTGATTTATAAATACATATGGACGTTGTATTCCGCTAAATATAATGCCGTTATTTAACAACATAATCGAAGCTATTGTTCTGGTTGTATTGTTACAAACAAGAGAAGGACAGAAAATTACTCAACAATAAACATCTCATCGTGCAACCTGGTTTAGACAAATTGAATGCGGAATTAAAAAGGTGGAGGCGCCAGGTGAAATTTAATATAATTTAATTTTCAATTAACATTAACTACATTGTATATTTTTACTACAATTATTAATGTTGATTTATTAAGACCGTTGCTATTGTTTTTTTATTTTAATGGTAGACTTTTCTTATCGATAATAAAGATGCAAGTTTAGCTTTTACTAAAAATAGGAATAACACTGTAGAAATAACATATGGAAGCACAGAAATTAGATCACGTTTTGTTAGGAATCAAAGCGCTTTTTAAGTATACAAAGACATTAAGTTACTACTATTAAATTGTGGTCTACATACTATAATCCCACCTATTAGATGTTCAATTTACTAAACATATAGGTATTAAGATCTTATTATAGATAATGGGAAAATGTGGTGAAAATTTTAATACTTGATGTAAGTTTAAATGAATAAATAAATAACTCTCTAAATAAATTAATAAACACAAAAATTTAAATTTTCAATTTATTATTGTTCTTTTCGTATTATAACGATGCCAGTAATCTTAAATTTACTATTAAGGTACGGTAGAAAGAAAACAGTTTTGAAATATCTGAAAAGAGGGGATAAAACAGAAACTTTTATGGTCGAGTTGAAAATTCCAACATTGATAGCGTTCTTCATTCACGGCCAATTGGGAGAGGTCGAGGGATGCATACAGATTTGAAATATTACAATTCTAGAACACGCGCTACTGTGGCTTTAATAACAATGTGGCATCAGTATGAGAATGAGTGAACTTTATTCAGTTGATTTAATGATGAGTGCGTCATTGTGTCACTTTAGTGATAGATATGCATTTTATATTATGAAAATCTAGTTACAATTTCAGCTACATAAAACTCATTATATGTTAAGAAAGTGTTAGTTTTGTACGTTGCTTACCATCATTACATTCTTCTCGTCTATGGAAATTACACAACTTTGTATGAAAGGAATGACATTTGTCTCATTACGGGAAATCTCAAGTTGTTTAGAGTATTGGAATTAAAGTTTTGTCGGTTTCATTCTTTATTTAATTACAAGTTTCTATATAACAAATCGTTATAATTTTGGTGCATTCACATCAAGAATCACCCTCTAATGGATGTTCTGAACAATGTTGAGAAACCACCCTACCTTCAAATGAATACATCTAAAATGTTGTTCCCCACTTTAATACTGTTTCCCTTTGTTGTAAAGTTACAGTAATGGCTTCTACATATTTATCATTGCCTAGTTGCTTTTTACTTAAAGCTTACTTATGCCGAGATTGTAAATGTAAAACTTATGTAAAGCACCCACATTTCATCGTCCAGTATTAAAAATATTTATGAAAACAATTCACACTTGCTAAAAAATTGCTGTTTCAATAGTTCAAAAGATATTTCTTTTGCTTTTAAAAAGTCATCATGTGCCTGTTTGGTCTTTGTGAAAGTTTTCCGGAAACTTGACGGACAGATATGGATATACGAATACTATCGATTCCGGTCGGTGGATTCCAACAGCGGTGGTGGCGGCGGCGGCGGCAGTGACATAGAACTCCATAGCATGGTTGGCGGTATGTAGTAGCGCAAGCGTAAGTTAGTTGTTTCAAAGGGACTGGAGAAACGGCCACCGCCACGCCAGTATTTTAACTGCTTTAACCGAGCACGAAACAGATTTCCTGCTTCTCATACACATATACAACATAAATACCAACAGTTTTGTTAATCTTTTCGGATGGACCTTCAAAATAAATCTGCACATTTACATTCAAATAGCTCCATTTGTCCAATCTTCTCAAATTAGTTTCTGTTTATGAAATTTTTAAATAAGCAACTATCAAACAACACGTGGCTCTGTTATTAACTGTATGCTTGTTGATTTGAAGAGATTTTTGAGAATTAGTGCTTTGTGGTGGGACACTTATCCGCCTTCACGAACACTTAGTTGGGACTTTAATACATACAAAGTAAGTATTTTAAATTAAATACAAGTATTAGTTCGTTGTAATGATAAAGATTGCAATTATTCCTTCAATAAAAACTTGTCTTGGGAGACTTTCTAAAAGCTTTTATCTTAGATAGAAAAGATTCTTCAATTCTCTATTCATTTTTGAAATTTATTACATTCTTTTATAAATTTATCGAGCAAAAATCGTTGAAAATACCGTCCTTTATTTGAACAAAATACACTTCTAAAACAATTCATTTTTATCTTTAGAATCCGATTATCTTATTTCAACAAACAAATCTTTAGTTGTCTTTCTCTTGTTTCGTAGTTTGTGTCTTTCAATATAGTAAAGAGATGAGATAAATCGTTTTTATTGTCATTATATTTTATTCAAGTTGTTGTAAATCTTTATTTACTATAATTTATGTTGATATAGCCTTACTAACAAGACAACTAAAACAAAAAAGATAACCAGTAATTTTTCATGAGAAATAGGAAATTTGGATAAATCGAAATACGATCTGTACCTACGTGACGGAATCAAATCATTTTCGTATCCTTATATAATAAGACGAAATTTTTGTAACTTATTATCATAATATGATGATAAAAAACATACAACTTGAAAATCTACTCGTTTATGCATTTTTTTTTAAATATTATTGAATGTTATTTACTGTATCTAATAGATCGATTATAGAGAATTTTGAGATACCTACATTAAAATCCTGTCCATTATTGAAATATTTGAGAAAATTGAAAATGTTTTAAGTACTTACGATACTGTAATAAAAAACTGAGCAATTGTTGCTTTGTATAATGTGTAAAGCACACTCCAATCCTTGATCGTAGTTGAAAAATGGTGGATGCGCCGGGTATTCTGATTTCAAAAGAATTCCTCTTGAAACACCCAATTTTATTTTCACATAAAAATATACCTTCACTTATCTGTGCTTCTACTATTGTGTTGTCTAATTTAATACAACAATTTATACAACAGCGTTAGTGTCTGGCGCCATTTTTACAAAATTTTACAGATATGTTTATGGCCATAATATTTTCAAAATAAAGTTTTCATTGTTCTGGTGTGAGCGTAATTTAACGCTAAAATTATGCTTTTATTCTGTAAACAACAAAGCAATTTGAGAATACCCGATCTGTCTAATAAGTTGCGACGTGCATGCCAAGTTTGATTTTGATGTAGCATTTTAATTAAATTTGTGATTGAAACTTGATGTTTCCAGTAAAGTATAATTAACATTGAATATACAAAATAAAATCCGATTTTATGCCACCTTAATGGTTGAATAAACATTTTACACCTACAGTTTCCTTAACTTTGTTAGCTGATAGAAGAAAAGAGTTATACACGGCTCATTTTTCACTCACAGTCACATCAGCAATAATAAATAAGACATTGCTTCGAAAATAGAAAGTTTTTTTTCAGATACATATAGAATGATAATTGGAAAAGTTTATATTTGTGGGATGAATAAAAATTCTATATATAGCAACATAAAACTGTTTTTCGTCTGGGTGATAAAGGTGAAGAGCTGAGAGGATTGTTCTAAAGAGGCGCCTGGGGACGGTTCAACTAAACTCGATTGAAACTTGACATAAGCAACTTTCAATGTTGTATGTTTGTTTTTTTCATACTTCTTCCTTGAATTTGATCGAATTACAAATAGAGTACAAATTAGTTGGTCGAGTAATAAAGTGTAGATGAAAACTTTAACCAATTATTTAAGGGAAAATACAAGTATCTAATCGTAAATAGGAACATGAGGGATACACAAGCATTTGCCTCATTATCATGCAAAACTAAATTCAACTTGTAGATTAAATAAAACTAGAAAGTTAACTAAAACTTGGTGAAGTTTTAAATTAACAACTCAAACAGCGGGCTGAGTAACATCTGCATACTACTCAACAGATCCTAGAAAAACCTCAGCATTTTATTGAAAAATTACTAACAGAATCAATCTAACTAAATCTTATCAGCTTACATTTTTCTTCTTTTAACTTGACGCAGGTGATGTAGATATATACGTAGATATAATTGGACTGAAAAACTGATTTTACCAAAAAAGAACGGCCAAGGTTTTTATTCATAACATATCTATTTCGTCAAAAGGTATGTGAAACACACATGTTGCTGTATCGGAAAATAATGTGAAAGCCTTGAATGAAAATCGAATATTCATATTTCTCTTCATATTAGAGGTATTTACATAATACGGCGAATATTTAAAACAAATGTCTTGTAAATAATTTGAAAAATTACAACGTTAAAATGTAAGAAAAAACATGTAATTTCCTCAACAAATATATAACAAATAATTTACTTGATTTCAATATTGAGCTAGTCATCCGGAAATTAGATTTCTAATAGAAAATTTTCCTATTATTGTTGTCTACAATTACCCTAAACTTTGATTATTTTTTGTTGTTATACATGAAAAGCATCAATTAGTTATTTCCTTACGGCTACAAAGGAAATAAAATTGCGATTGAAATCTAGTCATTCCGTACTAAAGGCTTAATAATAGTAAAAGGGGAATGAACATTTAGAGAAAAATACAATTTTAGACGCTAGACTTTGCTAAT
Source organism: Mylabris sibirica (assembly GCA_039776855.1). Taxonomy (NCBI): domain Eukaryota; kingdom Metazoa; phylum Arthropoda; class Insecta; order Coleoptera; family Meloidae; genus Mylabris; species Mylabris sibirica. The sequence continues at coordinate 10,051,574 of CM077839.1, forward strand.
TTTCTTAATTTCAATTTAAAATTATCGACAAAGATTGAATGACCTTTTAATAAAAATTTATTTAGAGAGAACTGAAAGAAACAAAAAATGTAATTATAAATTCACAACCCTCATAATCATTGTTTAGCGAATGTTGTTTTTATCGTTGTACGATAAAACACCAACAGCAAAACCAAGAATAATTTCGACTGTAATTAAGATAAAGAATTTTTTTGGGTAATTTTGTTGTAGTCATAATTGTAATAACGAACATACAAAGTGTTTATAAGAGTCGTTTAAATAATACACTTTGATAACTGCTATTGGTAAATTATTTATTATTACCACATTGAAATGTTCAAATAATTTCTTTAAGTATGGTGAAATAAAAGAGTTGCATGATTCAATAGGAGATCGTTTATTATAAGAGCACTTGAAAATTTTGTCTTTTATATTCATTGTTAGAAAGAGACATAGTTTTCTTTAACTGCATCTTTAAGGAAAAGATATTATATGAAGCATGTAAACCGTCTTGTTCCACCAGTAGAATATCTTGGCAAATAACTGAAATGGGTGATTCGAGCAGCTGTTGCAATATTAAAAGCAACATTTATATACTTTTGTCAGAATAACATGTTCTCCTGCATATGAGACAATTCGTGTCTTTTTCTTTAATAAAGAAAAACAGTTCTTACGCTCATTTCTCTATGAAGAAGTAGTGCAAACTTAAAAATGTCATTCAAGATTCTAATGTTGAAAAAGCATCCCTCTTATACATTTTCCCAGTCCAATCTGTAGCAAATCTTCAATAAGTGCCAATGAAGAGATAACTTCCCAAGATTCTTGACATCATTATACGACCATTAAGTTGTAAAAACTTAATTTGGCCGAAGGATATTTGACATGTAATCAGTGTATATGAGAGCCATTCAAGCAATTTTCGTTTGAATCGTCTATCCCCGTAATAGGAGTAGGATATTAGTGCTCTAATGTTCATCTAGCTAGAGCAATTTCAGTAACATTTCTCACCTGAGCCTTGACCAACTAAAATATCAATCTCATTTTTTTACATATTTTTTTCATAGTTTTGTTTTATTTCCCGTGGAATATTTTCATTATAATTCACCTGTCAAAAATTCGATTAACTCGAAACGGAAAGTCATACGCATTGGATAATAAAATATGGAAACATATATTTTGAGCACTTAAAAATTGCCCACCCTGCAAAATATTCAATTTGAAATTGAATTTTCTTTTAGGAGATAAGCATTATTTATATCTTATTAGGTGGAAACGAGGTGGCAATAAGTGCATATCTGTTTATTTTCTCTCTATGTGTATGTGTATATATATATATATATATATATATATATATATATATATATATATATATCTATATTTTCTTTATACAACGAAAAATAAATGTGAAAACCCATTTACTAAACATAACAACAAAATAAAATTGAATTTATATTTATGTATATTGAGGAAGAAGGAGTCACAATTTTAATGTTGTGCCTACCCACTTTTGTAAATAGCTGTAGCGTAGATTTAGATTATGAAAATTCCCTTTTCATAGAGTAGTACATTAACTTCAACGTGCAAATTGATCAAATTTTTATAAGACATTTTTAGTCTACTGTAGCAAACAAATAATATACATATAGAATCTATGTTAGTTTATAAAAAATGTAAGATTTGTCGAGTGAAGTTACGTACATTCAACTCAATAAAATATTCATATGTGATATGTTTGATTTTTTACAAAGATATCTCCTTTATTTCGATCAAAATGTTTCTTTTTCATTTATGTTTTAAAGCTCTCACAATCAAATTATTAGTGAAGTTGTAGCGCTTAAAAATCGACAATAAAGCAATGTCTTTTTTGTTGTATTTTCATCATAAATAATTCATTTTAAGATCTGTTGCATTCTCGTGAAAATATGCTTATTTAAATAAAACTTATCTGCGAAACAAATAGTTTGTACAAATTTAACGATTGTATAACACCAAATGCCACTTGTAATTAACGGTCTAATGTAATTGATTTGAAACTATTAGTTGATAATACTTTCAAATATTACGAACCGTTTGTCTATTAAAATAAGAACAAATAAATGAGCTACGGTAGAAATAAAATACCTATCTATCTTTACAACTCACCCAAAAACCTGATTCTAGAGGCCAGTATGATAAATGACCATTAATTAAAGTGGATATGGGCCAGAACAGCAAACAGGTCTAGGATGATTTCAAACGCCTTATCCTGAAAATTCTCATTCTGTTTTCCTTGTTTCCCACTACAGCTACCTCATTATTGGATTCCTTTGGGCCTATTCTCTGAAAACAATATAATCGCTCGCACTGCCACCAACACTATCATCATGCTTTAGACAACTTAATCGCACAACCTAAAACGATTCCAGTATTTCGCCTATCTAACCACTATCATTAAAATTTCTCTAAACTAACAATGAAAGGTAATTAATATGTTCAGATAATTGGGTTGACTTAAAAGTTTATTGCCGGCTACTAGCCCTCTCGTTTGCAAGCTAAAACGATTTGAATAATAGAACCTTATCTACATTCGACCGCAGTCGGAAGCTAATTGGGAACGGAGAGTTGATTTTATTTAAATTATTTCAAATGGAAACGAGAGAAAAAAAACGATACTATATGATAACATTGTGTGGTAGACAAGCTCTTTTTGGTTACTGTGTGGAAAAATCAATTATAAAATAGTCGGTTTCATCTTTATGTATTTGTGTAGTCTGTTTATAACTCCCATAATTTTTCCGGTAACACATTAATTACGCATAGTAATGTATAGTGCTATTACTATTTCTGATATAGGTGTGTTAATGGGGTTGTTTCATTACAGTGGTGGCGTGCAAGTAATTCTTCACAATGTTGCCCACTATTTCAACCCTTCTAGCACTATAAGCACGAGCGACTAATTGCTCCAAACGCGCTATATTTTCACTCTTTCTCTATTGCATTGCTTTTGTTGTTAAGTGGTCTGTATTTCAATTAAAATTGAAGATCTAAAAACAATCTAATTTTGGACGGTTTTATAAATAATTGTTGAATAAATGAGCACGAATCAATTTATAATATACAAAGATACCTTGAAGCAATAGAAAATATTTCATTTTACTTATTTTATTTCCAAAAATTGTGTTGAATAAAGTTTCTTCAACACAAATTAAAGACAAAACGCGCATCCATTAAAATTTATAACAGCAATTTGAACCATATCAAGGAGCAACACCAATTGCCAACATTTGTCTATAGAACACTCATCTTTCCTTTTTTTTTTGTAATTCAAATTTTCACCATCTTTATGGGAACGAATGATGATGAGGATAATAGATGCCAAGAAGAAGAATCACCATAACAAAATCCCAAAGATAAATCGTTGGCTATAATTTTCCATGACATCTAACCGATGAACGTGTCGTTAATATAGACATAAATGTGGCATGATTTAATTAAATCACTATTGTAATTTTACAAAATTCTTCAAAATAGACTTACGATTAGTCATCGTGTATATGAAATGGAAACTTCTATACTCAAATATATTTTGTCGCTTAGATCTAATATAATTTATCGTAAACTTTGTTAGTATATAGAACCACAATCGTGATCGTCATTAATAATTGAATCTTCTCAAAATATAAGGCCTAATGAATATAATACTAGATGTAATTAAAGATTGGTCAGGTGTGCGTGTGTATCTATATGTTTGAATCTAACTAGATTACAAAGTTATAATTCAAAATCTCTTAAGGGTAAACATTGGCAAACCCCAACTTAAAAGCCTCAATTCAACTACCGATAATCCTGTTATTGCTCGGGTAACATTTATCAGTAAATAATAGGCCTTAATATTGAATTATCAATCAGAATCGAATACCAAATTGAATCATATAAAAATTATCGTTGTCTTATTTTCTTTTATTAACCATGTTAAACATAAATGATGTTCAAAATATGAGCACACGATAGTCAATTCGGATACGATACAGAAGATTGTTAAAATGTTTAGAGTATAGTGTTAAATATCCTGTACTTTTGACCATCATGATCGACAAATTCAGTTTTCTTATTGTCAAGATTTTATAATTCAATTCAGTCACATTTCAACCAGTACTTTTTTAGTTTTTTTTGTGATGAACATTGCTGTTGGAAACTCTCGAGAATCGTGATATTTTTACAAGTTTTGCTGTTTTTTTTAAATTTTGTTGGAAATTTGTAAGATCGTCAATTTTTGACAATTTATGTTGAAGGATTCGTTTTTTCTTTTGCTTCAATATATTTCATGTATTAAACTGCTTAGGAATTTTAGCTTAAAAATAATTCCCAAAAAACCTACTAAATAATATAACTGTAGATTTTCTGATGTTAGTACAGTTACCAACGTAAAGATAATAAGAGAGTTTATTTGTTTAGACTCCATCACTATAGAAAGCTAAGCTTTAGAATTTCCAAGAGCTATTTTGTATAAATAATAAAAACGAACCTATTTGCAGCATTAATTAATTAATTAACAAAACAAAGTAATCAACTATTTTGCGAAGTTATTGCAAACAATCTACTTTAATTTTGATTACTCTTGCTTCTATTAACAATAATAAAGCTGTATTTAGTGTTCGTAACCAGGTGAAAATAGTACTATACGATTTATTTAGTTCTATTATATGTATGTATGTATGTAGCCAAACACATTATTTATCATTAATTAAAACACCTACAGGGTTTTCATGAATTGCCCTGTTTATAATAATCAAAATATAATAATGATTAATTATATATTTGCAATTCCATGTCTATATTGGAGAAATAATTGGAAATAAATCTAGTGGGCGGCGAGTAAATAAAACAAATATTTTTCTGAACAATTTAATAGAAATAGACAGTTCATTAAAGCAGAATTTTAAAAGTTTCATTAATTTGTTCTAAAATAAAAACACTATTTTATAAAAGAGCTTAATTTTTTTGTTTTCTTCATTTCAGATTCGTATAGAAGCTTGAAATTGATACAAATTTAAAGGTAAGTTATTTTAATACAATTTTTGTACAATATTGAGAGAGAAACGTAAATCGAAATTGTAGTATTATTTTGAATTCATTTCAGTTCATTAGTTAAGTTGTAAATTGTGACGATATTATTCAGATTGTCTGAATATTTATGAGGTTGCATCATAATCAAAATGTACAAACCAGTTAATTAATGAAGGATCTTCTAATTGAATTAAATCCTTTGAAGTTGTGCTACTGTCATTAGTAGTCACTCAATTTTAGGACGATGGCGAGCTCGGCCCCTCAAGTAACAACCTTTAATTCAAAACGAGTAGATATGTATTATGTATTTAGACTTATGAATTAACTCGAATCGAAGAAACTATTTTCTACAAATCATTTGAGAAAAAAACCTTCATCCATCCCATTGTAAATTAATTCATTTTGCATTTTGTTAAATTTGTCTAGAATTCCTTCTTTAGCAGTTGTACTTTTTAAATTAAATTTTCCAGAAGGAAAATTCAACGAATAAAAATAAAATGAGGGGAAAAAGGAATAAAAGTTTGCATCATCTCTCACCGATCTTCTAAATGAATAAAATCGCAATAATAAAAAAGCGAAAAATTGAAACCCTTAATTTTCTTTATACGAAAGACAGTTCAGATATTTTTCCATGACATTTGAAATTTGTCGTTTCAATAGTTGAAAACAAAAAAAGCAGAATTCAATAGACGAAGAAGAGAAGGTGTAAGAAAATGTTCTGGTTTCAGGTTGGCACTCCTAAAGTCAAATACAATGAAAAATTCATATTTGACTCGTACTAACTAGGGTCGTCATTTGCATTTTTATTATGTTGGCTCTGCCATCATCGCCATTGTTGTTGTCGCTGTCATCATCGACCTCCTCCTTTCGTTTGTTTTCTCTTGTCTGTTGCTCTGTTTACCCAACAATCGACGAAAATGCGGCGCCTCCACCAATTCTTCCCTACACACTAAAAATTCTTTCAAATTCTTTCGTTCGTAAATAAACAAAATTTAAAATAAAAATATTGAACAAACACTAATCTAATTAAAACACTGAAAAAAGGAAGTTTAAAAAAATATTTTATCAACTTTTAAGTATAGTAAAGAGTCAATGTCTAAACAAACCCTTTGATGCTCATTTTGTTCGATTAAAGTTAATGTAAAAGCAAATTGGCTTATGATAATGGCGTATTAACCCGATAGTATCAAAGAAAATCGACTGAAGCCGAGTTACTGCGTGTGTAAGACATGTTTACTTTATGAAACTTTATGTAAAAAGAAAGGTTAAAATTAAAGATGAAATACGTAACAAGATATCTAAGACTTACACAAGTTGGCCTCTAAACACATTTTGTCGTCAGTACTAACTTAATACATCTCACCGAATATAATAAATTATGTAAGACAGGTAGTTAGAAGGCTTCCAAGTTTCCAATCAACTCGCGAGAAAGCCGACATGAATAATTCTTCTTAGTTGACTTGGTTTACTGTAAAATTTCTCTACTGTGATAGTGATAATAGCATAATGAGTAGGAAAGTAATAATATTATATATGCGCCTAGTAACATGACGGTTTTGAAGGGATCATTCAAGATTTTAGACAACATCATATAGTAAGAACAGAAGACATCTACCGTTATCAACATTACCGCTGAGTGTTAAAATTTCTATTTGTAGCATATCTATTATAATTTAATTAATTTCAACAAATACACGTAAATCAGTACATGCTTTTAGTATCGGTTGAAGATGTTTAAAATTTACACAATGAATTTATTCATGTTGCTCTCGATATGGCGACTTTAATAAGCAAATTAAACGGAAATGGAAACGTCCGATATTCCTAATTGGATTCCTAATAAGCTTAAAACTATCAAGTAGTTGGATAATTATATTAAAAAAAAACATTATGAGAAAATTTGTTAATATGTAAATTCAATTATCTCAGTATTTAGAGCTGCAGGTGTTGCAACTGCCATCGAAATACTGTGTTTACATAAATGATTAATGAAATTTCCCATCTGCAATAAACGTGTTAATGGATGTTTTTTAATACCTTTTTTGTGTTTTTTAATACAAAAAGAGATTACCTGCAGTAGATTTTAAAAATCGGTAAGTTTTATTGTTTAAATTGCTCATTTTGAGAATATTGGTGAACTAATATCTACAGTTGTGTAAACTTCAGTATTAGCATAACGGGATGCTTGAAACAATCGAAAACAGCTCTAATGGTCACTTTATTACTGGCGTCTTTTAAATTTTTAGCTGCTATAACAAAATAACAACACAACACATTTTTTTCTGGTTATTATTAGTGATAAGTTGTTAATTTTAAAGCTGAATTCCGATAAAACATCATTCTTGTGCTTTCTCTTGGCTATCATAAGGAAAATGTGCAAGTCCATATGGAAAGCCATTCCTGATAGCAATGCGACAGTAGTCCGTCTAGACCATTTATCAAAGAACGGCGGCTGCACGTGACATGCTGGCTATGTCGCCGCCACACGAATACTGGGAAACAGCCACACCCCACAACATGTGTTTGAGTTTTCACTCATTAGTGGAATGGAATAAGGATTTTTCATTAAATGTTTATATATAAAAAGGGCAAAGGGGAGAATCAGAATTAAATAGGGATGGAAACTTTCAACTTAACAAATTCGTACCATTTGTAAGTTATGAGTCTTTTTGAACAATCATCAACTCACATAAATTACATAACAATTGCCATTCCTCGAAAATGGTCTGTAAAATCTTTAATTAGTTAGCATGTGTCCTTATAAGTATTTATATGTTGTTTAAAAGTATTCGTTTCATGATAACTCTAGCAATCTCAGATTTAATTGAGTTGAAATCAGAATGGACACCTTTTTGGTAATTGTCTTTTTGTTATTGTTACCAATATTTTAGTTGATATTAAAGTGATTCTATGGTTATAAAACATTCTCTGTTCATGTAAATGCTTTTGCCTTTGTTTAGCTTTATAAAAGAGAGTTGTTATACGAGCTGTGTTTTATGAACGAACTAAACTAGGGCACTGTCATTGTTCTCAATTTAAAAGGATCTAGTGATCCCAAATTATACGTTTTAAAGTTTTATAGCGAATATTCTTTCGTTAATGTTTTATTTATTTTGTAAAGCGATTAGCAAACACGTTTTTTTCTTCTTTAAGATAAAAGTTCCTTCGTTAATATTTTGAAGGAAATTTCACTGAAATAATCCATTATTTGATGGTTTTAAATTGTGGCTCTTATGTATAGTCTTCAATAATTTCACAATATATTGATTTATGTATATTGAAAGCAGCGGCATTCTCTGAAAATGACTCAGTTATGAACTTATGTACTTTCATTGTAATATTTTCATTAATATTGGTAAAGACGCGAGAGCTCTTACTTCCTACAACCGTAAGTCTAATTCAAAGTAAGAGCATAAAGGGATTTTTGTAGAAAACTAGACGAACCAACAGAGTATCAGAATGGTTTAGATACGATAGCCAGTTAGTTATCGTTGAAGCATCGGCAATGTTTTAGAATTCTAGTCAAGTCCCAAGAGTAAACGATAGAAGGTTAGTTTAGAGAAAACTATTTTCAGTATTTACTATCCTTCAACAAGGAAATTCAGTTTCTAAAATTCAGATTCATTCACACATAAATTCCAATTTAACCATGTAAACAAAGATAAATTTGAAAACAATTCATGTGATTACTTGATTATAATTGTTATAATATTAGTGTTTATATTGTAGTTATTGTGTGTTAATTGCAAATATGATGCAATACTCTCTTGTGTTTATTAAAAATTAATCGACTTTTATGGTCGTTAAATTAACTCTCTAACAATATTAAAAGACAAAGTGTTTATCAGTCCTGCCAGGATATAGGATTTATTTCCACAACATTGAACCTTGTTAGGTCACTGGAAGGATCAAAAAATGTCCCATTTATCCAACCGGCCTATTTTCAACACAACTGTATACCAATGATGTATTGTTTTCTTGTTCCAAATATTTTATGCGATATCATGAACTATGAACCTTTTTTTCGTGTCTCCTTGTTGGCTGATATCATTAAGTTGACCCTTTTGGTAATGATGCAACACATGCGTAAGCATCTCTATGCTGACCCTGCTGTTGACAGCTTGGAAAATTCACAAGAGATCCATCTGAAATGAAACTGTAATTTAATTCTATGTTTTTGTTTCATTACAGAAATACATTTGTTATAATTGTTATTTCGTTCCTCTTTTCCGACAAAAATGGAGATTTCATTGGATAGTTGTTAAAATAGCGATAGCGTAGGATTAAATTTTAATTTAACAAAACTAGTTTGAGAATACGATTAAGTCGGAACAAAACATTAAAAACTTGGTGACATTTCGAACGACTTCTTTCATTATATCTTAACAATGCCTTTACCACAATGTTATGCTTTCCATTAGAATTTATACTACGTCCACATAACAATAGGTCTTTGTATTTTGTTCTTATATAGTACTCAACTTCCCAGAAAGATTACACAAAATATTCTATAAATTGTTTTTGACATGATGTATTTCGTTGAGTTGTTGTTTTGATATTACTAATGTCTTCATTTTCTTGTAGTTGACTCAGACTTCCGCTAAAGCACACACATATTTGTTGGTGAGAATTAATTTGTGTTTTGCGGTCTACCATCCACCATTCATTACAAAATAAGACGAAAGAAAATTAACCGCTGGAGGATATTGTTTATCGGAAAAGTCCATGCATTCACTAAAATGACCTGAATTCTAAGAGACTTTCCTTGTATTCGGTTATCGTGAATGTTTCACTTTTATACAACTATTTTCTGTTTTTCTTCTTTACATTCGTTTGTGAATCAATCGGCCACAGAAAACAAGAAGAATGAGAAATAAAACGTACAATCGATGCAAGAAAAATTGACAGTAATAAAGTTCTATTGATCCGACAAACATTTACAAAATTTCCAAAAGGTTTTCCAAGCGAATAATAATGCAAGAGCAAAACTACGATTATATATATGAAACTAGAAGAACGATGGAGTATATTTTTCCGGCCGTCGGTTTGAACGTGTTTTGAATCCCATTTAAATTCACCCTAAAGCCAATCGATAGGTTCTTTACGATGGAAATTTTTTAGCTAGATATTGACCAGGATCATCCCGTATAAAATACAAAGGAATACATTGTAAGTTGTAAATAAAATAATAAATTCAACACATAAAACAAAATAACTTGAATGACAAAATAGATTGTCCTCAAACATCCGCACACAAAAAAACAGGCGAGACGAGAATTTTAACACAAGGTCCAGTTGAAATCTTTCTATTTCTTCTTTTATTTCTTCTGTAAACGATCTCTTTGACGCGTGATTGTATTCCCTTCTAAAACCTGTGTCCATCTATTTTCAATGATATTGGTTTGATTTCGTTGTGTCAATATAGGTCAAGTCCCAAGACTTGGAACCAGAGTCATCACAAAGGAATAAAATCTACAAACCGAATATCTATCTAGTCACATATACAAACACTTCTAGTTCTCCTTCTTCAAACACACGAAATCCGTCTTTAAAAAATTTATAATTCTCTACTTGTATCTACTTTAAAAGTGTAATTATCGTTGCATATCATCTTGAAAATCATTTTTTAAATAACAAACTGGTGAGCAGGTGTAATCTCAGCATCTTAGCAGGTGCCTTCATAGTCCATCAACCTCTTTCGTGATTCACCTGTCTGTTTTGACGATTAATATGATGATAGTTAAATCTTGCTGGACCACAAGATATATTCACCTGCTCTTAAAGTACCTATAGTATATTATAATCTGATCTACCGGACAGGTGCTCAAGTCAGGTATATGCGAATCAGTATAATAAATTGAATTTTACCTGACTGAATAAATTGACGCCACAAAATTCGATATGAATTTCTAGCTTTTCCAAAAGTTGTCCAAAAATAAAAACTAATTAAGCTTCATTATTAGGTATATTATTTTAGAATGTGTTAAACACAAGTAAAATAAACTTGATTATTTCAATAGAGACATCGTTATTATCAAGATAAAATATGTAGATGACTTTGAAACTTTTCGAAAAGCTTTCTAAATTTTCAATATAAACTTACCCGTGTGGAAAAGCACATGAATAACTATAGGTATTCATTGTAAAATAAAGTTACATTTATAGTACTTATACATTCTTCAGTGAGAATTGGTTGGATAGTGGAAAGTAAAAAAGGCCGTATTTTTCAGCATCGGTACCAGATCCAAGACTGAATTGCGATGCATTATAGGATCCTGAAAACCAAACACCTCCTTCTGGCTCTATAGGGTGTAATCAAAATCATTGACAATCTTTAAACCTTTCTATCCCTATGTGGAGTAGAGTACAATAAACATATTCTGTAGGATTAAAACGAAAAACATTTTTTGGCTAATGTTGCTGCCGAAAGTTGATGAGAAAGCAGGTGTCAGTGTGACACTTCTCGGATTTCCATGGCATTAAACTATACTATAGGACAAAATATTACGAAAATTATTCCATACAAAACTAAGCTCTGCGTAGCAGGAAACGCTGCACGTTCTTTTAAGTATTTGTCACTTTTCGAATTAGATCTGCAGTTTCACGAATTCGGGCCTGCTGCTGTTCAATATTTTACACTGGCACTGAATAGACTAATTATTTCTTATGGTCCCAAAATAAATAGAGAAAAATGTGAAAGGTAATAGATAAAAAATAGTAATCACTTAATCACACATAATCAACGTTTCCGTTGCACCCGCAAATGAACACTGATATTGGTCGAGGGGTATTAATTACGTTTGTGTATTAACCACAATTATTTATAATTACGATTGTTTTGTTCTAATTACTTTGAGAAATCTTCAATAGTAGATCATACCGACCCTATAATATATAAATATATTATACAAATCGGTTCGGTTTTTCGGGCTCTAAAAGTGACTTGGCGATTGTCGTTATTTTGAATCCACCCTTTATTTTAAAATAAGACAATGAATATTTTTAGTCATTTATGGTAATAATTAGTTATTAGCTTGATAATAATAGCCGCAAACTTAACAATTACTTAGGCCTAGTTTGTAAGTTAGAGCGTTTTATGTTTCTTATCCTTTGTAGGTAATAGAAGTACCTTAATTTTTAACCAATAAGGTGCATTTCACTAAATTTTCAATAATTTTAAAAGTCTAGTTTTTTCTACTTGGTAGTGCATAATAACCTTTAGATACTTAATGAGAGTTTAATTATTTTAAATCTTATCTTATTTTTTTGGCCGTTGAAGAAATGTGTGTAATACAATTTTATCACTTATTTCGACAAAATTTTTGGCAAACTCACAACCATTATGAAGCATTGTAAGACGGACCTTTATTACCTGATTCTACTAAACTCACCTACTATTTAGATTTTTATTTTTTATCTAATAAATCGAACTTTCATCGGGCTTACAACAATTTTCGTGTAGCATGTTTTATCGACTGTTTTTGTATGAATTGTATGAAGAAAAATGAACATAGTGCTATAAAAAGATCTTGTTTCTGTTTTTTTCTACGAGAATAAGAGACGAAAATATAAAGTTCTACTGGGGATATCAGTATGTATTTTCCGACATGCTTTTTTTGTCCATAAAGAACCATAAAAGTCTACAAATGATTTTTTTAGTGGTCCATCCATAAGTTTCTACAGGCCACATATGGTGATGATTAATAATATAACTATAATAAAACTTCATGTGGGCATATGTAATATTATTGCCAATAGTTGTAAATTACTAATTACAGAAAAGACGAGTTGAAAATTTTAGTTTAAAATAGTTTATATTTTTCTGTGTACATGCATAGATGTTATGTTTTTTAGAATTATGGATGTATGTAACTAGTTCAAAAAGGGGGCTCAGATTAATTTAATGTTAATGAAAAAAATAATAACTAACAATAACGGCTTGTCGAATCTTATGAATGATTTATTAACAAGTCTTAGGTGAGATTTAAATAAAGTTATTAACTGAACTAATTTACATTTTGATGAAAATCTTCTCGTCTTCATCCTGTCAAAAATTAATACTTGCAATGTTATTTTGGTACCGTTGTTTTAATTAATCAAATATTAGAATACGCAAATAACAAATTTGTTAATATATTTATCTAATGTATAGGTAAACGAAACAAATTTATTACCTGTTTATTTACAAAAACAATTAGGAAAAAAGCATAAAATATATCATTAGGATAATAAATTGTTCAATATACATGTCTACAATTTTAACCGAGATTTCTGAGTGTGAATATAATTCTGTTTGTGTTAATATTACTGTTGTATATGTGTGTAATTTCCTTTAGCACGCAATGTAGTTTTGAGATTAGTAATAAAGTAAGTAGTTGAAGTCTTGTGATAACGATAAGGGAAATTTTACTTTTCAATCAGATTAGAAATTTCCGCCAACGTACTGTAAGGGACTGTGAAAGTATATGTTATTTTGTTGTTAGACACCACAATATATGCATTTTTATTTTCTTTCCTTAGAGCAATCTGTTTTTCTTTATAAAGTGAAAGGTGCGTTCCAACTTTGACAATAATTACATGGTAGTTTCAGGTAATGATAAGCAAGTACCTAAGAGTAATCCATCTTATATGTCCGACAGTTTTGAATTTAATCAGTACACACGCGACTTCACCTTTATTCATAAATAAATATCCCTTCAAATTTGAATAGTTCATTTCAATACGAAAGGGTCCGCCTATTAGTGTTTTACTATTCTGAATTAATTGAAATAACCATGAAAACTTGTCCGGTAGTCTAACTAATAGTTACTCAGCATTACTCAGACTACAATTAAGAAAATTGCTAATTGTTTAAATAGTAAAGTTGTAAAGATGTATTTTAATTTGGACAAAAGTTCTTGTTTGAATTTGACGAAAGTACAAGAAAAAGCACTCAACAATTGTTATAAATGGAACTTACAGTACGTTTGAGCGAATACGGTAATTTTGAGAGATACATATTTTGTACTTAGACTTCCATCAAACTGATATTTATTTATTATATTATTTAATCTAAATTAATTGCTTAATAAATACTTGAAATTACAACAGACTTACCATGCATGACAGTTATCTATATTAAAGTAATTTTTGCCTTCATTGAGGGGAATATGCATTAGGGTTTTCTCATTACTTGGGGGCCAATAGTATTTTTTCTGATTATGTACTTAAAAAAATATAGGCTTGTCACCTCTGCGGTATTACTTTAATTAATACTTGACAGAATTCTGAATTGTAAATTCAAATGAATTATTCATTTTGTTAATTATCATATTTGGTAGCGTCATTTGAATAATTTGTAATACACTAGTTTAAATGATACAAATTAACAAATTTATACAATAAAATCAACACATATAAATACAAGTTTCCCTTACGGAATTCTATTTTGAACTCTTCGATTGTTGGTTATATACGTTTACTGAATTTCAAAGTTTTTATTTTTTAATATTTAATACATACACTACCCGTATAGGCAAATCGTTTATATACATAGCTGTGGAGGGTAATAAAAGCTCAAAATTCCCATATTGCTTATTTCCTGGTCGATGCGGTAGATATGGCATACCACACTCATACATACATTTTTTAACGACTTCAACAATACACTGTGTGTAGTTTTGGAATTATGTAAATAAATATCTATGTATAATACAAACAACAACAAAAAATTCATTGTTTCTAATAGATAAAAAACACTATTAAATTATGTTTAAAACAAGAATTTCAATTTAATCAAAATTGTTATTTACACAATAATCTATAATCAATTAATTATAATTTCATTATAAAGTACACACAATTATTCACAAAATGTTTTGTGTATTTTATTAATGATATTAAAATTTGGATATAATAGGAGTTTAACGATTTGTTTTTTAAATGTGAAAATAATGTGACAAAAGCACACTTATTATTCCAAGTGAAAATGTACAGCACACTCCCATTTATGGTTGAAACACAGTATACAGTGAAAGCTCATTTCTTTACCAAGACCCTATCCAATTTTGATTGGTCCATTAACCGCCCTTATTCTTTGAATTATTTCACCGTTTTCTTTTAAAATTTGTTTTTAACAACACTAAAAAATGAAGAAGAGAGAGATAGATAAGGAGAAAAATAAAATAAAAGTAAAAGCGAAGGCATGTTATAATCTTTCAGAATATCGTGTTGTAGTCATTTCTTGATCAAATACAAGACCAAGCGATGAGTTGATAAGAAAGAGAGCTTTAAGCTTTAACAGAAAATCTTAAACGAAAGATAAGTCCGGAGAAAAAGGGTCTTGTAGGATGACGATGATGATAATGATGATCGCGAACTCGATGATGATGATGATGGTGATGTTGATGAGAAAAGGAAATGGTAGTTGTGTGTTGAATTGTATTTGCGATCCAAGAAAATAAAGTTAGATAGCTATTGTAACGATTTCTGTTTGTATGTTGGTTGCTTAATTGAAATAACGCCCTTACGGCACGCTAGATTCAACCAATCAGTGTTGTAGACATGCTATTTCTTGCTCTTTTAATTGAACTGTTATTGTTACATTCAATTAAATTCTACCTGCTTTTGTATAAGAAATTGTACAAACTCTTGTTAATTTGTAATGTAATTTTTTGAAACAAAAAGATGAACAAAGCCACGGTATTTTTTTAATAAAGTGGTTTGAAATTTTTTCAATGAATGTCATAAATATAAAAGAATTGCGTAATAAAATTAAAACTTTGCTCAATTCTTTTCTATTTGCTTTCCATGGTGGTAAAAGTAGATGGAAAAACGAAAAATTTGCAAAGTAAGCTTAAGGTTTGGACTACATTATGCTAGTCAATAACCTGAATCGGAAATCGACCGTGGCAATTTTATTTTAAAGATTCAAACTAGGTAGTAGAAACCATATTCCGGATGCGATTCGATTGTAAATTTCGATAGGTACGACTGTCTCTCTAGAGAGGACAAACAGACCTACCCATATATTTACTTTATCGAAAACTTTATTCCAAGATAGGTATATTCGTTCATCGTAATGAACAAAGGAATAGGTGATAATTATGGTTCAAACTACAGTAGTGATTTAGATCTAAATTGAAGAGTTCAGAATAGTATAATTAAATCATTTATGTAATTATTATAAAAGGTAGTTCCAAGATGCTCTTACAATTGACACAACATACAAGCAAGAAGGGTTTATAAGTTATAAGTCGTATAGCATGCTCTACATACGGCTGGCTATTTATTTTAACTAGAAAAAATGGACCTAGATATAAGAATAAGGGAATAGTTGATAATCCCGTTCTATTCTATATAACACGCACCCTATATTACGATTTAAGTTTTCCGAACACGCTTCTCGTCTACTGTACTTGATTGATCTGTGTGTGCCGTGCATTTCGTGACGTCATATCAATCTTTCTTTACATGTTTGTTGGAGGTGTGATGCCGCCCCTGAAAACGAATATCTTACTCACTCTATTCGTTGTGTCGTCTAACACAAATACACAACTCATATTACCTTTATAATTTATTACTATTTCACATGAGATGCCATATAGGTTGATCTATGACCATCGTTCTTCTTACCTACAAATTATCTTTCCTAACAGAATTCATCTCTATTGAATTGAATTATAGTTGAGGAAAATCAGTGGTAACTCGTGACCTAAATTAATTAGAAATAAAAATAATGAAAAATGTTTGAGTCAACACGATCAGTACGTGAGTTCTACAGTGTTATACACGAGTCGCCTCTGATGGAAATTCAATTAGTTTAGTATAGATATGTACGTACAATTACAACGTCTATAAACTTGCGGTTAATAATAGTTACTCTATTGCCACTACTATCACCACCAACAGGTCAATATTCGTAGTCTCACAGTCTACTATCTATTGGACCTTTAAATTGACCACTACTTGTGATATATCTACTACTACAAATATAGTAATCAAATCATTCTCTTAGATTTACTAATAAACAATCTGACCTTAATCAAATCTTGATTGTTGAATTATCAATAGTGAGTAGCTATGAAGAAAATACGAAATTTTTTTTATTTAACTAACAAATGTCAAATAAAATAACTGTATAGGAGTTTGTCGATTTTAGACAGTAAATATAACAGAGACATAAATGTTTATTTTCAATTTTGCAAATGAAATGTAAGTTCCTAGCAGCTATGTTTGTATTGAAGGTTTCATCCCAAGGCGTCGTCGCCTTTGAGACCGCTTACATAACAACGTATTCAGCTTGAAAAATGTTATTTTCTTTTCGTCGTCTCATCTTATATGAAAACTAAAATAACTAGCAACGTTAGTCTGTTAGTCTACATTTTATTATTTATACTTTATAAATACATGTAACGATGCAGCAATATAATAACGATACAAAAAATTGAAGATAAATGTTATAATAGTGTTCCATAAATTATATTGAAAACAGGGCAAATTTCAACATCACATAATATAGGGTAGTAGTAGTAGATAATGACAATAGCAAAATACATATCACCCTCTTCTTAAACATATCGATAAATCAAACAATCGAAAAACGACAACCGCCAATCATTTATAGAAAAGACAGTTTTGTGTCGTCACTTGAACTAACTTTTAGTCAAAATGTCACAACAGTTCTAGTATACGATATGATTGATGTTTGTGATTTGACATTACTACCTCATATTTGAAACTAGGACGTGTCAATGGTTTATCATCCCTCTATCTTATTTTATTTCTCAATTTATTTTCACTTTATTGTCTATCTATTATAGGCATCGTTTAACCTTCTCATTTATTGATTCAGTGAAGATATTGCACTTTTTCCTAGGTTACATTAACTACTACTAATAGTACTACTACTACTACTACCATCAGTTAAGAGCAGTTATTGTCATGCTAAACAGCTGTAAATTATATAGAAAATAACAATGTTGTGAGTCTTGCTCAATATATTTCATCTACGAAAACGTTAGGAAATTACCCGGTTGTGTTTATAGAATTGAAATATATGTACCTTCCAGGCATGGATACAATTAGCGATTCTATTTGTGTTTCCGTCTATCGTTTGCAAATATAAAAAGGAAAATTGCTTTAGTCAAAGAAACCACCACTTCATTAACATCAAATTCAACAATGCTACTATAGAGAGTTAGTACCTAATTCATATTTTATTAGACATTCGTATACTAAACGAGACGAAAATGACAATGAGTAGAAAACAATGAAACCAAACTCCAAAGAGTCTTTCTTGCCTCTATATTACTTTCTTCTACAATTTATAACATCTTTCTTAAATATGAAACTTGAGTAAGAGATTGAACAAAAACACAAACAAAGTCACTTCTCTATTGTGGCTAAAGAGTTCGTATAACAGGAGATGACAACAACGACGCCAGAAAGTTTATAAGAAAGAAACAACATAGATTTTAATGTCTATATCTTTTACACATCGTATACATCAGTACATCTTTTCTTTTGCCAACTTGTAGCCAATTCATTGTAAAAGAACTCGACGAACAAATATAACAAAGCAGTGGTATTTTCTCTCATAATCATAATGTATTTCACAAGTTTGAAATCATCTCTACCATTCTATCTTACTATATATTTTCCTCATCACATTCCAACTATCATTACAGAGTCATTATTGAGCGACAAAATACTGACGCTATACTATAAGGGATGATATTGGGGCATCATTAGAACAGATCTGGAACATTGCGACGCGTCGGGACTTTATCAACCCTTAACGACACTACAAATATCCCTGACTCAACCCAGAATCGACACTGCTACCATTCATGTCAGAGATTAACTGAAAAGGTCAAATAATATTAGCTCGATATTGTTCTTAATTTTAGCGAAAATTATCAATTTACATCTAGCAGTAATGCTGTACTATTCAATATTTCAAGAGTCTCGAATTTGTGGTGGTTTGAAAGGTCGACCCATTAACTCTTCACCACTATACTCACTACAATTACACGGTTAAATTCCAATTTTTAATTCAACATTCGCAAAACAATAGTCATGATTTGTTAATACTACACGATTTTATACTATAGCTGAAGCCTATTTTCTGTCTTCTTTCCACTCATTTCTCGTTTATTTAATATTCTGAATAGGATTGAATTTTTAAGTTAGTTTCCTCTCTTGTTTTAATTCACACTACATGTAGATTGTGTATGAAAATAACAAGACAACTGTTGTTATTCCTTGAATCGATATTAATTGAAACCTCAGGCTTCGCGACAATGTTGTAATGAAGTTTCAAGTCGAGTACTCTTTGTTTAATGAAGTCACCATGGCAGATTTATAGCATCCTCAAGTAGAGGGACACTTAATTACATGTTGGGAAGTGGAAAGTTGGATAAAGATAATGAATAGCAAAAAAGAGACGTGGAAAAAACACCATTTCGCTAAAAGAATGGATGATCGGACGATTTCTTTTAATAGAATTAAAAAGGATCGTCTTCAAATTGATCTATCTATGGAAAAGATGTAGGAGTTGCTAGCAAAGAAATCTTGCATCTATCAAATTTCTAGAACATATAGCCATTATTATGTCGTTAAAGATTGTCACTGGTTTTGGAAAATTGCCATACAGTTGAACTACTTTCATAACAACTACGACATTTGACTAAAATGAATTGAAAACTATATTGTAATTGATTTTCTATTAACATAACTTGTTAAAAAGTAATTCTAACTAAAACATAGTTATATTTTTTATGACTTTATCTTAGATATAAGAGGAACGAACAAATTAGGATTTAACAGAAAGGTCAAAATGTAGAGCAGGCGGATCAACCCTTGTAATTGCCAGGATCTGAAGTGGGACTAGTTGTGTAATCGAATGCAACAATTTACGCTTGTTGAATTGTAACTGTATATCAGCATTTCTATTAATATACAAATGTATATCATCCTGTCTATCGATTTATTTACATGATATAATAAATAAAAACTATCGATTCGTTTGAAGGAATCCAATTTGTATGCTAAAGAAATTCACTTTAGAATCTCTTCAATTATAGCAACAGTAACTGTCTATCCTTTTCTTAAACAGAACCTATAAATTTGAGGCGCTGTTTGATTTCCTAATGAGACAAACACAAGTCCGGAATACTTCCGGTCGTTGGTTCTCGGATTTTGCTTACTGTTGTTTTGTTTGGCAATCTCTACAAGTTGTACAAACCGTCACATGGTAATTGTATATATAGTTGTAGTTGTGATTGTGCCCAAATGTTCATCTTGATTACTTACTACTTGTAACAAGATGACTTGTAAGATATACATTCCCTCTTGAAATTCCCAATGTCTCATCTTCTCCTAGTCTTATTTAAGTGATAGTTTCCTGATTATAAGATTTATAGTAAATTGAGTTTCAAGTTACGTAATTATTAAATCAACATTTCCTTATATCTTGCCTGTGTATTGGATTTTTCTACAATAGAAATTTCCTCTTTTAAACAAGACTATGTTCAACTTGATGGATTAACAATGTTGAAATTTGACGTATCTTTGTTTTGTTTTGTTGTTGTTTTGTGGAATTACTGTTGATTACTAGACGTTGTTGTAATTAGAAAAGCAGACAGAAGGGAAACTTGACGATGAATTGTTGCGTATTTTTTTATATATCATACATATTCGATCAAACGGTCTTGTTAGTAAACGTAAAAATATAGAGAATAGAGAATTTCAACAGTTAAAATAATAATTTATTATAGAAAATAACTTACATACATACATGCATGTAAGTAATAAAAATGGAAAATATTTAGTGGTAGTAAAATTTTTGTAGTCGTTTCAGAAAGACGTGGCATTATTTTCAACTGTAATAAAAAGCACTATATTGGACAGAAAAAAAGTAGTTAATAAATTACAATAACACCAATACAATGTTTCAATGGGAGCTTTAGGTTATCTATCATTAGTAACTAGTTAATTTCATGTTTATGTATGTATTTGTGTTACTTATATTTTTGAAAATAAATTAACAATAAAGAAAATTGTTAGGTATAAATTCAAACACTGTTAAAAGCTTGTAACATAAATGACATTGGGAAAATAAGTGAAATTTATAATTTGTTAATTAACGCATAAATTTAGAGACTCACTGACTTGTAATGTTAAATTAACAATAACAGGAGATATCAAATTTCCATCAAGTCAAAATCATCATCATCATTGTAGGCCGTTGTCAAGTCACATCTAGATTTCAACTTGAATAATTCTCTTATTGAGGGTGACTGATTCTATGTTATATGTCCTATATATTGTAAGTAAGGGTGAATTACCCTTTAATATCGTCAGATTTTCGAATAATACTGACAATGGTGGTCCGCCCATCATTCAGTCTATAATTACCATAACAATATCTACACATACTGTGACACATTACGGATTTAGGCCTCTAAGCTTGTTTGTTAATCGTGGTGGAACATGTTTACAATTAATCACGCCCTCTTTCTACTAGTATATTGCAAGTTGAATGTTATCAGAACTGTTCTGACACTGTGTGTGTTCCAGAGATATCATATGTGACCTTATTCATTGCTAATTTATATACATGCATATTAAATCTAGGCGACGGCACAATTATAATAATAATAACAATGTAAATTTGTGTCCTTTTTCTCGACTTGGTGTTAAATGACGTGTAAAGATAGCTTAGTATGTCATAAATGATAGGGCAATAATATCAAATGTGGATGAGACACATATCCGTCATAACATCTAATCTGATGTTCTTGATGGCGCCTGAGGCGTTGACAAGATTTTACGTCTCAAAAATTGTCCAACACCTCTATCTGACAACGTCACTAGCAATATATCAGAGCTTTAGGGGTCTCTGGCTGATAAAATCGTATCCAACACCCATTTGATTCCATCTTATTTTACGTTTCAAACGTTTACCTCACGATACCTCAATTTTATTTTCTTTCCAGTTTTATGCCTTATGCGAACGTTCAATAAGATTTTGATCACATTTCAATTCAATGTAATTACAAAGTTTTAAAATTGTTGACTTTGGATTTGCTTCAAATGTTGGTTACTCAACCACAATAGTGGGAATTAGACGTGAACTAAAAGGGATATAGATGCTTTTAATTCTGCCACTTTAATCTCTACGGATTGACGGTATAAAAGACTTAGTTGAAGAAGATAGCCAAATAATTACACTAGTAATAGCCAACAGAAAAGGAAAATGGGAAAGAATAAAGTGATGCCTAGTAAAATCGTCGTTTTTATTAGTAAAAGGATCTACGAGAAAATAGCCAATTTCATTATAAGGTTTTTATCGAAAAGACCAAGATTACTACCTTCATTTATATTTCACGAACGTTCATCGATTGATTCAAATGTTGACTATTTTTAACGAAAAAGAGAAACAAACAGACAACAAGTCTATACTAATTGAAATATGTAATCCTATAGAAATAATTTCCTGAAAGTGAAACAAAGATAGTACGGCTTTCAAGAGACAACAACATTTAACTCAATTAATAGTATCATCCTTTTAGCAAACTACACTATCCTTCTACATCTTCAACTGTTGAAAACGGCCAGTCTCTTGATAGTGTATGCTAATTGTTCAGTGTGCTGGTTTTCATGCTTTCCACCCTCTCTAAGGAATGTACCGTTACTATGGCCCGGACTCATTATCCTTTCAATGCCCAGTACTCTGTTAACTTAACAACTGGGGATATGTTGTGTACTGAATACGGCTAATTAAATACATTACCTACCTTCCAACAACTAAACTCTGCAAGGCTAAATTGTAAATTTATTCAGTAAAAAGTTTTATTTGAAACTCTATTATTGATTATTTAAATAGACTTGTATAACTATCGATAAACAATTGACTTCCAGTTATTATTTCTACCACAAATCGGATATTATTGAACACTGCAATTAAAGTATTGCATGCAATGGAACGTCCTGCTTTTATAATAACATATATATGTAAACGGTTTACTGGCTTATTTAATAATCAGTTTTAACAACTGTGAACGTATAAAGTTGTTACGTTTGATAATTCACATTAAACTGTCCTCGAAATTCTTGAATGATTTACGAATTAACTAACCCGTTTTCTGTTTATAATCAACCATAAGAACTATCAATATTTTCTAATAAATTTTGCAACAATTCAAACATTGATGTAACTTCATATAATCCTTTGTGAATTTAATGATGAAAGTTTTTTATAAATCTCCTTTTTTCATAGTTTACTTTTCAAACATTCACGATCATTATTCTCGTAACGAGTTCCGTCAATGTTGCCATCACCTTCGAAAAGTTTTTCGGAAGTGCGCCTCTTACGGAAGTGGTAGAATTTAATTAAACCAACCTAAATCCATCAGCACCGCAATTTTCCAACTAATACTCGTCCATAATATGTTAGGGGGAAAAGAAAAATGACGGCTCGTTTATAACAGGGTATTTGCATCTTTCAAGATTACCTTCCATCACCAATAGAAAATAACGTCTTTTCATATCAAATTAAAATAAAATTGAGATTGTTTATTTTTTACAAAGAAAACTTTAATTACTTGTAACTAAAAACTTGTTGTAAAACTCTAAAAGTTTTGTCTAAAGGAGTTTGGTTATAACTTGTTCAGTAGTAATGATTATATCAGTCCAACCAACCGAATAACAGCTGCCGGAATTTCCGGAACAGTAACAATGTTGCTTCAGGCAGATGAGCAAATTAAAAATTTGGAGGGCAAGATTACTTCTATTGTCTCTTGTTCTTATTATTTTAAGTTCCATCTTTGATAGTAAAATTTGCAAAAAGAAAAAAAAACAGCATTAATATACCTTGTATCTTGGCAAGAGAGAATTATTAAAGTTTCGCTTGTGTTCTTTTTTTCTTATACTTTTCCTCTTGAATGTTTCTTTCGTTGAGAAGAAGAGCGAAATTTCGAGCAGACTGTTTCGATTATGTTCACTTCGTTTCACACTTATTTAATAACAATGTCTGAAAAACTTGCAGCAGGCAGCCCCTTCAAATCTGATCTCGTTTTAACTAGTTAAATTGTACACTTGCTGAGACGATTGTTTAGTAGTAAAATTCTCAATCCACCTCAGATCAAATTAAACACGAACAAACAATTCGCTTCAATAAATTGAATCAGAAAAAAAAAGAAGTTGTTTGTATTGCTACACTCATGCAAATATTGTCAGGCGGAAGTGGTGTTGAATTAATTTCAGTTGTACACTGGCGACAAACTAGCACTCAAGTTAGATGGTGGCTTTTAAAATGCTAGCCATTCCCCTGGCTGTTCCATTAACCAGATTACAGATTGGATACGAAAAATAGTTCTTTTATAGAATGTATAAAGAATGAACAAACAGAAAGATTGAAAAAATTTGTCCGCAGCTACTGTGTATTCTATTAAATTAGCGGTTTTAATTATAACCATTTTATTAGCGTTTCTTTTTGATTGATGCAATATGAAACCACAATAATATGATAATAACAAAGAGAATAAATTCGTCTGTAACTGAACCTTTTTTTCAATTTGCCGTAAGCAGTTGAGTTAATTTATATTCTTTTGATGTGAATAATCAAATGTAATTAAACAGATTCTAATTTGATGTAAGTAATCAGAAATTAATACAAAAAAGGAGTAGCTAATTTAGTATTCTATAAATCTGTATTAATTCTTAAATCAAACTGATGTTTTTTTTTGAATTGTTTTTATACATGTGAATAAGGCTGTTAAGTCAGATAGGTCACAACACTATAGAATCCATTCCAGGATTAGAATAAAAATGAATGTTGTGTAAAGCAGGCGGCGACAATCGGAAATAGCCCCGATTAAATTGCTCGGCTTTTAGGGAAGTCACAAAATCCAACGTATCGTTAATGCTTTCTAAATAACAGTGTCGCATTCAAAGTTACATTAATATTGTTAATATCGTCACAAGTTAAATGTAACAGACGCATTTATAAAAGAAATTTATAATAAACAAAACGACTAAAATAAGGAATTCATACCTAAATAACTATAGTTAGGTCATTCCATAGATTTTCCTAATGCCTACCTAATTTAGCATAACTAACATTGGCAAGTCCTTGATCATCACTGTTAGGTATCAGTCTGGAATTCCAAAGATATTCCTAAGTTAGGTCATTCTACAGACTTTCCTATCGTAGCCTAGTTTAGGATATTTTTGGCCTGCCGTGTTTCGGTTTTCCTTATGAGCACGAGAAAAGGTTGAAATTAGGCTTGCCGTATATTCGGAAAGCCTCATTGGCTCTAAATTGGTATTTCAGCAAACCTCGCGGAATTTCTAGTCGGGTAGTTAGTTTCAGCTCAACTGAAGAAACGTTTTTTAATTCGTTACGAAAATTGTCTATCGGAAGAAACAGCTTCGAAAGATTACGAAATCGTTTGGTATTTATACGTTAAGCCGTATGTTCGTCTATAACGTTCGTCAAAGTCTAGAACTATAGTGGAGAAGCCCGATTGTTGCGAGGAAAAAGTGATGGAAAAGTTGAAATGGCAAAACAATCACAGCCAGGCGGTCATAAAATATAGAAATTTCTACAGCACGTGTGGCACTCCTTTTATAAAATGTTATCAAAAACAAAAACTAGAGCAAAGTTTGTTTTACTACCAAACAATTTTCTTTGGAATTATGACTGGAAACTTTGTAAAAGAAAAACAAAACCCCCATAAAGTATGTTTTAATTACAATTATATGAAAATTTGTGGATGCGCCGGGAAAGCAAATAGGTGAACTTATACAGATTCCATCAACTGATAAAAGGAAGAAATATAATCGTTTCTTTTAGTTATTTTATTACAATTCACAATAAATTTCCAACAAAATTTCACTGGAATTTTCGTAATTCTCTTGTTAAATTCCCTAACAAGCCTGTTTAAATAATTTATAACTACAGGTAGAATGTTAAATCCAAGATAGGAGATTTATTGTTAGAATAGTTTTAATTTTAATAACATTAAGCTCAAAATTCTTCATGAATATCCTGGCTGCATTCTCTATTTCTCGGTAAATTTTACGTTTTTTTTTATCCTTGGATGAAAATTGTAAAAAAGTTATTATTTTACACGATGATAGTCGATATAAAAGAGCACGTTCTGTCGAGTTTGTAGATTTATTTTGTGAAACAAAAATTGTCGTATAGTATAGGTTGAAAAATAAAAAACTATCTGTATAAAATATATAGAAAAGAGTGGAACAGAAAATCTATAAATGTACGACAGTTTTATTTTTGCAACGATGTCTTAAAACTAAACTACTGCCGTTTGGTTTACAGTCAAGAACAGAAAATTGTCTTCCTTTCTTTTATTACTATTGACAATAAACGAACAAGTCGGAAAAGATTAATGAAAAACAGAGTACTATCTTAGCTCCTAAAATAGATGTTAATACTTGTGAAATAGTAAAAATGATTGTTTAAAGTGCTATAACATTTTTGTGATCATTATTTGCTATAAACCATTATTAAACTGCTTTTCTTCAATAAAGAATATAACAATCATTGTTATAATGAATTTATTGAAAAGATTATGTTCGGTCAAATAAATTTGATGTCATATAATTTCAATTTACATTGCATGTTTGTTTTGCTTGGTGGAATGAATTTTGATCCGAAATTTGACATTGTGGCTTGTTTAACAGGACAACCAGACAGATCCTGGTAAACCTGGCATATATACCAGTGGAAGCGTTCCAAACGTCAACGCTACATTTCCCCATTCAACGACATTTTGGGTGAGTGAATCTCGTTGGGAAATTTAACATTAAATCATGCATTGTCGATTTAGTAATTTAACAAAATTAATTCAACTATTGAAATTTGAAAATTTGTGAACAAAGCGCACACAAAAGCAAAAATCAAATCTCCAAAGGCAGCAAGTACCTTATATAGCGAATTTTTTTATGTATCTACATACTGAAATATTAATTGCAAAACATTCTTATGATACTGACAATTAATATATTTTAATAACATTGAATCAACTAATAAATTCATTTCCCGTAATACGTTTAATCAAGGCCTGCTTGATTTTTTCAAGCGAAATTCTCTAGCAGGCCTTGCGTCTAATATTAACTGTCAAAATTAGTTGCCCCCCCGCGATATTCAATTTTTTTTCTAATATCAATAGTCAGAACATATAGCCACCTGAGATAATCGATTTTACTGCTTATACTCAAAAAAGAGATTTTTGCATTTTTCTTGCGAACCAACGAACCGATTTTGATGATTTTTTTTCTGGGTCATAGAGAATGGTCGGCTCTACTGTTATTTTAATTTTCATCAAAATCTAAGCAAATGTAATATTGAAAATGATTTTTTTTAACATTTCTTCAGCTCTTATTCCAAAAGTGTTGGCCCTACCAGTCTGGCCAACGAACTCATCCAAGCTATCACAAAGACCGATTTTTGTACCAAGTTTCATTAAGATTGGTGTATTTTTACGGCAGTTATCGTGGATATACATATATAAATATATATATAAATATATATATAAATATATATATAAATATATATATATATATATATATATATATATATATATATATATATATATATAAAAATTTTAACGAACGGTGGATATGGGTTCCTGAGGTTCCAAAACGAACTTCTGTGCAAAAATTTTTCGGAAATTCAAAAGTGAGGATCTCGTCATTAGCTAATTTTTTTTAAAAAAATTCGCTAAAAATACTTTTAATGTCGACTTGAAACATTATTTCCGAATATAAACAAAGGAAAAAATATATGTGTGTAACGAGTTATATTGTTAAATATAATCAGAGAAAAAAAAACATTGATTGCAAGTAGAAATTGAGTTAAAATAGCGTAAAATGAAAATTACCTATACACTATATTCGAACGTAAATGTGTATTATTTGAAAATCTGAATCGAAAAATAATAATCACAGTCTTTGTGTGTGTATGTACAATATTTTTATATTATTTTCATTCCAATCTGTGTTGAATAATGCTGTCTGTGTTACCAGGAAGCACTTGGTTAGGATGACGGTGAAATGACTTTCTCGATTTCAAATGAATATTTTGATTAATTTTTATTTTTTGATCTTTACTGGTCAACAGCTTTATATCAAGTACAGAAAATGAAATGCTAACAATACTGCCCACATCCCTTTCCCCTAGATAGCAAACCGACAGGTGGATGATCTGCTGACATATCTAGCAGACGACAATAGGGACAGATGCATACTTTCATAACAGATTTAATTTATATTAATTTTCAACAAATAAAATAAATTCACATAAATTCATTTCGTTTCCTATTTTCATAACATGCCGCCCACCTTGAACTACATGAGTTCAAAATTGTCTTTAACCTAATCTAAACCAATACATCAATGAACAACTTAACTAATACTTAATTCTACACAGTAGTTCTTTATTACCATCAAACATTCACTGAACTGGCAGAGGCACAACACGTTTCACACAACGCTTGTAAATTCCTTTTGAGGTTCGCACTGTTACCACTCTAACAATTCCGTCGGAACCAGGGTGTACTTCCACTATTCTTCCCATAACCCAGTGTAATGGTGGTGTGTAGTCTTCTTTTAAAACCACTAAAGTACCAATGGAAATTTTTTCTAAGTTACCTTGTTGCCATTTAGATCTAACATTCAGTGCATTGAGGTACTCTTTGTTCCATCTTTTCCATATGTGTTGTTTAATTTTCTGAATATGTTGCCAAGTCGATAATCGATTCGCAGGAATGTGCAACAAATTCGGATCGGGTGTACTTATCAATGAATCACCTATAAGGAGGTGTGCTGGTGTTAAGGCTTTGAGATCGTTAGGATCGGAGGATATGGCAGTAATCGGACGGGAATTCAGAACTGCTTCTATTTCGATTGCAAGTGTGTTAAATTCTTCATATGTAAAAAGAGTATTTACAACCGCACGATAAAAATGGTGTTTGTATGACTTTACAGCTGCTTCCCACAATCCGCCAAAGTGAGGTGATTGAGCAGGCGAAAAATGCCAATTTATATTTTGATCACTTAGATATTCAGAAACTAATTTATTATGATTTTCCGATTGCAATAAATTTTTTAGTTCAATTAGATCATGATTAGCTCCTACAAAATTAGACCCGTTATCAGAATAAATATTCAAGGACCTTCCACGTCTCGCGAAAAATCTTTTTAAAGCGGCCAAAAAGGACTCAGTAGTCATGTCGCTCACTACTTCCAAATGACAGGCTTTTGTTGCAAAACAGACGAACAGACAGGTGTAAATTTTGACTTTGCCCTTGTTTCTGAATTTCTTTTCTTTTACAAAAAAGGGACCACAATAATCAACTCCTACATTTATAAAAGGTCTAGACTGGACGACTCTGTGGTAAGGTAAATTTCCCATAATATATTCTCGATCGCAATTAGGTTTTGCTCTAAAGCAACGAACACATTGTCTCAATAACCTTTTTATAAGGACTTTCGCGTTTATAGGCCAATACGTATTTCTTACAGCATTTAAAGTAGCAAGTACTCCACTATGATAATATTTTAAATGAGTGTCTCGAATGATCAGCTCTGTTACATAATGCTTTTTTGGTAGCACTATGGGGTGCTTTTCATTAAAAGTTAATAATGAATTTTTAAGACGTCCACCCACACGAATTAACCCATCCTTATCCAAAAACGGATTTAAAGACCGTAGGCCACTTGATCGCGAAAGTTGAGAATCATTTTTTAAATCTTTCATGTCTTCAGCAAAACATTCTTGTTGGGTCAGTAATATAATTCGCGTCATAGAATTACTGAGTTCGTTGGTTGACAAGTTTCCTGTTAATCTAGGATTTCGCTTTGAACAATTGTTAACAAATCTAAGACAATAAGCAAGTACACGTTTCAATTTGGTCAACGAAGAGTATTGAATAAGTGTTTGATTCGCTTTCGGAACTATTTTTAAAACTATACTTGACTTTAAATGCGGAACTGGTTTACTCTTGTTTATATTTGTTTTAGGCCACGTTGACTCATCATTGTTTATCCAAAGAGGTCCGTAGTACCAAATCTGATTATTTTTTAATTCAAATGGTGTTTGCCCTCTGGAAATGTAATCCGCAGGATTATGTTCACCTGGAATGTGTCGCCAATCTTTCGCATTGGTGATCGACAAAATTTGAGAAACGCGGTTCGCATAGAATGTTTTTAGCAAATAGGGTTCCGTATTTATCCATTGTAGGGTAATTTCAGCATCAGACCATAAAAATATACTGTTTATTTTTATGTGTTGTAATGCGTGTAATGTTTTTTCAAGCAATTTTGCCAATAGTAACGCAGCACATAATTCTAACTTTGCCAAAGTTTCAAATTTTACTGGAGCAATTCTAGACTTAGAACATATCAAATTTGTTTTGATTTCATGAATGTTTTTTGATCGTAAATATACACATGCACCGTAAGCTTTTTCGCTTGCATCACAAAATCCATGAATTTGTATATTACTAGGTTCATCAACAATTATTTTTCTTTCAAATTTTATATCATTAATATCACTCAAATTATTCTGATAATTAATCCAGGCAGTGTGTATGTGAATAGGAACCGACTCATCCCAACTTAGTTTCTCGATTAACCATAGTTCTTTCATAATCATTTTTGCTTTTACTATCACCGGTCCTAGCAAACCTATCGGATCAAACAGCTGAGATATTTGTGATAGGATACTACGTTTAGTTACCTTTTCACTACTTTTGCTAGGAATCGAATAAAGAATAAGGTCTTTGTCGGAATCCCATTCCATTCCCAACGTTTTCACGGTTTTCTCTGAATTAGCGAATAATTTTATATTTTCCGTATTATCTGGTAATGTATCGACTAAATTCTTATTATTGGATGACCATTTTCTTAGATTAAATCCTCCTTGCTGTAGGAGTTGTTGAATTTCGTCACGTAATTTAATAGCTTCTGTTAGCGATGTAGCGCCCGTTATCAAGTCGTCTACGTAAAAATCGCGTTTTATTATTTTAGACGCAAGTGGGAATTGTTTAGATTCATCATTTGCCAATTGGTGTAACGTTCTAATTGATAGATAAGTGGAAGGTTTAGACCCGAACATTACAACCTTAATCATATATTCTTTCAAGGGTTGATCAGAATTTTCACGCCAGAGAATTATTTGATATAAACAGTCATCATCATCTACTAAGATCATACGATAATGTTTTTCTATGTCGGCAGTCATCACTATCGGATGTGTTCGAAATCTAATTAAAATTGAATACAATTCTTCCTGAATATTAGGTCCTGCGTTCAATACGTCATTAAGAGATAGACCTGAGCTAGTTTTAGCAGAAGCATCAAACACGACTCGCAGTTTTGTAGTTAAACTGGAATCTTTCAAAACCGCATGATGTGGAAGATAGTTTTTTTTCTTTTTTATATCTGACGGGACTTCTACCATATGTCCTAAATTAATAAAATCTCGAACACAATTAATATATTTTTGTTTTAAATCATCATCATTTTGGAATTTTCTCTCAAGCGCGTAAAATCTTTTTTCCGCTACTCTAAACGATTCTCCGAGTTTTGATTGGTTATTATTAAACGGTAATTTCACTATGTATCTACCGGTTGAATTCCGTTTAACAGTTTTCTGGTAAAACTGTTCTACCGAAGCGTCTTCTTTGGACATAAAGTTCTGTTTAGGTAATTCTTCGATTTTCCAAAATCTTTCAATTTGACTTTGTATAGATGTCAATGATAAATTACAAACGGTTTTTTGTTTATGCCTTGAATCATCTGTTTTACCAGACACTATCCACCCTAACTTTGTTTTTTGTAATTTGGCTTTAAGATTATTAATTTGAATCTGACCAATACAAAGTAGATCGGCATACAGTTCTGCACCGATTAAAGCATCAATTGGCGCAGGTTTGTGAAATTTAGGATCTGATAATCTTACATTTCGCGGAATTTCAATGTTTTCTCGTTTCACATATTGCAGAGGAATTATATCACAGATTCGTGGGGAGACAAGAAATTCTAGTCTTTCCTTGTAATCTGAATTTTTTGAATAGATATTTGTCGTTACCTTATGCTTAATACGCGTTTCTAGTTGATTAAATCCTTCTACTGGTATATTTACGATTTCACGTGTTAAACCTAATGACGCGGCAAATTCCTCAGTCATGAAATTATTCATAGATCCCGAATCTAAAAGAACTCTAGCTTGTTTTTTGACACCAATGCCATTTTCTACATCTATGACGGCAGTTGATAACAATACTTGGGAGGGAGTTGACACTTGCAAATTTTTTGGATTCGAATTCACCTGCACAGATGAAGTTGTTTCAGTAGCAGTAGGGTTTTGTGACTTCATATCTTCTGCATGCAGCAAGATATTATGTTTTCTTTTACATTTTCTACACTCCTGTCCCTTGCATTCGTTACTATTATGTCCTTTGCGTAGACAATTAAAACAGAGTTTCTCGCTTTTTACTGTATTTATTCGTTCCGGGATTGATAATTTAGCAAATTTTTCACATGAATAAATTTTATGTGACGCTTTACAATAATTGCAAAATTCTGGTTTACTGGTACCACTTAATGTCTTTGATTTAAACGATCGGTTACCGGCTGAATTGGGAGTTTTGATAGAATTTTCAAAATTAGTAGTTTCTAAAATTTGACAACGATTCGATAAAAATTGTATCAACGTTTTTAATTCAGGCATAACACAACTACTAGATGACTTTTCCCATTCTTTGTGCGTAGTACGATCAACTTTTGACGTTAAAATGTAAATTAACAACGAATCCCAATCATCAACTTTCTCGCCAAGTGCCTTTAATGCCCGTAAGTGCGATTGAAATTTATCGAGTACACCCCTGAGATCAGAAGCCGATTCTTTACTGACTAAAGGTAACTCCATTATTGATTTGATATGATTTTGAATAATTACCTTTCGGTTATCATATCTCTCTTTTAACAATGACCACGCTTCCAAATAATTATTTGATGACGTTTCTAATGAACTAATTACCCTAGCGGCGTCATCTTTTAAACATGATCTCAATATGTGTAATTTCTCAATATTAGAAATTTTATTATTTTCATGGACGATTGCTTTGAAAGTATCGTGGAAAGTCAACCATGCATCATATGCACCATTAAATGTAGGGATTGGTAATTTTTGAAATTGAAAGAAAAAAGATTCATTTGATTGATTTATATTGGCCACATTAGCTGACGGTTGTCTGTATTGCATACGATTTGACTCTACCGATTGTACGTCTAAGTTCAAATTTTCTAACATGGTTTCCGCTTTGGCTACTTCATTGTAATACGTATTTTCAAAATCCTCTAACTCGTTTGATACAGAGTCTTCTTGAGGAGGAGTTAATTGATCTAGTTTGTCCTGAATATCTTGGAATTTGGCTATAACACCTTGCAAATCATTCAACCTTACTTCTATTTGTTTAAAATTGTTTTTATTATCATCGTTGTTTAAAAATGTAGAAAATCGGGTTAATTTTGATTTTAAATTTTTGCGTTCTTGTTTCAACTGTTTAATTTGATCGTCGTTGGTCATTTTAATATCTAATGTTAAAACTCTAATATCGAATTAGAAGCGTTCAGGACCGACAGGATAATATAAGTGATTCACAATAGACTCACCCCAATAATTGACGTTATTTCACTCCACCAGTGGTCAGTGATGTAACGGGTTGATTTTATCTCGTACTGTTGACTATACGACTCCGAAAATGTTGTATTGTTGTTATTCGTCGATGGTATGTTACAACTATCGATGAACGTTGGTTAATTTCTTATATTTTTCGATGGTTGGTTGAAAACTCAGCTAACTGTAGCCAAAACTTGCAGTTTTGTGGTTAATAATGTTGAAACGTTAATTCTTTTTTGCAATTCACTTAATATTCACTTGAATTTCACCAATTTTGAACACAAATTCGGCTCGAAGGACCATAAAATGTTGAATAATGCTGTCTGTGTTACCAGGAAGCACTTGGTTAGGATGACGGTGAAATGACTTTCTCGATTTCAAATGAATATTTTGATTAATTTTTATTTTTTGATCTTTACTGGTCAACAGCTTTATATCAAGTACAGAAAATGAAATGCTAACAATACTGCCCACATCCCTTTCCCCTAGATAGCAAACCGACAGGTGGATGATCTGCTGACATATCTAGCAGACGACAATAGGGACAGATGCATACTTTCATAACAGATTTAATTTATATTAATTTTCAACAAATAAAATAAATTCACATAAATTCATTTCGTTTCCTATTTTCATAACAATCTGTAAATTGTGAGATGGTAAAACCGCCATCAATACACAAACCTTTATTTCTTTTTTTTAATCTTTCACCAATTGTGTATGCTTTCATATGTTCTTTGGTATGTGTATAAAACTATATGCCCGATTTCACCACTACCACCAGGTGCGGTCGGAGGCAAACAGAAACCAAGAATAGAATGTTTGCTTTCTTATCCCGCGACCTTATTGTTTCGCATACATTCAGGTATAAAACCACAAGAGACTTTTTCTTCTTCCATTCAATAATATATTTGAACGTTTTTAAATCAACGTTAATGTATCTCGACATCAATTTAGTTTCCTCAACATCTGCCCTTCTTTGTTAAAAATCAATATTTATACATCCAGATCAAACAGTTTTTAGGTTTAATTACCGGAAAATATTGTAATATCGTCAGTAAACTCTTGAAAATTTATCCCTCGTCCTTTATGCTTGTTTTTTTTTCTTCTCTTCTTTTACTAATGAATAGGGATTTAAGAGAAATTGGATAAACGCATATGTGTTGTTGTCACCCCTTTAATATCGTTTAGGTGATTTAAATTTTTTCTAATTCACTATGATTCACTTTTAAATTGTTTAAATCACTAGAATCGACAATAAAACAAGATAAAAAGAGGGATTATAAAATGGAGAATGACTCAGTTCCGGTTGCAGACTTTATTAATAATGTAGAATTATGAAATTATTTCTGCTAGTTTAAACAAATAACTAACAAAGGGAAATATTCTATTTCTCTCTTAACGCTTCAAAACAACGAAAATAACGTTTGATATATTTACTAAAAATGCTAAATATTCCTCTTTTTTAACTTAAATTAAATATAAAAATGATACACTTTTTTAAATTAATTATATTAATTACTATAGAAAATGTACGGCTCGTTTTATTTATTTTGTGATCGCTTGAAAAATATTTATCATAGAAAATCATAATAATAATTTCCTCAAAAGTTCTAATTTGTATACGTAAAGAATTTCAAAACCAGATTCTTGATGGAAACAGCTGTTCTAAGTTGTCAACAAAAAGAAGTCACATGTCCCAACACATTTCATACTCAGAGGCGTAGTGTAAGTCTTTCCATTATATTTACTTTGAAAATTCCTTTTTCAAAAACTAGAAAATAAAGAGACGCTTAGTATCAAATATTGAAAAACCTCCATTCAGGGTTGTTACATTTTTGCTATAATGTTTTAAATAAAACTCATATCGATCATTCCTATCGATATTTTGCGGTACAGAGAAAAAATTAAATCTGCGCCAGTGATTTATAAATAGACAAAGTTGTTGAAAAACGGCAATTTTTATCAACTCATTTTAGAATTCTGTTTCTTGTGATCTCTTGAAATCTCTACACAATTTTTCGGTCCTGAAACAGGACCGACTTTAATAATAACGCAGTTATCGTTAAAGTAAATCTCTACGGTTTAGATGTGAAAAAGGCGGCAAGTAAGATGGAATAAGAATAGAAAATGAACGGAAAAGAACGATGAGTGCTTTTACCTGCTTGTCTGCATGTGTTTTAAAGTGTTGTTGTGTGAGTTATGAAAAGGGCGTTTTCTTTTCTTCTTCATCTTCTTTTTTATTTTTTTGTTGTGGTACTAGTAGAGTATAAAAAACTTCCGGCCATAAGTGGATTCGTCTCCTATATTTCATACAACTTATTTCTTAATAAAACTTTCACAACCTTTCAAAAATTGCCCGTCTAACTTTTTTTAATAACATAAAGATAAATATGATCGTTTCAGAGTTTTGCTAGAAATGTCTAGAAAGTTAAATTAATAGTTTCTATAACCAATAGTATTGTGGAGTCCTTAGAAATACTGGACTATAAACCAACAACCACAACAATGAAATGTTTAATTCAAACAATTTACAGAAAACTTGTACGATATTAGTAAATTAATATTAATACACCATGCCAAATTGAAATTTCGTATTGTATTTCACTTGAATTGCGGTCAATTTTTCTTCTCCGCCCGTCTAAGAAAAACATGAAATATTTAATGCCGATCTTGGGCGTATCATATAAATTTCTCGGACATCTGCTCGGTTAGATTTCCGGAATGAAGGGACGGTGTATTAATCAAGCGTCGTCACGGCACCCTTAGTCCATAGAACTTAACCCCCGGGTAAAGGGTCTTCTAGCTATTTTATATTATTACTGATGTTAGTAATAATAGTAATAGTTGTGGTGAAGAAACATCTCGTCGACTTTTATTAAAATTTGTCTTATGCCACCATAAAAACTTTTATAGTAGCCAACCATCGAAACGATGAAAATTTAATTCATAGTACAGTCATTGTTATTGTTGTTAGCATCATCACTTTTCCATTCCAAGAAAATACACTACCACCATCGCCAGCTTCATCATCAGTATTTTAAGTCCCGACACCCACAAAAAATTAATTTTCGAAGCAACGTCGTGAAAAATCAAGTTAGCTTGATTCGATTGTCAAGTCTTTCAAATGTTTTATAAATCATGTTTAGTCGGCTTAACGACAAGGTGTTCCTTAGGGGAATAAGGCACGATGTAAAACAGAAAAAAAATTATAATAAGAAGAAAATGAAAATAATCGAGAATTTTGTGGACAAGAAACTCAACAAACACTTCATAGAAAATTATAAAGTTTTCAGATTGAGATCCTACCCGTATTACATATTTTTATGAATAAATAGAAGAATTCAAATATAAATTTTCCAGCAAACATAAAAATCGATGTCTTGTTTATGAGTTGACAAAAATTTATTGGACATATGTGCCTATGTATTTGTCTAGTTGGTGAAAGAGGTGAATTTTCAAGAGAACTTTACTTCTATTGTAAAATTTATTGGAGTCATGTAACTATTATAATAAATTTTCGATATATTCTAAACTGTAACCAAAGATATGCACTCGTATTATTAATGGTTTCGTAATCGATTAAACAACAATTTTGCGAGTTTCATTCTGTAGTATTAACAATTATAATTGGAATCTAACAAGATAATCTTAAAATCTAATTAGTTAAAGGTGTTTATGAATTTTCATCATAATCTATATTAAAATCAACGATTCAGATATTTAGTAAACATTAACAATTGTTAATTTATACGTACCTGTACATTATGTATGTGCTATGCTAACGATAAGGCTAATAATTGACGTATAAATATAAATACCCTCTATTTTAACAAGAAAATTCAGCTTGACTATAATTATACAGAGTGGGTATAAACTAACTCAAAATATTCATAACTTCATATAAAAATTTCGAGAAACGCCGCGATGGGTAACTTTTTATTTTTTAATTCATTAATTGAGAGTGAGCCCTGCCAATTACCATTGCGAAGAAATGATGTTTTTATATCCTTTTTTAAATGACACGGGGCATTTTTTATTGTATTTTTGAATACAACATGTTTTTCTATGTTTAAATAGATAAAATTAGTAGAGAAAAATTTTGCGAAAAAAAGTTCTAGAAGTTTACAAGATTTTCTGTCATCATAATATTCATGGATCAACATAAGCATTGTAAGCCACAGATCACAGTAATTACAATTGTGTACAGTTGTATATATTGTAAGGCTCAAGTACACGGGGCGAGTTTACAAGCTACAAGAAGGCTTGTAAAAAGTCGGCGAATAGGCGAGTGTGCTAGTAATCGAGTACACACGAAATTTCCCACTTGCTCAAACCACGTTAGGTTATTGTTATTTTAGTTTATTATCAATGCTGCTAGCAACTTGTGCACAAGCTACTATGAGTACACGTGTACTTGAG
This sequence comes from Mylabris sibirica, assembly GCA_039776855.1. Lineage (NCBI taxonomy): Eukaryota > Metazoa > Arthropoda > Insecta > Coleoptera > Meloidae > Mylabris > Mylabris sibirica. The sequence goes on from CM077839.1 coordinate 10,089,735, forward strand.
CCTTAAGTAGCAAATCAGTGATATAAGCATTGATTTATTTCTGGATTAAGGAGGCATATTTTGAATTCTTGACAAAATTATTGGCAAACATGGCAGATGTAATTGTCAAAAATTAAATTGCTAATTCAATGCTTATTCAATGGTGTTGTCTTTTTCGTATACTATACATGGATATTATGTATGATGATGATGACAGAAAATCTTGCAAACTTTGAGAATTTTTCTCTCAAAAAGTTTCTCATGCAACACTCTCCTATTTTTACATATTTGAAGGTAGAAAAACACTTCCTACCCGAAAATTCAATCAAAAATAAGGGACGTTCTTTTCAAAAAAAATGATGATGGCGTCATTTCTTCACAATAGTAACTGATAGAGCCGTTTTGGCTCAACCACAATTAAACAATTAAAAAATAAAATGTTACCTCTCTCAGAGATTTTCAAAATTTCCATATATGAAAAAATTATGAGGATTATGTCCTACTTTATACTCACCCTGTATAATTATAAATATGTTGCGCTGATTACTGAAACAAGTCAAAAATTATCATTAATTGAAATAATTACTTTACTGAATAATCCGAATTTGATTTTCTTAAATCTTCATTTATCTCGTTTAAATAAGACATTTGTACGTCGATTTATTCCAGACTGCTCCATTACTTACAAAAAAAAAAGCAATTCAACGGTATTGATCGAATTTTAATAAAACTTTGCCAAAATATACATTTGAAGTTGAATTGAGATATACACAAGTTGAAATTTAAAATATGATCTTATTAGAAATCATTCAAGTAAACTGTATACTATTAACTCTAAATTTCGATTGATGGTCTATGTTTAAAGTTAATTTTCGTACAAATTTCTTGGTATGTGTATTTTATAAAATTCAGCACACTACAGAAAAATACTTTCAAAACCAACTATACTATCCTGATCATGTTCACTGTATTTTCACAAAAGTTGTAAAGTGCATTTTTCATATTTTATATATATTTCTTGGCTATTTATCTTGGAATTTGAAGAAATATTATTGTAGCAATTCCACATCTTACATTTTAAAAATTATAATTTTTTCATGATTCCTAGTTCTAACATGAACAAGTCATAATTTTGTATAGGAAACAATAAAACTCAATTTTGAACGTACAATTCACAATGATTTAATTTAAAAATGATGTAAAGAAAGTTTTACATTTAATGACTTATCTCTTGATCATTAAAAGCGTTTGCAAGAATTTAGAAGAACGTTGCTGTTTTACGTTGCTTAAACTAGTTACAGATAAGATTGTTCCAGTGATAGTTGATTATCAACTTTACCATTACAGATGCAAGTAAGTTTTATTATTATCCATGTCTAATTACTATCAATCTACTAAAAAAAAAGGTGAATATGTTAAAAATTCTAGAAACAACAAACATTCCGTGATGAAACTATTTTGTTGAACCATGTATGTCGAACATATTGTGTAACAATTAAAACTTTCAGTTTGTTTTTTTATCGTAAAATTTATCAATAATAATCAAGTTCTTTACAACTTTTCACAACAATAATAGTACAGAAAACTCCTGGACTTAATAAACCTCAATTAACTCGATAGAGAGAAATAAGAAGAGAAAACGATATAACCGACAATACATTTTTCAACACAATTTTCTTTCAACAATCTACAGTCATTTTTTCTTCTTCTTGTTGTTCCTTTGAAGTTAATTTCTCAATTTGTGTAATATTATCTGTTGTCGACACATTTATAATTCCTTCAGACATCGTTATCTCCAATTATCTTATTCCTCTAATTATTATAATATTCTTATTTGATCATAATTAATCATGTTCTATTTGCAGAATTAAAAAAAAAATATATATCAAAGTCAAAATTAACAATTTTGAATGAAGAATAAACAAATCTTACTCAATGTTAATCTTGTATTAGGTATAGCAACTTTATTTAATTATATTTTGCAGAATTATGTCATACACGGTTTAATGCATCTTACGTTAATGTAACATGAACGTCTTGTACGAAACGATTAGAGAACATTTATGTACGGATTACTAATTACTCTGTATGGGAATAATTTAAATATTTCACTCATCTTACTCATTACTTACAATCATGTAATTCTAACTACATCAAATAATAATATTTTATTTATATACCTATTTACATAATTTTTTATTTACAATCCTTTGATTAAAAATTCTCTTTATTTGCTGGCCGCAACTTGATGGAATTTTCTACTCCTATCTGTAAGTCTCTGCATTCATCTCGTTTTTTTCCCACTTCTAGTGCTCTAGCAATTTAACCATTCGCATAAAAGCTCAAATTGATTCTTTCACGTTTCACTCGAATGAATTCCGGACGCTCCCTTTAGAATTCCTAAATTATTTTATATAGTTCATTGTATACATATATCAGTGTAGACTTTTGTATATGTATGTATGTGTGTGTAGATATGTGTGATAGAGATAAAGAAATGATTGAAATTGCAACATCGTGACACATCTATTGCCATTAATGACATAACAATAACAACAATAACAACAACAAGGATCCTAGGAGGGCAGGAAGTACTTGCTGAAATCTCCCCGGATTCTGTGATGAAAGAAAAAAAGGTCGATATAGATAATTGAATTTTAGGTGTCGACATTGAACGAGAGAAAATAAGGAAAAAAAACTTTCTTTCTTGTCCTGTGTGTTTGTGTTGAAATTTTGACACAATAAATTTAATTATTCTCTTCCTTCGTCTTATTTATCAAGTTTTTTCTCCTCCGTTGAGGATGTTTCCTCAAAATTTAATTAATATCGAACAATTACATGTAGTATATGGTAATGTACTTTTTTCTGTTTGTAGTTAGATAATTTGGTAGTAGTCTAAATTGATAGTGGAGTAATATTGGAAGATTAAAGCCCTCGGAATTTGTAAGACAATAACTGACTAGAATTTATTGTTAGATCTATGGTAATGATATTCAAATAGTTCAACTAAATGAATGCTTTCAACTCGCAATAACATTTTAAATCAAGATTGATTTCAACTATACTTTAAACTTTCATTCACACAACAAACCAATATTGATGTGATGATATGTTTGATAATTTTTTACGATTTATGATTATGATTAAATATTAGTTTCAAATAATGATAAGAGATTCTCCTAAAGCTTACAAGCTTTAAAAGTTTTTCAGAATATTGCATTATTATCCTCAATATTATTCCGTGTATTGTCATCTAAATACCGATTTTGTATTTCAACTTTATGGAAATTAAGTAACTTTCTTGAAATAAGTAGTGATTGTAAAAGTTCTATTTTGAAAATTAAAACAAAAATTACTGTAAAATAGATACTATAATGTGTCTATTCAAAAGTTTCAAGTTGAAAACTTCCACAGAAAACCAATACGATTCTATTTTAGAATAGATACAAGTTAGAGTTTATCTTTTGAATTCATGAAGTAGTCGGCTTCGTTGATTATACGGTTACATCTATAAAATTATTGACTTTACTACATATTACCCATTTTATGTTTAAGTTGTTGAACAAAAAATTGTTTTATTTTAATTCATGTAATTAAAAAATGTAGTATAAAGACGATTTCTTTTTCTTATAAAATTAAATTAAATTGCCTTTTAGGAAAAGTAGTTTGTTAAGTTAAAGTTTCTGTGGTGCTCCTGACATTTTCCATAATTCAAAGTGCATTTTCTTGTTTCCATTTCGATTTTTTTATTTCTTAGGTGGGGAAAACAGACGATTTCCGCAACTACTAACAGTGGAAAAGTTGACGTGACAGGTGAGATGTTTCATTTTTGTCCGCACAATACAAATAACTAAACGTCTGATTGTATACTTGCACACATAAATATAAACCGACTACAATTCATAACAAATTCTACTCTTTATATTTTTGAATGTCAAAACTGGCAGTATTGTGAATATGATCGGCAATTTCCTGTTCTATTGTTGCTGCCTACAAACAGTATAATACATACATACATACAGACGAACACACATATATGTACTAAAGTATATGTATTTTTTTTTTCTTTAAAGCTTTTGTGTTCAAGATTCAGTTCATACGTGAATAGGAAGCAAAATTCGGTAGTCATACACAAAATTATACCTATATAGAATTCTTCTATTTATTTAGAAAGGTCATTTTGAAATTGTTATGTATAATAAAGGGAGTAAACATTTTCATTAAATGAAATAAATTTTGATGAATGTTAAATTTCCTGCTTAATAAAAATTTTATTACCAAAAGCACTTAGAACCAATCAAATTGCGAATTTTCTTGGGATTCTGTTGAGTTGAGAAAGAGAGAGAGAGAGAAAAACCTTAAAAATATCGGAAACATCCAACCCACTGGCACAATAAAATGTTCTTTGGTCCATTAGACTACAAGACATGGTGGATTTTCGATAAATCAATAAAAGAAATATTTCTTTGTGAGTTTAATAGTACCACCAAAACGTCTCACATTCTTAATTGAAGAGATTTACTAATAGTTAACTTTAATTAAAAACAAACAATGCGGCGGAAATCAAATTTGCATACGTAAAACGATTATTCCGTCTTTAATGAAGTTGGTAGTTTATTTACTAAATAAGAATTCTTACATCAATAGACTACATGGAAAGAAGAAAAAGAGAGTAGAAATAACTGCTTTGGGTGATTTTCTATGCTTTCTTTTTTTCCTCGTGGATTTTCATCAATGTCACAAAATACCACCCCGGAAAAGAACGTCCGATTTTTGATAATATATTGTTCCATGCCACTATAAAAATCCCACAAAATTGTAACAATAATAATAATAATAATAATAATAATAATAATAATAATAATAATAATAATAATAATAATAATAATAATAATAATAATAATAATAATAATAATAATAATAATAATAATAATAATAATAATAATAATAATAATAATAATAATAATAATAATAATAATAATAATAATAATAATAATAATAATAATAATAATAATAATAATAATAATAATAATAATAATAATAATAATAATAATAATAATAATAATAATAATAATAATAATAATAATAATAATAATAATAATAATAATAATAATAATAATAATAATAATAATAATAATAATAATAATAATAATAATAATAATAATAATAATAATAATAATAATAATAATAATAATAATAATAATAATAATAATAATAATAATAATAATAATAATAATAATAATAATAATAATAATAATAATAATAATAATAATAATAATAATAATAATAATAATAATAATAATAATAATAATAATAATAATAATAATAATAATAATAATAATAATAATAATAATAATAATAATAATAATAATAATAATAATAATAATAATAATAATAATAATAATAATAATAATAATAATAATAATAATAATAATAATAATAATAATAATAATAATAATAATAATAATAATAATAATAATAATAATAATAATAATAATAATAATAATAATAATAATAATAATAATAATAATAATAATAATAATAATAATAATAATAATAATAATAATAATAATAATAATAATAATAAAAAGAAACCATTCAACATATAATATCAGCTTGTAGTATATTGGCAAAAAAAGAATATTTGGATCGTCATAACGCAGTAGCGGCACATCTACACTACAACATATGTAAAAATTACAACATTGCAGTAGTGGATAAATGGTATTTACATCAACCACAAGAAGTAACAGAAACATCAGATGTGACCATACTATGGGATACCCAGATACAAACAGATCGGCACATACCAGCAAATAAACCAGATATTATAATCAAAGATAAGAGAAATAATAATTGTCTTATTATAGATGTTGCTATACCATCTGATTATAATCTGTTACAGAAAGAAGCCGAAAAAAGAATTAAGTACAGAGACCTACAGATCGAGATCCAACGTATGTGGAATATGAAAACCAAAATTATACCCGTGATTATTGGAACAACTGGATTAATTTCGAAAAACCTATCAAAAATTATTAATGAAGTACCTGGTCAACATAACATCCAAATTTTGCAAAAGACAGTCCTATTGAAAACGGCCCACATTATCCGAAAAGTTATTTATTAAATGAAAATTTGAAGATCATGCCTAAGAAATATGGTATATTTCCGGCATAAATAATTAAATCCATTATTGTAAATAATGTGAAAACCAATAAATAATAATAATAATAATAATAATAATAATAATAATAATAATAATAACAACGTAATGGCTGTTAAGAGAAATAAACAGCACTGAATTTGATTTGATATTTCTAAAATTGAATTCTAATTAAAATATTTATAACGTTGCCCATTTCCTCTTAATCCTCAATTAAAATTCACAAACCGTTCAATTAATTAAATTAGTCATTTTAATGTAATCATATTCAAGTACGAACAGGGCCCTTAAGATTACTCTTCATATTTCTTTCAAGAGTATTATTCGAAATACTGAAATTAATTAAGTTTCAAATTACAATTGATAGAATGAGAATAATTAATTTATTGGTAATCAAAATTATTTTTTGTTTATGTACTTTCATACACCTATATTCTGCATCTTTTGTCGTTGATTTTATCTTAAAAGTCATTATAAGAAACTACTATCGGCAACTGAGACCACCTTACTATCTACCCCTTAATAAAAGGGTTAGAGGGGTTACTGTTATCTACACAACCTCACGCAGTAGAAAGTGGCGGATATTCTGATATATCGATTCAGTGGAATTGCGTTCGAAAAATCCAACCACGTGTTTTATTATTACCACAATAATTAATTGGTCTGTTGTTAATTGTTATTTTATTATTTGTAAAAATGAAATGCTTGCAGAAAATTATTCTTATTTTGTTTGATAGTAGATATTTTTGTTGTTTGAAATTTGCAATGCGTTATCATATCGTTATAATAATATATCCGGTTGTTATTCGAAGTATTCTTTTAGGTGATTTTAACATTTTGTTCTCCTATTCATCTTGACTTCCGCTTGTAACTTTTGTAGAATAACATATTTTGCATGATTTTTTTTCTCAGTTCTTTTTATATATTCCAATTTTTGAAAATTTCAAATAAAGGTAAAGAAAATTCAGAGAGTCGCGATGGATGGTGCGTTTTCAGTCCATTTCCTGTACTTCCAGGAGCATTTCATTTCCTGATATCGAGTGTGTGGCGTGAACGAAATGATTCGCTCTTCGCCTGTAACAATTCCAAAGTTGAAATCCGGTAATCGGATCGTTTTCACGATTTTTCTCATTCTTTACCATTCTTTTTTCCATTCTTCCATGTCACTGTACAGAAATAAAATGTGAAAGTGATAAGAGTTGTCCTGATGGAAATTGTAAAATAGGATTGGACTGGTTGATGTTTTCGATTTCAATGTGATAGAACTTGACTTTTGTAAAGTGATAAAAAGGAAGAACCATGTGACAAGTATGGTATTTTTTCACATTGTTAGTGGGTTAGTATCTAGAATATAGTAGGGACTGTTGAATCATCCAAGTGTATTCTGGCAAACTGAAATACCTGGGGATTCCGGTAGCGACATCTGCTGTACACTTGCCGGCTTGTCACATGTTCCAGGACATTCATTATACAAATGAGAGAAGGATAAAATAGAAAAGGGAGATGAAGATGAAATAGAGGGTTTTATGCTGTGATCCAACCACTGAAACTAAATATTTTATAATTACATTTTAATAGCACGATAGTTGTTTAACGATACCAAATAATTGTAGATACTCTGTTAATTGGTTTATTAATACGTCAACTGGACAATATTTAATGAACATTGATTCAAATAACTATTAACGATTTAGTTCAAATCTACAAGAATCTTCTTCCTCATGTATGTGTTTGAAACAATGCACTCTATTCAAAAACATAGTAGGTAGATATTCTTCATGAATATTTGATCTTTTACATTGTAAAAGGATTCCATACTATCCCTTTTCAACTTCATATTGAGATTTAATCAACCTTAAAGTGGAAATAAGCGAATTCAAATTGAGAAAAATCAATTTCAAAATGGAACTAAACAACTTCAAATTCAAAAGCAATCACTTCTAATTTAGAATAATAATTGCTTATATTCAAAGATACTTGTCTAATGCATTAAACATATGTAAGTTAAAATATATTCGGAGTAATTTTGAGTATGTAATTTCAATATTAGCTGACGAGCGAAGGGAAATATATTTCAAGGATTTGCAGTGAAAGTCCCTAGATAACCTTTTAGCAAAATTTGAACTTCGTAGGTTATTTGAAAGTTGGCCTAAAACCTTATCTTGAACAATTAAGGTCACAATTTTAAAAAACAAAACATTTCCACCTGTTTCAGAATAAAATGGAGAAAAACAAAAAAAATTAATGTTAGGAGGATCGTCGAGTCATTCTAAATATGTAGTGTGTAGCTCGTTTTTTGAATATCGCGACGTTGTCTAAAACGAGCGGTTTTTGACCGACTTCAAAATGTTCTACGAGGTTCAAATTTTGGTAGATTGTTCTCCAAGGACCCTCTAATAAATCCTTGAAATATGTTTTGTACCGCTCGCCAAGTAATAGGAGTTTTATAAGATTCACCGCATTTTCTATTTTTGACCAATAATATTATTTCATGTTCATTATTTTAAAAATGTAGCTTTTCGTGCTAAGCTTTTGTGAATTTGATTTGATTTATTCTCATCATCATATCGTTTATTCTTATTTTAAAGTTATTTTTTCTCAATTTGGAATTGTTTGAATCCATTTTGAAATTGATATTCGCAATTTGAAGTTGATAAAATATAGTTTTAACCGAGGGATCAAAGTATCCATCACTCACAGTAAAATTGCATCTAGAGAACAACTTTATCGCAAAGAGAATGATCGATAATATTGAGCTTGGAGGCTTTTTAATTTCGATTCTATCAACTATTTATTTTTTTGCGACACAAACCAGTAAATTATCCTGTTGTATAGTAGCGGCAAAGAACCAATGAATTCACACTGAATTCAACCAATAAATACACACACGTACACATTTAATTTTCTATAATAAATTTTCGTAGTAAATAGACGACCAATGATACTGACCAGTATTCCCTTTGTGATCGTATTACTCGTATACTTTTTAGATCGATATTTACGAATTTGTTAGTGGTCATTTTGTAATCTATAAAATGTCCGTCTTATCGTATCCAGTCATAAACCATTTATTTGGACTCAAATAGTTACTGAATTGACAATTTTTGATTGATTTTAAAGCACTGGTCAACTGATACAATTTGATATTCGAGTTTTATTCTCCTCTATACTATAATCAGATTTCGATCTGAATTGGAGATTTTCGTCTTTTCGCTGCATTAATTGTATACTATTACTACAGTTACTTGGACACTTTGTGTCGTCTATTCTATTCATCACCGCTTTCCAATTCCAGAAATCTAGCCACTAAATTTGCTCAATCTAACTAGAACATAATAGAATCTCCCATCTTTATGAATATAGAATATACACCCATACACTTGTGAAATGACAAAAAGAGATAATAGAGAGAACGAGATAGAATTGGAGATATATTCAACATTAAAATGGAATTAAAGCATTTCTAGTGGTGAACAATTGTGCGGTTTCTTGTGACAGATTTGTCTCCTATAAGCTTTCGGTGGTGTTTGTTAACTAAAATGTATGAAGGAGATTGGCGGAATGAGCTAGGAGAGTATTTAAGGCTATTGTTCCGGTCAAGAAACAACCTCGAGTGTTTAATAGGCATTGTAACGCTTATACTGTGAGGTCCTTCCACTTATCTCGTTGTTTATGCATGAGTTAACGCCCGTCTATGGTATAACCACTAAACAATTAGAATACGGTCTTATTATTCGTTCTCATGAAGAATATAATTGAAATTCTAAATTTGAAAAGTATCCATTGATTAAATAAAACTCTTGTGTACTTTTCCTTTATTAATGCAATCATGCAACCGGATATATTCCAAGCATTTCACACTTATCTCAATCGTCTAGTCTAGTCTGGTTTGCTTCATTCTTGTTCTTGTCTCGTGAAATTTTTCAAGAATTTCCTGTGTGTGTGGCGTGCCAATGTTTAAAATGCAAATTATAAACCAGTTATGGTGATGCAAAATCCAGTTGAAATTTTCTACCGTTTATTACGCTTTAAAAATTTTGGGTTTAAAAAGAATTTTATGTACATACATTATATTAGGTAACATGTGTTGAAAATTACAGTACTCAACATTGACAAAGAGATTTTGAGAGAGAATCTAGAGTTTTCGGTGTTGAGAAATCCAAAACCACAATAAGTTTAGTCGTTTAGTTGTTCCCGTCATTCACAACATTCTAAATTTGTTAGTGTTTGCAAGTGAGTCCGTTCACTACTATTTGATTACTTTACCAGTTTCCATGAGTCTGTTAAACTGTCATTTGCCAAGTTGCACAATAGCATAGAATGCACAATAGTAATTTTGCATCAACATTGTAATCGATTGAAAATACAACTTTACACCTTAGATACGCTAGTTCATTCATTTCTGAAGTTGATTATTTTAGATATTTAATCTAAAACAGGTATAAAATAATCCGATAAGAATCATCATCAGATTTTGACTTGATCTACTAAGATAAATTCTCTGGGTATTTAACAGATTCCGAGTAAATTATTCCATTCCCAGTCTGCACTAAACTTGGCAAACTTCTAAAACAATGATTGTGATTGCTTCTGAACTCTCTAGAGACACGTATAAAGCTCTTCTTTCGCAATAATACAAACAACAGTGGCTATTTATATTTGTTAAATACAACAATCATCTATGACTACAATCAATGAAAAATAATTACTAGAAGTAATTATTGTAAAGAGACAGATACTACCATAAAGGAAATGTTCATTACTGAAAGTTGGAATAATAAATGTGTTAAGACTATAAATTTGTTTTCTAGCTACTCATAAAATTTGAACTTTATTAGGGATTTTTAAATTTTTCTACCACGAAACTTTAAATTACGTATGTCGATGAAATATTACTGCACCCTATGGTGAAATGCATTAAAACTAGTGTATATGTATACAAGTCTTGTCTATGATTATGATGCGAGCACGGGAGGCGCCTTATTTAAATAAATAAACCTTTATAAATGAAGATATATAAAACCAAACTGTAGAATTCTTGCAAGTAAAGGACATTAATCACACTTAAAACCCATCACAGTGCTTGAAGTTTGAGTTGAAAACGTTGTTGAAAAAATGAAATGTCTAACTGTAAGTAGAAGACGAAAAAAAATTGCATTTGAACAAATTCAATTTTTATCTTCTACAATACAAATCAGACGTTTTAATATGAATTATTAGTGCACTATCGATAGAATAATCAGAAATTAGAGAAGAAACATAAGTTGTTGTTACAAGATGAATGGATGTTGGAGGAAATCTCCTTCAAAACATCAATCTCATCCCAATAGCAAAAAGTTTAATCTGAAGGGTCGACATGCCATCTTGTACATAACGAAAAAATGATATCATCTTCGCCCATATATATAAGTATAGGGAAAAAATTGGTTCAATTTATCGTTCAAGCGTCTTTAGCGGTAAATCGAAAGCTAACTATCAAATCGTTTCAAATTTATCTTGCATGATAAAAAGCAATGTAGATTCTGGCGGTAAACAGATTTCCAATAATAAAAGTGCGTTTTTTTTTTATTCGAATTTGAAAGCTTCATTAAAATGTCGTTGTAATTATAATGTAAACAGGTCTGTAGAGAGAATCGGCAAAATTATCTTTGGTCTGAACCGCCTCCTTATTTGAAACGTAGAAAGATAATTGCTTAGAAATGTAAAGCTGAGAAAATTCACAGTTAATTAAATCTTTTAGTAATTTAAATGGGACCTTAATAGAAGGAACAGCAAATAAAATTCAACGTCTGCAACCCCAAGAAGAAGATTTTTATGAATCCTCGGCTAGTTGTTTTTGTCGACAGGGACATCAACACTCGCCTACTATAACTAATACTACCACCGTCAATAGATTGAAAAGAAAACGCCCGATGAAATGAAATTAAGTCAGAGGGGAATTAATGAGAATCTACCCAGAAAAATAAACTTTAATAGAATCTTTCATAGAACGAAAGAAAAATCGTAAAAAACAACAATTCAAGCAATTTCAATTGCGAAAAATTCATTTTTGGCTAGTGATGGAAATGTCACGTAGTCCATCACGGTACGTCGATTCTTGATCGAATAAAACTTATTCGGCAGTAAAATTGCCAACACGACAACAAGTAGAAGTAGATACGTTTCGCAGAGCATCAACGACAGCTTTCGTGCAACTAGAAAATTCAATACGAAATTGCATCGCAAAATCCATTTCACGATCTCTCAACTTTTTATTTTGCCGATTAATTCCGGCCAATAATTTTTCAGTCGTTGTAATAACGAGAACAACCAAACAACAGAGATCAAAGCTGAATTAAAATTGTTCCAATCACAGACAAAAATATCGAGATTTACATTTTTAAAATTTAAATGCATTTTCTAATATAAGCGATAAAAAACAACAGATCAAATCTGTATAGTTGTGAGTAATTTAATCTACTAGTTTACAAAAAGAAAACACAGACTATGGTAAGATAACAGACAAATAAGTGACTTAATCAGAAGGTGGCCGTCTAAATGTACACCTGCTGTTGTTTGAACGAAAAACCAAAACGGCACCTGCTCAACTAGCCCTAAGGTCTAGACATCATTGTCGAAGTCCGATCACAATCCTCATGGGATACATTCTTTTCCTCGTATAACAGTAGAAATAGGGAAAATAAGATGCTTTTGTCTCAAGTCTTAATCGAGTCAAGTCACAATGTTAACAAACACATCGCTGGAAAGAAAACAGAAAATGATAATAACAATGTCGACGAAATTGTGAACGATTTTTTCTCTCGTTTAGTATTGGAAACAATAAGAGACGTATGAAGAAAGAAGGGAGAAAAGGCCAACTCTAAGGGTTTATAAGGTGAAGCATGTGATAATTTTCACGCAAACATGTACACCATGCTATTTAAGGATATCTCATGTAAGCAGTGATGGGACAAATTAACTGATAAGTGATAACACATTCTTATACTACTTTTTTGAGCTTAATCGAAAGGCCTATTAGGTTTCTTGTTACACTGATTTGTTTTCGAATTATTCAATTTTAATAATTTTTCTACGATTCTAAAAATGCTCCGTATCGTTTAGCTCTATCTATAAGCACATTTATTGATTCTTATACAGTTCTTTTCGTAGATTCTAATTTAGCAGATCAAATATTAAATAACTTTTATGGTTTTCGAAATATAACACAATCTTGTATTTTTTTCTTAAAGAGGAACCGTTACTGACTTTTTCAATTGTTAAATTTGTAATTTCTTACTGATTTCAAAAACATACAAAGTTTTTTAAAGTTATTTTCATAAATATAAATATGAACCACAAAAGTGAGTTATTTTAAATCATATCCTACAAGTGAAAGTTAAAATATTCTATACATATAATATAAATAAAGAGTGTTGTAGCAATTGTTATTATTTGTTAAATAATTTTGTAACAGTAGGGGTCAGAAGGTATTTTTTTAATGTTTCTATTGATTTGTCAATAAAATTCTTAGCGTGTCCTTTTCATTGTCTTTTCTACCTAACTATTTATCAAATTCAGTGATAATAATGCGATAATTAATAATTAGAACGAAATTAATTACAATATATTGATAATTATTTCATAGCACTCAATGTTTATTTTAAATACGATTTCTTAATTTTTACCTGTAAGATAATTTTTCTTAATAATTATTACAATTTTGGAAGTACATATCTGTATAACGAACTATACCAAGTGAGTCACATAAAACGAAAAGTTCTTAGTGATTTGAAAAATATTTCAAGGATGTATAGGGTAGTTCCTTTAGAACATTTTAGCATAATTTGAACCGGCTAGTTCATTTCGAAGTCGGTCAAAAAACGTTCGTTTTGGACAGGGTATCGATTTTCAAAAACAAGCTAAACAAGCAAAATGACTAAAAATGACTTGGAGACTCTCTCAACATTGTTTTTTTTTTGTTTTTCTCCATTGCATAATAGAAAAAATGCAAAACATTGTCACCAGTTCTAGAATAAAATTAAAAAGAACGATAATAATCAATGTTGGGAGGATCCTGGAGTCATTCTAAAAGATGTAACAAAAAACATATAGAGCTTTCGATTAAGCTCTTGAAAATAGTACGAGAATGTGTTATCAATTAATTTTTCCCATCACTGCCTAAATACCATCGTAAATAAGACACCCTGTAAACATATGTATATGTATTTGCATTCGAAATTGAAATTGTAATTGCAATTTCTATTCGATTCTTCAGTCAACTATCAATTATGCCGTTGTTGAATTTATGACAATTATTTCGAGATTAGTCATTATCCATCTATTTGTAGAAATTATCTAAAATTGTATTATTGGAAACAGTGTTCATCAGAATTTGCTTGTTAGATTGTATTACCAATAAACCAAGCCACTCCCTGGTTCATCAATTTCGATTTTCCACCAATAACGGATCCAATAATAACATAGTTGTTAGTTAGTTTTACACTACGTTAATTTCTAATTATCATTCGTGTCTCTAATTTCATACAAAGAGATAGATATTTATAGAAACCAACATACGAGGATATGAATACCACAAAATAATACGTAACAATCTGAAATAATTAAATTAAATGACAGTTGGGAAAATTTGTAAGTTGCTGCCAATACGGCCATCACAAAAATTGGATAATAGACGGTAAGTTCTTTTGAAAGAAAAAGATTCCTTTATATTGGCAACAATAACGTGTCATTAGACCTTATTCTTTTTTACGATTCTTTACCTAAAAACAGGTAACACCCCTAATAATAACTATTGCTATAATTTAAACGCACAACCAACAACCAAAATACCATCTAAAGTTAAATTGTTGACGCCGCCATACTAATTTCCTTAATAAGTTTTGTTTTATATTTATTGTGGAGACACAATCGTCTGGCGGTATGTATTTTTGGCGTCTACTAAAACTATCAATTACACTGCTGATAAATATTATGTAATAAAATTTAATGCATTTTTTACCAAGTGTCTTTTCTATTGTCGGATAATAGAAGAAAATTCTTGAATCGTTAAGTACATACAATAATATGATTTATTACTTGTAATACCCATCGGAAATTTTCATACTAGACTCTCCCTCTTTACAATGAAATTCCTCAATTCTCATCAAGATTCTTTAGCTAAGTTGTGTACTGATTTATTGGATTACATATTGGAATCCTTTTTATATAAGTAGGAAAAAAAATGTAACCATTATGGATTGCTTTGCCTTCATAAATTCGTTATCTTCAAAACAATTTGATAAATTTGAAAGAAACAAATCTTGCTGAACGATAAATCAATTCTAATTGTGAAACAAATTATTCCATTGAAACATATTTCTTTTACAGATATTAGTCTATGACTCTCCTATCAACTTTATTCCAATTGTTTTAAATTACAAAGTTCTATGTTATGGACAAATTTCAGTACCTGAAAAATAACTGACTTTTCACACAATTTCTTTATTTTTAATAACTAGTTTATCATAAATGACTAATTCGTGGAAAACTATTATTAAAATTCTGATTTTTCTCCACGTGTTTGCTTAATAAAGGTGCTAAACAAGATTGTGAATTACTCAATACCTATTTTAGGGACCAAGTGTAAATATCCGTTGGTTTTCTATTTGTTCAACAAGTGTTCGTTAATTGGAAAACCCAAGTCCACACTGATTACCTTATTAACATAGATACACACAAGAGGACATCGAGAGTCGATATACAAGCACTTTTTCCCATAGTACTATATTTCCTGCTCGTCTAGATTTTCAAATCGATTAGTTTTGAGGTAGGTAACCGGTTAATTATGACGCTTTCGTTATCTGTCTCCCTGATTTAATATGAATCAATTAATTTTTCTCAAATTTTTTTTTGATTTATGGTTTTTTCACTCTTCAGGAAGCTTCCTTTGGACTGTTTGAGCCTTAGTTTTGACGTCATTTTCGGTTAATACATTATTCCTAACAATGGAGCATCCCGACCACAATTCTATTAATAGTTTCAACTTGTAATTTTCATTAATATTCATTTGATTTTCTAGAAAATCCGTAGGCAATATTAACAATTTACAGAGTTAGAAAGCTATTTTTGCTGTTACCTTTAATGGAACTATGCTCTTTGACTATTCAACATCTCAATAAGTTTCATCTAATCTTTCTAATTACATATTTATAAAATAAGTAAAAAGTCAAAGATAGTTGATGTGGGTAAGACACAATGACACCGTATAACAGTGCCATTTTTCATGATTGAAACAAGAAACTATTTTAGGAGTTGTAAAAGTTAACAATCCTGATGTAGGATAATAAATGTTTTATCGCTGAAACAAAACATAAATGTAGAAATATTAATCTACTTATCGTTTCTAGTTTAGAGTTTTGTAATTTTAGCATTGATATTCAATTTATGATTCCAAATCACCTTGTCTATTTAAGCAAATCTGTCAGTATTTAAGTCGTTAATTAAGGATTATTATAAATTTTGTACCTATGATATTTACATTTATACGATAAAACAAACATCACATAATCTGTACAAATAGCGAAATTGGTTATGGAAACTATACAATTTCCATTTTACATCTAACCAATAAATTCACACCCGATAAGCAATATAAATGTATAGAAAATTCAATTTTTGTTTTGATTTATTGTTTGTTTTCTTCCATGTCAATTTATGGTAAGATTAATGTGTTTGAAAATTTTTCCTAATAAAATTTTGATTTATTCTATATGAAAATTTCTAAAAAAAAAAACAATCAGTTCGATCGAATTGTTGTTTAATTATAAATAAAACGCCGTAAATAAGGGGACCAAATCTATTATAGATATGCGTAGGAATTGTTTTTTAAAATGTGGTCGTTGTTATAAAATAAAAATAAAAGGGGAGCGTATTCGATCCAATCCCATAATATTCTGTTTTAAACTATAAACAGCTTCAATATGTATTTGTTCATGAAACCGTAAATTCATTTTAAATATTGGTTGAATTTTAATATGTGGAAGTATATTACCGAGTTATTCGGGTAAAACTATTTTTTAGTACAGTTCTTATGGCAACTCCCCTTATTGCCTATAGCAATTCGAAAAATATTTCATGGATTTGTAGGATAGTCCTGGAGACCGTTTTAGCAAAGCTATAACATCGTAGCTAATTTGCAAGTTGATTAAAAAGCGCCCGTTTTGGACAAGATAACGATTTCCAAAAACGAGCTAAACACGCAAAACGATTAAGAACGGCTCAAAGCCACCCACCCCCCTATGGTGTTTTTTTTCGTGAGTCATTCTTAGTCATTTTACGTGTTCGATCAGTTTCCAAATGAGCTATGAGGTACTAATTTTGCTAAAAAGATCTCTAAGGATTACCCTAAAGAAAAAAAAAATGTTGAATATTGTGAAATTGTATCGACATAATTTCGCAATCCTTTTAGCGAATGAAAAAATCGAAATCATGCCTACTCAATACACTTTTTGCATTTTATATACCACTCATACACCCATGGTATAAAACTTACCCCATCTTATTAATAAATTATAGGTTTAGTTTTCTTTTCTCTAGCCGTAGATATGTGAAAAGTGGCAAATACTAACTGAGAATTCGACAAGTTTTTCGACACTAAACTTTTTATTACACATTCACTCTCATTGTCAGTTGTTACAATTATTTCGTTGTTTTCGAACATCAATTTCTATTATTTATTTGAATTATTTTTGTTGTTGTTTGGTGCTTTTCAAGAAATTCGTTGTATTCAATACGTTTTTGATTAACAATAGGTTGGTTTTCTGTTATTTTTGTTAAATATAGTTGTCATTACTGGTGGTGTTATTGATAGTCTCGTATTCGTAATAGAAGTAGCGTTGGGCATGGACGTGACAGTTAAAACTGAGTAAATATGGAAATTCAATTAAACGTTTATTGACCGACAACATTATTTCAAACAACTAACAAAATTTATTACTTTCAATTACACGTTTTAATTATGGAACCAAAATCGTCCACTTTATATGCTAATACCATTTGAATTCAATCAAATTTTTATCTATTGCACAAATCTTGATAATCAAACATTTATTTGAATTCAATTAAAATTTTTAATATTTTCCTTATTACTTCCGCTGCAGTATAAATATTAAATGAAGTATATATAAAAAGTACTTATTACAAGTTAATGTAAATTTATATAAATCTCTTTATAAAAATCCCCATATATTTAATAATTTATGTGAAAGTTAAAGGCATTCCTAAATGTTTAACTGGCAACCAATAAAAATGTTCAAGTCCACCACATAATATCCCAACAATTAAATAAAGCACCTAGGCCGCTATACATTTGTTACATAAATTCAAAAATTTGTTTAAACTCAAAGATTTTACTCAAATAAATCTTGAAAGTTTTCTCATTTCAAGCAATTGAAAATTCTTTCTCCTACCAAAACAACAAAAATGCACTCAAAGAATAACAATTAGCGGCCATTTGGGATGTAACTCCGATTAAGTAATTAAACTAATTAAATGTCAATCTGTCGGTACACTTGATCTTATCCACACGTGTCTGACTATCCTATGATAAAGACTTTCTTAATAATTCGTTTTAGTCGAGTATTTAGCTACAATAGTTGAAACAAACTTATAAACATATAACTTAAAGTGCTTCGTTTAATTTACATATTATCAGAAATTGGCAAATATTATCCTTATTTTTACTATCAAACAACTGTGGTACGTTCTTATTTTATATTTGATGATCAATTGTGACGAGTTTATTGTGTGCAGTGCTTTTCCGGAAGCTTATTCATAGATGCGTCGCGGATAAGTAAGAGTTTTCGTCCTTAAAATAATTGTAAATTTTTGTTGTTCAGTTATAGTAAATGTTGTGTTTTATTTTTGAGATTTAAATTTTAAACAATACCAAGTTCATCAAACAAATTATTGTATCGTTATTAATTATAACAATCATTTTGAATAGTTTAAATAACAATCTACGAAAAGTACATAATAGAAGTCCTTTAGAATGGAAGAAGAAGACGAAGAAGAAGAAGAAGAGCACTGACACCAATCAAGCCGCCATCTCTCAGTCAATTAACATCCCCGGCGCTCCCTTAATTGGATTGAAAGACATCATATTTCAAAGTGCCTAATTCGAGGACGTAGCAATTAACAAGATTCGGATGCCGCTTTTGCCTTCAACAATTCCAACAGAATACTTGTAATATTTCCGTATAATTTTACAAAGACTGAGAAGCAGCAATTTGCCTTCCGTTTCAAATCTAAACTGAAATCTCAAGATGTTTTTAAAGATTAACACACGTTTCGACGACATATACCACACATTTAGAAATGTCTATACATTCACGAATATAGAAAAAAAAATGTATAGATGAGGTTTAAAATGTCCCCTTCTACAACTTGTCATCAACTGCACCACGTGTTTCTAATTTCATTTTGAAAACATAAAATGTCGGTAGCCGGAGCCGTGTATTTATCATTTTTCGGAGGCGCCGATATCTGAGCTTAAATTTTGTATTTGTCAAATGAGTGTATAACAGAAGAGAAAACTGGTGGAAATTGGTCATAATGGGATACAGACCGGAAATAAATTTTACTGACAAATATTAAATTTATTCGTAAGAATTAAAATTGAAATAAATGTTTGAATAAACAGTTGTTGATTTCAATTCGTTCTCCAGATTTTCCCATTATTTCAAACAGAGATGGAAGACTATTAAAATAATGTTTATCTACGGTTTCAATCATAACAAAATTTTCATATAAAACAGTAATTAATCTTAATATTAGTATTGTTAATACTGCTAATTGGCCTCGGAGGACGATTGATTTGGAATTTATGGAATCCCTCGGATTGTGTATTCGATTCTATCGTTATACCTACCATACGAATTATTATTTGGAAACAATTCCGCTTGTTGTTTGTGGATTTCACAATTTTAACGAATCATATTAATATGAGACAATGGGGATGATTAGTGGAGGGTTAACTAAATTATCAGTTTATCAAAACTAAACTAAATTTACAAAAATTCGAATAATATATGGTAAATAATTCAACTATAATAATTAATTATGGTTCAATAATCTCTTTGTTTAGTTTTGTATAAATAATAATAATAATAATAATAATAATAATAATAATAATAATAATAATAATAATAATAATAATCTATACAATAAACCTACAACAATGATTTTATTTCCAATAATGCTGCAATTGTTTAAAGCATTTTGTAGATTCAAAGAACCGACTATAGTTAATTTAATCGGTGAATATTAAATACGAACTTAATAATACTCGTAGGATGATTGGTTGTAAATAAACAACAATAAATTTCATTAAAATACAATTACTACTACTCTTATCTTTGGCACTTAAGAAAACAATAATATAGACTTGTTTCATTATTGTTCTTACGACAAGCCCGCATTACATCTTTTTATATTCGGTGTCCGAAAAAGCGTCAACCTTTTGTCATTGATATCTCGCTTGTTTTTTGAGATCTCGAAACGCCTTAACCAGCGTTGAATCGAACATCCGATGCCGTTCATCGTCTTGGAAAACTTTAACGAAATTCTAAATTACAGAGGAGAATCTTGAGCATGTTAAAAATTTCAAACAAGATTATATCTATCATTTTAAAGATAAAAAGTCGTATGACACCTTGCTTGCAAGCTTACCCATGAACACGCCCTGCTCGAATCACGAATAGTCTAATTTTAGAAAATTAAAAAAGTTAAAGAAAAAGAGTAATTAAAATTTTCTAACTTTTAAGGACTGGTTTTCCTTCTACGCTTAAGCTCGCCTTAGCAAGACGGCTAACGGTAACGGTAAGCTTACACAAAGTCCGGCCACATACAAATCTCCACCCAAATGTCTGTAAATCCATTTAAGCCAAAGTATCGCTAAGGCGAGCTTAAGTAAAAACTGAACTACTAAGCTCGTCAACTTTATATGTTTATAAAAGCGTTTAAAACGATTTTTCAACACGTAAATTTAAATTTTAAAAAAACTGACGGCTTGTTATCATTGAAAAAATCAACTGGACCCTTAATTTACATATTAGCCTAATTTAAATATCCTTTAGCATATGATTTAAATTATAATTGTAATACAATCTCAATCAGTATCAACTGTTTCCATGTACAAAATCCACCCTAAAACCCCTATCCTGTATAATATCAAAGCAGGACTATAAGTTGGCATGACATTTGGATATTATGTAAATGGCATGGTAGCCTTGTCAACAGATGGCGACAACTCGACAACATACCTCCATCTAACAACGCTTACATTGAGACCAAAAAAAAATGATATTCAACCACAAACTACCCTCTAAAAAAATGTCCATCTTTTATTGTCGTTTTTATTAAAAACACATATCTGTCAAGTTGAATATAATACAATAGACAATAGTAATATGAAGAACATGTAATTTTCTACAAGCTCTAAAGCTACTATTATCATGTTTATTATTCTTTTATTACAATCAAATCCAAACTAGTTATTTTCTTTGTGTTACAGGTTGTCGAATCAGATTGCCTTGAAGCCATTGAAAAATGAATGTAAGTGACTGTTTCTTCTTTAAAATTCTTTCCCTTTATTTTTCTAATTGCAATATAATTATATTTATCAACTAAAATAACATAAAACTACCCCAATTAACACAAAAATTTTGACCTGAACGTGATCGATGCGAGAGAATTTTTGTTTTATTTGATTTTAGTTATATTCGAAAGTTAAAAGGGTGCGCTTTAATGTAAGCATGTGATTAAGGTTTTATTCTAACGAGACACAAGCCACACTATCTCATCTAACAGATGTATAAAACATTGTCACTTCCTACCCTTTCTATGAAGGGTGTCACCCTTTTGCAATGCATATTTCATGCCACCATCCCTATTAACTGTGAATTATGGCTAGGCCACAATTATTCAATTATGGCAATGTTCTCTTTGTACCTTGTACCGAATAGGGTGATGGCATATGTGCCACTACCAGGTAGATGTTGTATTGAAAATGATAGGCAGTCAAAGCCTATTAAAACTGATATCTCCATCAACTGATAACCATTGATAGTATAATAAAGTAAAGTAAATATTCTAATAATCAGAAACAGTAAAAAACAGTAATAATCCAAGAATTTTTTATAAACTTTTTTCAACCCCAGAGTAAATTTTGGACTATTCAGAACACATGTTGTTCCCTAAGCCATTTCCAAACTTGTAGATATAAATAACTTACAATCGAGGAAATGCCTCTTTTTTGTGTGTTTTTGTGTATTTTTATGATGTATTGCTGGATACTATTTTTCCTCTAACCATTTCCTTTTTATTCAAGATAGATTGGTTTAAGTTGTTTTTTCCGATATTGCATGTTTTTGCATCTCTATTGCTGAAATATCGATGATATTTTTGTATCAGAAACGATTATAGACTTGGATATGATTAGGAAAAGAAAAAGTTGAAACTGCACTCTACTTTTCAACAATTTATTTCAAATGAACTGGAATCGGAAGATGAGTTGAAACTCCTGTCTTAACCAAAAAACTATACAAAAAACTTTTAAATATATTGTCAAACTTTACAATTGAAATCTTTTCAAATTGCAGAAAATAATTGCTGCTTTTTCTATTCGTACATTTTAAGAAAAGTTATGAAATCATTCAAATGTTGGCTTGTTGTGGATAAAAGTACAGAAAAACAATTTCTAGACACGTAATAGACTAGAATCAATATTTCAGAAAGTGGCCCGAGGCCGACGTTCACCCCTATCCTTGGGGAATATTGCGTTTGGAATACGGAATTCTTTTTAATATTGATATACATATTCCACCAGTTCTGGCATGGAACGAATGAGAATTTGCCAAATAAAGACGAGACGTCGACGATGAAAACATTCAACTATTACAAGCTCGTTTTCTTCTTCTTTTTTTTGTGCTAATCTGGTTGTTTGTACGTTTAGATAAAGAGAAGACATTTAGGGGCGGTCGCTTACAAAACTTCCCATATACGTCTTGTTAGATTTGTCGACAATTAATTATAGATAGTATGACTCAATCATTTCATTTAAAACACAAGCAATAGTTATAGTAGTGTTACAATCAAATTATCTCATCTAAATTAAAACCGGCAGATTGAAATATAATCGGATTACTAAACAAATCTACAAGTCGTTCGTTAAACTATGTTTTGCTCTAATGCCTTGTTGTTGTTATTTGTTGTTGTGTTCTTGACCCGATTCTTTCTATATGTAAAACAGATTGAGAGGATTTTTGTTCTCAACAAGTAGATGCGCGCAATTAAAACTATCACAAAATGTGCAATTCTTCCAGTCATTCTACATGAAGATGAAAATTTTATTGTTCGTAATCAGGACCAGTTTTACGTGTTTTTTGATGCTAAGCGGTACCGTTTTTCGGACCCCCGATCTACTTGTGCAAACAAGACACAAGTATTGCGTCCTGAAATTTTATAGGTCCCTACTTGGGAAAATTCGACAACAAACTGGTATTTATTTTGGAAAAATTGGCGAAATTCAGAATGGATTTTTGGAGAATTTTCAAAAAAATGTACCTATTACAATGTTAGTATACGATAGTAAATAAAATGCCGTCAAATTTCCCGTGAATAAGCTTTCAAACAAGGTATTTTATAATTTTTTATCTTTAAAATCGTACAGAAAATCTTGGAATGAAATTTTTGACATTTTCAATAATTTTTTGGAAAACTAACAAATCTATCGGAAAATGTCTTGGAGATTTCGGAAATGCTTCTAATTTGCTATCTACTGCCTGGCAATCATTGCCAAATAAAAAATATTAGCCAAGTTATGGACAATTAGGCTCAAAACATCCAAAAAACCTTGCTCCAAGATTTTCCTCTGTAATTTAGAATTTCGCTAAAATTTTCCAAAACGGAAAACGGCCTTGAATGCAAGAAATGGTCGTTTTAACGCTGGTTCACGCATTTCAATAACCTTGAAAACAAGCGAGTTATCAATGATTGACCCCTTAGCGCACTTTTTTTTAATATTGACAAAAAGACCATTTTTTATTATTATTAAAGTGAAAATTTCAACCTATTTTTGCTCATAAAAAATATATTGTTACCAGTGCATAAAATGAAACATCTCTTAATATTACTCCAGCGAGTGCGTTAAGGGGTTAGATTGGCATTTTTTGGACAATGAATCAAAAAAATGTAATGCGAGGCTCTTGAATAGTGCAATTTAAAAAAAAAAATGTGAAAAAAAATTCATTCGAACGCCAACGGGACCCTATTAACGCCTGGCCCTAAGCGCTCGCTTACTCAACTTACTGTATAATCCGGCACTGTTTGTAATTGTGGTTAAATGTAGAGAAGAAAAATAATAAAAGCTCTATCTCTGGAATTTCTTGTCATCTTCATTGGATAATAAGATTCCAACGCTTTGCCCATTAAAAGTTGAATTAAATCAAATTGTTAACGATAAAATACAATTGTAGGATAAAGTAAATAAGTGCTACTCACATTTAGATGCTTGTCTTTGTATCGTTTATGTAATTTTTTTACAACAAAATTAGTAGAACTTTCAGAATTTATAAAGCTTATTGGTAGACTTTATACATATGTAGAGGTGTCAAAGGTTGTAATAAAGCTAATCCTAGATTGAGTTGTGTATCGATTGAGACTAAATGTTATTAGAGAGAATGATGGCGATAATGCACATATTAAAAGCTTGTATGAAAGTTAATTTTTTGTTAATAAAATAATAGCTTGATGTTTTTTTTTAATATTTGTAACTAATGATTACTGATTATAATCATTCTCCATTATTATTATTATTACTATTATATTAAGCCCTTTATTTGATTGTTGTATTTTTTTATTTCAATAATGAATTGAATGATGAAAAAGAATTTTAATCATATCTAAAAAAAATACAATTTCTCAATTCTTTTGATTGAACAATAGAAATAAACACGTGTTGTTATTGTTTTGTAGGGTAGAAATGCACCTTTCTATTCATTTAGTTACAATGTTCCAATATAATTATGACGTTGACGGCAGCTGTAAAGTTGCCATCACTATTTTGGGGCCCCTCTTATGTGTTGGTGTTAAACGCCAATACATCGTCAAAACAGTCAGCTTGCCTGCATTTTCTATGACATTTCTGTCGTGCAACGAACAAAGCATCCCGCTGCTTCTATTACGGTCGATTGTGTTCAGTTTGGGCCATTACACATAAAATACCTATTTAATTACTGCCATTTCGTGTGAGCGTTAGACGAAATGAGGGTGAAATTGGAGAATTTCAACAATTTCGATGCTACTACTACGATTACAAACTATAACTACACTTCAACTTGTATGACTCACAACTATTATTTCGATTTAATAATGAATGATCATTGATTCGCGCATAATTGACGGAAATTGTTAACTACAACACATTAGTCTGTTTTCTTTTCCTATTTGTTTTTTTTTGACGTTGTAAAAAGCGACTATTATACTCGAGTCAAATTAAATGTTAATTCGTGTTGAAAACGAATCTGATAACGAGTCTGTTGCCAAGTCGTTAATACATCAACTCATGTTTAGAGTGACACCTAAAGTAAATTAATTACACTGAGTATCATTAAAGTGGAAAGAAAAATAGTTTGCACTATCGTACAACATTTCTATCCTAATGATGTTCAAGAAGAAGAAGAAAAAAAAAGCGTAGGGGTAAAGTCGATATTACAACGAAACTATATATTAATGTCAAGTTCACACTATTCTCACTATAAATCTATTCAATCTCTTACTTTTTTTAATCAAGATTCTATTGTTTCAGATGCTATTTTCATAATTTTTTTCAAGGATGTTTTTTTTTTTTAGTTTAGCATCATAACTCCTATGTTTGTACGGATATAAATTGCAATTACAACTCATTAACTACACCAGCCATAATAGACGACGAGTAATTTGTAATGTAATGCAACTAAATCTCCCAGAAGCAAATACATTATACAAAAGAAAATAGAGAAAAGTTAATATTAAGACATAAATAATGAATAAGCAAGTAAGCAAACTGCATCCAGGATTAGTATGCAATGGATGTATTGTTTAAGAGGGTTCTCCTTGTACATCACAGAATACAGTTTTACCATACCAACTATAGATATCTAAGATCGCTCTAGGGGAATCTGTGGCTGTACACGCTCTCTGTTACACATACACACATATAAACGATACAGGGGGTGAATTTTTTATTAGTTATTCCCTAGTATAAAAGGGAAAAATATTAAGAAAGCCAAAAAAAATACACAAAGATTAAGATAAATATTATTTCAACAGAGTGCAATTTTCAATGGTCTGTTGGTTCAAATATTGATTTCACTGTTTTTAACAAACTGCCGATGGTGAACGAATCAAATTTGATTCGTTTTTACTTTCAGACATGGGAGACGGAAATGAAGCTGTCAAATAAAAAATTTTTTTGACATAATGTCAACAATCAGATGAAGTAATTTCTTTCCCGTTTTGATAGAAAATCATATTTTAAATTTAGCTTGAATAATAAATAGGTGGCATTTAAAGAAAAGAATAGATTGTAGAGACTTTGGTGTTTTGAGTTAACAGGACAATAGTTTCTTGTTTTAGATTTCATGTTTGAACCCTAATTTATGTACGGTATAAGCAGGGCCGTTCCTAGCGGGCGTGCAGTGCGTGCCCCGCACACAGGCGGCCGCCCGAAAGGATGGCCGATTAGTAATACAGGATGTCCCGTAAGTCGCGCATTTCCTGCTAAGGAGCAGATAAGGGATGAAATTCTAAGGTGAAAATTCCTGTACCATTTTTTTATCTGACGCACACATAATCAGTTATTAATTAAATCATATAACCAAATCAGCTGCTCGATATAGCGATAAAAAGAGAGAAGGAAACAGTCTTGACGGAAGGACGTAGGAAGCGGACCTGTTAGCAGGCTGGCGCGAGAGCCGTTCAAAGTAAGAGAGCACCTGATTGGCTACTTGATTTAATTAATTAAAAATGCTACAGGACTTTTTACCTTAGAATTTCACCCACTATCTGCCCCGAAGGAGCAAGGGTGCGACTTACGGGACGCCCTGTATAGTATAATACAGGGTGTTTGGTCTATGTATGGTGACTTCTATTCTAAGAAACTCCTATTAGTCGACGAGCGATTCGAAAAATATTTTAAGGATCTGTAGGAGGGTCCGTAAGTCTCGTAGCTCAGTTGGAAGTTGGTCAAAAATCGCTCTTTTCTAACGATATGTAACGATTTTCGAAAACGAACTAAACACGTAAAACGACTTAGAATGACTTTAGGATCCTCCCAAAATTGATGTTTTTCGTTTTTCGCCATTTTATTCTGGAACAGGTGGAAATATTTCGTATTTTCTCTAAAATACAGTGGAGAAAAATGAGAAAAATCAATGTTGGGAAGGCCTCTGAGACATTTCTAGTCGTTCTGCGTGTTTTGTTCGTTTTTTAAAATTGCGACATTGTCCAAAACGATCATTTTTGACCAACTTTGAAATGAGCTACGAGGTTCTAATTTTGCTAAAATGTTCCTTGGGGACTCTACTACAAATCCTCAAAATATTTTTCGAATCGCTCGTCCACTAATAGGAGTTTCTTAGAATAGAAGTCACCATACATAGACCAAACACCCTGTATACTAATAAATATAGGGGCAGCAGTTGAGACCTTTGCACGCAGGCGGCAATACCCCTAAGAACGGCCCTGGGTATAAGCCATCGGAAATAGACGACATGGAAAAAAATTCCAACAGAGATAGTGGAACTGATAAAAATAGAGGTAGAGATCTATCTAGTTGTGTTGAATTATGACTGCTATTAATCAATCTACAAATATTGACGTTTACTTGTTCTATAACAATTCATCATGTTGATGGAACATTGTTATAGGTTTGTTTCATATGAACTATATATAGATATGGGGCTGTTGACACAAATATGACATAAATCGCATTGAAATCAAGGGTTTGTATCTTGAGTATTATTGGGAAAATCTCAAATCCTAAGCGATTTTCACGATTTTCCCCGTAAACAATTTCAATCGATAAGAGATTAGCTGTGTTGTAAAAACAGCTTAACAAATTCACACGTGTCCAATTCTCCTGCGTCTGCAAAATTATAAATTATCCCATCTTCTGTTGTCAAGTAAACACGATCTTGTTTCGATAACACCCAACACCCTACTTTATCTATTGATATTTTTAAACCAAAACAACAAATCACCAAGATCAGAATCTCACAGTAATTCTTCCAACTTGTCAGTAAGTAAAAATCTAAATCTCTGAAAAGATTGAATTGTCAAACAACAATAATAACAACAACAAAAGTAGAATTGCCAAATCTCACACCCCCTTTCTAACAGAAGGATGTGACACCTTAGGAATTGGTTGTTAAGCCTTTTATCGTTGAACAACGTAAAAATGGAATATACTGAATAAGTTAAAACAATGGAGAATTTGTCGAGAAATTTGCATATTATTTTTAACAAAAAGTTTTAAAAACATAAAAAGCTCCAATTAGTCCTAGTTGGAATTGCAAAGAGTAAATTTACTTTTTTCTCTCTTTGACGTTAGGTATCAAATGATTAAACCAATAAAAAGCTCACAATAATTTCAATTTGTTATAACATTTTTACAAATTTTGTTTTAATTAAAAGATGTCAATTGGTGAAGTTCTTGATGAATTACTTAATTAGAATATGTAGTTGTCACATTGATAATGTCTATATGTAAATCAAATGACCAAATGTTCAAATTAATGAAATTTAAATTGTTGAACTAAAGTTATTTAATTGCTTGTTTTCTATTGGACCGTAGATTTAAACAATGATAACAATCAATGATTTACTTCGAGTTTCATCTGTGTCAAAAACAAGAACAAGTTGAATGATAAAAAGACAAAAAAAGTATGCATACCACGATAATAGGTGTCGTGATAATAGTAGACACTTTTATTATCTACAACACTATCATTAATAAGAAATGGTATTAAGAAACGGAAAAATAGCTCTCGTCAATCGTGTAATTATACTGTGAAATATTTAGGAAAATGAATGTCTACCAAGATGACAGATGGAGGAATTCTTAAAGCGATAGTGTCCCTAATTGTCTTGTACAGATACTAATTGCCCTATCTTTTGTGTCTTTGAAAATTTATCAAGTGATTTATTACGTTAGTAACAAGAGTACAATAAAAAAGTGACACTAAAAGAGTCCCTATATATTTTAACGCATACTAAATTTTGTTAATTTTAAAGGGCATCAATCGTCAATAAGGGTGACTCATGTTTGAATGATTCGAGGAAAATTAAGCATCAACCCTTTTGATTTTAAATTCAATTAACTCCCCAAGATACAAAACCGATAAATTTTTTTCGAATATTTCTTTGCAGTTTTAGGGGTAGGGGAGATAATAGGGATTTATGGAAAAAAATGAGCAAACATCACTTCGTTTGTGCTAATTCTATATGGAAATTGATTGGTAATTTTTAATCAAAATACGTATGTTTATAAAGTAAAGAATAAAAGGAAGAAGAGAGAGAATCCATTCTTTCCCCGTTATAATCTGGGAAAAAAGAATAGGTAAAATTCAAACAGAATCCATGTCGTCTTGTTATGTGTGTCGAATTTGGAATTTGTTGAGACTAATTAAATTTCATCTACAAAAGCAAATTACAAAAATTATCCAATTATTCTAATGCCGTTTTGGCGACCGACAAAATATCCTAGTTAGATTATCTCTGTATGTTATGAATGTTTCCAGTAGAAACTGTTTGTGTTAAAATTAGAACTAGGCTTTGTTTAATTTGTAAAGAGCAAAACTGATTAACATTGTTGTTATTACA
This sequence comes from Mylabris sibirica, assembly GCA_039776855.1. NCBI lineage: Eukaryota > Metazoa > Arthropoda > Insecta > Coleoptera > Meloidae > Mylabris > Mylabris sibirica. The sequence goes on from CM077839.1 coordinate 10,119,778, forward strand.
TAAATATTCAATGCAATGGAATGTTGTTGTCACTAGGTGGTTGTTAGTAGATTGCCTGCAAATAAATGAGACAACTAGAGAGTAGAGTCGAATAATTTGAAAAATTGGAAAACTAAAATTTCAATTTTAAAAGTTAAATTGTAAATATGATGCTGTTTATTTAACGAAAGGAGTTTACAAATATACATTCAAGAATGTAGAGAAAGCGCAAAATCAACGATTAGTGCTTGATGTTAAGATGGGGAATTTCAAACATAGAACACTTTATGATAACGGAAAATTAAATTAATAATGAATGGATGCTCTTCTCTGTCATCTTTTGAAAATAATATTAAAGACACGCCTTAACTTAACAAAGAAATTGCGACAACAAATTTATTAATTCATATAACTGATAAAGTTTGAACAAATTTTCAAAGAAATTTTAGAAGAAAAAACTTTATTATCTTTTAGAAGAACAAAAAAAAAACACTACAAATTATGATTTGATTAATAGCTGACTTACGACAAAGTTTTCAATTATTTTAAAATTCAACAAAACTTTTCACCGTAAAGTAAAAAAAAAGCATATTTAGAGAGAGAGGACTTTTAAAAGTTTATAATTTTCCAATAGTTAGTTTTTAAAAGAATTCCATTTAACAATGAATATTCAAGTTTGGTTTGTTTTTTCTTCTTCTAAAGAAATACGGTCCATTTATTTCCTATCCACTATAACGGGGCGAAAATTTCTGGCCGTGACCGTTTCAGGTAAGCAGGTGTTTACTACACTCTCTCGAATACTCCCTTTGCATCTCGCCTGTGTTATCGTTGCCCTTATATACACCTAAAAAGCAGCCCCGTGCAAAATTCTATTGAAATTATTGATGCATTGGAACGAAAATACGACGACAAAAAAAAGACTGCAGTTCCGGTAGAGGAACTCAACGGAATGAAACGACCTTTTCGAAAAAATCACTGTGACATTTTTTTATTTTTCAATCAAATTTCAATTGATATTTTCAAAGTGATTGATTTGATTAATTTGAATAAATAGAAAAACAATCAGTCTTTATTAATAAATGGGAACGATTTTAGGAAGACTTTTTAAAACGTATAAATTTTTGATAATAATTGGGCTTGTTGGAAAATCGTCTACATAAATAATAATTTGCTTTAATAATAGAGAAGATGTTTGGTATCTCTCTGCTCAAAATTCCACATAACATGCCTTCAGCATAATTAAACAGCCTGTTATAAATAAAGCTGATTTATCGAACGTTTACAAAAGCCAAACGTATCTTTGTTGTTTTAAATTATTTAAATTCTATTTAGCGTTAAAGCAACAATTTTTTAATTAATTTAAATAACGTATTTTTTCATGGTTTTGTTCGATGATATTCTCGTAAGGTTTTCGTTGTTGTTGTTGATGATGGCAAACGACGAAGAGGCAGGTGGTCGTGTCGTTGTAGCCGGACCACAATGGATAAAGTCCAAGAAGAAACAGCTCTACCAAACACAATCAAGTTTTAAAGCAGGACGTGCCAGTAATACCTTTGAGATTGCTTTTACATAAGCAAAAAAGAAGGAAGCTCATCTATTATTTAAAATCCAACAATAGTATGAATAAAAGTGCTCAATTCCGAAATCTGTCTATAGCCATCATTGTATTGACGTTTAACAATACCACTGAAATTCAAGTCTATTTATAATAAAATAAAAGCCTAGTCAAATTTTTCAAAACATGATAGACTACTATACAAATAACTTTATTAATACACATATCTACACTAATTAGCATTGTATCTATAATGCCGTTTTTTTTTCACTACCAATAACTAATCAAGACAGGTTTATGTATCCTCTAAGGGATGAGTTATTTTTATTGTTATAGGTGGATTATTTGTATGTTTATGGCTCTATTTGTTCAATTCGTAGACAATCAAAATTTTAATAACTTGTAATAAATCGTGTTTCACTAGGTGTCTAAAAGTCATTTCTATATTTTCTTTTTTTTACATTTAGTTCTTGAAGAAATAGAGAGCGCTCACACACTGAGAGCATCCCTGTTGGTGCCTTAAACTTTCTAGGACCGCTGTCGTTCGGCCACAAAATAACCATCAATCACACCTGCATGCTGACTTGTTTTAAATTACTACGTGACCGTTCAGTTCTCTCATAATGGACCTATTCAATAGAAAATCAAATTCGAACATAAATACCAAGAATAGAAAGATGCACAACGGCTGATATTTCAATAGAAATTTGCCTAGAACATCCTTATATTCTTATAAAATCACCCACAGATATCAAATTATCTCAGATCATTTCAGAACATCCACATTGTTTCGTCAATTAGACTTTTACAGATTTTCGAACGAGCATTATTCGCTTCGCTGATTTCAAATTTGATCCCTTCTCTAACCACAATGATCTATAGTCCAGTTTTGAGTGTATAGATACTTTTCGGGTTCAATTTACATATAAGTTCTGATGTGTAAGCCGGTGTCTTTCTATAAGAGTCCATTATTTTGTAATCACTTTTCTTTTGTAACACCATTCACTGCCTCATAGATAGGTATAATTATTTCAGGGGAAGATTGAAAATTTCACTATTATTCTTACTTCACTGAATAGGCTGATAAAATTAGCAACCATTTGTCAATGTTATTACATTGCGCGCGCAACTTCCGTTGCATTCCAAAATTTCACTCACACAATTTTTCACAAAACGCCCCAAAAACAACTTCAAGAATGAATCAAATCCAATCTTAAATAGAGATTGTCATTTGCCTATTCTGAAACAATATAATGGGAAATAACTCTTGTTGGTGTAATATTTAAGGCGTCCTCTATTGTTTTTTAATTATTAAATTTTATAATGACGAAACAATATAGATTCATTTAAGGTCGTCTCTATTGTTGTATTAATCTTCCACAATCTAATTTTGATGCCATGTTAATTAACTTCTACATTATTTATATTCATTGAATCCAGTTATTTAATTTACATTTTATTGTATAGGCTTATAATAGGATTCTTTTTATTAACAATTTTTTCTTCTTATTCTTGGCAATCATCCAGAAATTTTATGAATGGACTGACGGAAATTGAGGTTGTTCTGGATATTTCCCAATTGCATTCCATCTCTATACTTTTCAATTCTTTTATAGAGTTCATTTTTTTCTTTTGAAAGACATATTTATATTATTTTTTATAGATTTACTTAAATTTTATCACGAATACACTCGATATAATTAAAATTGTAAATGTTGCTCTATCCAGAACAATAATAATGACAGAGAGAAGAAGTGATTGAATTTTTATTGTGGAGAATTACAGTTGAACTTTACAATTGTGGGGAAATAGTAGCAGCTTAAAGAAAACACTCGCTTGGTGTTTTTCCAGTATGAACCTATAGTTGAAAATGTTAAAATATGCTTGTTGTTTTTCTATTTATATTTCTATTACTTTAGAGTTTAGTTTTCTTTATTATTTCTTATAGATAAATATTTATTTCTTGCAAGATGCGCTATATTCCGACATGAATTCGTTTATGTGCTTATTTTATTTCTTTAATTTTCACTTTGAAGTTATAGAGAATTTTCTAAAAGATTTTTCACCTGTAAGTTTTCATAAAGGTGAAAATATAAATATTTCAAAGCATATGAAATTTGTGTTTTTATTTTACCGACATTAATAGCTAAATACTAACTACATATTTTTGTAGAGAGAATTGAAGACTCTAGAAAATCCTAAATGAGCTTAAATTATAGCTTATACCCTTAAAGTTCGAACCAATAAAAACTTGTAATTTTTTCATTAAATCCTGAATATTGTTCTAAATTATTGGCTATTGATTGTAGACTGAATAATAGTGGTAGATGATTACATATAGGGTAACTAACAAATGTATTATTACGTTACTGACTAGCACAGAATATTTCAATAGGAGAGTGATTTTGTCCAACAATAAATCTTAAATAGAAGACATTATTGATGGCACATTTTTCTAGGGAATGAAAACAAATTGTAAGAATACACCAAAGATGAACTGTACTAAAATGGATTTTTTTACACTTGATTGCAACTAACTCGATCTATGTTGAATAGAAAAATTATTTGCGGTTTTGTCAAACCCCCCTGTGGTTATTCTGTTTTGTATATTTGAAAGAAAACAGTCAGGTCTATGAGGATTTGAAAGCTGAAACCTACCCTTAGATAAAATTTACGACTGTATCCCTAGTGGCTACTGAACATAAATTCGTTTCGGAATGTGTAATTTTTTCTTTGCAATTTCCTAATTGAAAACGAAAAGAAATTCATTTCTATTTACTTGATTTTTATGGTATACCTTATCAACAATCAAAAACGACACAATTCGTTGTGTAAATTGTAGTTTTATGATTCACAGGCAATAAAATAGTTCAAACACCTGGAAAACTGTCGGAAATCACACTTCTACAAGAAAGTTCAGAGCGAGCTTTTGGTGATTTATTTCTCATTCATTCCCACAGAGAATTATCGCACCCCCTGTCCTCTTTTTCTGATACAGTATAGCTATCTTTACCTGCTTTGTAAACCTATAACTGGGATGACACTTCCAGGTGTATTGTATGTCCTTTGAAATCTTAATTTTGTGTGACGGATGAAATACAAAAAGCACAATAAAACTCAAACATCAAAAGAAACGTTGTATTGAAACTGGGCACGTTTTTTCTTCACAACGAAACCAATAAACAACCATAAAACTCAGTGTATATTTCAGGGGGTATGTTGTAAAAATATACAAGAAAGTGTTAAATTATACACGATTAATATGTGTCATAATGAAGTAATAAATTTTATTCGTTATAAAGGATTACTAAAATGTGTGCCCAGCATTATTTTCTTCTCTATTTCGTCTTCTACTATAGCTAAACCATAAATATTTATCTTAGCGTGTTTACAACCGTAAAAAGTCGAATAAAAAATTGCCCTTTCAGGTAGAACCTCGATCAATATATAAGGGGGGACTATACGTACATATATGTATATGTATTTGAGTCTTTTTCTTTGGCATTTCCTTCAAATCTTTTAAAGTATTAATCAGGACAATTCTCTATTACACGGATAAAGGCATTTCATAGATCTTCAACAAACCACGAAGAAAATTCGCTTTCTTTCTTCATTCTTCCTTTTTTTCCTTCAGTGTAATCTGACACTAGTCGAAGTTTAAAGATGAGATTTTCATATAAAGACTCTAAAGATATCCACGTATTATAGAAATACTGTTGCCGACACATTGGAAATACATTACATCTATGGCCCCCTAGTTTTCTCTTGTAAACCACCCTTCTATACAACGGATACATTTTACACCCTCGGGAATACGATATTGACTAGACTGCATCGGATACAAATCGTGTTATACTACTTTTCTCCCATCTGATGGAAATTGTTATTTGTCGATGGAAATTCCCTTTATTTTCCCTATTATCACAAAATATTAAGAACGAATTAATCTGACATCACCATATATTTATTGCTGGATGGATTTAAGGGTTGGACAGTATAGATTTGTGTCTATTATATGTGCGTTAGAACTTTATCAATACTTTAATACAATAGGAAGTCGATTGAAAAGCGAATGAAAGACGTGCTCTGTTCAATGGAACTAAAAGGGATATTAATGGCAGAGAAAATTGTAAGTTATCAATAAATTATCAGTTCTTATTGGCAATAATTATTTTTAATCCATCACCATTATTGTTATAAAATATTTAAGGATTAAGTGTACGGCATAAAAGCTGTTTTTGCTTTATTGTTGTTAATTTAAAACTTTTTTTATACACTATAGAATAACAGTTCCCTTGAAAGTTCAAATTTTTTACCTGTTAAAAGCTTAACTTTTCGTCTTCCCATTTTTCTTTTCACATTTTATATTACCCAAAGGATGCAAAATTTGAAATAATCATAATTTTACATAAAATCATCCACACAGTCTCAATAGGATTATTTTTTATTTCTTAAAAATTCAATTCTATAATCATAAAAGATGGAGTGAGCGAACGGGGAAAAAAGAGACTTGTATAAGGGAGAAAAGAAGTAATTTTTCAGGATGAAATAAGGATTTGTGTGTTGTCTGGTTGTTCGGAAATCAGCCACAATAAACAACTGGCGCTAGTCACCACCATCGCCGAGATTTCGTCGTCGTCGTCGTCCATTGAGTATTTCGTGTTTCAGTTCGGCTTTAGCGAGTATTGTGTGTGGTTTGAGTGTCAGTGGAATTTTGTATTTTTAGATCGTCAAAGTTTAGTTTAAAATTTTATTTAATTTTCACATCTACATCACAAATATGATTTAATTTTATAATAATTTAAGAGTGTGTTTATGCGAATTTTGTGTTGTTATTTTCATTTTATGTTTAATTATAAATTTAAAATAATTAACAATATATGATGAATGTTCCGCCTGGTGGATATATTTTTAACGTTCGACGAAAATCAAGCAATGTAAGTGTACCTAGTACAAATTTAATTGAATTAATACGTTAATTTAATAATTTGGTTGAATATTTCACATTTGGATAAAGCGAGCAGGAAACGATGAGTCGCCTTTATATTGAACGATTTCAATTGCAACTGTGTGAATGTCAAGTAAATATAGTTTCTGAGGTCGTGATATAGAAATCGTATCTCTACCACAGAATTCAATCTATATTACAAAAAAAAAAGCGACAGCAGGATTTTTCAATAGAAAGCATCTCTTTTTCTGCCTTTTTTTCTAAAGAACTGTCTCATATAAATACCTCCAACTACATATCTAGGGTAGCTTGAATTGTTCATTATTAAATTAATAATTAACGATTATTTTCAAGAAATAATAGGAATATCGTTGATAGTTTGATGAGTATACTTTTTCTAATCACCCATATAATAAGGTAATTGGTTATCGGAAAAACATTGGAAATAATGATAAAAATTGCTAGAATTGATCGACATATTATTAAATGTCTCCATGTTTTTCCCCCGTTCATTTATCGTTTCTTTTTTAAAATATTGATGATGCGAGAAATGATTGATAATGATGGAAAATAACAAGAATACATGATGACGACGATAATTTTTAATAAATATCCAATTTGATAATATTAAAAATAATAATCTTATCGATCTATTTGATATTCAACAATATTAAAAGTTTTGTTGTATAATAATAAAGAACTCATATGAGAAAGTCAAAGTTTAATAACCGAATAGGTAAAGTTTATCGACAGTAATACAATTTTTATATACAAATTGATATTCATTCAGTGGCGTTATTGTCTGTTTGGATATTTTAATTTTAAATTATAAAATATTAAACTTATTTCAAGTGTTAATCTATAACGAAAACGATCATTTATTACAATGGATTTAATCTAATTGAATCAAATAGTTAGATACAGAAGCTTTCAATTAGCTCTTGGTAAAAGCTTCATATTACCCTATATTCTCCTCCCTTATCGATTTTAATTAATAACTGTTTATATTCATAATGAATATAATCAATATTAATTTTCTTGAAGGAGACAATAAGCTCGAAGGAATTTGTTAGACAGATAATTAATATTATTAAATTTTCACACTTTTTTCTATCATACACATAATTCACTTACTGATAAAAAGTATTGTATAATATTTATATTTGACATTTAGATCCAAGTATCCTCCATACATATTTTCGTTTTAATAAATAATAACCTGAAGCTATACCTACTAGTAGTTTAGTTCTATTTTAACGCAACTAAATATTATTATTTTCCCTATTTGTTTTTTCCATATACCTAGATGATACTTATTATTCAAAATATGGATCAGGTTAGATTTGCATCAGATAAATAACCAATAGTATAACAAATCAATTGAATGACAATAACGAAAGCATCGATATCTATAAATTATTGGGTTATTTCCATCATACATATAAATTGTATCATCGTATGTTTTTCTTCGCTTTTAATTTCCTGTAATAATAATTAAACGAAGTCCAAGGATTTCAAGATAGGATTGCAGAACATATACGACCTTTTTCTATTTTTAATTTATAAATTACAAGTGAACGTTTACAATAAAGTTGCGTAATTTTCCTATTTGAAAATTTCAAAGTTAAGGAAATTTAAACGTATTTACATATTTTCAATTATTGTTGTTTTGTATGGGAAAAGTAGCAAGGAAAATCGCCAACTAGGCCGTTATGGATGGGTTTATCGCACGTTGACCCTCTGGCAGCTGGCTTTACTACTAATAGTAAAACGTTGACTTGTCATTTGTGTCGTCAATCGTTCGTTTCTCACAAGGAAACATCCCCAGGTGTCCCTCTCCGATTTCTATGATAGGTACGTGTTATTTCATCTGTGGAAATTATTTTTAGGGAGTAAAATTAGTTTAGGGCCCAAAAGGGTGCTTTGTGAATTTCCCAAACTTGTAGTTGGAATAATTAAGTTACTAGTGAACATTTTAGCAAAGTTAGAACTTCGGAGCTCGTTTGTAACTTGGTTAAAAATGCTAATTTTGGACATATCTCTTCTTTTCGTTTTGCTCTACTGCACTGTGGAAAAAAATGCGAAACATCAATATTGGAGGAGATCCTCGAGTTACTTTCTAACAATTAATCACTCTAAGCCGAATCTTCTAGTTACCCTGTAAATAGATCTTAGGGTTTGTGACTTTAGGGGCGAATTTTAGCCACGAAAATTGTTTTTGAAAAATTATTAAAATCGGCCGTTTTGACCTCGGGTGGTTTATTTTGAAGTCATTTTATGCGTGCAGCTGGTTTTTGGGAATCACGACATCGTCAGAAACGAGCGTACAATTTTGACCGACGTTCAAATGAGCTATAAGGTCTTAATTTTGTTCAAATGTTCTTTAAGGGACTACCCGGCGACTCCTTGACAAATTTTTTGAATCGCTAGTTAACTAATATGAGTTGCTTAAAAAAGTAGGTACTGCCAGGTGAAAAAACCCTGTTTAAAAAATAAAAAGATACTAAATATTGTGTTCTAGCTGTAAAACATGTATAAATAAGTCATTCACACAGATATTTCCAACTTATTTTTCCTCCTTCAGTCAATGATTTCGCTAAAACCAATGGAGAGTTTAATTTTAACTCGTAGAACTCCTGTTCAATTGAGTATTTTTCTCTAAAACCAATGGAATTTTACATCATTTTGCACCCCGAAGATAATGACGTTGGTTCCTTTTAATTAGTTCAACTGCAAGTACAAAGCAACCTTTTTAAGCCCAAATTTTTGGACACGTGACTTCATCTCTTCAGAAATGTTTTTTCTCAGATTAAAAAAACACTTGTCTCTTAGATTTCAACAAAGAACAACATAAGTATCATCGAAATCAGTGAGGGTCACCTGGGAATGTTTCCATATCAGATGGATATACGCATACATAAATCAAGCCGGTAAAGAAAAAAACGAACATGCATAGTAAAAATAAAAGCAGTATGAACGAGCTTCTCTTACTACACTGGTCCAACAGTATTACTTCTTATATTACATAAACGTGACTGTAAATACGCGCATAATCTACGTATGTACACAATAAAGAAATTGCTTCGTGACCTGACAAGAAACTAAAACGTGTGTGTATTTTAAAATTTCTACAAAAATTCTGTGGTTTTTCGTAGAAGTAAGATTTTGAAATTGAAAAAAAGAATGTATGTATAAGTAGAAACATAATGGAGAACTTTGTACATAATATTTAGTCTATTGTCTATCCAACTAATCAAATTGAATCACTGAAGTTGAGACCTTAATTGTATTGTAGTTTAACAAACAAAATAGAAACCCTGTTGACAAATAACAAGTAAATTCAGTTTCTGATATAGCATCCCTACGATACTGCTATTATATTTCAATAATTCAAATACAACTACTCACTTGAAAATGTATGACAAATTTCTATGTAAACAATTGTGTAAATCGAATGAAAACACTCAGTTTTATGTAAATAGTAAACATTTAGCCATTTACAACATCTAGGATTGTTTCAAATGTCCAACGATAAGATATTTAAATTGTAGACGATTTGACAACCCTAGTTTCATAGGGGATTATAAGCCTTTAAGAATAAACTTTGAGAATCTGTCTTGTTGGTTGGTTGTTCCACTGTGGAGACAATTTTAGTTTGATTTCTAAACTCATAAGTCTCTTTTAATCCTGTGGTACTCAAGCCATCTACTTCTCAAACATTATCTTACATCTTTTGCTTTATTTTATAATGCCAATTATTCGTTACTTATACTTATAACTTATAACCAACATTGTAATGTTTCTTTTAAAACAGATGTATAATTTTATAAAGTCACCTTGGGGCAACCATATAATATCAGCAGTTATTTTAAATGAAAGACAAAAAACAAACGAGATAACGGTAATATCGATCTTGGTTTTGTGTCATAATACCAACAAAACAATTACATTGTGAATATGTTTAAATAAAAAGAAGAAAACTAATTAGAGTACATTTATTAGTTTCGTATTAAAGTTGGCTTATTTGTATGGGTTATCAGAAGATATTTTTTTAAAAAGTAAGGGAATGTTATCTAGTGATAATGTAGTATATTGCATAATTTATTTGCTGTAAATATTTGAACTACTATTTCGTATTTACTGATACAATAATAAATTTATAAAAATGCTTAAAGGCCCGTTTTCGTTGAGAGCTGCCGGCAGTCACTGCCGGCGGTTTCTATTGATGGCCGCTGCCCGGCAGCGCGGCGTGAACGAAACCGTTGACACGTATTTCTCATAAGAGCAGTCCTTTTTCAGCCGCTCTGGCAGCTGGCGGCCGCTGCCAGCAGCTCTCAACGAAAACGGGCCTTTAAAGCATGGCAAGGAGAAATTTCAATTTAAATTATGAAAAAGCTCTTATTGAGAGTTTTCATTGAAATTTAATAAAAAGACAACGCGGAATACAATTTTCAACTTTTTCAATGTTCGTGATTAAGAAAATTGTTGAAAATTTCAATTCTCTCAAGGAGTTGTATGGAATCGCCGGTAAAATCGTAAAAAAATCTAGGTTAATAGTGAAATTTTATGATGTTAGCTTATTATATTGTTGTTATATTATAAATAAACAATCATTTTATTAGACGCCAGTATTTTGAAATTTTAACTAGTTTTCTTATCTGACCTATAAATTTTTATACATGTCCCTATTTTGTCATCTTTATAATTGTTTCATTTTTAATCAATAACATGTCCAATTACTCTGCTTCAATATTATCATCTCACTACCATTCCCTCTAGTCATTATGGAAAGGAGATTGTGTCCTTAGAGAAGGGAGATATCTCACATAAAGTGCGCTTATCTACCTGATGTCAAGCACTAGTCTTGTTATAACCACGGCGTTAATTACCTTAGAAGTGTCTACTATAAAAAGGTGATATACATATACACACGTATCGTTAACAGAAAAAAGAATCTTTTTTTGTATGTCTAGATAGATATGATGTGTTGACATACGTGTGTGTACTCAGACACAATTTTAAAATACAATACAGAACCAACGGGTGGCACTTAACGTGTGTCAGGGAGCCACTTTCCGAGGGTTATACCATCTTTAAAAAAAAAAATCATTTAATATAAATCGAAAATCTCTATTTAACATGAATAGAAATCGATTCTTACTTTCATCGTAAAAAAAAAACAATTTTCTCACTTATTGACTTTCCTCAAAAGATGATCATCATCGTGTGATGACTACAGACGTCGTTGTTATGCGATTTAAATTACAAGTGAGTTGATGCTGATGAAGATGATGATGATGATAAAAGCAACGACGACAGAGCAGATGACGACGTCGCGACGTTAAATTCCAAAACTTGTTACCAACTTTGATTAGTTTTATGATTTTCATGTTGGTTTATACATATCATGTGATTCTTTTTTATTTATTGTTAGTTTATCTACGTTTATAAAGGAATTCTTTGTTAATGATGTGTGATAAAAATTCCAATTTTATAGGGTCCGCACCTTGATCACTTGTATTTTTAAAAGGATTCTTGAAATTCTAAATAAATAAATAAATATAGGGAAAAAAACGATAAGATTCTATCTAAAAGGTGTTTTTTTTTGCCAATGAATCAACCGACAATGAAATTATTATTCTATTTTACTATTTATGGTTGATAAGAAAGAGATAGAGTAATATTATTTATGAATGAATGGTCTGTTGTTGTTGGTTATAAGTTATAAGAAATTATTATTATTTTAATATTCAAACCGGCATTTTGATGGTGTTTTAACCACAACGGATTATTATTTTTTGTGTTAAATAAGCAATCTTGACGCCTTTTAAACTGTTGTTTGATGGATCGTTGTAATCGACTAGAGAATATTTTAGAATAAATATTGTTTGCTTGTCAAATTTTCCACAGGCCCAAAAGATTTATGAGGAATTTATTGAATATCACCGATTCTATTTTTAAGCATAATCGTGAATACCCAACCATCGTTGCCCTCTTCTTCTCTGATTTATCATGTTAGTAGTAATAATAGGATCTAATCGATTCGATTTTTCATTTTGATTTTTGATTACATTTTTTTTTTCATACCAATAATAAGATTAGGTGTGATTGGAGTCGACAGGGTGAGAGCTCAGTAATTACGTGATATTCAGCTACTAAAACGATAAGAATCAAAATTTAATTTGTTGAGTGGAAATCGTTTAGTTCAGACAAGATTTCTTCCAATATACCGGTCCGCCCATATTAAACGAGAAAACCTGTAATGAATTTATCTTTTAGTTGTATGGCCTCGCCTCCTCAATTTATGAATTAATTTTTATTAAAATAACTACAATTTCGTTATCTATAGGTATGTATGTAAATGTATTTATTCCATTATAAATTTAAGTAAGCGCCATGTTTTTTTCCGTTAATTCTGTTTCTGTTTATCGTTCTGTTTTATCTTTGTTGTTATTATCTAGAAACAAGCCTAACATCGTCCCCCTACTCTCAGTATGTTTCTCCATTAATCACCGAAAACCTCTAGAAGTTAATCAACAAACTAGAAGTGTAATTATGTTTTGATACTTTCCGCAATTAATTTGTCGTTTTCTAACATGAAGAATTCGTTAAATTTTGTTAATTTGATAATCATTATGAAGCATACAAGGGAGAAACAGAGAAGGGAAAAGAGATAAATTGCAGCAGTTGTAGCTGAAACTATCCTAAAACTTAAATAGCACACCCCATAGAAAAAGGGTGGTAGGCGATATACTACAGACATGCAGGCATCGATCAACCCATATGCCACTTTCAATCTCTCTCTCTTATTCTTCCCCCATGACAACAACAGCTTAACTGTCTTTCTCTTCTCTCTCTCTTTCTCTATTATACTGTATGTACAGTATAGTCTCCCTAGCGGGCAAGTTAGAAAAGCCGTATCTTATCGCGTCATTCGCCCAATAATCCACCATGACTAAAATATGATTAATATGTATTTTATACTATCCATCCCGCATGCACCACATACAATACCCTCTTCTTTATTTTCAAATGGTCCGATATTATCAACGTCACGCCTGAGGTAAAACTAGCATGTATTTATTACCGTAAAAGAAGGAGGAAGAGGAGGAGAACCTTTTATAACTTTCCAGGGAATCGTACAGAAACGGTATGGGTTATATTAGGGGGAGTATAATTCTTCAATTTCTTAATTAAAGACAGACTTCTATTAGCATACTAACAACCAATGAGGGTTGTGTTTATTGACTTGATGCGGATTTTCAAAGATGATGATGGTGGTGGTTACTAATTAAAGCTTCAAAACAGAACAAAAAATTATCCTTCTTTAGAAAATAAAAAGTCTTAAGATTTATTTATCTACTCTTTTTTTTTGTAGCAGCAAAGTGGAATAAAATTAACTGTTTTATTCATTCTTGTTAACAACACACTCGTAAACCTGGCAAACTTTTATTAGTACGTTTCCTAAACAATAATTTTTTTATTGGTTCACATTAAAACTGTCTGGATGGTGGTGAATATGGAAATTGTGATGAAATCTCCCCCTAAAAATAACCACAAACTATCCAAAAGTATTACAACAGCGGCGACTCGTCCCCTTATCTAGATGTATTAACAATAACATATAACATATGATTTAGGGGGGAATTGTTTCATCGTCTATCCTATTATTGTATCAAATATAATAAAAGTCATGATCTTATCTGATAGTACAATTCATTATCGTCTCTTTGCTTCTTTTTTATGTCAATTTTAAACGGATGATTTGTTGTATTAATCGAATGAGCAGGTGATTCTAAAAATTCAACAGTAATATCAACAACGGATGTAAATTGTACGCTTTAATTGTCATCTTAATATTTATTAGTTCCAAGTTGATTTGCACACATTTATAGCAAGACCAGATGAATGGCGTCGCCGATTTGTTGTATTCCATTGTTGTAAATCAGATTGATTCAATAAAACTGGAAAAACATCATAATATAGAGGACACGTATATGGTACACAGTTACGTATTGTAATTGTCATTATTGCTATTACTGTTATTATTATCTATCTCTGGCTTAAGTAAATATAAATAATAGCGTATTAGATCACTTTCTGACTTTGTAGGTCGATCTGAATCTAATTAAAGCTTGAGGAAATTGTATAAAACAAGAAAACAACACGATAAGTTTTGTTTAATAATAATAACAATAATAACTCACATTTGTCTTCTACAATACTTAGAAACATTGACAAAGAGAAGCTCTATTAAAACTTGAACAACAAAAGTAAGAAGTGTAATAATAGTTGAATAACGTAAGTTTCTCACCTTATAAATAATGACTAACGTAAATTTTCAAGGAAAATCGAGCGATTTCTTTATAACGACAATGTCAACGTAAATTAATTAGTACATTTGATAAATTTGTAATAATAACGCGATAATTATCGCGTTGTGAAATTGAATTTTCTTCGACTTTTTTATCATATTGCTGAACAACCATCCAACCTGATGAATATATGAAAAAAATCGTTTCTATTGTGTGATTTATTTCCCGAACAGAGCATGATAGAAACGAATAAATAACATCGACTAAGTTTAAGGACGTAAACAAATTGGGAAAGTCTAAACACGAATTTGCTCTCGATTAGGGCTCTTATTCAGTTCAAAGATTGATTGTTCTGACCTCTCTACAAACATTTTCTCTATATAGAATTGAAAATTGTATGTGGTAAGAGAGGTAAAGGGAATTGTGCAGATAAATTACTGCAATTCTGTAATGTTGTTCAACAATAACAACAACAATGTAATGTAAGTTGAAATAAAATCAAGTCAAAATTGAATCAAAACTTGATATAAAGACTACTAACACAAAAACGATGTTTTTGGAATTTGGCCAGTATTTAACGAGAAGTTACTTCATCGATTTAGAAACAAGTCGAAGTAGTAGTTCAAATATTTTCTCTAAAAGTCGTAAGGTCATTCGTTAAGAAAACATTCACAACCATCTTGTAATATTGATTTTGTGTGTGTGTGTGTTGATGACAAAAACCTTTTTTAAATATTGATACAACAGATTCAACAAGAAAGTTTAAAGAATTTGGTTTTTGACCCCACTTACATGATAATTTTCTATTATATCAACAATTAAATCTGTAAACATTTTTATATCAAACATTCACGATATTTGACGACTCAATTTTCGCGTTTATTCCAAGCATGTTGCACGTTTTATTATCGTTTTATTAAATCACAAAGCAATAATCCCACCTTCAGACAAACTCTCATTCTATTATAGATGGATCAATTTAAGTTTGTACAACTCGGCGCATTTATAGAAGGTTTTCGGCGTAGTCTGCTCAACCGATCGTCTCTATTCTATTTATTTTTTTAAAGGATTACCCGTGGAGGAAGAGTTAGACAATACACTCTATTGTACTTCTACTGTAGACAAGATTTACCGCACAGCCATGGTTTGGGGCTAACTTAATTTGATCCATTTAGACCTTTATATGTTTAATACCGGTGCATGACCGACTGGTATTGTATTACGTGTCTGTATTAAGAGCTATGTGATTTATGTTTGAAACTAAAGGCAACGATTAGGGGATAACTGTGATAAAAAATATTGATCTTATCTAAACGATTTTTATGTTGAGCTTTCGTGCAACTTTATCGCCAATCCATTAAGTATATTAATAATATTTTTAAACAATGGAAACTTGGTGAAAATTATTAAATAATAAAATTGTTGCAATTTGTGAATCATCTGCCTACGTAAAGGAAATTATGCACTTTTTACTGTAGACATGATTCATTCGTTCTTATAAAAAGCAATAAGCAATTAGACTCAAGTAGATACGCTATTTATTTATGTATTTTTGTTATTTTCAGATTAAGCCGTATAAAAACTGTGAAAGTGTCGACAGAATGGTAAGTGTTATTAAAAAAAAAGCCCACACATAATTTTATACTCAAAGACCTTATTAATAGCATCCTGTAAAACAATTGAATTTTATTCAATTAGAAAATGAAAGAAAACAAAACAACAACAACAAAAAAAACTTGGGCAAATAAGAAGGAAACCTCGTCGTGACCTAAACCGTGGGTTTTAAGGCGCTTTAAACAACCTACCTGTTATGTCGTATTTATACTCTTTTTTTCCCTCCTCATTTCTAATTCGCCCCTATATTGTTTGATCAGTCTGTATATACCTGTAACGACCCACATGTAAAATTTGACCTCCGAAATTTCGCTTTCAGTTGAATTAATTGATTTTCTATTCATGTCTTGTCTTAAGGTTGAGACGTGAACATAATAATATTTTCCGCATATTGCTCAATTTCGATTAAAAAAAGTCAGCGACCTGATTAATTTTTATTATAATTTGCTGACATTTATTAGATTTTACATATTTCTCTGTGTATTTTTTTTTTGTGATATAGATATGTTGGTGTTATATTTAATATACATAACAATAAACTTAACTTATGGTTGGTTTTATCCAATAAATGTCGCGTACAGTATTCCTGTCACGATGTGCCACAATGAATCTATTGTTCTTATTCAAATTGGCTCATTTCGTGTACAATTGGAAAGGGATGCTAGAGTTTGTTTAAGCTTTCCGTATTATTGCACTTGTATTATTATCGCATTTATGAATATACATAAGTCGTTAGAGTATTATTATGTTGGATTTTGATAGTGTTTACGGTGTTTAACAAACTACGGAAAGAAAAAGGATGAAAACGACACCACCACTAAAACCACCATCATCATCATCATTATCATCATCAGCAATTTGAATTTCGCCCCCTATATTATAATCTTTTTGGTTCCGAATTAATTACAGTTTTTCAAAGCTTTTAGTGAATATTATTAATGTTTTAGACCCTAAGAACTGTAATATTTACCGAACAACTTTCAAGCCAGATGTGTTCTATTCTTATACAGAATATTCCAGGACGAATATTATTTGTTCGATTTGCGTTAATCTTTAAACTGCCTCAAAAGTGTTTACTTATTTCAGTATTGATGATGTAATTTTCTCAATCTACTTTCTAAACAAATTAATCGACAATATTGCAAGTAGGTGGAATATTTATTTGAAAAATTACGCAGTACTTAATTATTAATAAAGTATCTTAAGAATTTACGGTTCTAGTTGATTTCAATCGGAGATTTTCTTCGTAATGTTTTAGTATTCTATACGTATAATTAATCAGTTAATTAACTGTAGCCTTGACTTTGCCACCGGTTTATGTAGTTGTTTGTTGAATTATAATACTGGAGAGAAAACTGGTCTGCCGACTTGTATGTGCAAATCTGTATATTTTTTTCTTTTTTTATTTAATCGAGACGATCACAAATCATATTATGAGAAATTCATTATAACTTCAGTTTGTACGCTGGTTTTATATTAAAATAAGCGAATTTTAAAACAGGTTAATGTACATATCTTGTCCAGTCGAGCTTATTTTCTGCTTTAATATTTTTGTTGGTTTTCTACATTTATTTTGTTCGAATAAAAATAGACGAATGATACGAGTCTGTGTGTATGCAACATCAATTTACATGCTCTCTGACACTGTGAACGTAACCCTAAACCGTAATGCATCTACATAGAGAAACATCTTCAATCTGATGAAACTCATACCAATTTTCCTAAGTGCCACTTCTTTTTTTCTGTTGAAAATAGGAAAGAGAAATATAAAAGCTATGCTATTTTTAGTTGCAAAGTTGTATTTCCAAAAATCTATCGATTTAATTTCTAGTTGAAAAAATATTAACCTTTATTAATAACATTTCAACCCCTTACTAGTTTTTGACGATTACAGTAGATGCATGTAACTGCAAATGGGAGTGCACCAACTACCATAAATAAAATAAACGACTAGAATAAATCGCTTTGTACACGACATCCACAATGAATATCCCTAAAATTTATATACAACTTATCGGAGTTTTTTCCTCCCTCTCTCTATAGGTGTATTTTCGGTAAAATTGACTAAATATAAATTGATATATTTACACTGTATAAATGCATGTAGTTGGTAAAATTGCTTGTACGTACACTTTATTACCTTAAAAATATGGTTATCTGTTGTCACCTATCGTTATCAATTGAATAATAGCTCCTTAATTTATTTAAGGGTGTTATAAAACGTGTAGAAGAGTGCTTCCTCTTAAATATGTTGACACAAACTGTTCATACTATTATAAAGTTAGTGCTTATTTTACAGACGAGTTTTACGACAATTCTAGATTTTATTCATGGATTAAATGACTGTAAACCAGTCTCTATAGCACGAAAAATGTGTGTATATTTAGGGTACAGTTGTTGTTTTTTATATGTATACTATATTATAGCAACCAGTGGCTATTGTCCTTACAAAAAGAATGCACTTACATTTTTAACGATCGTTCCCAGTGTAATAGAGTTACGCACATAGAAATTCTTTGCTTTTTATTTTTGAATTTTATTGTTTTATCGTCGACGTCGTCATCATGGGACAATGGCATTTAACGAACTCGGTACAATCAAGCGTTCAGTTGAATTTTTCTGATTGCATCCTTCACATAGCCAGACAATTTTCAAAATAGTTTCGATAAAAGGAACAAAAAATTCTTAAAAATATCATCATCCTCTCATATCCTTGTGTTAGAAAATATTTCAACAACATACCGTATCTATAATACATCAAATTAATTGAATTTTTCCATTAATCACCGCCTGTCAGTCATTAAATAAAGGAGAAGCGGCAATCCTACAACACCGGAGCTCTTTCTGTTTTGTTAAAGAAGCTTTTTTAGCGAGAAACTTCACTTACATACTTGATAGAAGATGAGGCGAGAGTGAATAATATTAAAACACTCCATTAGCTTGACAAGGGCGTTGTCCTCACAACTACCACTCTAATTTTTCCATTAATTAAAAAAAGTCCGTAAAATGACTGTGCTTTGTTAATTTCCTTCTTTTTATTTTGATCACCTAATAACAGAAAAATACAAACAAGAAAAGGATAAGCCAACTGGAAATTTGGTGTGCGTGACTGGAGCACGTGTTATCTAAAATACACACGTGTAGGTATATGGTGCTATGCTATATCCATACCCTTTTAAAACTATCACAGATAGGGTGAATATACTGAAAAATCATTGGAAAATTCAATGTTTCTATTCTAAATTGTTAATGTTGTATTAATGGTCTCGTTTTGTTGTCTGAATGATACTTGTTTATACATTCTGTTAGGATTTTAACGGTAAAATATAGTGTCATTTCCTATCCTAGTAGTTAAGTTCTATACATGTATAAAACACACACACACACACATACACACACGCATTATGTAAGTTGTGCGTTAGCCTATAAGATAACCATCTGTACAGTTACAAACACCCCTTCTATTCGAACAGCAGGGGAGAGAGATAGAAACCGAAAGACCACCCTTAGCACTGGTTCTATTAAAGCTCTCGAATGTTGAAAGACCCATTTTGGACTCCCCTATAAATTGTCTCCCTTTTCTAGACGATATCCAATATAATTATTCTACATAAAAAAAAACACGCTAACTAAAATTTCACAATGATTAACCAGAAAAAATATATCGCATAGTTAACAGATTCTAATTAAGTTGCATGCTATGAGTAAATATGTATTCTTGTGTGTATATAAAATAGTTTTATAGGCACGGCAATGCAATTACATCATCATATAGTATGTTATTTTATATGAAAATATATTTACCATTGTTATGTCTGCATACCTACATCTTTCAGAATCTTCTAACAAGCTACAGACACCTGAAAAATTACTTAATCGTCTCATATTCAATTTATATTTTTGAAATGGTTAAATTTTCAAAGCTTACAGGTTGAATGACTGATTTTTATTACAAAATTAGAACGTTATGTTTATTTTATTTTGTTATCATATGCTTATACAGTGAATGTATAAGTGTTTTCTGATATCGTTAAATACAATGACGTAAGCCACTTTAGCTGTATTCAATACAAAATCTATAGTTCATACAGTGATTTAAGAGTTTTAACTTTAATCGTAAATCTATTTCACAATAGATTTAGTAACAATGGTGGACCTAATGGATGTAGTAAAATATTGCCAGTTTCGCGAATATTATAAATTTGTCCTAACTATATAAATGGTCGATATTTTCCTTTCTTTCTTGTTTTTTTTCCCATCTCTCAAAGCTTCCTCTTGTTACAGAAACAATTTACTCGTAAATAACAGTGTTTGGGTCAATTTCAGAAAGTTTCTATAACCAAACAATACTTGTGAGGATTCCAAGTTGACTATGTGTCTATGTGAAAATACGTCTTTCAACATTGATGTAAAATAAACTTTACTAAAGGGGCTAATTGATAAGCTTAATTGAAGCAAAAGAGATTACATTTACTAGTCTGATGTGTAATGCCATGTTTTGTATTGTCGCATATGATTACACGTTACAGTATTCCTTTCCGGACGATCTAGATCAAAATTATTCCCTTTTGAAATAAGAAACTTCTATAAGTCGAGATTTTCGCGAATTATTTCAGACAATTTATTTTTTGCAAACTATAACTTATTTGAAAAATAACAAAACTGAAATACTTTTTGACTTCGATATGATGCACAAAAGAATTAAGTGATCAGACTTCACTATTACTTAATCCAAGCTTTAAGTTTTAATTAAGAGTTTATCACTCATGAAATCGTACTTATTGTTAGATTTCACTTAAACTTAAGGCTGTGGAGTAGAAAACATGCAAATCCGTTTCCCAGATTTTTTCCATAATTTTAGAGATGAAAAACCGGGCGATATCTTGTTTTAAATTTGATATAAAGGGCTACAATATCCAGTATCTGGAAATGTTTATTTCTGAAAAGTAGGCGAGTTAACGCGGAATTTTTACATTTATTTCAATGGTTATTCTTATCTACTAAAAATAGTTGTTTTGTTTGCAACAATATTTATAAAGTTTGTAGATTATTTTATAGAATTTCTGAATCTATCATTTTGGTAGAGAAAGGATGATTGTTAGTTCGCAAGATCCCCAATAGATGGATCGAAAGGTGTGAAACATGAGCGGTTGCCGAATCGCTGTTTTAAAGCTGCTATAATAATGAGTGTTTTTTCTCTCGTAGTAGGTTGAGCCTTTGGTAACTTAGTATCGTAAATTGGTTCACAATTTACATTTGTTGATGTATTTTTTAAGTGTCCGAACCAAACTACGATAATACGTTACCAAAGGCACAGCCAACTGCGAAAGAAAATACCGTGGAACACCCCATATATTATAGTGGATTAAAATTCATTATCAAACGTCGACTTAATAGTTGTTATTTCTATATTATATTAGAAATGATGAACCTGAATTCAATAGGTATAACATATTGTTAAAGTGTTAAAGCAACTTTCAACACATGACTCGGCAATCTCGCAATTTTCACACCGTCGACGCCATCTATCCGGTACCTTACAGACTAACCTGCCATGTAAAACCAAGGGTTTTCCTTACACTTTTCTGGCCACATGAGCAAATTTAGCAGGTGAGAATAATGAATGAAGTTGGTGGAATATTTTCAATGATAAATAATTCGCTTACTTTACTGAAATTGGTTTTTTCCAGATAGGTACTACATATTGTAACCCCTTGAATCAGCTTAAAAACAAGTTCTCCATCTTTTAAACTGTAGAGAAAATCTGGAAAACGGATTTGATTGAACGTTTTTGTACTCAACACCCTTAAATGGATTGTATAGTGAAATTATTTTGAACTGGCCGAGTAAAATTTTCAATAGCAATTGAGTTAACAATGCAGCAATTTGACTTCTGTCAGAAGGGGTTGTTTATGACGTACCATATTTTACGAAAATCTTAAACTTCCTCAAACGCAAACACCTGGAAGGATGAACAGGTAGACAGAAATGAAATGTTAAAATTTTAGGAATATTAAAAGAGTAATAAATATAGTAGGTCATAAACAACCCCTTCTGACAGAAGTCAAATTGCTGTATTGTTAACACAATTGCTATTGAAAATTTTACTCGGCCAGTTCAAAATAATTTCACTATACTTTAACGAGAAAATAAAAGAGACCACTTTTTGTGGCCCTGTTCAAAACAGGCTTTTGATGGCGGTAGTGATAATGTAACAGAATTGTCACAGGTCAGACTTTGGGAAGAAAGATATTTAATCAAACGATGTTGATGGGCTTACTGATGCCATTTTTGGGTATTTACCTAAATAGACTAATATTTTCTGCTAATTGAGTATGGTGGAAGCTCATTCCAACACTACCTTCCTACCTTCCCAAATCACCTTCTTACCCTCACGAGAGAAAGCTTGACTTACACGATCCGAAAAATGAAATATTCCTCCCTCAAGACTTGGTCTTCTTTATGTGCTCGTCATTGAACGTCTGAATGGTGCGGGAGTCTACTTTCGGTCTAGACTATACATTAAATCATGATCAATATACATATAGTGGATCTATTGAAATTATTAATAGATTCAAGTACATACTTGCAAATAATTTGAAATTTATTGTTCTTTAAAGTTGTTGGAGTTATGTTTGTAGTTCAATTTGTGTGTGTTTTTTTTTATTTATTTACAAACTTACTCTAATCTAGATTGTCACGAATATCAAATGGCTTTATTTAACTAGTATCGTTTCAATATTCCAGACACGTGCCATTTATCCTTTCTCTTGTCTGTCTTGATAAAAAAATCTAAACAAAGGGTCAATTTGTGTGTGTTACTGTAAACTGTCACTTGTTTTGTTGAGTTATTATTTGGTAGAAAAATTGAGCGAGCGTTAAAACTGTAAGCATTATTAACTGATAGGGGTTAGTAATATACAGAGCGAAGTAGGCACATATGATGAATTTGAATATCAAGGGAGATTACTGCCGATGTTGTGAATCATACAGTTAGATTCCATTATTCCATAGGACTTTGCGTTGATTTTGTTGAATCACTGGAGTGAGAAATAATTGTATATATCCTGCTTCAAAGTATTTCTACAGTATTTGTATAAAATTCAAAAATTCCATGGGTAGTGAAAGTATTTCACATACCACTTTTAATGTCAACAACGACAACATGTTCTGGATTTGTTTTATAAGTACAGTTAATTAATTACATTTTTGTTCGATTTAAAAAAGCTTTTTTCAACAAATACAAGCTTTCCTCTAAACCTAAAACTGAAAGAAAAATACAAATCATCATCATCATTAGCATCAATATTGATTCGTATTTTTTATTTTTATTGAAAATAGGAGGGACAACACTCAATTAATCATCGGGAATTTACGTCAAAAATTGACATATTTTCTTGCTTGTCGAGGACTCTCTTATCTATTTATCATTCATGTATAAACCTACACTTTGAAAGTTAGAAGGTGAGATCATTTAACTCACCTAATGATAACATTATCTCTGTGTAAGTTTACATCTGTAACGGCTGCCGCGCCCACCCCCTTTTTCTCATTGTATTGAAATGATGAAAAGGGTGTTGGTAAATGTAAATATATATATATATATATACAACTTTTCATTAGTAACGTTTTCAGCCAATTCTCACTCAACCTTCACCCCGAGTGTGTTTCACAACTCTCATTCTATATAATTTGTGAAAAGAAGAGAACTTGAATGCGTGAAACTCGTCTGTCTTAGTTTGGAAAACATTTAGGACTTGAATTTCCCCTTTTTGTTTTCAATAGATGGAAGGCGAGACAGAAAAGAAAGAAAAATCAAACATTGTTGACGACGGGCTAGACTTTTTTTTAACGTAAAATAAGAAAATCCTACTCATTTTTTTTTCTTTATTGCTTATTTATTTGACTATTTTATTGTGTCATTAACATAATGACGAAACGACATTTCTATTTATTTAAAAGCTCTCGAAAAACGAATTGGTAATAAATTATACAATATCGTAGGTAGTGTCTGTGTTTGTGGTGTGTTGTATTAAAGGTAAAACAAGTCGCCCACCTGATAACACACAAAAAAGAGCGCCACAGATCCAATTTCCATTAAATCTCATTCGGATTTTCGTCGATTGTTTTATAGGCATACAGATATAACGGAAAAAAATTGTAATTTTTTTCTTCGTTTTGCCCCTTTTATTTGTAATAAATTCAGATTCCACAATTTGGCAGTTTATCTCCCATGAACGGCTCAATTCTTTCGTTTGTATTTTTACGTGTAGTATCACCAGAAAAATGATGAGGTTTGCCCGACATTAAATAACGATGCAGATTTTCCATTCGAAAAGAGTCTTATGTTCAAAGGTATTTAATGATGTTTTTACATAGGTACAATCCAACTGGAATATTGGGTGTGGTAACGATAACCTTTTCACCACCTACATTATAAACCTATCTTAATTTTTTTCTTCATTTCAGTAGTAGTACGTAAATAGGTAAGACAATAGTTGTGCTCTATCTAGTAAGCAGGAAGTTTTAAACTATAATTAGTAAATGATATAAGTTTAAACAATAAATTACGTGTCGCCATAATTCTTGATCATCATGGCCTTGGTTATGTACACATACCTTACAGGTAGGTACGTGTTCAGCATAGCAACTAACCGTGAAGTTTGTGGTGATTTTTCTATCTATCTGGTTGTACCAACCAGAAATCTTTCAAGTTTTCCACATTCTCTTTCTTAAAAAATTTATTTACATTGAGCAATAAAAATTCAGTATTAAGAATATATACGGACCTCTCACCTGATCCTGTCATGTAACTATATAAATAAGACATTTTTTTTATTAAATGATCTACACCTTTGTCGATTAAAATATTAATTCGAGGAAAAATTCACGATTCTTGGAATCATACCACTGTTATTGTACGGTGTTTTCTTTTCTTTTTTTAAATTATTAATAATTATGATCGTATAATGGTTGAAAGTTGTCTCCTTTAATATTTTAACGAGCTTTAAGAGGGAAATAATGGAGACAATAGATGAGGATATAAACATTCTATACACGGAAGGTATACTAAACAATTACAATTATCGCTAGTTACGGTCACGCAGATCTGTCTGTATTTATGTGCACAGGCAATTCGCGATAAAGCACGATTATATTCCTTTCCTCTCTTCTCCCTTTCTAGTTTCGTTTGAAACAATAATAAAGTCGACTGTTACTATACTATACAGTTGTTTGACCCAGCAACCATATAAATACATGTTGTCCCCTCAGGAACAACAAGAATTGGCAGACCAATAATGATAATAATAACAACAATAATAATAATAATAACGTAAATAAACATCATATTAGATCATTGTTATATACCTATGGTTTGTTTGAAAATAGCTTCACAATTTATTACTTCATTAAATGTTGATTTTCAATAATTATTGAATGTAATAACAATTCCAGATTTTTTTAGAATTACAAATTATCTAAGAGCACAATATGAATTCAAAAGTTATTATGGGGTTATATCAGAAAAACTTCAAAAATTTAAGTTTTACTTCAAAAGATGCAGAGTTAGTTAAATTTTAAACACAAAACAGACATGATAAATACAAATTTAATCAATTTTAATGCTAGATTTCAAAACATTGTCGTCCTAAATCGGAGGTTTTTTTTATCTAACATACAGAAGTCTTGCTCTTAAACAGTAAAAAGGAGACGATTTAGATGCTTGTAGTTCATAGGCGTAGGGATGATTTTCAGCACTCAGGGGCAAACTGTTAAAAGTGTCCCCTACCTCATTTTTACTGTATATACCTGGGAGCAGACCTCCCCTCCCACTTTGCTGAGCCATGATTCCAATTGCTTTTTTAGCAGAATTTTAGACTTGCTAAGAGAAGTTTCTAGAAATTTTTGGCTTACGTAAGGTATCAGTTTCTTCTCAAATTTTGCTACTTAAATATAGGTCAATATTAATCAATCGTCAAGCAGAACTCTCAACTTTTACTCCATATTTTTTTATCTTGAGTCGTTAGTTTTTGTCAATTTTGCCATGGAATCGTAAAAAAATGAAGTAAATTGGACAATTTTAGTGCATAGTTTGTACCGCCTTATTCTTAAAAAATGATTTTTAGTCTACGTTCAAAGATATTTTTTTCTAATTAGCTTTGTGTTAGATTTTGCGACTGAATAGTTGAGCAGATTTGGTCAATTTTTGAGCAGAATTCTCGACCTTTAGATTGTATCACATCAGTGGTGAATCGTAAAAAAGAGACAAATTAGCAGTATAATAAGAGCACAAAAGAATCACTGAGGACGCTGTATTGTTTGTTGTTGATCCCTGAGATAGGTTTTTATTTGTATTTTTATTCAAAAGGTATGATAGTTTTCATCTGAAATTCAACTGTAAGCTTCATGAAAAATTTAAGTTTTTAGAGTCAATATCTCATTCTATTTTCCCCTAGTTTGGTGAAAACACGAGAAAGTTCTATAGAATAATTATCTACAAGTATAACAGGAAATCTACCTTATATGTATGTATGTACGTACAGTGTGTTTCATTTAATACTATCATGATAAGCTTTTCAATCATGCAGTATATTAAAGAGAGTTAAATTGAGATAGACAAACTTAGAGCTTGATTGTGTTTAGAGGTTTTAATTAAACGAAAATTTGATTCTGGCTTAATTAAAGCTTTAGTTTTTTATTTATTTTTGAAAAGAACGTACTTTTTGTAAATTTGTGTAATTTTTGTAAAAGATTCTAGATTGTACTTGCATACATATTTTTTATACATACGTTGAGAATACTGAGCGAAAATGTAGGAATTATAGAATGAATGAAAACATAGATATTACCAACGTGATATAATAATATGCGATGTAATTTGTATTAGTGAATGCGTTTATATTGAGCAGATTTCGCGTTTTTAATATATAGAAAGTGAGCTTAAATAGAACTACATATTTTTAAACACAGACGTTGTGGCGTTCAAATTGCAGCAGAAATAATTTTCTACAATTCGAAATTATATCAATATTTACTGTTGTTTTTGTATTTGACAAATATTGGTTAACGAATGGATTATTTCCTCTGTTTATTACAATTGTAAATTTGTTATAATACTTCCTATTGAATTGATTCCAACTGAAATTCGTTGGCATCAAATCTGGCACACTTGCTGCCCTTCAATAGTTTTGTTTGTTTTATAAACACAAATTGAAATCTGTCACTTTCTTTTCAAATTGGAACATAAATTAATCAAAAACGACCATCGATCTTGACCAATTATATTATCTTTCACGAAATTGTCCTATAAAGAAAATAAACTTGTTTTAAATGACTTTATTTCTTGTCCTAAATACACATTCAAAATAGTTGTGTGCCAGCTTTAGTTAAATGGTGTTAATTTTAAAAAACAAAGATTCATTTGTAGGGAGATGTAGTGTCTTTCTTTGACATTTTTGTGAAATAAAATATGATAAAGTGTAAAAAGAAAAAAATCAGTACATGTAATAAAAACGAATAAAAACCACCAGGCACAGAAAATAAATTCTATAGAGGCGCTCTTGGGGATTTCAGTGTGTTACAGACATACATACTATACACACATACATATAGTATACAATACACAGACAATATATGTATACATAGACAAAAAGTGTTCATATATCTCTTCGCAAGTAGTTGTTGGAGTATTCCAAGAGACTAAAAACCGATCCAACTGAGAGAAACCGTTGTGTATAAATACATACGAAACAGAACAATAACAACCGTCGAGAGATAAACATTATACCACTAGAACGGTAGTGTTGTAATGGTGGTTGTGATCATCGTGATGATGGTGGTGGTGATGGTTGGATTCTAATGTAAAAAGAAGGGAAAAAAACGTAGAAAGACAACCGTATACTCACTTGATAAAATACACACAAGCATAGTGTGGTGGTGAAGAAGCGACATTTTATATAAAACGACATAAACCGGAATTTTTATATTGTTTCGTACTAGGGAATTGTTGTAGAATAAAAATAAAACAAAAGAAACACAGGGGAGAGAATTGATAACGGTTGGAATTTGTAAATTTCAACCGTAATAATATGAGAAAGAAAGAGAAGCCTTTTAATATATAATGCCCTATTTTATTGTAAACAAAAACACCGGTTAATTTGAAAGTTTTCACAGAAACAATACTATAATTTATACTTAATTTTTCTTTATCTGTCATTTTAATATTAGTTAAAATATTACAATTGAATATAAGTAAAGTTAAAATTTTAATGGATATAATTGTGAGGGATACGGGTATGATGATTATCTCTTTTATGTCATGTATGTACCAGTTTCTCTTAAGAAAATGTCTTGTCTTTAATAGAAATCCCCCAACGGGTATTACGGTGTAAATTGGGGATGAATTTAATTTAAACAGTCTGGACAATGACACTCGATTAATTGTACTAATTAGAAGTTGGCGAGACTGTTTGTCGTCTGAAAACGAGAAGAACGATAACATCAAAGAAGCGACAAGAGGGAGGGACACTGTGTTCGGTTTTTTAACTACTTATACCCAAAAAAGCGGATATTACAATATAATACAGAAAAACAACAATAATTACAAAGACAAAATAACCTCCTGTTCAGATACGTTTTTGGGTGTCTTTTATAAAACTCCTATTAGTTGTTGAGAAATTCAGAGTTGTGCAGAGTAGTCCTTATAGAATATTTTAGCGAAATTAGAACCTCATTAGTGATTACTCATTTGAAAGTCGATCAAAAATCGCTCGTTTCAGACAGTTTTGCGATTTTCAAAAACGAGCTGAACACATTAAAAAGACTTCAAATAATTCGTAGACCCTCCCCACATTGATTTTTTACCTTTTTCTCCATTGTATTCTAGAAAAAAATGCTAAAAACTGCTTCCCTTTCCAGAATCTAATGAAGAAAAACGAATGAAACCACTGTTGGAAGGATTCTTGAGTTATTCTAACATTAAGTCATTTTACGTGTAGGTACTGCAAGTTTTTGAAAATAGCGACATCGTCACAAAAGAGCGTTTCAAACGAGCTACGAGGGTTTAAATTTACTAAAAAGTCTCCAGAAACTATCCTATAAGTTCTGAAATATTTTTCGAATCGCTCGCTAACATTTAAAAAAGACATCCTGTATAGATAGCTGAATATTTAAAAATGGCATTTTTTACATACATGTATATTGTCACTTATACATTGGAAATTTTTCATCAACTCTAGTTTCATTGATGGTATGTAGAATATTAAATATTGAAATATGGCATTAAAATTGCAATTTTACACTTCACTGTACCGATTCAAAATACAAAATATACATCGATTTTGTAGTATTCATGAAAAGTCTTTGAATAGATTGTTGAACATTTGCATTGATGGCTACATATGAGAGCCGAATTCTTCAGTAATCAACAAATTTAATAAAAATTAAAGAAAAGTAAAAGTTTAAGAATTAATAAACGTATGTGAAACTAAACATAAAATTATTTTACAAACTGGTGACCCATGCAAAAAAATACTCTTATAAAATGCTGAATATCTAACCAGATATTTCTACAAATTTTAATAAATTTTTTCCTGAAGTTTCATTTTATAAAACAGCATACATATGTATCTGTATTCCATGGGGATTAATAACATAAATGTACACATCATCATACTTCACATTTCTTAATTTTCAATATCTAAGATGTCTCCAATAAAAAAAAAACTAAGAAATTTTCTTTTTAAAAAAGTTTTGCCTGCCTTCTTTACAATTAATATTCTAATTAACATGTAAATGAACTTTTTTTCTTCTATATTGCATCTTATTGAGTTTTAAACTCTATTTTCGAATTAACACAACACACAAAACATTGATTATAAATGAAATTTGATGCGAATATCGCGCTCCACAAACTATCAATTCCCCAAATCAGCATGTAACATATTCTATCTCGTTAAAAGCATTTAAAGTTACTACCAGTCGATTAACGATAATTGAATTTAATCAGTAAATTCTGTTTAAAAGAAAAACAACACGATTTTTGATCGTTTGACACCAGTATTTTAAATGGTAATTGCCCATGGCAAAGTTAACTCGCTTTGAAATACTTTAAATTAGGTATTTACTGAAAATTTGGGAAAATGCTATGTAGTATGTATATGCTATAAGTAAAGTAATCCCATCGGTAGGATAATTGACTGAAACGTCAATCGTTTGTGCAAAGTTTAAAAGGTAAATTTGCTTATGTTAAAAGCCTTAAAGTCAGTAAATTATACTAACAATAAGATGAATGATATATCGTTGCGTAATTTTTATTAAAACTCAAAAAAAGAATAATAAAAATAAAAATGTCGTTATAGTTAAATTTATAATTTTCAGGGGGTTGTTGTAAATTTGAATAATTTAATATACAGAAAAAAAATTAAAGGACAGTTTCGGGTAATAAATCGCTACTATGCGAAATAAAATACAGGAAGTTTAAAAGATAAAAATTTATGAAATTTAAAAAGGAGTCACGGTAAGGTATTCCATTTTATTATTATTATTATTATTTTAATTTTAATTTTTTTTTTTTTATTATTACTATAAGGTGTAATTTCTGTTATACCACACTATGATTAATTTTCACGGTTTTAATTAATTCTAGATGTTTTATTAAACTGTAAAACTTTCCCATCGCAATACTATATCATCAAAAATAATTAAATTATGTCAAGGAAAGAGATTTTCATATAATATTTGTATGAAATATGTTAATATTTTCATCAACAACCATAGTTGTAATTAAATTATTTTTCATTACAACTATTTTATGAAAAATGTATTACCTATTAGAGATTTTAATAAATTAAAAATTTATTTCAAAATTACAATTTATATAAATAGTTGTTTTATGAAAATAATTTTAAATATTTAATTATAATAATAATAATAACAATTGAAGTATTCAAATATCAATTTTTAATCGAATTGATGAATTCGTATTTAGAAATATTAGAGTGAATTTAAATTCAATTTTTACAAATTCTTTTTCGTTAATTTCCTCCTTTTTTACAAAATAAAATATAAAATTTCAAAAGTTTGTTCAATCTATTTGGGCAAAATGTGTTAAATCTGTTAAATTCCACACTATAAAAAATCTTTCAACGAAAACTTTTCACTTGTTCTCGCGTGTGTCGACAACAATAATAATAAAAAAAAAACACCATTTTCTTTTCCACAATAAGTGAAAATGGCAAATTCTAACCTTTCACTCATCCATTCAATAAAAACTTGAAAGATAAATCGTCAGACGTTTGATTTTTTTCTCCATGTTAAGTTTGTTATTATTGTTTGAAATTTTGAAGGAATAATCTTGTCGGATTTCTAAAATAACTTAATTACGTTGAATTTCTGATATAAATATTTTAATTTTAAATATCATTAAATTAGAAACGTTTATTACATAAAACCTGTTTTAGCAGACATTAATATGATTTGATTAACTGTCTAAAGCCCACGGTTTTTATTAAAAATGTAACTTTGAAGCAATCGTATTGCATACAGTGGGCGAGGAGCGGTGCCTTGTCTTCACCTCAGACACCACATAAAATTCGTGCCTGTCCACAATTTGTATCGAATAATATTCCAAATAAACAGCCAAAGAGATTTTCAATTCTGCCTACTGTGTAGTTTTTTACACATATCGGCATATTCTTTCAGAATTGATGACATTATCTGGAAATTTTGCTTTCCATACAGTCGATAAATATGAATGTGTTGTTTTCCTGTGTTCTCTTTTTTCTGCACATAATCCTGTAGAGGGGTATCAGAAAGATTTTTATGTAGGTATCCAAAAAAAATCACTATACCGCTACTGGAGGACTTCTAACAAAAAAAGTTGTCTTATAGTTCAAAAATTGATGTTTTAACACCTAAATCAAGGGTATCTAAATCGTTACCTTTTAACAATTTAAAAACAAAATTTCGCGGGCGTAAACTGCGCACCATTTATCTGCTTGCGAAGTAGGGTCCAATAATCCTGTATGTAATTTGGGCTTCAAAGATACTTCTACATGAAATGTAAAGGGGCGAACTTAAATAACTAAAAACAGTGTAATGTGGGCACCGCTCGCAAGTTACACTCAAAAGAGCACAGGTAAACTGGACACCAAGATAAGTGTGTCAGCGTTAAAATGTAAAGAATATTTAACCAAATAATCTCGTTTTTAATTTAATTAATATTACAAATACACCAATTTCCGAAATCTTTTCTTAAAATATTGTATTACATGTTTACCTAAAATCATCAAAGAAATTGCCAGTATTTATAAGAAAACGACAAGGTCTCTTTTCACCCCTAAATAGCGGTTGTATGTCATTATATCATTAGTAAGTCTTGTTCGTTTTTTAAAATTGCGACATTGTCCAAAACGATCGTTTTTTGACCAACTTTGAAATGAGCTACGAGGTTCTAATTTTGCTAAAATGTTCCCTAGGGACTCTTCTACAAATCCTGAAAATATTTTTTGAGTTGCTCGTCAATTAATAGGAGTTTCTTAGAACTTACCATATTTAGACCAAATACCCTGTATAGGATTATCGAACCCTACTTCTCAAGCAGGCAAAATCATATCTTTGGTGCCCAGAATACTTGTGCCTTTTTGGATGTAGTTTTCGATCGGTACCCAAATTACCCTTCGTAAAATTATTCCAGATAAATTTGGTGTCCAATTTACATCCGCCCACAAAATTTGCTGCGATTAAAATCTTTTAAGACAATGACCGATAGTGGAGAATTCAGTTTTAAAATTGCCTGAGTCTCTTGTTGACGATTCAATGGCAAAATTTGTCTTGACGTCTAATGTGTATTATTATGATCCCCTTTTCGTTGTTAAGAGCAAATTTGGTCAAAAAATTCCCTTAGATAAAAATTTAGGAA
This sequence comes from Mylabris sibirica, assembly GCA_039776855.1. Classification (NCBI taxonomy): domain Eukaryota; kingdom Metazoa; phylum Arthropoda; class Insecta; order Coleoptera; family Meloidae; genus Mylabris; species Mylabris sibirica. The sequence goes on from CM077839.1 coordinate 10,153,110, forward strand.
CTCAACTCACAAAACAACTGACAATGTCTAAATTGTTTTATCATGACGATTCGATAGAAAAATTCGCTAAAAACTGCTGATTAGTTTAGTTTAGTTTATCAGGGTCGTTCGGCTTTTCAGCCCTTCAGAACTGTGACCATCCTGATCTATTGTTCATAACCCTCTGCCTATTAATATCCCAGAAAAGATATCTTCTTTGCGAAGTTAATTATCTCTCTGAGAGACCTGCCTCACACTTCGGTGGGTGAAATATTCACTCCTCCAAGGTGGGCAAGTCTAATGTGCCCCAGCGCCTCACATTCACATAGTATGCGTTCGGAGGTTTCAATCTCCGATTCACATAATCTACACCTCTCGCTGTCAGCTATGCCCAGTTTCTTGAGGTCATACCTGACTGTACAATGTCCTGTCAGAAGCCCCGTTAGGAGTCTTAGTTCGTTCCTCGTGAAGTCGAGAAGCTTTTTTAGCATTCTTAGGCGAGTAACTGATAAGTAATTTCGCCTGTCTCATTCCTGGACTTTGTCTCCAGTGAAGCCCACATAACGGTTCCGGACCTACAAGTGGAGCCTCAGATCCTGTTTTTGTCAGTTCATCAGCCATTTCTGCTGATTAAGGACGATAATGTCTTGTTCAAAAAGCCTAAATAGCCTCACAGATTTAATTGTTGTGAATTAAACCGTCTCTGTTTGGGTACTTCTTTAGTAGGCATGCCCTTCATTAAAACACAAAGAGATACGTTTTAAGCAAATAATAAATAGGAAGGCCTCATTTATTATATTCATATTAATAAGATCAAACCCAAAGCTGTTCATAGAGATCGCTTTGGGTTGTTTAAAAGTTCACAAATCCTATTGAGATATTATGTAAAACCTACCTGATTGTTCAATTTTACAGAATACATACATGCATGTTTAAAAATCTGACCAAGAATTGAATAAATCGTGGCACATTATTTTTTTTTTCATGTAGTTGAGCGCAGATTTTTCAATTTTCACTCTTGCACACATCCTTTCAACTCTAAATATTTGAATTTATACCAATGTTGGTTATATTGCTTTGAAAACGTTAACTACCCCTCTGGCGGACTATACTGCCAACAAATGTGAATTTTTCCACTGTAATGTAAATAAAAAAATTGTTTATTAATGAGACACGAATCGAAAAACAAAATGAAAAGCTAACAATAATATTGTCATTATCGGTTTATAAATCGTAAATTATCATAATTATCATGAAAAACTATTTCCTTTGCTATACATTCTTGTTTTAACCGTTTTGCATTATTTTCTTTGATGAATTTCCCTGATGATATGAAAGTTTCTTATTGTTAGTATAGTTAAAAGGGTACGGGTATAGAAGGCGCATGGTTGGGAAAGTTTTCCAACACCATCACCAACAACAAGGGACACATTCAAAATAGCAACTAAACACTCAAGAATGTATAAGAAAAATAATAGTAGTGTGGAGAAAGATGTGCGTAAAGAAAATGCTCCCGGACCAATCATCATGGTAACGGTATATAAGCTGCTTACCGGTCCAATGGGGGACATTACACAGATTGCCGGGGTGGTTGTAGAAAATTCTCTTAGAAAATACTAATGAAAATAACAAATACGCGACTTTAACAATTACAAGATGATTTATTTGTTTCTGTGGATGTTTTCTAGTTGTTGTTGTTATTATTTTTTTTAAATAAGTTTATTTCTTTTGTTACAGATGCTGTCGTCTACATTATTATTGGCCATTGTGTTTGTTATTTTAAATTTAACAACACCGATAACAGCTTCAGTTTCTAGTGTTATTGGTTGTCCAACTGGTTGTGTTTGTAATGATGAAACTTTTGTTGTTATATGCGAAAAAGGCAAACTTGGTGTATTACCGATAACATTAAATCCGGCTATACAACGTTTAGTTTTACGTAATAATAAAATTAAAACAGTCGATGATGCAGCTATACAATTTTATAAAGATTTGCAATATGTTGATTTATCAAGTAATCATTTAGTCAATATTAGGGATCAGTCATTTATACATCAAGAGAAACTACAAGAATTACATTTAAATAAAAATCGTCTATCGTCGATTAATAGTAAAACATTTCAAGGATTACGTTCCTTAACTGTATTAAGTTTACGTGAGAATTTCTTGGAAGAATTACCGAAAAGTCTATTTTCATCATTACCAAAATTAGAAGAATTAAATCTCGGCCAAAATCGTATATCGAAAATTGATCCATTAGCATTTGATGGTTTAACATCGTTACGTATTTTATATTTAGATGATAATGTTTTAAGTCAAGTACCAACACCGTCATTCTCCGTTTTGGGTAGTTTAGCTGAATTACATGTTGGTTTAAATGGTTTCTCATATCTGCCGGATGATGCTTTTAAAGGTCTTGAAAAATTATTTGTATTAGATTTAAAAAGTGCTGGCCTATCAAATATCAGTTTGAATGCATTCCGTGGCTTAAATGGTTTAAGAAATTTAAATTTATTAGATAATAAATTACAACAAATACCAACATTACAATTGAGTCATTTATCACGTTTAGAAGAATTAACAATTGGACAAAATGAATTCACAGTATTAGAAAAGGATTCATTTAAAGGTTTAAGTAATTTAAAAAAATTGGATATAACAAGTGCCACAAATTTACAAAAAATCGAAAAAGGTGCATTCAGTGATAATTTAAATTTAGAAATTATCATATTGGCAAGTAATAAAAAATTAGAAGATATTGAAGATGGTGCACTAGTCGGTTTGCCAAATTTAAAACATCTTGTATTGAAAGATAATGCATTTAAAGCATTATCTGAATCGATGGTATCATGGAATGAATTAAGATCATTAGAAATGACTGATAATCCAATTGTATGTGATTGTCAATTGTTATGGTTAAGTAATTTGATAAGTGTAAAAAATTTAAGTAATGTACAATGTTCAATGCCTTCATCGCCACGTGAACGTCCATTAAGAACATTAAGTCCAGAAGATTTGGGTTGTACATTTAGTGATCCAAGACAACAAGCAATTTTAGTGACATTAGTTGTTAGTGCTATAATATTATTAGGTGGTTTAGGTTTAGTATTATTCCGTTATAGACAGCGTGTCCGTGAAGCATTGAAAGATTATAAATGGAATAAACGTGCCATTAGTCGTAAAGAACACGAATATCAGAAAACTTTCTCTGAAGATGATTACATTATTCGTTCACAACAAGGTATTAAACCGATACCAGTGACAGAATTGTAGCTAGAACTGAGCGCGCCACCCACTGGGGTATTTTGTTTAGATGGTACAACATCAACAACAACAAATACAATAGCAACAGCAATCACCACAACAACAACAACAACACCAACAATTAATACAAATGAGGGTCGGCGTGCTGCTGTTAGGACTCCAAGAGGACCAGGAGGCACACTACCTGTTACTGGTTTCACTTATATCACGGGCGATACATGCAGAGCCCATTCATTAAGGGCATTAAATCATGATACTAGAAATGGTTATCATTCGCGATATCATCGAGATGTTTTCTATCAAAATTGAATTTGAAAAAAGAAAACACAACAAACTATAGAGATATTTGAAAAGAAGAACATCTCGATATTCTGCCACATGTCAGTTTTTTCTCAGCAATAAATGAATCCATTCCACGACGAAAAAGTGTGATTTTGACATAGAGACTGTTTGTATAGATATTATCGTAAATTATTGTGCAAGTGGTACAAAATACGATTCTGGGAGCTAATCGAAGACATTTAAATCAATGTAATATACAAAATTCTGAATATTGTATAACATTAGGGCATAAATCAGCCATCTATATCCCATATATTTTATTTCACAATGAGAGAAGAAAAAAAAAGAGTGATGTTTATTGCAATGAATCACTGTGATATTTTGATGACTGTACTCTCTGTTATTATTTATTGTAAATTTCCTGTGACATTATAACAATTTTTCATACTATTTTGAACGTCAGCAACTGTCTCAAAACAGCCCTTATCATTCGAAATTCTACAGTCATATATAAAAATACACACGTGATTCCAACAATTTCATATGATTTGATAGTTTCATTTCAATTTTGAAACTATACAAGTCATCTTGTAAATATATTTGAATAGAACTTGTAAGTTTAAAATGAAACAAGAAAAAATACTGCAATATTTCTATATATTTTGTATATACTAAAATTTTAGATAATTATCTAGATATTTATTATTCAAAATTAATTTTATCGATTATGTTTCGTTAGTTCGAATGATTGATTGATTGATTGATTGATGTGGCTGTTTGGAGAATTATAAAAATATTGCATTCCAGAATTATTTTTTACGTTATTTCTATGGGTTGTTTCAAGTGTGGTTGTGACCGACTGACCGGAACAACAAATCAACAAAAAAAAAGTTACATAAAACAATAGCTGGAATAGAGAAAACATGAAACACAAAAAAAATATCTACAAATATGTTGTAAAACTGTGTAGTGTGCAGCTCTTTATAATAATAAAAATAATTATAACAAAAAATATAAATAAATAAAACTAGTCATAGTAAATTATATAGAAGGAGTGAATGTTGATTTTTTCTTTTCTCTTCACTTGTATTTTTCGTGTGTAAAAAAACAAAGTGCATTTTATATTTTGTAAATAATAGTGTTTTGTACATAATTAACTTTAACCTCAACTATCGATATTTACAATAAATAAACTATTTCAGATCTTTGATATTGTTTTTAAACTATTCCTTTTGATCAAAACCATAATAAACATTTTATAAATATTTGAATTTAGCGCTAACATTGTGATAAGGGTTGCCATCTATGAGGCAGTAGCTAAAGTTTAATTGTATGAGAAAAACAATAATCTATTCTTAGTTCTCTGATAGCCGCTTAGAGGGTATTGTGCGTTGAGTGTTATTCAAGATATTTTTCTCAATTTTCCATCTGTTTTCTTCAAGTTCCTTTTCATATGATTTATTATTATTGTTTTCAAGCTATCGATAGTAAATGTTCGGTAATATTTAAGCTTACCGCTAAAATTATTACTTTGATAAGAGTCGTCATCTATGAAGCACTATCGCAGTAGCTAAAGTTAATCGTATAAAAGTTACAGTAATCTATTTTTAGTTCTGTTGTAGCTTCGTAGAGAGCGCTCAGTGTCAAATGTCAAAATTTTCCAAGTGTCATTCAAGATTCAAGTGATTTTTCCAATTTTCCAGCTGTGTTTTTCGAGAACAAACCAACAATTCAAGTACATAGTCATATGAGTTATTATTATTTTTATTAATTAAATAGAAATGTCATCAATTCTATCAGAAACTGTAGAGTTCAATGATTTAAAGGTAAAGTCCATTTTAGACAGTTTTTTTTTATAGAAAATATGATTCACGGAAATAATTTGTTAATTTCCTAGAAATTCGAGAAAATCTACCATGAACAATTGTACAAGAATGATGTTACACCGAAGGCACAATTTGAGTATGCTTGGTGTTTAGTCCGAAGTAAATACAAAGCTGATATCCGGAAAGGTATAACATTATTGGAGGATTTGTATAGGAATCATGAAACAGGACAAAGGGATTATTTGTTTTATTTAGCAATTGGTAATGCACGTATTAAAGAATATACAAAAGCGTTAAAATATCTAGAATCGTTTCTACAAATTGAACCTGGTTGGATTTTTGTTAAATTAAAATGATACATTTGTATACATCAGTTATTATTTCTAGGTAATACGCAAGTTAAAAATTTACAACAAGAGATTAAAAAAACAATGGAAAAGGAAGGACTAATTGGTATTGCAGCTGTTAGTGGTGTTGTCTTAGCTGTTGGTGCAATTGTGGGCGTTGGAATAGCATTAACCAAAGGCAAATCTTAGTCTGATTACAATTATAATTTACATTTTTATTGATGATCATGCTTTAATTTACTATGTTCAATTTGTATTATCTTTGTTATTGATATTTCTTATATTTGGTCTCTTTTTTTAATTAATTTGAGAATTTGTAAATTATTATAACAAAGCATGATTATTCCAAATTTGAATGAACACTCATTCCTTATATGCTTATATCACAATAGAAACATAATTATGTAAATATGAACGTATTCTTTTATTTAATCACTTTTGTTAACATAAAAAATGTTTCAACACAATGATCTAATCTTCGTATACGTAGAAATCTAAGGACAAGTTGCAACAATATTAGTTGTGTATAGTTGTGAATATCAAGTGGATGTGGAGAATTCCTTGCTCAGGTAGGTGGTTAAATTTTCTTTTTATTCTACTAGAATTATCTAGAATTCAATCTTATATCTTATACACCCACTTTCAAATATATATTAACAATATTACACCTTATTTGTATGTCAAATCGAAAAGTTTAAAGGTATAGTCTCTAATTGAAACGAAACATGATGGAATTTGTCGAAATTGGATACATTTATTCGTTGTTTTGAATATCATTTTGTTTGATTTGTTTTTATATTGGATTTTATTTATTTACATTGGCATCACAGCCAAACAATACAGTTGGCTTATTATTATTTACACGTGCAGTTTTTAAATCATTGTTACTCGGTTTGATTCATATATTGATTGATTGTCAAGTAGTCGTTTTTCAAATTTATACGTTACTCAGCTCGTTAATCTAGATTTCATATTCAAGACCTTGATAATTTGAAACTAATAAATGTGATTATCTGCATAGGTGTTGAATTGCAATTCACAAGAGGGTAGTTTTCGCAATAACAGATACATTTATAGGGTTGACATTAATTTCTTATAGTAGTAGACAGATTTCTTAACACTGATTAACGACAAGATATAAATGTCGATAGAGACACACATATATGTCGCTCAATATATCTTTAAAGGTTGGTTTGATTTTCATAAAATAAGTCAAATTTGTGTTGTAAAGTGTGGCAAATGTTGAGGACAAATTTCGAGTTTAAGTCTACATTTTCGTAGCTTTTCGAACGAATTTTGTTACCCAACTGTAGAGACAGGAAATTCAAACGACTGTAGATTAAATCTCGACTTTAATCAGGGTTTTTTTTTCCTTCTTAATACATCAATTTTTATCGAATTTTGTTGAGACGATTTTATCACTTTCAGCCGCTTTTTCAATGGTATCTTGGAATTTTAGGCTGGATTTTGCGACATTCTTATCGCAAGTTGCCAGGGTTTTTTTTAATGCTAATTTAAAGAACACTAGGTAGTTTTAGTCGGATTTCAAGACTAATTCTTGAGTTTTAGTCAAGGTTCTAATAATTTACGTTCTAATTAATTAATTTCCTAGCAATTTTTGCTTTTAAGTCATCAAAAGAAGGAAATTAGGGATTTCTAGTTTTGTTTATATTTTTGTCCTAAATCATTAGGTATCTTACTACTGAATCATGCAGACGACATAAATTTTAACGCTTTATACTGTTTGTTGAGGAGGATTTTCGAATTTAAATGTGAGTTTCCACACATTTTTGTTCCATATCGTTAGTTTTTAGCGGATCTTGCTCAGGTGTCGGAAGGAAAATATTGTATTTGAAATTTTAAAACATTTCTGCTCTAAATTTTCAGTTTTTGCAAAATTTTACTACAAAGTTGTGAAAATCAGACGATTTGTTAATTTTTAGTACATATTTGAGTGAAATTTTGACTTTAATAAAGTTTATCATTGATTTTGACTGTAATAACTGTAATTTACTATAGAATTGTAAAAATACGATATTGTGTAGAAAATGATCTTTTTGATTATAAAATCCATCAAGTTCGCTGATTAAATAACCAAAATTATCGTTGATTTCTTATTTCCGGGTCTAGTTTCAATTGAAGTTATTTTAAAGGCAACTAAGCTATCAAGTAATGTATTATTTTTTTTTAACTCTTCCTATTATTTTATTGATTTAATTCTATTACATTGATTCAGTACTAATAAGAGTTACATTTTTTTTAGAATTTTGAGATATGATTGCTTAAAGGATTTGATTAAAGCTTGAAATTTGGATACAAATCATTCCATCATTTCAGCAATCTAACAACCATAAGAGGTATGGTTTCATGATTTTTTAACTCATAATATCCAAAGTTGACTTTTTTTTTGTCAAATGAATAGTTGCTGACTCTAAAGAATGTGAATATCAACCTGTTTTCCTGGTTATTTAATATTTTAGTTGACGAATTGTCCTTTCCGTCCATAAATACGCCTTCATGTCCTAATTTGACTGCTTTCCAACTGGAAAACCTATGTCACAAATTAATAGAAAACGGTTAAAATAAGTCTAAATTATTTGTGAGTGGTTATTAGAATATCTCCATATTATTACACAATTATTATTTATATAATGCAGACTTATTATTTTGAATATGTCGTGCATCAACATGTGCCGGTTAGAATCGATATTAATTATTCTTATTGTTAGTTATTCACATATGTATATTTGTATAATAATTTAATTATATCAGCTTTATAAGTAGCACTACTATTGAGGAGAATATTGCAGTAAACAGAACAATTATTTGTGGCACGTGGGCCCAAATACTTCGTCATCCATTTAAATTTATATACATACATATGAGTATATCAACCGTACAAGTTTCTGTCAAATTTATAATGTAATTACAACCCATAAACACGTGGATTAATAATTTTATTATTAAATTACATAATTTACATTCATTGTTAACATGTTGCACATTTGTTTACTGACAAAGAAAATTATTATCACCATCGGCACATGTCAATTTTAATTTTATTCAAAAAAAAGAAATTACTAATAATTTAGTAATTTTACTGTAATAATACGATATCATCATAAAAGAACCAAATAATTTCTGTATATACTAGAGAGAATTATTACAATATAAATATTCTTTGATCCATTTATTTTTATTTTTAATGAAAGTAGGACAGAATAAATATGCATTTCAATGTCAATTTCCGGATTGCATCTGTTCATTGTTTGCTCGTAAATTAATGAAATTTGTCAGATTTATGTTTTTTATTGGAATATCAAAAAATATTCTATGAGAGAGGAAAAATTCCATTCGAATTTCCAGCTCCACTTCAATTACAATTGATGAATAAACAATAGAAACGACCATTGGAAAAATAAACGAATTTCATGATCATAATTATCATCTAACCACTTGTGTTTTATTTCACTACTCTTCGTTTTTTATTAGTTTTTAAAAAATAAAATATTATCTAATTCGTTGCTCCAATTTCTGATCACTTCTCTTACATTTTCTTATATACAGAATGTCTGTTTTAAATGTGGCCGGTTCTTATGTGACTTCTATTAGTTGGCGAACGGTTCGAATAATATTTCAAGTATAGAGATCATTTTAGCAAAATTAGAACTTCGAAGCTCATTTGGAAGTTGGTTAAAAACGCTCACTTCTGACTATGTCACGATTTCCAGCATGGATTTTTTTCGTTTTCCCCCATATATTCTATTGCTATTGATAAAAACGAATAGAATCAACGCTGTGAGTCATTCTTAGTCGTTTTACGTGTTTACGTAATTGTTCAAAATGATCGTTTTCTGACCGGTTTCCAGATAGGATGCAAAATAGAAATTTTACCCTCTACAAATCTTTGTAATCTTATTCGTTCGTCAACTAATACGAATTTCATAAGATTCGACCACATTTAAATCCGACACCCGGTATTATATACATATGAAATCGAAATGATCGCTTATAATAAATCACAAATTTTTAATTGAATTTTTATGTGTCTGCCCTAGATTTATCGGATTTCATTCGCATTTTCATTAATTTTTGTTTTATAGATTTTTCATCAAGTTTTTTGAAAAAAATATATGCCAAGACAGCGAGGAATTAAAAAAGACCTCGAGATTTATTAATAAGAAACGGTGCCAGTAGGAGAAAAAAATCGATGTTACAATTTGATGATGATAATGATGATGGTGAAATATTTATTGTTTTTTTTTTTTGTACATATTTCACTGTAACTATGATTAATTGACTGTTGAATTAATTAAATAATTTAGCTTGATGTATTCATAAAAGAAAAGATAAACAAAGAATGGTATTGAGATATTTTATTTTAAAATTTGACAATCACTTTCACACACATTTAAAACGTGTTTAATTTAACTGACCCATTATTCAATTTAAAAATAATTTAATTTACACCTGGCGCATCCACCAATTTTACGTTTCATATACACTTTACAATAGAATAGAACGTAACTAAAAAAACTAATACACACACTTACTGGTTTCTTTGTACTGGGAATTTTGTCAAAATCCCACTTTTTCTTGTAATATAAAACGAATTTGTATTCATGTAAGGTCCTTTACCTTCGTTTTTACCCCGTTTGAACTTTCCAGTTGAAGAAAATTGAATTCGATCGAACAAAATAGAAATGATTACTTTTGTCGACTTTAACTTGAAAATTAAACGGATTGGAAATAACAATAATAATAAGAAATATTTAAATGAGATTTGTTTTAAACAAATAATTGCCATAATTTTCTTTCAAAAATAAGCCAAAAATATCATTTAAAACTTGATTATATCAATAGTCTGTGTCTATCATTGAGTATCGATTGCATCTGCCATTTCCATTGTCATTCTCTATTTTTTGTTTATTACTGGACGTTATCGTGATGAGTTATCAAGGTAAACCAATCGTGTATTTTTTTCTTTAAAATTTCTTGGATAGTTTATAATAAAAACAGTTCTACTGCGTTATTACTTAGAATTTGGATAATTTAAAATGGTCTGAAGGCGTCATGAACGTTAAAGCTTTTTTTTAATAGGGAAGTTTGTACAAGATTTCAAAGAAATTCCGAGGGTAACCAATTAAATGTGTCCATTGAACGCAAGAAGAAGGAACTTGTAATAATTAATTAGGGAAGTTTTTAGTTAAAGGTGATTGACTAATTAAATAGTAACATAATTGTTTTCAAATAATAGAAATGTTCTCTACACGAATGAAAATTTAAATCTCTATAAAATTCTTGTTAGTTAACGAGAGATTCGAATTTAAAGGAGGGTGTCTAGAGATATATTTTAGCAAAATTAGAACCTCATAGCTCATTTTGAAGTTGGTCAAAATTTGCTCGTTTCTGATTATGTTCAAAATGAGTTATACACGTTAAACAATTATGAATGACTTAGGTACAGGGTCGGTGCAACCGGGTGTGCAGGCTGTGGATCGCTCAGGGGCGCCTTACAAATGGGCCGCCAAATCACTGTAATTTTTCCTTATTTTATTTATATTTTTGTCAGTATTTACAGATAATTGCGATTTTTTTATTTCCTCTTTGTATATACATACGGGACGCAGACTATAAGTAACCGATTCAAAACTAAATTGTTATCAGCAATCAATATTTTTTTATATCAGCAAGTTTCTATCAATAAATAATAATAATTATATTTTGTCTGATTTACCGGACTATATATTTCTTGTGGCAACTCTAATTATCTTGGGAGTTATTCGAAAAATCTTCCAAGGATTGATGGTAAGGTCTCTAGAGATCATTTTAGCAAAATTGCAGCCTCGTAGCTCATTTGTAAGCAAGTCAAAAAATACTTCTTTTGGACAAAGTCGCGATTTTTAAAAATGAGATGAATACCTAAATCGATTAAAAACGACTCGAAGATCCTCCCAACAATAACTTTTCGTTTTTCTCCATTACATTCCAGAACAAATGCGAAACATTTTCTCCAGTTTCAGTATAAAAAGGAGAAAATTCATGTTGGGAGAACCATTCCAAGTCATTTTACGTGTGTAGCTAGTTTTTTTAATTCGCTCTTTTTGATGAAAAAGAGCGTTTTTTAACCAACTTCTAAATAAGCTACAAGGTTCTAATTTTGCTAAAATGTTCCCTATGGACACTCCTGTAAATCTTTAAAATATTCTTCGAATAACTCGCGAAAATATGGGAGAAATATAGTCCTGTGTTCAAAATATCGATCTCAAAATGTAAACTTATCAATACCTATGCTATATCAATTATAATACAAATACTAGAAAGTGAGACCTTCTCGTACCGACTATTTAATGTCTACAACTATTTTTTTTTAATATATCTTGGAATTCTTTGCTGAGGGGGCGTAAAAATACTTTTCTCTCAGGGACGCCTCCTGAGCACGCGACGGCCCTGCTTGGGCACCATTTCAACATTATTATTTTTTATTTTTCACCATTTTATTCTGGAGCGGGAGAAAATGTTTCGCATTTTTCTCAAAACGAAGAAAAGTAATGTCGGGAGGGTATTCGAATCAGTTTTAGTCGTTTTGCGTGTGGAGTTAGTTTTTCAAAATCATTACCTTATCCAAAACGAGCGTTTTTTAACCAACTTCCAATTGAGCTACGAGGTTCTAATCTTGCTAAAATGATTTCTAGACACCTTCCTATAATTCACACGAATCGTATACACTAAGATTTTCATCCCTGTATTTATAGCATAGCTTTAATAAAGTCGTTTATTCGTTAATTTTGAATAACTTTGGGATAATCGTTAAGAATTTAATAGAGCAACATTTCCAATTTCAAAGGAAATACCTCCCAGAATTTCAAACGATATTGTTGTTTCTTAAAGTATCAAGAAAAACCGTGGTGATGTTTTATTTACATTTTTTTTCCACTGTTAAAACAACAAAGATAAATGTGATACGAGACTTGCACAAGATTTTCTTGGTTAATGTAGTTGAATTGAATGTTAAATAAATTTGTAAAAATAGAAACCGAAATCAGGATAATTTCCTGTATGGAATGTGAATAATTGTTTGATAGTTATTTATAAATACAGACTTTCATCGCTATGTAATAGTTTGTTTTGAATTTTTCCTCCATTGATTGGAATTTCTTAAGGTAGATGAATCGAATAGAAACAATAAATTTTCGTATTTTAAACATAGAAATTTTTATTTAGCATAAATATAACCTATGCAACTTACACATTTAATTGTAACTCTTACACAATAATTAATCGTTATATATAGGTAAATATATAAAAAAAAGAAAGAAAAATAAACAATATAATAGAGAGAAATTAAGGTATCACAGTCGCAATAACACACACACATATAAACATTTTGGTCAACTCTACAGGCTAAATTTTGTAAATTTTCTCGATTAAAATTATTAAACATCATCAACATTGACTTAATCTATATTAATCTAACCAGTTATTTAGAAATACTTGAAAGATAATATAAATTTTATATATTTAATTAAAACCATAGAACATTGCAAATTTTCTCTATCAACTTATCATAAGATCCTTTCCTATTTTCATTGATATGTACAAAATTATTCATTGTTTTTGTATAATTTGTTGCAATGTTTCTTTTGGCATCACAACATCAATTTACTTCTATACTCAATTTTATCTTTATCGAATTCTCGATTTTTTTTCTGTCGCCCAAAATCTCATAAAACTGAGATAATATATCTAATCATCCGACAACAGGACGAACAAACAAATCGTCCACAATGTTTGTGGAACAACAAAATCTTCTTCAACGAGCAGCACCAATGGGCTCTTGTTGTGCTTGTTGTTCGGTTAGTCAAAGTGATGCTGTTGCAGTGAAATTCTGTCGACGTCTCAATACTCTCGATTTATACAAATCAGATTTGTGACAAACAACAACTGTACCACCTTGATTTTGATTTGTAATAATTTTACCATTTGTATTGTTATTATTATTATTATTGTTATTATTACCACCACCGATTAATGTACCAATCATTTTCGATACGGAGAATTTACGTGTTTTTTGTTGGGTCGATTGTACTGAACGGCATTCATTCAATATTGAATCAATTGATGTATAGATTGTTGGTGTATTTTCAGCTACTGAAATTTCGTAAAATTGACAATTGTGTTGGATAGCCAATGTGCGGCCTTCGACTTCGTCCACCTGTAATTACAAAATACAAAATACTGTTTTATTTATAATTTCGTGAAATTTATCCAGATTCCATCGCTTTTTTGTGAGAAACAACAACAATTAGGATTGTGTCCTGTTGGTATAAGATCATGTGCCAGATTTTTGTGTAAAGATCCCGTTATTGTTGGCATCGGATACTTTATCCATGGACGATGTCAATCAAGCTTTCATACCCGTGTTTTGGAATAAACATAGACAAATCCATTGACAAACTAAATATAGATTTAGATTTTACAACTATCGTTTAAAGTAAATAAATTCATCAATGTTTTTGAATTATTTAACCTTCAAAATCGACTATATAGAATGAACGGAAATTAAGATTAAGCAATAGCAACAATCCAAAATATTATTATTTCTATAAATAGCAATGGATATTCATCGAAAAATCAATATTTTTTTTATAAACACCATCATCTGGATTAATAAATAAATTGTTGATGATATTTACCTGTCGCAAATGTTCTAAATCACATTTATTCCCCAATAGAACAACTGGCATTTGACTGCGTAATTGTACAACTCTTTGTAAAAGCTCAGTAGCATGCTGTATTGATGCTCGATCTGTTATATCATAAACAACAACACAAGCATCAGCCCAATAGATGGCCTCTTCAGGAAATAATGCTAAATCACAACTGCACACATCAACAATTTCCACTTCTAATGCTGAATTGTTGATATTCAATGTTTGTCGATAGAGTAAATCTGTAAATAAATTGAAATTAATGAGGCTGTTGAACTTGAATGTCTCTCTATTATTCGATGGGTTTTAATTGAAATTTCAAGCAAGGTGTAAAATAAACGTTTCAGGAAAGCTACCGGAAACATTCAAACTATTGGCGAATGTCAATTTTTCGCAATAAAAACACAAATTTCACATTGATACAATCGAGAAATTGTCCTTGGGTTATGTCGTGGAAACTTTTAATAAATCTTCAATATATTTCTTGTCCTACTAACCTAATCTGTAAATTATTTACAAAATTACATTATGGAAATCCCCGTTTGACTGTTATCCTTAGTCCGATATAAATTTGATATGAAACTAATTTATAAGTTTTGTAATTGGTAATTGTAGAAATTTTCCATGATACAGAGACAAATACAGTTAGAAAAAAGGAGTATTTGATTATATGGAATAGAGATTTATAGTTGTTGAAGTAGAAAATTGTTGGGGAATTAAAGAGAATGAGAATTGGAAGTAGAGAACCGATTAGTTGGCATCCAACTGGCTCCAATTTAAATTTAGAACTTTGTCTGTATGTTGTACTGTATGTACTGTTATTGTATGTAATAGTATGTGTGATACATACAAGAATGCATCCATGCTAGAAGGAATTCTTCCACAATTAAAATTATCTGAATTAGGTCATTTGTTCCGACTTATTCGCTATTAAAATACAGTTTTTCTTCTAGTTGAAATAATCAGGAAAAACCTACCGAATTTCATCAACTTTTCTCGTAATGTTCTTCATGAGCTAACATGAATGATTCATATTAGCTCACAATTTTCGATCTGTGCCTTTTTTCTTTTTGGTAATAGATAATAGCGTCCAACTAGTGCTAAAAATGATAGACAGATAGAGCAAACGGTGCCAGGTATTCCAACAATGTTTGAAGAACTACTTTAAGTCGCTCTTATTTATAGATGTCGTTTTGAAAAAAGTTCCGCATTTTTTCAAATTCTCCAACTTATTATTACAACATATTTATATCTAGTATATATGTCTTTTATGTTATTAATAGTTTTTAATTTAATTTATGTTGTGGTATAACAATAGTTAATTATGAATGTTATTGAAAATCCTTGAAATTCACCCGAGACAATACCGTCCAATTGTTTATTGTTTACAATCCAAGGATGAATTTAAAGTAACAGACATGAGAGGAAAATCGTTGATAATCAACAAGTTTAAAATTACCACGAGATTTAGGGATAGGTATTTTGTTAAAAAAATAACGAAATTTTAAATTTAAACCCTCAAACGTCACTATCTCTCATCGAAAATCATGCCAAAAATTTGCGCACAGCTCGCAATTCATTTACTTTAATAATATTCCACATATTTATTATATTATTATTGTTTTGGAAAAATTACAATCAATACTAAAAATAATATGAAAATCATCGAGACTAGAGAGATTAAAGCAAGAAATTCGACAAATATGGAGAAAAACAACAAGCTTAGCGCTTATTGCGGAAATAATACGAGATTATGGTAATAATAATAAAAAAGAAACATATTTTTAAACAACACAATTTTCTAAACATTTTATTATCAATGCATAGTCAATAATATTTACACGAATTTTTCAAACAGTACGTTTATTCAACACTATTTTGATTGAAATTTCAATTAAACGACTATTTTAAAACATCTTTGTAATAATTTTTTCGCAAAAAATCCAGGTAAACTCGTTAATATGTTAGAATGACCGCAATTTTAGAAATTGTGATAGTTTACAATAGTTATTTGTGTAATAAGCACAGAAAACTCATTATGATCAACTAATTAAAAAAACAAAAACTATATTTACCTGTATTGCTTCGGTATTCACCAATGTATCGCCGTGTTAGATATCTCACCGTTAATGCTATAATTTTTAATAATTCATCAATTAAAATACACAAAATTCAATAGAAATAATCGTTCAATTACCTGATTTTCCTACATTCGATTTACCGATAACGGCTAAACGTACTTTGGGTATATTATTTTTATCTTCAGTTTTCATCTTTGTTCTGAAATCGAATAAGATCGTCATTATTAGTATTTAGGAAACAATAAATTTTGTTAAAACATCCGTTCTTCTTGTTATTAGTTATTAGTTTGTTTTAATAATGGGATCGAATGGTAATTTTCAAAAATTTTGGGGAATAAACAAATAATAACGGGAATTCTTCCAGTTTTTCTATTTCACGAGAATTATAATTAATATGAGAGTATTTTTTTCGTCAATTGATAGAAACATTGTTATAAAAACGGCGACAATCAGACGCCCACAATTGCAACACGGCGCCTATATACACACAGAATGTCAGCCGTTTTTCAATATTCAAAAATAAAACGTAAATTCCAGACCCGTTCCTGGGACGTTACTCAAGTTAGATAAAATAGAATAAAGATAGATAATAATAGAGAATAATACATTTGTGATTCAATCATTAGCTATGAAAATAACGACAACACAACAAGAATAAAAAGCGCCTTTAAAAAAATGCGGAAATACAACTTTAGAATTATTATTTTTGATCGGAGATCATCTGAAAAGCTTTATAATTCAGGAAAATGAATCAAACTGTTTATATACTTTGTTGTATATTGTAGGCGTCTCATTAAGTTCAAATTTTAAATAATTTCGTCAGATAAATAAACATTGCAAGGTTTAAAGCTTTGATGTTATTAAATTATAAGAGAAATTACCTTAATAAGCTGTGATGAAGCCACCAAAAGGACACAAGTTGTAATTTAAAAGTTCAAATAAACCTCAACGTTCATTCACTAATAATAGTTAATAAACACGATCACCAAATTTTATTTTTTGATATTAAATTTAGTAGTAATGATTGGAAATGCAGTTTACTGAATGAATGAGCGTCGCGACGCTGTGCCGTATATATATAAACGATACAGCGCCGTTGTCATGGTGATAGATAGGAAAGCGCCACTATCGTCCCCTTAGAGTGTGCGTCTTTCTTTAAAGATTTACACAAAAATCGTCCAATTTGTTGAATGTTAATGTGTACAACCCTTTTATTATTTTTCATTTTGAATATCTTCATAAATACAAACATAGGAATGGAATGCAGTTTACAGGATGTTATAAACCAGTGACAAATTGTTTTCCTTTGCTATTCAAAAGAAAAAATATTCAACGAATGAAATGGAAAAATCGTATACGTGTGTGTGTGTGTATTAATCATTCAAAATAAAAAAATTATTTTTAGTATAACCGAGTGAATTTTATTATGCGTATGGGGATTCCATGAACATTTACCGTACACACATTCAGTCAACAAGATTTCAGTATTTTTTTTTTGGATCAAAATTTTTATTTTCGATCAACATAAATTATTTTCGTTGCGGTCTATATATTGACATTTTTTTTTAAGTATAAACATTAGGGCTTCATTTCAGGAAGAAGATTGTTGAATTTTCGGCGATATTTCAAATGAAATTTAACGAAAGAATGTGAAGAATTTCGATATTTTTGAGTAATTTTCAGTAAAATCATAAAGTTTGGTTTAGAGTCAACGAAATTTATTATCCAGGCTTTTTTCAATGTTTTTTACGATGGGAATTTTTTGAGAATGTTTCAAATAATCGTAGGCTTTATACGTTAATGCCTGAAAAATCCCTTGAAAAGTCTATATTTATATTTACTGAAAAAACATGGTTAATAATAACAAAGAGCGACACGACAGTCTCCTGAAATATGCCAGAAAGCTACTAAATATTTTTTATGACAGAAGTCATACGTTTTTTTTTAGAAAATAATTTGGCCAATTTGTACGAATTATTATCTTTTTAACTGAATTAATGTTGGAGAGTTGAGCGAATTTTCCGGGACCGGAAACACCACTCCTATGTGGGAATTTGTTAGATTTTGTTTATATTGTTGTAAACTAATGAAAAGCTTTTTCGATGAGAAATATTTAGTTTTCAGTGTTAATGTTCTATTTGATATTTAAACAACAATATTCAGGGTCAAGATAAATTATTTTTGTTTTTTATAAAATTGCATTTTCGATTTTCTACACACATGTGTACTTGTTTAGAAGAACTAGGTCGAAAACTAAATATTTCAAATGGTAAAATTAATTGTAACTAATACGCAAAATTCGTGTTTATTTCAAAAAAATAATTGTTTAGAAGAACTGTAAAAAAAATTGTATAAAGAACCGCTGACCCTTAATACCGGATATTTACATTATACGCCAACGATATTAAACAATTATACGTTGAAAACTTAATTTGAGATTAATTTGTATTTGATATAGAAAAAAACTACGCATTTTATTCCTTGTGTAGATTTTACCAATAACCTCGAGAATTATCCTTCTCTATTGTATCGATATTTTAACTGAAAACAAACAAGGACAATGTTGATTTTAAGTGAAATGATGTGTAACATTGTATAAATGTGATGGATTGACGTTGATCTTCGACAGGGTTGTAAACAGCCCTTTGGAATCATCATCACTAAAAGACTATACATTAAACAAATAAATGATAGAAAAACAAATAAGTACGACCTAGAAAATTAATACTTTAATGTTTTTCATTTTTTTATGTGTTTATCTATTGAAAATTGTAAATAATAACGGAAAATTTTCATAAAATTGATATCATAATTATCAAAAAAGCATTTCTTTATATAAATCTACGATATATTAACCAAGAAGCGACTCGCTAAGAATCTTTCTTCCTATTATTATTACTATTTTTTTTAATATTTTTGTTACAAGGAAGTCTGTATTAGAGTTGACGGAGAAGCTCCCACGAAAAATTGAGAATTTCAACCCTTGCTGAAACCACCATAGTCCGGGCCGCTACAACTGGGTGTGCATAGAGGGTCCTTACAAAACTGTGCCAAATCACGGTAATTTTATTTATATTTTTGTCAGTATTTATAGATAATGCGACTCTTTTATTCTCTCTTTGTATATATGGCAACTCCCACTATTTCGTGATTTATTAGAAAAACCTTCCAAGGATTTATAAGATAGTTCCTTGAAATAATTTCAGCAAAACTGCAACCTCGTAGCTCATTTGGAAGTGGGTCAAGAAACACTCCTTTTGGATAAAGTCACGGCTTTCAGAAATGAGCTAATCATACAAAACAACTAACAATAACTTTTTCTCCATTGTACTCTAGAACAAATACGAAAATTTCCTCTTGTTCCAGAATAAAAAGCAGAATACGAAAAAAATGAATGTTGGCAAGATCATTCTAAATACTTTTACTAACTAGTTCTTTTAGAATTTTGAAATTCGTCAGAAATCGTCAGAAACGAGCGCTTTTTGAGCGACTTCCAAATGAGCTACAAGGTTCTAATTTTGCTAAAGTGTTCTCTAGGGACACTCCTTTAAATCTTTGAGACAATTTTTGATTTCCTTTGAAATATTGGAAGAGAATTAAAATTAAATTGGTACACAAAAGATGCCAAAATATATTTTTCTCTCCATTATTGACTGTATTCTTCTTAAATTTTTGATATGCCTACAACCTACATATTATTATGTTTACAAGGGTTTGCTAATTCTGCTCTAGATAATTTTTTCATTTTAATCATAATTACAATATTACATTAAAAATAACTGCACGTGGATTTGCAAGAAGATATTTATGGAAAAAATTATCAACAACAAATTCTAAATAAGATAATATCTATTTATGTTTTCCTTTTTTCCTTGTCTGATATTACTACTTTTCTAATCGACTCGTAACTGTTTCATTTGATTTAAAATAAGACATATGCTATATAAGAGTTCGTTATATCATTCGCATTGGTCTTGTTATTATTCATTTTCTTCTTTCTCTCGTAATGTAGCTTCTTTATGTGTATGTGTTTGTATTGTTATCCAACTTATAAACGTTCATAACAGTATAGGAGATACCCATCAGTTTACAATTGCACCACAGATCAAATTGATTTTATTCTGAATTATCAGATGTTTATCATCAAAATTGAAATTATTTACATAATAGATTATATAGACCATTTATTTTTACATGAGTGAACGTAATATTCCTAAAAGTATCGTAAATTTATTGATTCTCTGAATTAATTAATTTATTGATCAATAATGCTTGATTAGAACTAGTTTCAATCAAAGTTAAGCAGTGAAGCAAGAACGTGAGTCTTAGTTTGATGCTTTTTTGCGAAATTGTAATAGAATTGACTTATACTATACTCTATTTTTAAAACAGGTGGAAATATGAATGCTGCTACAGCAAGTACCAGTAGTAAAAATACTACCTGTTCTCTCCCCTTCAAAAAAACAAAAACGTAAAATTACAGGTCATTTATTCTTATCAGAAAAATACACAACAATGAATCTGTATAAGGGATGTTCTTTAAAGCACTCTAATATTACTTGTCGATTATAAAAACTTAGTATTGATCTTGGAGCTAAATACTGGGTGAATCATCTCAAACGAAAAGTTCTTATGACAACTCTCATTATTTGTTGAGCAATTCAAAAGAATTTAAGGGTGAGTTTCATCAGAACTGAATGTTACCAATTACATGTAATTTCCATAAGACACTTAAACACACTTTTGTCTTAAACGGTAATAGATGGCGACCTGGAAATAGTTGATTTCGATTCCAAAGACAATTTGACAGGATTTTCTCTATATAAGGAAAAAGTAACTTTTCGTGCTGAAACGAGTGGTTTGGTTAAACACACAAATCGATGTGTAAAAGTTGATAATTTTCATAATTGCGGTTATAAAAATATCGAGCAAAATTCACTCTACAAAATTGAGCGAGTCGATTTTCAATTTTCTTTACCGGTTTTTCAAAAATCTGCATCCAAAGTCATCTATTTTTTCCAAAATTATGTATTGAAATAACATGGACAGACACTCTTAGTGACCTAACGCACCAATCAGGGGATTATATTCAATGCAAGTGTTAACCTTGACAATTTTTACATCAAATGGAATTCTACTCTTTATATTTTGTTACACAAAACACGCCCTTTGTATACATATCGACTACAATTCGCAAAGAAACGTGGGAGAAGTGTTGAAAGACTAGGTCATCTTTTGGTGGAGGCGCCGCGACTATGACAGTCAGCCTTAAAGGATCTTTAGGGGGTTACCTGGAGAACATTTTAGCAAAAGTAGAACCTTCCAGCTCATTTGGAAGATGGTCACAAAAAAAATTGTTTTGGACAGAGTCGCGATTTTCAAAAACGAGATAAACACGAATTTTATCTTTTCACTTTTAGCGAATTTTTTAAAAAAAATTAGCTAATGACGAGATCCTCACTTTTGAATTTCCGAAAAATTTTTGCACAGAAGTTCGTTTTGGGACCTCAGGAACCCATATCCACCGTTCGTTAAAATTTTTATATATATATATATATATATATATATATATATATATATATATATATATATTTATATATATATATATATTTATATATATATATATATATTTATATATATATATATATTTATATATATATATATATGTATACCCACGATAACTGCCGTAAAAATACACCAATCTTAATGAAACTTGGTACAAAAATCGGTCTTTGGGATAGCTTGGATGAGTTCGTTGACCAGACTGGTAGGGCCAACACTTTTGGAATAAGAGCTGAAGAAATGTTAAAAAAAATCATTTTCAATATTAAATTTGCTTAGATTTGGATGAAAATTAAAATAACAGTAGAGCCGACCATTCTCTATGACCCAGAAAAAAAATCATCAAAATCGGTTGGTTGGATCTCAAGAAAAATGCAAAAATCTCTTTTTTGAGTATAAGCAGTAAAATCGATTATCTCAGATGGCTATGTGTTCTGGCAATTGATATTAGAAAAAAAATTGAATATCGCGGGGGGCAACTAATTTTGACAGTTAATATTAGACGCAAGGCCTGCTAGAGAATTTCGCTTGAAAAAATCAAGCAGGCCTTGATTAAACGTATTACGGGAAATGAATTTATTAGTTGATTCAATGTTATTAAAATATATTAATTGTCAGTATCATAAGAATGTTTTGCAATTAATATTTCAGTATGTAGATACATAAAAAATTCGCTATATAAGGTACTTGCTGCCTTTGGAGATCTTTTTTATTATTATAATTATTATTAATTTTATTTTAATTATTTTATTTATTTATTTTAAATTTGCAATTTACAATCTTTAATATTCTCTTAAGATTGTATCTACTATAATATTCCCTTAATTATTTTATTTATTTATTTTAAATTTACAATCTTTAATATTCTCTTAAGATTGTATTTACTATAATATTCCTTTAATTACCAATCAACTATATTCTAACTAACTAACTAACTAACTAACTAACTAACTAACTAATCTTCTCCTTGATATTTGTAATATTTATACTAAAACTTATGATGCGATGATGATTAATGTCTACAATGACTATTGTTCAAAGAAAAACTGCAAGAACAGCAAAAAGTACTATTACAAGCAAAATGATGATCTAAATACAATCATTGTTCCTATTAAGAAAAATGATGATCTAAATAGAATCATTGTTTCTTTAGATAGGAAAATTATAATCTAAATAATATTATTGTTTAATTAATATAAGCGAAGTATTGTTTATAGAAAAACACTTATTACAATAGAATGATTATTTTCGTTGATATAATTCACGCAAAACGACTAAGAATGACTCGGAGACTTTCCTCACATTGATTTCTTTTGGTTTTTCTCCATTTTATTCTAGAACAAGTGGAAATGTTTCGCATGTTTTCTAAAATGCAATGGAGAAAAACGACAAAAAAAAATCAATGTGGGAAAGGTCTCCGAGTCATTCTTATTCGTTATGCGCGTTTAGCTCGTTTTTAAAAATCGCGACCCTGTCTAAAACGAGCGTTTTTGGAGAAATTTCAAATCAGCTAGGAGGCTCTAATTTTGCTAAAACGATCTCCAGGTAACCCCATAAAGACCATAATTTTTTGTCGGTCTAGTGTATTTTTTCTCGTGACTTTCGGTGTAAGCCCGACTTTAACCATTACTCCTTCTTCTAGTTTGAAAATAAGGTATCGAGCAGCGTGCATCAAACTACGTCCTACGTTCTTATTGTTTTTTAGCTCTTATCAATGAGAGACTCAATTCTCAATAATTATCCATATTTCAATAATCCAATTTTTAGAACTTTGCCGGTACGTCATCAATCTGAAACGTATGAACTAAGACTGTATGAGGCGAGGTGTTATAATTCTATGAATGACGTATTAACACGTACTGCTTCAGAATTTTAACGACCAGTGGCGTGCACAACGATGAACAAATTTAATTTAGTGTTTGAAACTCACTAGCGTATTGATAATCTCTGAAACTACGGCTAGTATTCTGTAACTTTTTATGAATATTGACCATCATCTAGTTACCTATAACTATAAGTTACATTAACCAGCGCCTGTGTCATTTGTTTTCAATAATTTGTAATGAATGAGATATGTAAATAACTCTAATTCAGATGACAATGATAGTAACTTGCTTGGATATAGTAACCTTATTACTAAATTTATAGAATACGAGTCTACAGATTATATTAATATGTGAATTATGTATTTATTTTTAAATAATTAATCAACATTATAATTAAAGTGGTGATCCTTGAAACTTTGTGGTGTAAATGTTTTTAATAATCTTACAATATGCGTCATACGTATGTACTAACAACCACCATCGTAGCAAATGAAATAAAAGCTATATACTTTATTTTCAAGAGAAAAGGAAGTCATAATGTTGTTAACATTTTTTTGTGAATCTTAAAGAATCCAGTTTTGTTGTATCGTTATTGTTGAGCCACTTTCAAATCGTTTTATTGTCCCCAATAACCGTAAAATGTTCTGTAAATCACCATTTATTACACACATTCAAGTTTAGAAAACGAACGCCCTAGCACAGAAGTCGGCAAACCGTGGCTCGCGAGCCACATATGGCTCTTCGGCTCGTTGAGTATGACTCTTCTGTTAGCTGTAACAAGGTTCTAATTTTGCTATATGTATACAGGGTGTAATCAAAATCGGTAACAAATTGGGCCCAGAAAAAGGCTTTAAAAATTTCGTCAAGCTACTGGAATAAAACAGTCTTAAGGATAAACAATTGTACTTAATCAACAAACGTAATTAACCTCTCTCGGCTGATATTAATCAACGTTCAGTGTTCAGTTTATTATTTTTTTGTTTATTAGCGTTGATATTTTGGTCAATACGAAACAATTATTGTATTCAGTACCGGTCAAAAATATGGACCAGCTGCAGACTTGAGTTCGTGAAGTTGCAGACGTAATTCTGGAGCTACCAAAACGTGCAACATTCCCTGCTGTGAAGAGTGCAGCTTTGAATGGAACAGAGACAACTATATTTTGAACAATTTTTGTGGTTTTTTTCTTGTATTGTGTACTTTATTTTTATAGTTTTTAATCAAATGCCTTGTGTGTATGTTCAATAAGTGATTAGTAAGACTCTCTTAATCAGCAACCATCAAACAATGGGTCCAAATTTGGTCAATATTAACCATTTTTCTATCATTCAAAATATGTTTCTGGTACTCCAAATATAGAGATAGTCAGGTTTAAAGATTATGTATGCTTTTGATTACGCCCTGTATATGGCTCCTTGATACCTTTGTTTCCTGTTTTCTTTTGAGAATTTGGCTCTTTTCTCTCGAAAGTTTGCCGACCCTCGTCCTAGCAGGACGAAAGTGCTACAATTTTGTCATGTTATTTGTTCAATTTTCAGCTTTGGTAGTCAAAATCCTTCTGTTAGATTCCTATTTTTTGTATGCTGATGTTTTACATTGTTGATAATCAAAACGTGCTCCAAATTAATATGCGTCAAACTCATTGATAAGATTTCGTTCATTCAATTTCATCCATACAATTGGAAAGAAGTCTTTTATATTATTCGTAAACATAACAGAATAGAAAGGTATATAAAAAAAAATGAAAAATAAGAGAATATTAAAAAACATATTGACTATACGTTTTAGTCGAAGAAAACATGATCGATGTAGCTAATGGGATTCGTTTTGTAAAATTCAAATTGTCCCCATCTTCATTGGTTATATTGTAAACAAACAATCCTCTCTATATAATTGTCAAGACAATGTATTGAAAATAATAAAGAAAAAACTGCTAATTGTCAATTTATTTACTGAAATGAGCAACTAGAAGTTGAACAAGAAAAAAAAAATTTGAATATTTGTTTACCATTTGACATGAACGATATTGAACTTAGGTCAAAGCACCTTGTTTAGCTTTGATTATTGGTGCGTTTATAATTAAAGAAAGAACCTAAGAAAATTAATAAAAAAAGATGTAAATAAACGCAAAATTGAAATTGATTGAAATCTATTCTTCAAGCGAAACGATAAAAATGTCAATCAAAGCTTTCTCTCACGAAAATTCGTTATTTTGTTGTAAGCTTTCATAATTTAACAATTAGTTTGTTTTGTAAACAGATTGTGCGGTTTTATTAAAATACAGGGTGTTTGCTCTCAGTATGGAGAGTTCTAAGAAACTCCTATTAGTCGACGAGCGATTCGAAAAATATTTTGAGGATTTGTAGAAGAGTCCCTAGGGAACATTTTAACAAAATTAGAACCTCGTAGCTCATTTCAAAGTTGGTCAAACAACGATCGTTTTGGATAATGTCGCAATTTTCAAAAATGAGCTTAACACGCAGAACGACTAAAAATGACTCAGAGACCTTCCCAACATTGATTTTTTTCGTTTTTCTCCATTCCAGAGAAAATACGAAATATTTACACCTGTTACAGAATAAAATGGAAAGAAACGAAAAAAATCAATGTTGGGAAGGTCTCTGAGTCATTTTTAGTCGTTCTGCGTGTTTTGTTCGTTTTTGAAAATCGCTAAGTAGTCAGAAACGAGCAATTTTTGACCAACTTTGAAATGAGCTACATGGTTCTAATTTTGCTAAAATGTTCCCTAGGAACTCTTCTACAAATCCTCAAAATATTTTTCGAATCGCTCGTCGACTAATAGGAGTTTCTTAGAACTCTCCATACTGAGAGCAAACACCCTGTATATGCGTCTTTGCCAATCACATTCAAATCAACGTAAGCAAAATTGTCAAAATAAGCAATAAATTGGTGGTATTGGTTATCACTCGGATATTTTCCACAAAAAAAAATAATTTGATTGTATTCATTTATAGTTGATTGGGAATTATTGATGAGAATTAGCTGGAAATTAACAGGCATTGCCAAAATTTTTTGATCTGTTCGAGTTCTTATACGGAAAGAAACCACTCAAGTGTCCCCTTACGATATTGTTTCATGCTACTTGTGGTGTACGTAATAGAAAGCAGCCAAATCGTAGAGAGACACTTGGGATATTTGTCTTGTTATAATAGAGAGAACAATTAGAACAATAGCACTTGATCGATCACATACTGTTTATATTAAAGATAAGCGAGTATTATTACGAATTTTGGGTGAAATAATTAATGAAAATTCACCCCTAGTTACTAAACTAGCAAGGTTTTATGTAATAATATCCTAAGTCTACTGTAAATAAATCCTAAAGATAATAATTAATTTTTTGTGCCAAGTTTGATTAGGTAACTTATTAGAACAATTAATCAGGAAAATGTGTGTAGTGTTAACGTCACAATTTCGTCAAATCCTACAGAGGCTACCAATTCGGAAGAAAAATTGTTTTCGTTGACGTTGATCTATAGAAAACCTTACATAATATCAGATTTTATTAGGAAGTAAGACTTTATTTCCTAATTAAGTGAGATGTAAGTGATTATACAATAAATTTGTAATTTTTACTTAAATGTAAGCTACTTAATCCACCCTCCGTAAAAAATATTCCTTTTCGCTTTTATAATTTTAAATATGAAATTGTGCAATCATTATGTGTCGACCTTTTGAGAATCCGTCAAAATAAAATAATCGACCCTGCTCTTCTTCTATGTATAATAGTAAAAACAGTGACAATAACGATGATTCTGTCTGTTATTTAAGAATTTCTGTTCGCTCATCTTCACCCCCTTATCATTGTGTGGAGAAACTAGGACATTTTTTTACATAGGCATCAAATTTCGATCATTTATTATTTAATGACGAAAATCTAGAAGCAATGAAACGTCTAGAAAATTCGAAAATGTCCTATTTAATACGAAACATTTAATTATAAATGTAGAACAAGCTATCTGAGCTTTAATAGATCATTTTGTTTGGATTCTATGAAGTTTTTTTACGTATATAGGTACATTGATAACGATGTAATTTTTTTTCTTGGTGTAAATATTATCCAAGTAATAACACACCTTTTCTTAAAAGAAAATAATCAATCAAATTATAGCAGGGTTAAATTCATTTTCGAAAGTAGAACAAACTTCAAGAAGAATTTCCAATCAATTTGATCTTTAGATAAGAAAATGGAACAAACAATACCAAAAGTGTACTTATATGTAGGTATGTACAATATATTTAATTTAATCAGGAATTAGTTAATAATTGATACTTATTTTGCTTAGCTATGCCATTTTTAGTAATTGTGATGATTTGTTCCATTTTAAATGGAATATCTAATATTTCTTTTTGATTACGGGGGTTGTTAATTAAACTAAAAACACCTATTTTATTGATTGATAAAAGTCAACGTTTGTACTTTCAACACAATAGGTTTCAATCCATCAAATCTTATTTATTTTTCTTATCATTGTTACAATTTTAATGTGGCATATTTTTAACCAATAAACATACAGATATAATTAGAAATGTCAATCTGAAGGGTGAAGGGGGATTTCCTCCGAGAAATTTGAGATTCACCCCCGGGAGAATAACAGAGAATATTTAATTATGGACTTTCTTTAATATGTTTCGTAGTAGGTAATAAAATAAGTAATTTGTTTTATTTATATCTGTTTGTTGACCCCTAAACGAACAATCTTTTTTAAAGAATACTGGCAAAAAACTAATTTTTTTATTGTTTAAAATGAAATTTTAATGCTATTTTTGCTCGAAAATAATAAAAATTTATGACTTTCAAAACAAATTTGATCTTTTAAGTACATAAAATGAAACGTCACTCGAATTAACTCGAGCCAGTCGAGCGAATACATTTTAGGCCGTTTAAAGTGCTCGAGATAACTTGAACAAGTGAGTTAAAGGGTTAATTTATTGAATTTAAATTAATAATATTTAGAATTATATTATTATTGTCTGGATCCAAAACTGATACAAAACTGGAACACTTATTGGCTTATTGTTAGTATTTTTTGCCACCTTATAAATTGTTTAAATAATTATTATTGTTATCAATTGTCGTTTTTTTTATCTATGATTAGGCGTACAAACTGTCCCACATTTTCCGGGATGTCCTGTTTTTAGGGCTTTTTTCAGTCGTCCAGTTTGAAGTCCTTGTGGAACGCCATTTGTCCCGGAAATCAACAGTTATTCTAGACTTTTCGATATAATACGGGAATAGGGACCTTCTCTCTTCTACAATATTTTTAATCAAATCACATGCTTATGTGTATTAATTGCTAGAACGCCAACTTTTAAAGCGATCTACCGCCTTGTTACTCTAAAAGTAGACGATTAGTATCTAACTAGTTGGTAAGTGATTCAAAAAATATTTCAAGGATTTATAAGATTGCTCCC
Source organism: Mylabris sibirica (assembly GCA_039776855.1). Taxonomy (NCBI): domain Eukaryota; kingdom Metazoa; phylum Arthropoda; class Insecta; order Coleoptera; family Meloidae; genus Mylabris; species Mylabris sibirica. The sequence continues at coordinate 10,182,424 of CM077839.1, forward strand.
AGAGAATATTTTAGCAAAATTAGAACGACTCGGATAAGAAATTCAGATAGTGTAAAGACAAAAATTTCTTCTTTGATTTGCTCGGAACAAAAAATCGAATTTAAAATCGGACAATGTAAAGATGAAAATATCTGGGATTCGAGCTGAATTCGGATATAAAATCGAATAGAAAAATCGGATACAAAACTCGGACAATGTAAAGGGGCTTTTAGGTACAGATGTCCTGTGAATAAATGCCGAGTCCCGCACTTTTATCCAGCAAATTTCATAGTTTTGAAATCAAATCGTTCAATTGAAATGACCACATCTCAATCAGTAAAATAAAATCCCAATTAATTGGTGTTAATTTTAAAGTTTGTTACCATATTTAGAATATAATAACAAGAATATCATTGATAGTACAAGTAATTTTGTCGGTTAAGGCATTGTCTTTTAAATCAATTTATCCATCCCAATTCCGAGAGTATATAATAAATAAATTGGAGTTGATGTAATAGTCGTAAATTAGATAAAGCATTCAAAATGCAGACTTTCATAGATTATACGGTTTGACTACACGTGCCTCTACCGTATTTTTTTTTGTTGAACACTGTGGGCAGATAACAAGAGATAAACTTAATTGAAGATATTTTCTATTAACCCAACTATAAGCAATTCTATTCCTATTACTAATTTTTGGTCTTTTCAATTATCTTATAATGAGACAATTTTTCTCCATCCAGTCGATAAAAATGTGTCATTGAAAAAGATATTTTTAATTACGAGTTCTTCAAAACAAAGAAACTTTAGGATTGTTGCCATTTATGCATGAACAGTTCTTTATACAGGGTGTTTGGTCTAAATATGGCAAGTTCTAAGAAACTCCTATTATAGTCGACGAGCGATTCGAAAAATATTTTGAGTATTTGTAGAAGAGTCCCTAGGGAACATTTTAGCAAAATTAGAACCTTGTAACTCATTTCAAAGTTGGTCAAAAAACGATCGTTTTGGACAATGTCGCAATTTTAATAAACGAACAAAACACGCAGAACAACTAAAAATGACTCAGAGACCGTCCCAACATTGATTTTTTTTCGTTGTTCTCCATTGTATTCCAGAGAAAATACGAAATATTTCCACCTGTTCCAGAATAAAATGGAGAAGAACGAAAAAAAAAATCAATTTTGGGAGGATCCTAAAGTCATTCTATAAGTCGTTTTGCGTGTTTAGTTCGTTTTAAATGAGCTACGAGGTTCTAATTTTGCTGACATGTTCTTTAAAGACCCTCCTACAAATCCTTGGAATATTTATCGTCGACTGATAGGAGTTTCATAGGATCAACCATATTTATACCAAACATCCTGTATAACTGAAATAAATGAATATTAATGGACTTTACTAAGTTTTAATGCGTTTTTCTTACGATTTCAGAGTCGTATTGAAGGTGTGCAAAGCTTTCAACTTGGACTTAGGTGAGTGTATTCGTATTTCACTTCAATACGAATCTTTTTTCTAGAGAATGAATTTAATATTATTATTGTATATTCTTTAATGAAATCGGCTTTTTATACAAAATCAAATCTGCACTCTAATTGTTATTAGGAATGATCAATTTTCTAAATAAATTTGAATAATATGCCAACAATAAAGTGATGGCTCTACCGTAAAATTATTCGTAAATTTACTGTTTGGACAATCCGTACAGTTTTCAGAGATTAAAATTGTAAAAAGTTCAGTTATTTATTCGCGTCAGTAAATTAACGTACACAAATAAAGGAATGGTGATCAAACTTGTAGGATGAATGATGAGTTAACAGTCGACCTACTGAAATGTCTTGACTATTAACCTCATTACCGATATATTATTTTTGTAAATTTCTTTATTTTAGTCGATTATTTGTCTCTCCATTCGAAAAAAAAAAACACAACAATGTTACAAATTTAATGGGTAACTTTAAATAATAATATCCATAAAATTTATAAATTTACTCATATTTTTTGGTATTTCTTAACGGAAATCTATCGAGAATCCCGTCAACAGATCATCATACACATGATTTATAAGCTATTATGTTTAAAAATATTAAAAGTTATAAATACACAACATCCATACTGACAATGAATATTCCCCCATACGAATTATTGCTTGTTCTTGGAAAAATTTCAATTTATGTACATATATTGATTTTAGTTTCCTGGTTTTTAGATTTGATGCAATCATTCATGTGTAAATCTGTATTAAAAGGTTTCAATTTGGTTATTATTAGCAATCAATTTTGTGTTACATATGCTACATTTGTATTGTTTCCTTAAAGTTCTTTTTCTTACCTACTTCAAAGATTGCACAACGAAATCATTACAAATACATTAGATGAAATGCATAAAAAATATTCTGTGGCTGAGGAGAAGGACATGGTTGATCTAAATTAAGAATATCATTAAGCTATTGTCATATCGCAATGTTGAATCAGTAGCAGATTGTGCAAGAATAATACATTGTGTATAACAAAAAAAGGCAATGTCACAGAAGATATTAGTTGCTATAATTGTTTGGAAAATTTTCAGAGAAGGAATTTCAGAAAACTGTGCAGATTTAAGTAGACACGTGTTGAGTATGAATGCAAAACTGCACATTTCTTCCGGTCATGTTTTCATAACAGATGTTCGTTTCATCCAATCCGTTTCTAGAAATAATACTGAATTCTACCACCCTTGAAAACTCGTGTCATAAACAATAAAAAACGTAATTGTTATCAATTGATTCTGGTATATTAATTAGAATATTGTTTAAAGCATTTCTAATTGCAAGGTATAACATAGAACAACATGTTAATTTTATTTAACGAAATCCAGAGGGGTTGATTCAGGGGGCCCATTGGAAGGAAGGTAAGAGGAGGATTATCTATCAATTTTTCAAATATTATGCCGAATATTTTCTTCGGGATAAACATACAAGTGTTAAACAATAGTATGGCAAATTCGCATCCGGGCCAAAAATCCGAAATGACGCCATTAATTTTGGCTTAAAGATCAGAAAAAGATGATAATTTATATTGAAAATCAATTAAAATAAACTAAATTTCCACCTTTTTAATGATTCTACAACATAATTGACATAAGACTAAAATTGATAATTCAGCTCAAAAATTGACAAATTTTTTTAAATCGTCTAATTTTCATAACTCACTATCAGTAGCAAAATTTATTAAAATATGATTGTTTAAAACGGAAATTTCTTAAAATTGAGATTTAAATTCTTTATAATATTTCCTAAGATTCTCTAAGAACTAATGGCATGAAAGAAGAATATCCTTGCAAATTTTGCTTATGAATCGTACAGAAAACATAAATTTACACAAAGGTCAAACTTAAACTCAAAAATTCTCCTCAAGAAACGATTAAAAACTTCTAAATTTGTGTTTTCTGTACGATTCATTAGCAAAATTTGCTAAAAACTCATTACCTATGACAAAGAAAATTGAAAGTCTCAAAATTCAACTAAAAAATTGAATATACGGTTAACAACTAATAAAGTTAGCTTAAAATATGAATTTCTCTCAAAAAGCACTACCTATAACTGTCTAAATTGTCTCTGTTTCACAATTCTTATCATTTGTAAGCCACCAAGTTAAATGGCGCCACTCAGTGCCAAACGTCCAGAGGTAAAGCACCACCCTTACCCCCCAGGCTTTTGAGAGATAAACATGACGAATTTTGCGTAGGGATCCAAAATTTAAAGTTACGCCACTGGTGAGATCTAAATCATAGATCTAGTATTCATATGGATAGCGCTTTCCCTAGTTACGCCTATAGCGCGTAATGTGCAACCATTTAGGCAACACATTAAATATCCCATACGAAAAGATTAAAAGGTTGATTGTAGATTAATTAAATGGCGACCAATACTTTTAGTCGTATTTTTTTCAACAAAAATTACGTATCATTTAATGCTACTAAAAAATGCTAGTACTTCTTTCGCTGGAGGTAAAGTGTCATTGTCAATTATAGAATCCATATAAAAATATCCCAAATAAAATAGGGATTACCGTTTCACTTTGTGTTTTTTGAGGCTTATGTGCATCAATAATGATAGAAATTTTGGTTACCTGTTCATGGTTGTCTCACTATTCTGACAATGAGATAAAGCGCTATCCATAGATATACTAGATCTATGATCTAAAAACAAATTTTTACCTTTGTATTTCGAGATTCAATGCAACTCCAACAATTCATTAATTTGAACTTTAATCCTTGTCATCAATGAGCTTCTTAATTTTTTCTTTAGATAAATATTTTATTATCTTGAAAGTTGCGCAATTATGATTAATGATATAAATTTCAAATGCCTTCAATTTTGATTTTTTCCCGTAAGCTAGTTAGTTATTAGTTATTATTTGTCTATCTTCTGTATAACTAGATGCTCTATTTTTTGCTACCCCGAACGGAAACTTTGACACGTGCATTTTTCCACACGTTCCACTTATCTAATGGAGCGTTATTATCGAGATCACTCAACTCTCTATGTACAAAGTAAATGAAATTGTGGAATATCCAAAAATTTCGGTAATCTTTTGATTAATAAACAACGATGAAATTCTTTAAAAATCCACTTAAGGTTGTTGTAATTATTACTTATTACTTATTATAAAGGAAAGATTGAACGTCTTTTGCTAGAATAAACTTCAATGCGTTTCAGTTTTCTTGATAATAATTTTTCAAAAGTGTATAATTTCAGAAAAAACACATTATAATAACGACAACATAGATGAATCTGTGGCGCCTGGAAAAAAAGTCGATAAATCTCCCTATTTTTATCGCTTGTTTATTAACACGTTTAAGCCGATCCACACACGGAGATATATCTTAGTAAGACGGTCTCATGGTACGGTACAGTGATATATATCTAGCTTTGTCTATACATGATACCGACAGAGATAGATATATATCATTGCACCGTACCATGAGACCGTCTTATAAGATATATCTCCGTGTGTGGATCGGCCTTAAGACACAGCAATGACAAATCTTAAGAGGTCGAATTTCCTGCTATTCTCATGGTATTATTTGACAGAGACAAGATAATAAGAAAAAATTACAGGCAATTTATCAAGACAATTATTAATTTTCGAATATTTTTTCTTCTGATTTAGGTTGAGGCCTGTTTTGTTTTTATTCAACTATTTATAACGAATCTATAGATACATTGTCCGTGTCGATTGATATTTTGTAATTGTATTAATTAAATTTTTAGATAAATAAAATTGGCCTACATTGTGGTGGTAATACAATGGAAAATTCCCATAGAAAATCCAACAACCATAATAATTATTAGATAATAAATATTGAACAGTTGGATAATCAATTAAATAGAGATAATTGTATCACGTTTAGACAGTCAGATAACGATCCACGTGTGTTTTTTCTCATCGTGTAGGATTACATTGCCATTATTAACAGTGGCACTTATACCGTAACAACGTTGATTTGTTTTGAATTGGCGCCGCCACCATTCTTAGCCAGAGAGCTTATCGTTATACATTTGTATCTTAATTCCGCTATCGTTATGAAAAAGATTATAAAAACGATTCATAGATCATGATTCTAATGGTCACCACGTGGGTAATCGTCCTCCCTTTTCCAGTCATTTCAGTTCAAACGATGGAAATCTAACGGTTTTCAAGTTATAAAATTGTGGATCTAGTTTGTCGTGTTGGGAAATTAAAATCGTATTTATTTAATGTTGATGGCACGTGACGAATTTTCATTTTATTCTCATAAAAAGCCTATAAATATTGAAAATAAACATTTCTTTTATTTGCGAGGTAAAATGACACATGTGGTGCACAGAGAGCGAAATGGTGGTTATAGCAAAATTTTCAATTTTCTTGCTCTTTAAATATAAGCCAGATGCTATTTATTTTTATTAATGGATAAAATTTCGGTTTTTTTCATTTATATTTCATAAACAACAGGGTAAATATAGATAAATATGATTATTTTTAGTTATAGGATTGACTTAATTTAGATGTCTAAATTATGATTGAATCAAAATAAACATCAATATTTGTTGGAATAGATTTCAAGAAATTTGCATTTTTATGGAATCCTATGGATAACAAAAATGATGCAATTGTATGTTTGTTTGTATGTCTTCCGTTTTTTCTATCGACAATTCAGAAATAATCATATGAAAAGACGAAAAATTAATATTTATTCAAGATATACTATGAAATATAATTTATCCAGAATTTTTATTTAATGAAGAAAATCGGCAATTCGCCAAAATATGCTTTGCAATTGAACAAACTTTCCATTAATCTCTTTATTTCCACATATTTATTGGAAATTATTTCAAATGACCAAAAAGCAGGAAATTTCTCAGCTAATATTTGGAAATAAAATAAAAATTCGAAAAAAAAAATCATCCACTGTTTACTTTAATCTTTGTTTGTCTTGTTTCAGAACTTTCTCGACTGTAAATTTGGACGTATTGGCAAAACTTACGTTGTTGACAACTGAAAAAAAAAACACCAACTGAAATATAGCGTATTTTAATCAGGTAAAAAAATTAAAATTGAAAACTTTTGCAAATTAAAGATTGCTTGCAGAGCATCAACGTTTAAATTATAAGCTTTTTAATATCGGCTACCACCACATAATTTATTCCAAATAAAAATCTTTATTAAAATAAATGTTGGCGGCGCTAGACCAGTTCTTTAAACTTTTGATTTAAGATTTATTCATAAAAGTTATAATACAAATAAATCATTTTTACTCAAAGATTTTAACAAATTCTTCGAGAAACAGTCTGAATTTGTTGGATGGAGAAAAAAAAACCGAGTCAATGGCCGCAAACTGTCGATAACATTACCTTGAAAATTCCAATACATTTTTATTTATCCTTCAATATTTGCGATTTTCGATCAAAATACGACAAGATCTTTCAATATTATTACTTAACACATCAATGATTTGAAAAGAACAGTTCTATTTGTGTGGTCATATTTTGTTTATCATTGTATTTCTTATTCTAAAGATAGTAGCAAACTTTACTAATAATTACAGCTAGAGTATAATTACATACTATAATTAGTATCATGCGTTTAACGAGTGAGTTTACCTTATCAGTTGTAATATTTATAAAATTAGTGAAAGATTAGAATAGAATCAATAACTATAAGGACATTAGTTTTATACAGGGGCAGTTTTGTTGCAAACAATGAAAAATACTAAGTATTTGTGGTTTGTGGTACATATCTGATTAAGAGGTTTAAGGCGCGTTCTCACCACGCGCATTCGCAAACAACGTTTGCAAACGATTGCGAACGTTTGCAAACGACTGCGAACATTTGCAAATGCGTGCAAACAAATATAGTTTCTGTACACATCAGAAAAACAGTTGCGTACAATCATAAGTTTCACTCAAAACACTGGCAAATGATTGCAAATGCTTGTCCAATATGCGCTGTTCTAGTTCACACGAAAAATTTATTGTGTTTGAATACATTTGCAAGCGTTTACAAACATTTTGCGCGCTTGGTGGAAACGTGCCTTTAGAATTATTTCTGCTGTCAGTCGAATAAGTCAGATAGTCATTGCATTCCCCAATTTCCCATAGTTTTACTGCCTAAAAAGTCTTTCAGCTTGAGGAAAAGGTGGAAATCGCTAGGAACAAAGTTTGGACTATGGTGTGGATGATCAAAAATTTTCCATCCGAATTGATCTAGGCTAGGCTGAGGGGCCAGAATCGGAGTACCAGCTAGGAGCCATGGAGCCGGTCAATTTTGGAGAAGCTGGAGCTAAGCTCTGAGTCCTGAATATTAATTCAATGTTGCCGCAGCTGGAACTGGGAGCTTTAAAACTTACACTGGCTCCGGCTCCTAATCATTTGATTTTTTTTTATAAAATGCACAATCTCAGCAAAGCACAACAGGGTTCTAAATTTGTTAAAATATTCTTTAGGGGCTACTCCACAATCTTTCAAATATTATTCGAGTTACTAACCGATTGTTTTTCCTTATTGTCATCTATATTGCTTAAAGCGTCAACTGTCAGAATTCGCTAAATAACTCCTGGTAAAAAGATTTTTCTTCTTTTGAATATAGAGCAGTTACAGTTTCACTTTTGCAAAGCTGTAGCCAACTCAAAAACGTTCATTGTAATGAAACTGGAGTCGGAGCTAGAACCGCAATTTGAGGACAATGACTCTGGAGTTGGAACTAGGGCTACAACTTGGATATACTGTGGTTCCAGAGCTGGCTTCAACCTATTTGAAGCCAGCTCCCGAGCCCTAAAATTGCAGCAGCAGTGTGATGGCGAACATTGTTGTGAGGAAGCAAAATACATCCAGAATAGCTTCCTGCCCCTTTTTTGTTTCGTTCGCCGTAGTTTTCTTAGCCTCACAATAATGCAGTGACTACTTGACGTAATAGACTGAAAGCAGAAGACGTGGAAATTCTAAAAATAATGTGACAGAATGGATTTTTTCCAATAAATATTGTATTTATCATTTTTAATAACAAAATGTCCCTTGTTTTTGGATGATCCTCGTACATCTGAAAATTTGTACTATAATATCGGAAAAATAACATGTTTCGTAACAGATGTTTGATCTGTCACTTTTAAATAACGATCCAACAGCTGAACACGATATTAGTTCTTATATTCCAAATTATTGACTCAATTTGCAATTAGTCTGTCTACTATTTTACTGTTAGAACATGTTCAAAATAATGCAATTCAAATTTCGTTTCTTCGGTGGAAGGTGGAAGCCAGACCAAAAATTATACCAACAACGAGCTTCGAATCTTAATTTCTGGTTGGGAGAAATAGTTTTTGAATATGTCTCACATGCTTTTATTATTTATTCTCTTTACATCGATTAAAGTAGGTACATATTTTTAAACTTTAGCATTCATATCATCGGTTATTTGGAATTTTAGTCGTTTTTTTTTTTTTTAATTTGAAGAAGCTCTTTGTCGCTTGATCGTGCACAAGTGTGTTTTTTTGTTTAAAACTCAATCCATCAAGTGCTAGCTCGAAACTCTTTAGCGTGCTATTCAAAAATAAAATTTCCTACTCTTACTTTCTCTTTTACAAATAAAAGAAAAAATGCAAATTGCGAAATTATTTATTTTGGGTTAAATATAAAGCAATCAAGGGAATTTACTTTATTTATTTTTGTTGTTGTTTTTGTTAATATTTTTAATTATAGGTATCCTGAAAATCTCATTATATTAATAAAAAAGGTAGTAAAATAGGTCATTTTTTTAGCGTATTCAACAAAGGGGCCGCCCGTAGTTCATTTTAGCAAAATGAGAAACTCGTAGGTCATTTGGAAGTTGGTCAAAAAGGCTAATTTCTGACAATGTCCCGATTTTCAAAAAAATAGTCAAACACGTAAAATGACTAATTGTAAGAAATATTTGAGGATCCCCTAAATATTGATTTTTTTCCTCTATTTTCTTCTTGAACATGTGGAAATATTTCGCATTTTTTTCTAGAATTCAATTGAGAAACTCGAATATAATCAATGTTGGAAGGATCTTCGAGTCATTAGCTCGTTTTTTTTTAATGAATCACATTATCCAAAACTATGATGAGGGACCCCCTACAAGTCCTTGAAAAACTTGTGAAAATGTTACATAATTTTTCTAATTGAATCCTGTAACTGTAAGAGGAATTAAAAAGTTTCTGAAATTGCATAATGTCGTCTTTTATTAATTTCTGATTAAATTTTATTACCATTGTGTCCCCATTTCTTACGTAATCTTATTATTGCAGTATACTTTACTTAACTTTTTCTTATGTTTTTAAAGTCTATACACAAACATCAGAATTCGTTAATTATTTGTGTTGCTAGAAAATAGATTCACAGACAGGTTATCAACCGTATAAGCGAATGATTTAATTCTGCATTTGATAACGAGACGAGTTTAGAATTTTCAGTAAAGTATTAGTAACACTCGCTTTTCACACCGATCTTTTTTTATTCCTTAATGTTGATAAAACACATAGAACAGATAGAATTCAAACATACTTAAAATTTTCCACATTTTCAACACAAATCGATTAATGATTTTAATGATCATTTGAACTGCCCACTACAAATTTAATTAATTAAAGATTTATTGGGATGTAAAAAGTATTATTAACTTAATAATTTGATCTAACTATGTTAGCTCATCAAGGGTTTGATGAGGAAATAAACAGGCGAACCGCTTAGCTAACAGGCCGCCAAAACAGCTCTAATTGGACCCAGACCTACTTAAATCAGAAACTGTACAGAAATCAGAACTGTACAGTTCTGATTTATCGAAGTGTGTGTGGGGGGTCATTTATGGCAATTACGAGGCCTTAAAAGATCTCATAGCATGGCATCTGGGAGGGAAACTTATCTTTTTCGAATAAATAAAAAGTACTCCCTTAAATAGAATCCTGGATTTTATTAAAAATACAGGACTGCTGAGGGAAGACTGTTAACCCAGGTACGGTGGGGAATGAACCACAGCTAATGTACGTGCGATTGATAAAGACCTCATACATAAAAAAAAAATATTAATTAAACAATAATAAGAGCTGGAGAAAAATAGATTAATTAGAAAAGAGAAAAAAAGCAGGTCGATAACCTGTTGTTGAAAACTTCGCCATAAATTTGATTAATAAACAATTCATTCAATATTTCAACGATCAGAGCGCGTCTATTAATGGAGTCTAACAGCTTTAACATTTTTTTAATTTTTACACACCTGCGTCTACAATTTTTGCATCTATAAACTGGAATCATTCCAAATAATTGTAAGGGAAAAAAAATGGAGACGAAATAGTTGTAATATAAGTGTTGATAGTTTTATTAGAATTCACTTTATTACAAAATTCATGAAAAAAATGAACTGTCAAAGATGAAATAATAAACGGAATTGCGCATTCTGTCGTCTCTCTATAACGCTATTTATTTCCATTGATTAGGAATAATAACAAATGTTAAATTAGCTCCAAATCAACAATTAATGCTAAATGATCGGATGGATATACCTCATTTGGTAATCCTTCGTATAATGCTAGTTCTTCATCTTTGGGTAATGGTATAACATTTACAACATTAACTTTACTCTTCTCTATAAAAATATAATCTAAACAGTCTTTGAAATCTTGTGTATAATTCGTGTACTTTGGTTGTCCACAGGCACTTATAAAATCAAATGCATGAAATAAATGGAGAGAATCTGAAACTGTTTTTTAATTAAATAACAAAAGAAAAAACTTGAAATAATCAAAACAAGACTAACGTTTCTTTACAACTTCCAATTTGTTATCCACCTCACCATTTATAATAAAATTATAAACCTCAGATCTTGGTGTACAATTAAAATCACCACATAGTATCACTGTAACATTACCAAAAGTCTACAAAATTATAAATGAATTTATTAACAATATAATCAAAAAACTCAAACATTTACTTTTGTGTAATGTTTTCTTAACGTATTCAAATACGACGTTGCTATATTAATTTGTAATAAACGTATATGTTCAGCCTCTGGATGGTAAAATAAATGTGTATTACCAATAATAAGTAAACTATTTTTTGATTGTTCATTGCGATCTTTCAATACAGTTATTTGTAATGATGCTGCCTGACGTAAAAAAGAGTTTTTCACATCATTATTACCCTTTATTTTATTCCACAAATAATGGAATTGTTTGTTTGATTGTAATTCGTGACAATAAACTAATTGATGATCGTCGATTTTCCTATAAATAGAAAAATACTTTACGTATCCTATTAGCATAGATATGGTTCGATTTACCAGACTAATAAAGGATGTTAATATCTGATTTTCATTATTATAAACACAACGAAATGTGTGGTTAAATATAGTTAATTTATAAATTCCATCTGTAATTCGAGAATTCACTATCTGATATAAATGATAATAGATGATAAGGTGCAATACTTTCATGTAATTTAAGAATATAGGTAATAAGAGTATAAGAGCTCGTGTTGAACAATAGGAAATCTATTGTTATCTCTAATTGGTTACGTAACTAACTAGTACAGAAAAAAGGAGGAAATTATGAGATACAACAGTAATAGAGTACTCATAAGAAAGAATAGAATAAAAAATTAAAGTGAATCATTGTACACATTTTTTATGAAGACTTGTTTCTTTCAAGTAAACCATTTCTAAGTATAGAAGATTTGAAGTCTCTCATTTATTTATTTTAAAAACAATCGGTTCAATCTCTACTAAAGATAGTAGCTGATTTCGAAATAAAAAAAAGCAATATCATCTTGGAACTTTTAGAGATTCTTTCATTCAAATATAATCGTTCTGTTGGCAGTTTTAATTTAAAAACGTAATCAAAAACTGGTTTACTATCTTAGTAATCACTCTTTACTTAATCCAGTAGAATATAGCGATCAATAAATAATAAAGCTTTTATATTGATAATAAAATTAATCTTAAAATAATGCATATTTTATACAGGGATGAAAAAATAATTAACGTTACTTATTCTTATTGTTAGATCTTTCTAATAATTTTAAGTTTGATTGTTGGCAATTTTAAAATGAGCTACAAGGTCTCACTTTTGGTTGAATTTTCATAAATCAAATATTGTTAAAAATGTTTTGATTGATTTTTACTATGCTGGAATCTTGAAACTAAACTTCCTCCAACACGATAGAAAAATGTAATACATTCCGAAAACTATTCTGTTTTTAATCTTAATTGACTAACACTTCGATATTTCTAATTTACTAAATTATAAATAGCAGTCAATAGTAATGGTTTGATTTCTGTTTAATTGTGCACTGTAATGTATTCGACAGAATTAATTAAAACGTACTATTAATAACAAAATGTTCATAATTAAAACCGCCAATACTACTTGTAATTTTCATATAGTATGAATGAAACTATTGAATCAAATTTTTGAGAAAAACTTTAAATCCATTCTTCTTTTGAACTAACTTCTCTTTGAATTGTTGTACACTTTATAAACGAAACAAGTAAAATTAACAATACTTAAGACAATGTTTATAAATTATTTTGGCAATGAAAGTATTTTCGTAGAAAGTTTGAACATGAGACAGATGTGTAAGATAAGACATTGTCATTACAACAAGATAGTAATTATTTGTTTTTGAAATTGATCGTTTTCTCTTTTGAAAAAAACTCAAAAAACAAATCCTTTTAAGAGCGCTTCTACCACAAAAAGAATTCATAATTATTATTTCAACTATTTTTAAATGAGATTCCTGGTCCGTTCATAAATAAGCGATATATTTAAAGTCAATTTACGCGGAATGACCAATTTTATACTAATTTTTCAATCCTTAAGAAGACTTTTCGGTCATTTTGTCCATTCAGCGTGCAAAAATTGTAAATCTTTTTTAAAACTATTGTAAAAAGTAAGCGTGCGCTGAATAGAGCATTTTAAGGTGCATATTTTGAAGCTTTCTATTTTGATAAAATTTTGAATGAGAGAAAAATCTTGAACATTTCGTACATTTTACTTCACAACTGACTAAAACTTAGCCAATATTATTGATTTTCAATATTTATTAAGTGATTTTGATAGAAAATTGAAGAGCGGACTAAATCACAACAACAACAATAACGATAACAACACAAACATGGTCGACTAAAAAATTAATTTATAGACAGTTTTTCACATATTTTCCACTTATATGGTCGTGAAGTAGATAAAATTTCCAACATTTTCATACCAATTATCAGTCAAATTAATTAATTTTAATACCTTTAAATAACAGGTGAAAAAGGGGGTTCAAAGTGTCCGTCTACATCACTTAATTTTCTAAATGTTCTTTTAAGCGAGTTTCAAATCTTTTTCCCTTATATCAGCTTTCTAAAAAGAAGAGTGTGATTCTCTATCTTTAAAATTATGTACAGCCACACTGCTCAATTTTTTTTTTTTAATTTGCTCCAGTTATCGGAAAACTAATAAAAATATCGGAAAAATTCTTGAAGATCTGGAAAGTCCTCTCCATTTTCTATCTAAATCACTTAATAAATATTGAAAATCAACAATATTAGCTAAGCTTTAGGCAGTTATAAAGGAAAATGCACCTTGAAATGCTCTATCCAACGCACGTTCACTTTTCACAATATCCTAAAAAAAAAATAATCGAAATATCAATGTTTGAAAATTGATAAATTTCGAACGGCGAATCGACATATTTACCCTTAAATGTAATGATTTCAAAAATAGCAGAAAATCAGGCAAAAGGTACACGAGTGCATGTAAGCATTACTAATTATTATCTGTACTAAATTAGTTAATAAGTTTACTCGTTTGACTTAAATCAATCAGATACTATAATGGATATACGCAAGAAATCATGCTTAATTTGTTAAACTTGAGAAATAACCATAAATGAATACTTAGTCTGTTAAATCGAGAGAAAATTGTTGAATTATTACTTGTATCTTGCTTGATTGAAGAAACATGCCAATCCTTCAGGTATACGATTGCCTTTCTTATGGTAAAAACTCATATAACCGGCATCTTTGAAGATTTTCTTATAATACTTAACAAATTGTGTACAATCAAGTTCTTGTAAACAAATTATATCAGCATTATAACCTATAAACAATTTTATGATTAATCAATCTTAAATTTTAATGAAATTATTTCGCAAATACCTAATAATTCTTTAGAAATTAATTGTTTACGATAATCAATCGATAATGCTTTTTCAGTACAATAGGGGAACTGATCGTTTGTATTCGCATAACGGTTTGACAGAACATTATAAGAAACTATTCGAAATCTATAAAAATTCTTAAACAATAAAGTATGTCCCTTGGGTAAAAAAAGAATCAAAACACTTACTGATTTCCAGTTAATTTCTCTGTTGTAAATTTCTGTCGATCTTCAAATGGACAGTGAGGTATTTCTTCGATATGAGCAACAACATCCGTTGATACAACTTCAAATACTGGTCCTTTTAAATGATGTTTAAACGGTATACATTTTAATTTTAAGTAATAACCAATATCATTCAATGTTGTCTTATAGGAATATTTATCACCAACGGTTAACCAGTCTTGTTTATCCTTCGATTTGTACCAAATAAATTTCGATTCTTTTGAATTTGTGTGGACTGTTTTAAATAGACGTGGTTGTACTGTAAAACCAGCATAGATCACAGTTGGTAAACATAACTCTTTTACTAATGGTGCGTTTATTATAACAGGAAAACTCTGATCGAGAATATTAAATTGTAAATTCATATTATTTTGAAATAGATTCATTAAAATTCTTCTTGATACTATCCGTTTGTTTTTATTAGCATTGATCAATGATAGTGTAATTTCATCCATAGGTTTGTCATCGTCAATTTTAATAATTTTATTAATTTTCTGTACGATATGGTTCAATAATGATTCAACTGTATCAGTGACTTGGCGTACAGCTTTGATTTCCACGTCGAAATGTCCGTAATGTTCCAAATCAGTGATTAAATGAAATGCTAGTTCGCACTGGTTTGTTGCTTGAAAATAACGAAAATACGCAACTTTAGGCTCATTTTCAACCATTTTTAGGTGACTTAAATTGTTCTAATATATCTGTAAGTGATGTAAATTATTGTAAATTAATGAAATATTTCATTTTATTTTGTTTTATTATAACAAGAATTATTTAAACTTACTTTTGTTGGTTAGGTCAAATATCACAGATTTTTTACAAGTTTCCTTTTTAGATTTTGCTGGTAGATGCTAAAAATAGAATTAATTGTCAATTTAATCATTGATTTAAATTATTATCATTAATCGACTCAAGATAAAATAAATATTTTTTAAATTAACAAAAACTGATATGACACTATTTTTAAATGGCAGAAGTAGTTCATTTTAGTCGTAGCTTTATTGCAACATCTCAACAGCACTCAATTATTTTTGCCAATACTTATAACTATCTAGGTTTACTGAACTTATATACCGTTTGTCTTAACTCCGTGACGTCATTTCGATTGATAATACATATAACATATAAAGATTCTTTAGAATTATCTTCAAGCAGAGTCTATTGGAAAACGAAACCGTACTAATTGGATTAATATAAATGTCAGTAAAATTGCCATGACAATGACATTTATAGGTGGATTTCATTAATATATAAGTCAAATTACACCCCATGTTTCAGTTTCATCACATTTATTGAAAAAAAAATCCATACAGGGACCAGAGTCAGTCAAAAATAACGCATAATATTCATAACATTTTTATTTATGAAAAATTCGAAAAACGCCGAGACATATGTACCTAACTTTTATTTTTTAATTATTTAAATGTACTTGGTCTAAAACGGCTTTATCAGTTACCACTGCAAATGAGTGATATCATCAACAATTTTTTTTAATGGCACCCCCTATTTTTATTGTATTTTACTATTTTAGGGTATGTCACATTTTTCTATGTTCAAACACGTAGAAAATAGTAGGGGGTTACATTATTACATTATTCGTTACGCTTGTAACACTATAATCATTATACCGAGTGTACCATGGTATTTATTTTCGCAATTACCTGTGCTTTTGGTGACGTAGTAATGTAACTTGGTTCACAGTTGACACATACTCGAACCAAGCTACGAGACTACGTAACCAAAAGCACAGCCAGCTGATTCACCTGAAACGAAAAGTTCTTATGACAATTCTCATTATTGGGCTAGTGATTCGAAAAATATTACGAGAATTTGTTGAAAGGTCCCCAGAAAACCTTTTAACAAAATTATAACCCCGTAGCTCATTTGGGAGTTGGTCAAAAAACGCTCGTTTTGGACAGGGTCGCAATTTTAAAAAACAAGCCAAAGGTGCAAAATGATTAATGACTCGGAGACCCCTCCAACTTTGATAATTCTTTTTTCGTTTGTCTCCATTGTATTCTAAAAAAAAATGCTAAAAATTCCCAACTATTCCTGAAAAAAATTAAGGAAAACGAAAAAAATCAATGTTGGGAGGATCCTCGGGTTATTCTAAGTCGTTTGCGTGTTTAGCTCGTTTTTTAAAAATCGCAACAACGTTAGGAACGAGTAGTTTTTGACCAACTTCCAAATAAGCTACGAGGCTCTAATTTTGCTAAAATGTCCTCTGGGGACCTTCCTATAAGGCCTTGAGGTGTTTTTCAAATTGCTTGATACAAGTAATGGAAGTTTCACACAAATCGTGTAGATTTAGATTTGCATCACTGTGTACTCCTCTCCCTAATTTTAACTTTAACAGGTGCAGCATGTTGTTGGAGTTGTATTTTGCAAATGGCCGAGTCAAACTAAAATAATATGTAAACAAAAGCTAACAGAATAAATATTGTGGTACACTCTGTATATATGATCTTTAGCTTGTGTAGTTCATTTGTATCAGTATCTAATTTATAGTTATAATGAGGGGCTAATAGATGGCAGCAGAATGAAATGAAGTTATATTTTTCAATTATTTTTTATTAAATAGAAAGTATTTTTGGATTTTCTAAATGTCATTGGCGTCAAAAAAATCGTTTTTCATCAAATTATTCTTAGGTTCTGCTCTAGCGATACATTTGAGTGTTTTCGTGATACGGCCCCTGGTCTTGTCCGAGAAGAAATCTGTTCAACAAGACACCACCCACACCACTGTTGCTAAAAAAACATAACCTCAATTACCACCAGTTATGCGAATTCGCCGACCAAAGGGCTTTTCTAACGGTGAATTGGCTTTAGTTACAATTCTTGGTGTTATCGGTGGTTTTTATATTTGGCGGCCGTATTTTAATAAAGTTCGAAGAGAGTCCACAGCAGCTGTTGAAGAAAAGTGAACACAATGGCAGATTATGGGAAGTGGGTTAGTCGGCAACGTGGAAATCCAATTTGGTTGTTTGCTGGCGGCGTTTTTCTAATGAGTGCATTTTGGGGTAGCTATAAATATTTCTATTCACCGTGGGAGAAACGTAAACGACTACTCGAAGCTGAAGCGTACGCCAATGAGTTGCAACAACTGGAACAAGAACGTAGACTTCGCGAATAGATTTACCATCAAAAGCCTTTGTAGATTTTATTCTGTAGTTGTAAATAAATCAAAATACTTTAAAAAATAATAACAATATATTTTAAATCAATTTCTTACAAATTTCAATATTAAAACTATTGAAAGAAAACAGGTAAATGCATTCACCAATTATCAGATCGATGGCGACGGCGCTTTACGAAAACAGTAAAAAAAAACAGGGAATTTCTAAATATCAGCCAACAAAATTACATATCGAAGCTGAAAAATAAAAAAGCCATCCATCAGTCACTCTCACATTCGAAAAAAATGACTTAATATAAGTTACAGACGATCGGTCAACAATATAATGGAAGTCTTTGACACGAGTCATCTTCTAATTATAAAGTTGCACTATTTTCTAAATAATCGTCTTTTCTAATTGTAAATACAAAAAAAAAATATATTTAAGAAAAGAAATAATATTAACGGTAATAATGGATTAAATCTACATCATTCCACCCATACCGCCCATTCCTCCCATGCCACCCATTCCTGTTGGTATTGGTGGTTCTTCTTTTGGAATTTCAGTAATTACAGCTTCGGCAGTTGTTAAAAGTGATGCAACTCCTGATGCATCAACTAAAGCAGTACGTACAACCTAGATTTAAAGAAAATCAAGTAATTTTACTAATAATTACAATATTTATACAATAATACCTTAGTTGGATCAATGATACCCTTTTCAAACATGTTGACATATTCGTTATTGAGGGCATCATAACCATAATCACCTGTTTGTTGTTCAACTTTAGCAACAACACTGGCACCATCAACGCCAGCATTTCGGGCAATTGTCATACATGGAACTTTTAAAGCCTTTCTAACGATTTCGATACCTGAAAACAATGTAATTTTTCATTTATAAAACTAAAATCTTGTTTAATTATTGTTTAAATTCGAACTATAATTAATTCTATAACTATGTGTTCAGAAAGAAATGGACTGCCCGAGACAGCCTCCTACTAGTGTTGACCGCAAAGAGAATGTAGTAACTTCACAATAGGGCAGGTAATTCTGCTAAGCTTGGGGGACCGTATTGTAAACTTTTAGGCCCGTGTTATAATTAGAAAGCTTATTGTCAATGGGCTCACTTACGTGTACTATAATTGTGTAATTTTTTATACACCTCAAATATGAAACAGTTGATGTGACCATGTAATTGAAATTGAAAATAAATTTTCATCAAATTTAAAAAGGAAATAATGATAAATGTTACAGACACTGACAGTGAAAGTCAAGAGTCAAATTTAGTTTTAAAAAACGAACACAACACGCAGAACGAGTAAAAATGACTCAAGAGACCTTCCCAACATTGATTTTTCTCGTTTTTCTCCATTGTATTCCAGAAAAAATACGAAATATTTCACCTGTTCCAGAATAAAATGGATAAAAACGAAAAAATCATTTTTGGGATGATCCTAAAATAATTTTAAGTCGTTTTGCATCGTCAGAAATGAGAGCGTTTTTTGACCAACTTTCATATGAGCTACGAGGCTCTAATTTTGCTGACATGTTCTTGAAGGACCCTCCTACAAATCCTTTAAATATTTTTCGAATCGCTCGTCGACTAACAGGAGTTTCATAGAACTCACCATACTTATCCCAAAAACCAACCCTGTATGTATTTTTCTGGAACCATTTTGCATAATTAGTAATTACAATTAAAAAATATAGGTTTGTTAAATATTTTCAAATTTTGAAGTACGGATCTGTCCGAAAAACTCTCAAGGGTAGCGACCTAACTATTTTATTGATATTCGATCACAAATTTAATGAATCGTAAAAAAAATCATGTTTTACGTGCTTTGGCACATGTCCGACACTCAATCAATTATAATAACCGCCTGGGCCTTGTGAATTTTGACTTATAAGTCAAATTACTTTATGGTTGCAGTGCACAAAAATGAATACCAATGTATAATTTGCAAGTCATACCAAATGCGGACAACATTTCTTTAAAATCAGATAAGTTCCACCCTTACATTGTCCATTGCTATTCACAGAAATTACGATAGAAAGCTTTCTTTGTGCATTCCAACCGCAAAGTAATTTGACTTATAAGTCGAAATTCACAACGCCCAGACAGCCACTATACTTAGAAAATTAAACAAGTTTTAATATGTGCGAATGTAATAATTTAATTTTATTATACTCACCGGTTTTTTGGTCATTATTGGCTGGTTTAAGATTGTCTAAACTGCTTGAGCATCTTAATAGAGCAGTACCACCACCTGGAACAATACCTTCTTCAACGGCAGCACGTGTAGCATTCAAAGCATCAGTAACACGATCTTTCTTCTCATTAACTTCAACTTCACTACTACCACCAACTTTCAATAAAGCAACACCAGATGCTAATCGAGCTAAACGTTCTTGTAATTTCTCTTTTTCATATTCAGATGTAGTCGTTTCAATTTGATCTTTAATTTGTTCAGCACGTTTATCAATATCTTCTTTTTTACCTTTACCTTTCAATATTAATGTATCATCTTTGGTTATAACAATTTCACCAACTTGTCCTAAATCTGATGCTTGTACATCTTCTAATTTAACAATATTAGCATCATCGCCAAAGACAATACCACCAGTTGCTATTGCCATATCTTGTAATGTTGCTTTACGATTATCACCGAAACCAGGTGCTTTAACTGCAGCAACTTGTAAACCAATTCTTAAACGATTCACAACTAATGTTGTCAATGCTTCACCATCAATATCTTCAGCAACAATAATTAATGGTCTTTTTTGCATATTTGCTAATTCTAATGCTGGTACAATACTTTGTACTGATGATATTTTCTTTTCACTCAATAAAATCAATGCATCTTGATATTCAACTTTTGCACCTTTTGTTGTATTAACAAAATATGGTGAAATATAACCACGATCAAATTTGAAACCTTCAATCACTTCCAATTCATCATTTAATGTTTTACCATCTTTTACAGTGATAACACCATCTTTACCAACACGTTTCATAGCATCAGCAATTAAATTACCAACAGATAGATCACCATTTGCTGAGATTGTTGCAACTTGACAAATTTCTTCTGGTGTTGTTACCGGTTTTGATAATGTTTTTAATGTTTCTGTTATCTTATCAACAGCTAACATTATACCTTTACGTATTTCAACTGGATTTGCTCCTTTACCTAAATTCTCAAAACCTTCTTTAGCTATTGAACGTGCCAATACTGTTGCTGTTGTTGTACCATCACCAGCTTCTTCATTTGTATTATTTGCAACATCTTGTACAAGACGTGCACCAATATTTTGGAATTTATCTTTCAATTCAACACCTTTAGCAACAGTTACACCATCTTTTGTGATCTTTGGTGAGCCCCATGATTGTTCAATTATAACATTACGACCCTATTTTCAAATCAAATACAAAATTAATTTTACACAATATTCGAATTGATTGCGCAACACAAACTACCTTTGGACCCATAGTAACAGCAACGGCATCAGCTAAGACATCCACGCCTTGTAACATTAATGCTCTAACCTCAGGACCGAAACGCACATCTTTAGCATACCAACGTTGAATTTGATTCAAACGGGCGGCTTTATTTAAAGCCAACGAACGCATTGTTGATGGCAAACGATACATCTGGAAATATTCCAAGAAAATGTAAATAAACGAAAATAAAAATCAATAAAATTGACGTTTTTAATGAAAAAATAACGGAAATCTAAGCCTACTAGAGGCTGGTGTAACATAACCTAGAAATTTGGGAGTAACCAAAAATACACCCAAAAACAATAAAGCTAAGGAGAACAATTTGAAATAATGCAAAATTTGATAATTTTCAGCTAGAAAAGACACAAAAATTTCAATAAAACAGAAAAAATCAAGCAAGATTCAATCCACGTGTGCCTTGGTTAAATAGTCATCTTTTATGGCATTTCTTTAAAGATTTTGGTAACAATTTTAATTAAACTCTAATTAAAAACGATTAATTTATAACTAATTAACAAGAAACTTACCTTTGCTTTGATAAATTTTCACAAAATTAACAAAAAAACGAACGAGATGAGAATTCGTCGGTATGACTTCTCGTCAAAATGGTTCCAGAAATTCTAAAAAGAGACAATCGTCGAACAAGGATAGCTGCAGTCATACTTTCGAATTAGAATAATAGATGTCACTAATTATGTATTAGAGAATAATTGGAAAATTTTCAAAAAAACAAACAATTATTTTTGTACTATAGATATCAAAAAAATCTAGAAAATTATTTGCTTAAAGTAAATTAATTGTTGGTATTATATTACTTCTAAATACTATTTCCATCTATTTCTCTTTTAATAAGACAGGTAGCGCTCTCTCTTGTTGCTATTTATAAGCTAAAAATCTAGAATTTTCTCCTTATCAAAATTAAAATAATTTAAATGTCTTATTATTATCACTTTTCAAATAGAGGTTCAAAGTTTACGATAGCATTGAAATTTCTTATTTATTTATTATTGTTATATTATAGTAGCAATTTGAGAAAAAAATGGCGGGAAATTCAAATTAAATCCTTTATTTGATAATAACATTCAAATAATCATTAAAATTACAAACTATTAATCTAAAAATAATATATTTGTTAACAATTATTAATAATATCTACGATTTAATTGTTTACAACTAATAAAAATTAAGTACGAACCGCTATAATTTCATTATTATATTTTCCTACTTCGCATAATAACAAAATTACGGAAATTCTAAAAACTAATCTGATTGGTCAAATTACAGTTTGAAACGTAATCAAATCGGCTGACCAATCAAATTATCTATCCTATAATTTACTGTGATGAATACAAGAATTGGGAAACTTCTTGCAGAAAAAAATTGAAATAATTACGCATTTTCTGCAGGAAATTTTCAGGGAAGCGAATTTTTTTGTACAATAATTGCCTGTAGGTATTTAAGAGATGTAGAATAAAGTTTATTTTATCTGTAATCTATAAAGCTCAAGTAATTAGATGGAGCATTAATTGTTTATTTACCAGAGTTGCTAGAGGCTGCATAAAATGTTTTCTTATCTTTCTTCTAGCAAAGAATTTGTTTTACTGTTGTATGAATGCGTCTATCTAGTACTTACTGATTATAAAACCAAAGATAATAGAGATTTACATCTCTAAAGGATTGTATGAATATCCCTTAAGACAGTTATTGTCCAAAATACTACTTCATTTTACCATCCTTAAAAACAAAATATACTTAACTATATTACCTACATCTAGATTTATACTGTAGTTATTACTTAAATCTAACTTATTGTGAAAATAAGGGATTCTAACAAGTTTCATTCATTTAAAGAGTGACTCTTTTTGATGCTTTTAAACCTGTTAGAATATTGGACGGATTCATGAATACCAATTAAGAGATTCGACTCTTAAACGAAAACTTAAACTATTTGATTAAATACTAATCTATGTACAATATTAGAGTGATGTGGCGTAGATAATGTTTAATTACTCAAATTAAATGAGTAATTAAAAAAAAACGAAAACAAAAAATAAGTAATTAATAACGTATCACATATAGTTACATAATAACATAATTATTTTAATTATTGCTGCTCAGAAAGGGCGTTCAAATTAATAATATCTACATCTAAAACAATATCTAAAATTGATCCACCACCAACAATAAACGTCTGTATAATTAAAATTATGATATCGATCAAGTTAAGCGACGGAATGAAAACGTAGGTTCTAACTTGATCAATCAAGCTACACTATACGTCCTTATTTCGCCACCTACTTTAAAAATAATACCTATAAATGGAATGTCAAGTATGGATGGAATTAGGTACAACTTAAACTAAACTTAAAGTATAAATTGTGCGAAAATGCGGCTATCAGTATGACAAATTAATATCAAATAATAATAATAATAATAATAACAAAAATTAAACAAATAGAAACGATTTAAAGCTAACAACCATAAATATATGTAAAAGTTGCATAATGGGTGGTATTCACTAAGTTTTTAGAAACTAGTCTCTATCTATCAGTAATCTGAAAGTTATTGTCTCAGTAGCTTATTCCATATGTTTTGCATGAAAGATACTAAAGGTGGGGACAGTAACTGTAACATCATCTACATGTAATGAGTGAAATAGGATAGTTGTTTATACTTGTCTCTTTTCAATTATTATACTCGGTCAGTAACTAGCTTGGATACAGTAACCAGTCTCTAAAAAGTTAGTGAATACGACTCAATATTTTTATCGTCGAATAAAGCGGTTGATAAATGAGAATTTAGAATCTGAAAGATTGCACAGCTTCCCGACTAGTTTGCCATCTAAAATAAGATAATATGAATTAATTTAAGGGCGACTATCAAGCATATTATTAACGGAGGTTGAAGGATGAAAGGAAATAAGCTAAGAAGGGTGTTTTATTTGAGAATTATTGTTGGTATTAACGAAAGCTACTATTATCGCTGGGCTTTGTAGGACTCGGACTAGATACCATTGCCGGATTATCATATGCTGCATAATCTAAGGTACTATCTTCTGCTGGCCGACGACTAATAGAAGTAGTTACAGTAACCGGGCTATGATCGGATTGATTTGTTTGACTAGGCATTTCTAAACGTAGATCTGGACGTCCGTTTGCTTGCTCCTGATTTGTTTGATTTTTATTTGTATTCGAATCACATTTCTATCACAAATGAGAATTTTATAAAAATTAACAAATATAAGAAGAAATAGATGGATCAAGCTAAGTTTGCCCAGGTCCAAACAACAGGTTTCCACAGTAGTCCACTTAACCTATCATGTCTATTCGTATGTAGAGTAAGAGAGAAAGGATACACTAGAGTGCAGTACTACTTTAGACAAGATCTACTGTGCATCCATGGTTTTGGGCAAACTTACTTTGATCCATCTATATTAACTTACCTTTCCGAACAATTTATTTTTGATTGTAGCCATTGTGATGTTCTTCTTTTGCTTCCAACGATATAATTGCAATGCAAATACGGAAACTAAGGCGATTAACATAAAACAAACCAATGTTAAAGTCACGGTAATCATCAATTGTAGTTTCTGAACGGTAGCTAGATATTAATTTAAAGAATTATTTAATAAATTTGAGAAAAAATGTGCAAATAAAAATAGTTTGATTACTACCTTTTAAGTTTTCATCGCCATTCCCAGATTCATTTCTTAATACATAACGTGCATCATGTAAGAAATCTGAAAGATATTTAATTAAAAACTTTTAAATTTTATTGCGGTTTTTAATGGTTTAATTGTATCATATAATAGATAAGGATGAGATTTTTACAACAATCTCAGCAGACAGTCAATAGAAATATTCTTAAAATTAAAATCACAGTTGAAATAAATGAGAAAAATTAAAACTATGTATACCTAGTTGAATTTCCTACAATGACTATAGTTTTTTACTTTATTTTACTTCCTTTTTATAGGCACAGTTTTATTGTTAGTTTCAATAAAAAATGTTCCAGTGACTTTTAATTTAGTTAGATTAGTGGACAATTTTTTTTTATTTTATGTATTTTGTAAAACAAATAGTTAGTTATAAATACAGGGTGTTTGATCTAAGTATGGTCGATTCTATAAAACTCCTATTAGTCGACGAACGATTCGAAAAATATTTTAAGGATTTGTACAAGCGTCTCTAGGGAACATTTTAGCAAAATTAGAGCATCGTAGCTTATTTAGAAGTTGGTCAAAAGCGATCGTTTTTGACAATGTCGCTATTTTCAAAAACGAACTAAACACACAAAAGGACTAAGAATGACTCGGAGACCTTCTCAACATTGATTTTTTTCGTTTTTCTTCATTGTATTACAGAGAAAATACGAAATATTACCACCTGTTCTAGAATAAAATAGAGGAAAACGAATGTCTGAGATGTGTTATACTGACACCTTCTTTCTAATAAGCTTTCAATCAAACCATTATGGTAGCGAAAATCAAACAATGGTTACAATGTTGGCCAGTTTTCATCATTTATTCTCAATTTTTGAGCCTTAAAAATACCTTTATTATAATCTATTCCACATAGGAATGGCCACGTTTTCGTATTTAAAGGCAGTTCGATTTCACCCTGTATAGAAAAAAAAAAATTGCAATAAAAGATTGTACACGAGGAAAACGAATCACAAAATCAGGATGAATGTGGATATGATTTAAAAAAATCTCAATTGTATAGGTAGCTTGTTGAATCTTTGAACAAGTTATAGATGGATCAACGTAAGTTTGCCCAGTCGGCGCCACAAAACGAGCTTTTCGGAGTTGTCCGCTTAACCAATTTGTGTATTCGATTTTTTTTGAATGCTTACCAGTGGAGTAGGACAGAGAGAATAACACAATCTATTACACTTCTACTGTAAGCATCCATGGTTTTGGGCACACTTACAATTAGATAAGCTTTGACGTATCTAAAATGTCTATGATTTAAGACCAATTGTTATTGTATTTTGTCAAATGTGGAGTTATTAAAATTATAGCGATTTAAATGGTATTCGATCTCACTTTGAAACTCGATTATACTGATTAATTACATTTAAAAGTTTTGGTAACAGTTTAATAGTGATCAACTTAAAACTATAAAATCTATAACCGCTACTTAACTTTAATTGAAAAGTTAGTTTATAAAGTTGAAGTTGGAGTAAAAGTAACTTTTATTTGATAGTAAATTTTATGGATAAATCTAAATATTTAGCGATTATTTCGTTTTTGATATGCATATAAGCTTTCAATTTTCACTCTTTACATGTATATACGGCCTACCAATCAAAGTGATTCCATATAAGTCATTTAGGTAAATAAAATATTATTTCTAGTTAGTTGTTTCATTTGTGGTCCAAAACACGGTTATTTACGAACAACGGTAAGACTAAAGGCATTTTTCATCATTTTCCAACTTTAACTATGTAAAACTTACAAGGCACCCCCTTCGTGCTTAAATTTTGAGACAAGATTTCATCCCCTAGAAATTTTTCTCCACAGACAAGAAAAACACGCGGCATCTCTTAAATTTCAATGAAGAACAACATAACTGATTTTGAGTCTTATCGAAATTAGTCAAACACCTCGGAATGTTTCCTTGTGAGTTAAACTGAAGTTATTTAATTACAAATGAACCGTAATAAATATCATGGTTGGCCCAGTTTTTAATGCTTCAAGCCTATTAGATTTGAACGTGAAACATTTTATTACATCTTCTGCAAATACAGAGTGTTCTTTTTAAATGTGGTCTGGTTCTAATGAAACTCCTATTAGATTGCGAGCGATTCGAAAAGTATTTCAAGGATTTATAGGGTAGCTTCTGGAGATTGTTTTGTAAAATTAGAGCATTGTAGTTTATCTGAAACGAGCGTTTTTGACCATGTCGCGATATTCAAAAACTTGCTGCTCCTTTTTGAAGCTTGCGACATTGTTCAAAAGCGAGCTTTTTTGAATTTTTTGATCGACTTCCAAATGAGCTACGAGGTTCTAATGCTCTCTGAAGACCACTGTAAACAGTCTTGAAATACGGAGATAAAAATCTAAATATAGGTATACGATTCGTGTGAAAGTCCTATTAATTGACGAGTGATTTGAAAAATACATCAACGATTTATAGAAAGATGCTTAGAGATCATTTTAGCAAAATTAGAACCTAGTGGCTCATTTGGAAGTTAGTCAAAAATCGCTCGTTTCTGACGATGTCGCGATTTTAAAAACCGATTTATGTACGTTAAATGAGTTCGAGATCCTTCCAACATCGATTTTTATTGTTTTTCTCTATTTTATTCTGGAGCAAAGCCAAATTTCTTCAATTTTTTCTAGGATGCAATGGAGAAAAACAGAAAAGAAGCATGTTGGTATGGTCTTCGAGTCATTTTTAAACGTTTTGCGTGTTTAGTTCGTTTCTGAAAAGTGCGACATCGTCAGAAACGAGCGATCGTTGACCAACTTCCAAACAAGCTACAAGGTTCTAATTTTACTAAAATAATCTCTAGACATCCTCCTATAGATCCTTGAATATTTTTGTGAATCGCTCGCCGACTAATAGGAGTTTCACACGAATCTTTTACATTTAGAATTTCATCCCTGTATTATTCCAACCGCTTGCCAATTAATAGAAGTTTCATAAGAAATGACCACATTGCTCTCAAACTAAGTGCTAAATTCTAAACAAATCGCTAACTTAAATAATTCTATTCCTTGTTAGTACCATAAACATAGATATAGTTCTAGACACTGGAATAATCTCAAAGTTAGATATAAATATTTTT
Source organism: Mylabris sibirica (assembly GCA_039776855.1). Classification (NCBI taxonomy): domain Eukaryota; kingdom Metazoa; phylum Arthropoda; class Insecta; order Coleoptera; family Meloidae; genus Mylabris; species Mylabris sibirica. The sequence continues at coordinate 10,210,713 of CM077839.1, forward strand.
TCAAAATATCAATATAGATATTCTTATGAAGGGATTGAATATTTTATAACTACATTAAAAGTAAAATTCCTGTCATCTTTTCAATTTCAGCCGTTTAAGATTGTATTTACAGATTGAGATTCATTCTTGACAGTCTTCTATCAATTCTCCCTAATCCTAAACAGGGATTGGAAATATGCACTTAACAGTTATAATTTATGAGAATATGCAATAATATTACAAAATCACAATAATATTATATTTCAATTACATTATTTTCACAATTATATTGATTTCTGCTCTAATAATGGCTTTATTATCCCAGGAAATAAAGTTGAGGATAGACAAATACAATTTGTTCTCTGGCATTGAATAATTTAATTTAAATTTCCTAACGTATTGTAAACTGATAACTTCCATTATTTTCATTCAATTTGCCTCTCCTACCCAAGATTTAAATAAACAAATCATTTTCTAAAACATGTTTTGATTTACCGTTTTCCAATGGAGGCGAACAAGAAACCATATCAATAATTATTGTTTGGAATCAAATTTATAAATCATACAACAAACACAAACTAATTCTTATTTGTACAAGTCTATTAAGAACAATTTTGTTCTTTATTAAATTAAATTTTTAATAAGAAAATCTTGTTTGCTCTTTCAGAAAATTCAGTTTAATAAAAGTAGATTTTTTATATTTTGCTTTAAGCTATCCAACTTTTAAAAACAGGTTCGTTAAGCTTCTTAATTAGGATAGATAAAAAAAAAATCGGACACTAATTCTTTAAATTTTGCTGCTGTGTTTAGTGTAAAAATTAAATTGTAAGAAAATACTAACAATAAGAGACGGTTTGTAATGTTTATAATGTAATCAAGGGGCAAAGTGTTGATTTTTCCGATATTTTTAATAATCGCTTCCCTGAAAGCTCCCCTAATAGCGTCAAGATCTATTTTATTTACCTACCATGTGAAGATTTATTTTCGTGGTCCTTAGTACGTTGCATGTTAAAAGAGGATTGAAGACTCAAGAAAATGTACAATAAAATTACTGTAAATTATAATCCTTACCGTTGTTTTCAACTATCTACAATTCATAAAGTTCTTTTCAAATAGCTGAATAATTTTCTTTCCTTTTCCTCTGAATTATGGTTTTGTTAATTTTGTTCTTTGAAAAGTAACCAAAGAATTTTGGTTATCTTATCTTTATTTCAAAATACAAATTATAAAGATTCAATGCTTGTTTTTAAACTTAAATGTAAGGCTCTAAGTTTCATAATTACAATGAAAGGTGAATCAACTAGTTTTAAAGAAAAACCAAACAAATTCAACTATTTAAAGTTAGAAAACATTTCAGGTAATGTAAATTGTTTAAAATTGAATAAATCTTTCTTCATGTATCTGAATAAATTCCTTTGGTTTATACCATCATCATCATCATCCTTTACTTCGAAATCTAAATTGGAGGGCGTTTAGGTTTTGAAAATTATTGAGCTTAAGCTTAAAGCTCTCGATTTGATAATTACTGGAGAAAGATAAAAGATCGACTCAATTAATATCGAAAGCTATAAGATGAGAGAAAATAATAAATCACTTCTTACTTAGAAACAAAACAAATGACTCAACTATGATGCTTAGAATTATTATAGCTTTACAAAACGAGAAATTAATCGATTTTGTTCAAAGTTTATTATTAGATAAGTAGTTTTATAAACCTATGGAATTATTCGAAATAATTTTATTTTAATTGCTTGTTAGAGACAAACTCGACCGTCATTAATTCTGGGATTTTACATTTATAGGGTTGTTGAAATAACGCTCTAAATACATATTTAGAGAGAACGAGAGCGAGCTTATATTGAATATATAGAAAAAGAATTTGTCTTATTTTCTGGTTAAAAGAAAAATATAGAATTTTGCACAATTTATTTTCATGCTGAAATTGAAGATTTATTTGGGAACAGTTAAAATAAAATGCCACAAACTAACAATAAGAGAATATAATGAACTGTACATTTTTATTGTTTCAAATTTTTGTAGTTCAACTAACAATGGATTTTAATTCAGATTATTGTCTTTATCAGAGATGGAAAATCACATTGTATTTGTATATGTTAATTAAATTCAAATTTTCAATCACATCAAACTTACTAAGAGTTAATATTATGTCCTAATAAATTTCTAATTGAACAACACACAGTATCATCTAATGGATTTTTAATATTTTGCATTCATTATAGCGTTGTTAAAGCCACAAAACAGTGCTTTAATGCCTATTAAAGCACTTTTTAGTGTTAATTAATAGCTTGTGTAATTTATTTTCTTGAGGTTTATTCTAATGGTAGATGTCATGCTGTATTAAAGAAATTATTTAATAATTTTCAAATTACGTCATTTTTCGTGTTTTTATTTAAGATATATACTATCTATTTAATGATTAGAACAAATAATCAGTATTCTTAAGGTAGAATATTGTAATTAAAACTGAAGTTGAGATTAGCTCTGAATTGAATTCATCAATACATTGATTTTCTATACAGTTAATTAGGACAACATCGACAAATAATTACAAGTAAATTAATTTCAGGTAGTTTGATTACTATGGTAACTTTCTTAATATTACCTACCGGAAACTGAAAAGAAGTTTATGTAATTTTTTTAACAAATTTATAATGAAATTCTTCTCGAACATTTGAAAATTTTCATGTAACAATAACTTGGCTTGTACTAGTCGTAAAACTCGACGTTGTAGATTTGTATATCGCCCGCTTGGTTAGATTGTTCTTAAAAGTTTACAAAGGATTATGTTCTCCTTATTTATTAAAAAAATATATTTCTAAAAATCACGACACCGTCAGAGATGAGAGATTTTTGACCAACTTCCAAATAAGCTACGATGTACTAATTTTGCTAAAATTTTATTCAGGAACAAATCCTCAACATATTATTTTGGTGGAAACAGCCTAAATTTATTCTCCCATAACGGACATCCTATGGATATGTTACATACCGCCCTGTTGCTCTAATGATTTGTAGGGGAGATCATTTTAGCTAAATTAGAACTTCGTAGTTCATTTGGAAGTTGGTCAAAAAACGCTCGTTTTGGACGGGATGGACACGCAAAACTAGACTAAGAAGGCCCTTCCAACATGTTTTTTTTCAATTTAATTCTAGAAAAAATGAAAATATTTTCTGTCGTTGTGGAATAAAACAGAAAAACACGAAAAATATCAATGTTGGGAGAATCGTCGAGTTATTCTAAGTCGTTTAACGTCTTTAGCTTATTTTTTGACCAACTTCCAAATGGGCCACGATGTTCTAATTTCGTTAAAATTATCCCCAGACAGTCTCCTATAAGTCTTTGAAATATTTTTCGAATAGCTCGCTTACTTTTTGAAGTTCCATACAAATCGTCTACTTTTACGGCCGATTTCACCAACACGGGTCAAATCCTCGATCAACTGAACCAGGTTCAAATTTTGAACCAGTTCATTTTTGATCCCGTTTCATCAAACCGATTTAAATGCATGTGAACCAGGATCAAGTGATCCCGGTTTGAGCCGGTTCTAGGGATTTTTATGAGCGGGTTGGTACGAAAATTTGGTAATAATTTTTGAAGGCTGTCAAAAATCGAAGTTTGTTGAAAAATTTCTTTAGTTTATTTTGCGTATAAATTAAAGATTTGCCAAAAATTTTGAAAATAAAAATGAAATCATAAAAACAACAACTTTTCTATGGTAGAAATAACTTTCCACATAATTACAATATCTTATGAAATTAAAGTCTTCAAGACACCCTCCACCCTCCATACATATGTACATTTCTACCCTACTCTTTCTTCTAATTTATACAAAGAGTCTCTTTCTTACATATGTACCTACAATGTTGCGAAGGTATATTTATTAACTAAAAAAATTATATTGACAAATATTTATATGTATAAAAATATCAAAATTCTCGTCAAAAGATGTCCAGCTCAAAAACATCTGTCTTTTAATTAATTAATTTATATACAAGTTTTATATAGCTTGTAGAAAACAATTAAGGTAAAAAATCAGCGATATTTTAGGGGCTACTTGCTATAATGAAATGATGTACTTATATACCTACCAATAATATTTATCGTACTGGATACTGGATATCATTTTTTATTATGAAAATAACTAAAATTCGAGGACGAAGGGAGTGTATTTGAAAAATGTTTATATGGCTCATATGAATTGCTGTTGGTAATAATAAAAACAAGAATAACGCTGTTACATTACTTATGTATATGATCATCAATGCTAACATTTCAGTAATTTTTCAAAAAAAAAAAAAATAATAACCTGCTATAAAGGTTAATGGTATCTGGTATCCAATATTATATGTCTTATATGTCTTATATGACTAGAGTAATTTGATTAATTATTAATAATGAATCAGTCAAATTAAATAAAATTGCATAAAAAGTTGAAAAACAAATGTAAACATTGTTTGAATTGAAATTACAGTACCAAAATGTATTTTGGAAAGATAACATTCAAACAATTATTATAGAAATTCACGTTCATATATTGTATTCTGAGGTTTAAACCAGCTCGTAGCTGGTTTAGTTTGAACCTGGTTCAGTTGGGATTTAAATCGGTGTTTTGACTTGAATCTGATTGGTGAAATGCATTTCAAGTGATTTTGTAGGGTTCGTCTCAGCTGAATCGGGTTCAACTTAAATCGTTCTCAACTGACGTCACCTTCACTTGATTCGCGTTGGTGAAATGATTTGAGCCGAGTTCAGCTCTGAACCCGGTTCAACGTCGTTGATCCATGTTGGTGAAATCGGCCGTTAGAGTCACAGAACGGTAGATAAAATATAAAATATCCAAAAAGCAAATGGTAACGGGTCCTTAAAACACATGAGCTTTTAGGTATTGGCTAATCTTGCTTATCGATAGCTAATGCCACTGACTGGAATTTATGAAAAATTGTAGTCAGCAATATGCTGACTATTGTTTCAGATTTTATGGGTGAATTTTCTCATGTGAAACAACTTGTTAACACTTAAAATTTGAAATTAGAGTAGTAATACATAATACATCGCGTAATTTACAATTAATTAAAAAAAATTAATAATGTAATGAATTCTATTCGTTTTTCGCTATAATAATTGTTTGATAACAGGAATATTCGAAAAAATATTTAAATGGAAAGCAAAAACAATAATCATTTACATACATAGTTGATAAATTACTACAATTTTTTTTATATATAAATAAAAAAACAGGTATTATTTTTGTATTATTCATCCGATAAGAATTTTGTGGAATTTTCTAATTAGCATATACGCATTTAAACAACAATTATTGTCGGAAATTACAAATAACTCATTAACTCATTGTAGAAAGTTTCCATTTTGTATAGCTTAATAAAATTTGAGTAATTGCTGTAATAATTTATAGATTTTATTATTTTTTTTAAAAGAGAATTTATTAAACAGCAATAGAGTACGCAACTAGCCGCCATTTTAATTTTGTAAAACTTGATTGTAAACAATTTTTTTTGTGTTTTATTTAATTGTTTCGTAATTATTTATAATTATGCTTAGGTAATTGATATTGTCGCCAAACAAATATTTAATTATGGTGTTATATAATTAAAATTAGCAAATAAATTGGCTTAAATTGGAGTATACCTTGACACTCTCTCATGCATAGACTTTTTTCGAAACTCTTGGTCTTGGTGATGTCGCATATTTGTGCACATGGTATACAACGGCCATCAACCTCTGAACAATATTCACCCCTTTGGCACTTTATTTGACGACACTGTACACCATCGAATGTTATATCGCTTTTTGTTAACTTTAATGTTGTTAACAATAGCACTAAACACACACTTTTTATCATTTTCTTCTATTTTATGATGTTTATTTTTCTTCGTCAAATTTTATAAAATTACATCTTTTAAATAGTTGATGTTTTTGGGGGAGAAAAAAACAACAAAAATCGCGTTAATTTATGCCATTTTGTGTTCGTATAGGATGCAACAGGTGGATATGGCGACTGTTGACTAAGTAACTTGGCTTACCTGTGTGACTCATTGTTCGACGCTATTCTACTGATAATCGACTTTATGTAATTGTGATTTAAGGTTGATTCCAGCTGATGGAATGTAGCGGAACAGGTATTTTTCAATCCCTTCCCCCTTCGAAAAGCGTTGTAGAAGAGAAATATATGAGCACTTTCCAATTTTTGTTATAAAAATCAGATTAATCCAAATATACATTTATTAAATAATTCTAATTTAAGTACAGTTCCTTCTTCCAAAAATACACAACAATACACACATCATATACAAAGAAATTCGGTTTTATTTAAAAAAAAAAATTATCCAATATTGGTTTTAATGGGGAAAATGTTAGGCCGGAATTCTGATGTACATTTTGGTAAATAATTCAATTAAATCAAACTCTTGTCCTGAAAGATTACAATGAACATTTCGCATCTTTCAAAAGCACCAAATTTACTCTGGATTCTTATCAATAATGGCCATTGATGACGTATCTGGGATGTCTTTAGCGGATTTCGGCCGCACTTCTCCATTTCCACTGTAATTGTTATCGATTAATAAAAGTAGAATAGAATTTTGAGCTTTAAGGACCTTGATTTTGATGTTTCGACCATTGTTAATGATGTGACAACAGTAGAATCTCGATGTCCATTCAAATCACACGCGCTTCAAACAACACACAAGTACATTAGTTGAATAATAAATACTTTTTTTTTCTTGTTAATAAGTTGTAAATTATTCAAATTTGAGCTTTACTGGTTTATTTGTAACTTAAATTAAATGAACAATTTGAAATTTTGTTAAGCACTCGTCAACAAAACAACAAACAGTTTGACGAAGTGTTTTCATTAATTTCAACAACATCGTTGTTGAGATTAATAAATTCAACTTCTATTTATTTTATATTTAACTTACTTAGGTAATTGTGGCTCCTGTTCTTGTGCTGTTGATATTAATGTGAAATTCCTACACGGTGCATAATCGTGCTTCCTTAATGACATATGTAAATAAAAACTGTTCTTAATAGCGGCTTGTACTTCACCATTTAAGAAGCAATACAGTACAGCAACAAAGAATCCTTGAAATGTATTTAAAAAATAACTGGTATACGACCATAATGCAAATTGCCAGGCTTCATTAAAACGATAATCAACCCAGAAGAAGATGTTTGCAATACCCATTAATGGTAATAAGAAAATTGCAGCACGTACTGCTTTCCTAAAGAATTTAATTAAAAAAAAAGAAAAATTGATTAAGTATTTAATTTGTAATCAAGCCAAGGATTTACCTAATTTGTTCGATTTCATTTGTATGACTTTCACGTAGTTTTACAATCAAAACTCGAATAATATTTATCAAGAACAAGAGGTTGACCTGTTGTAAAAAGAAAGAAATTCAAAATAATTGAGATGAAAAATGGTGGATGCGCCAGTACAACTATCATTAAAATAGCAGACATATCGAGCTGAAAATTTAAATGTGGCGATACGTATGAAACTCCTATGAGTCGGTAGGCGATTCAAAGAATACTTTAAGGATTTGGATGGTGGCCACCTAGAGAACATTCTGACTAAAGTAGGACCCCGTAGCTTATCGAAAAGTCAGAAGAAAAATTTTCACGTAAATTGACTCAGGAGAAGGGCACCTGTAAATTGCTATATATTCAAAAGAAAGATTTGATTTCACAAATTTTCCAATGAGCTACGCGGTTCTAATGTTGTTAAGATGTTTTCTAGACGCCACCTCGCAAATCTTTAAGCTATAATTCGAATCCCCTGTCAACTGATAAAATTTTCATACGAATCGTCACGTTTAAATTTTCAGTGCGTTTATAGTTCGTCCACTTTGATCAGAACAACTTGACTAAACTTTATTAAAATTAAGAGTAGAGTAAGACTAAAATATATGAATAAGTGTACCGTTTTCGCCTTTATTTTACATATTCTACATATATTTTTATTATTCCTTTTGAGATGGTTAACTAATCCAATTTAAAACAGACAAAGTGTAAATGTTAATTCTCATGAAATATTCTGTAAGCGTTTCAAGTATGGAACATTTATTTTCGGCTAACTTTCTTTCATAATCTAAACACAGTGGAAAGTTGAAGTGAATACGTGTCTTTTACATGACTGTTTTCCCTTTGAGAAACTTTCATTATTATCTAATTTTCCTATCTAAAATATACTTAAGAAAAAATTCTGCCACAACTTTATAATTTATTATTTTCAAGTTTAGAATTCCAAAAATCGTTTTGTTATCATATGAAAATTTATTGATTTAAAATATGCAAATATTGGTGAATATAAAACGTAGATGGGAAATTGTTGATTTATATGCAAGATAGTGATGATGTTTGAATGAGATTTTCGTCGAATATTTTTACAGCCTTCAATATTTCAAATGTACAATTTTTTTGATTTGATCAAGTTGATATAAACATGAGATATTGGTTGAAGAAGGCAACCAATAAATCATACATTTCACCAGATACAGGACTAGCGCTAAATCAAAGCAATTTAAACGATAATCCATAATTAACTTCATATTTATTGATAGATTTTATCTATTATTTCCATTTTGGAAAATTTTTACTAAATTCTAAAGTGTAGAGGAAAATGTCGGAACATGTCAAAAAAATTCAATACAACGTGTTATCTACAAATTTAAAGATAAAAAATCCTCTAGCAGCTTATTTGAAAGCTTATTCATGTGCAAAGGGAATACGGAGCTTCAAAAATCCAATTTTTGAAGATCCAAAAGTTATTGAACAATAATTAAGAAAATTTTTTAGCTCTTTCATTTTTTTGCCAATAACTTTTTGGATTTTTGGGGCTTCATATGCCTTTCACACATGAATAAGCTTTCAAATAAGCTGCTCTACCATCTTTTAGCTTTAAAATTAAAAGATTATGCGTTAATTGTATTGAATTTTTTTGACATGCCACCTTAAATGCAATATTTTCAGAAATTGAAAAGAAAATTGAAATTTGAAGCTCGTCCCCCAATACAGTGATTTTTCTCTATTTATTCAAGCAAATTATATTAAATTATTTTCACTATACAAGAAGCTGTGCGGCCCCGCTTAACACTAATTTTTTAGGTGAAAAGTCATGATATTCTCAGATATTTGAAAAATCCAATCAGTTTTCCACTCAAGTCGGACGTCCCCCAATGAAGAATGAAATTTGTGATCGATTGAGGTATTTTGGAGCTCGATACCTCTTACCGTTTACAAATTTTATCAATTTGTGTTGTTACACTTGGTTAACTGTCTTTTAATTTAAAATTTCAAAAACATCTTTTTTAGCAAAATATATTAAAATTTACATTCAAAAGAGCTTCTTTGTTTTATTTTACAGCTTTTAGTTATCCAATTCCCTCTATAATTTAATCATTAATAACTTTATTATCGAGAGACTCGTATTTTAGTTGTTTCTATACATATAGTTTTCTTTTTATACAGAAATGCCTAAATATATAACTTTAGTTCAGGTCAAGACAGGGCACTTCGTATTATGATTTCAATTATTAACTGCACCCTCTCGTGAAATTGAAGAGGCTTATTGGTTTATACAGAAATTAAGTCTGTTTTGAGAATAAGATTACGATCGAATGTTATTACTTGGTTGAATTGTGTAATTATTTGATTTATCAGAAAAGGAGTCCATTTATGAAGTTGGATGATTGATTAATTTCCCACGCTTATCGTTAATTAAACAAATATTTCATGTAGAAAGCCAGACAATTGTTAAAGAAAGTCTCAAGACGGTAATTAAAATGTTTATGATATAGTCTTTTTGCTCTACTGACCGTTAAAAATTTGAAATGGAATGGAAATAAGTTCAAGATGTCATAACGTATTCAGAGCGTTCAGTTTAAAAATATTTCTCTTGTATAAAAATAAGTTAAAGTTAATAATTTGCTAAGTAGTGTTATAATTTCATGAATAAATTCTATGGATGCTGGGACGATTTTGAATGGATAAATGGGGAAAAGTTATCCACAATATCGTTATGGTTTATGAATTATTAAGTGTATTTTATATTTACTCAAACAAAAAATAGATTTTGTAGGACTTTCTCAGTATTTCAACAATATTTGAGAGAAAATCTGTTGAAAAGTTTGTCCGAATGGAAATGTAACTCAAATAGCCTCTATCTATTTTTTTTTTTAAATTAATTTTAACCACTCATCATCATTACTGTTTACTTACCACAATAATGGTTACACGTGGCCCTTCCAGTATCCAATAGTACGGTAAAAAATAATAAAAAGCCCAGCTGCTGTAAAATTAAATTATCTGTCAATAGACATAAAAGAAAGAAAGCTCTACTGACAGCTTAAATCAAATAGTATTTTAATGAGATTTCAGTAACCGATATTAACTTTTCATCTTTTATGATTGCAAAAAAAAAGATTTGATAAAGTGGATGTATTATTGACTTTTTTTTAAAATTTAAATAAATAAGCGGATACTTATTGTGGAAAGAGATATACAATTGAAAATATAATTTACCTATTAACTGATAACATTGTAACAACCCATGCTATTGTCATTACAGCTGGTACAATCCATCCAATATAAAAATATAATTTAATATATGAATATTCTTGAAATACCGTCACTGTTATCATGTTGTGAAGATAAAGACCTTCGATAAACATCCATGTAAACATTGCAGTCTTTGTGTACTCTAATAATGCTATACAGGTCTCATTTAGATATGGCTATAAACAAGAAAAATGATAAAAGTGATTATTGTTATAATTGCTATAAACAAGAATTAATAGCAAATTTAAATTGAAAAATGGTGGATGCACCGGGCAAGCCGTTCAAGCAATTTGCTATAACTTTCAATTTTTTTTGTCAATTAGAATAACTGGATTCCGTATTGAAAAAGCTTAAAGTTACGTGATGACGTCTTATTGACGTCTCAAAAGTGGATCTTAAAGATTCTATCAGTCGTAAGCTTGTTTTTGGAGCAATAGAAATATTGTTTTTGTCTGTAATGTATCGAGATCATTTGATCGTATTATCAGATTTATATTAGCGTAAAATGTTTAATGTCACTTACAGCTGCGATAAACGAAATAAATCCGTTGTTATCTAACTAACGATAAGCAAATTTATAAGAAAACAAGACTGTATGTGATTTAATTAAATTTAACTCACCGTATGTTCTATCAATCTGTCTTCATCCTTGAAACCTTGATCGACATATTTGATAAGCCGGAAAATTACTTGTAATAATGTTGCTATGAATAAATTCTTATGGATTTTTGTTCGATTATTCTTAAGGACTCTATAATTATTCGATTAATTAAAACAAAAAAATGTTTACTAATTAATCTCACCTATAATGGAAGAATATATAAAGTGATATCACTAATGATATTAATGAGAATGATAAACCGACCATTTCTAAAATTCTAGTAATTCTAACAATCTACAATGAAAATCGTATAATATTTATAACAAAATGAATTTTGTATACATAGAAATACCTCTGGACATTTCTCAATTTGATTACACATTTTGACCAAATCCTTTAATTGAGGTATAATACAATCATCGTAATGGGAGAATCCTTTCGGTTTATAAACACTGTCATACATCTCCCACTTGCCATCATCCATACATAATCGATACGCCTTACCACCAATTTGACTACCTTCAACGTGTGGACAATCTAACGTGACATTTCGTCCAGGTGGTGTTGGTGGCCAGCATAACCAATTGTCGAAGACTGTCGGACACCAAGCTGAAATAATATCTCGTCGTCATTATCATCATCAATCTATATTTGTAATGATGAACAGGTGTTGTACACGTGTTTAGTCTTTGGTTTCAAATTGTGCCAATAATGCCAATATTGAACCTAATAAGTAGTTTGTATCAGTTGTATTTGATTTAATTAAATTTCAAGAATAGATTCTTAAGGTAGTCTTGAAGGATCCTCTTTCGTGATTGTCATTCCTTCAGGACCATTTTGTATGAGGTTTTTAATAAAATGCATTCAACGTTTCGTTCTTTCTTTTGGCTTTGTACTGGTCAAGAGTTCGATAAGGAATGTTAGGATAATTCTCTTGTTATTGAAATTAAATTCATCCTAAACATTTTGCTATACACCAACTGGCATATTGAAACACAAACTGTAAATTTGCAATTGTAAGTGAGATGTTTCACAACTCACCAATTTACTTTATAGTAACTATTCTTAAAGCATAATGTTTTGTATGTTTATTTATCATAAGCTTCTTATTTGTTTATTTTATGGAATTAGAACGTTCAGAAGTTTCTTCACAGAAAAGAATAAATCACATGTTCCTTAATTGCCTGTTTTAAGTCCAAAAGAATTATTCTTTTATCAATAATCTGTTTTTAGATAACAATTAAATATGTTGCTTTAAAATATATTAGGATATTGTTCAATATCTTCCTAATTGGTGAATCAGAAGTTATTTCCAACTTCCAACCCATTCAAAAGTCGTTGCAGATTATTCACGCTTTACCACCTTATCAATTGCTTATCTGTGTAATTATTGAAGCGCTGGATAATTCTTTGGTTCAGAAGCTGATATTTAATACTAAATTCTGGTGGTTCTACAGTCTTAGATTCCAATTTTTCAAGAAAAAGCTGGTTTACAGTACTTGCATGCAAGTACAAAGCACGAACGAAGTAAACCATTGCTTTTAATGGAGCTTCCCATTAGAACCACGTTAAACAATGGGAGTATCTCGCTAAGGACAAGTTCTAGAGACTTGAAACTTGGGATTTTAGTAGATACAGGGTGTTTGGTCTAAATATAGTTGATCCTATGAAACTCCTATTATTCGAAAAATATTTTAAGGATTTGTAGGAGGGTTCTTAAAGAACACGTCAGCGAAATTAGGCCCTCGTAGCTCATTTAAAAGTTGGTCAAAAAGCGCTCATTTCTGACGATGTAGTGATTTTCAAAAAGGAACTAAACACGCAAAACGACTTAGAATGACTTTATGATTCTTCCAAAATTGATTTTTTCGTTTTGCTCCATTTTATTCTAGAACAGATAGAAATATTTCGTTTTTCTGTAGAATACAATGGAGAAAAACGAAAAAAAATCAATGTTGGGAAGGTCTCTGAGTCATTCTTAGTCGTTCTGCGTGTTTTTTGTTCGTTTTTTTACCTTCCCGCTAAGAAAATTAAAAATTTTTAAAATTTCGGGAAGTTATTGGTTTCACCCCGATTTTCGAAAATTGAATTTTGAGCAGATCTCGACGTTTTGGGACCCTAGGAAGCTATTTCGACTATTTTTGCGACGGTGTCTGTATGGCTGTATGTGTGTGTGTGTGTGTGTGTGTGTGGGAAGACTATGTAAGCAGCTCATAACTTTTGAACAGATTGACGTATTTAAACGCTCTTTACGGCATTCGAAAGGGTTCCACCAAACTTAGATTTTATGTAAGTTTGAACCGATTCGGCCCGATAGATTTTGAGAAATTCCAAAAAAACGAAAAATTTCTTTTGTTAACATCATGTTTTTTCAAAATAACTATTAAGCTGCTGTACCGATCAATTCCATAATCTAATCAGCTCTTAACCTTAACTAATGACGTCGAATTCCGTTTGAACGATCAAAATCGGTTGATTCGTTCACGAGTTATCGTTGTCGAAAAATATCGAAAAAAATGTTTTTTCAATATAACCTCAAAATTACTTCACCAATCAAATTTGTACCTCTCGCAATAATTTAAGAGCTTTAAAAAATGCGTCGAGTGCCGCAAAGCTCGTCAAAATCCGTTGGTTCGTTCACGAGTTATCGTTGTCCAAAAATATCGAAAAAAGTGTTTTTTCAACATTACCTCAAAATTACCTAACCAATCAAATTTATACCCCTCACAATAATTTGAGGGCTTAAGAAACTGCGTCGAGTGCCGCAAAGCTCGTCAAAATCCGTTGATTTGTTCGCGAGATACCGTTGTCAAAAGTTTTTGAAAAAGCGTTTTTTCAACATAACCTCAAAATTCTTTAATCAATCAAATTTGTACTCCTCACAATAATTTTGGAGCTTTGAAAACTTAGCGGGAAGTTTCAGGAATGGCCTGCAGGGTCAATCCCATTCCAGATTTTTTAAAATTGCGACATTGTCCAAAACGATCGTCTTTTGACCAACTTTGAAATGAGCTACGAGGTTCTAATTTTGCTAAAATGTTCCTTAGGGACTCTTCTACTAATCCTCAAAATATTTTTGGAATCGCTCGTCTACTAATAGGAGTTTCTTAGAACTCACCATATTTAGATCAAACATCCTGTATGTACAAACTCGGACTTATTAGCGAATTTTTTTTAAAAAAAATTAGCTTATGACGAGATCCTCACTTTTGAATTTCCGAAAAATTTTTGCACAGAAGTTCGTTTTGGGACCTCAGGAACCCATATCCACCGTTCGTTAAAATTTATATATATATATATATATATATATATATATATATATATATATATATATATATATATATATATATATATATATATATATATATCCACGATAACTGCCGTAAAAATACACCAATCTTAATGAAACTTGGTACAAAAATCGGTCTTTGGAATAGCTTGGATGAGTTTGTTGGCCAGACTGGTGGGGCCAACACTTTTGGAATAAGAGCTGAAGAAATGTTAAAAAAAATCATTTTCAATATTACATTTGCTTAGACTTTGATGAAAATTAAAATAACAGTAGAGCCGTCGATCCTCTATGACCCAGAAAAAAAATCATTAAAATCGGTTCATTGGATCGCAAGAAAAATGCAAAAATCTCTTTTTTGAGTATAAGCAGTAAAATCACATATCTCAGGTGGCTATGTGTTCTGACAATTGATATTAGAAAAAAAATTGAATATCGCGGAGGGTAACTAATTTTGACAGTTAATATTAGACCCAAGGCCTGCTAGAGAATTTCGCTTGAAAAAATCAAGCAGGCCTTGATTAGACGTATTAGACAAACAACAAACTTCAAACGAATGAAATTTTATTATTGTTTCTCATTGTTTGTGGATTAAATGTATTTTTCAATAAAAATCATAAATATTAAAATAACATCGGGAATGAACTTATTAGTTGATTCAATGTTATTAAAATATATTGTCAGTATCATAAGAATGTTTTGCAATTAATATTTCAGTATTTAGATTGTACATAAAAAAAATTCGCCATATAAGGTACTTGCTGCCTTTGGAGATCTTTTTATATATTTATATATGTATATCCACGATAACTGCCGTAAAAATACTCCAATCTTAATGAAACTTGGTACAAAAATTGGTCTTTGGGATAGCTTGGATGAGTTCGTTGGCCAGACTGGTAGGGCCAACACTTTTGGAATAAGAGCTGAAGAAATGTTAAAAAAAATCATTTTCAATATTACATTTGCTTAGATTTGGATGAAAATCAAAATAACAGTAGAGCCGACCATTCTCTATGACCCAGAAAAAAAATCATCAAAATCGGTTCGTTGGATCGCATGAAAAATGCAAAAATCTCTTTATTGAGTATAAGCAGTAAAATCGGATATCTCAGGTGGCTATATATTCTGACAATTGATATTAGAAAAAAAATTGATAATCGCAGAGGCCAGCTAATTTTGACAGTTAATATTAGACGCAAGGCCTGTTAGATAATTTCGCTTGAAAAAATCAAGCAGGCCTTGATTAGACGTATTAGACAAACAACAAACTTAGAAACGAGTGAAATTTGAAATTTTATTAGCGTTTCTTATTGTTTATGGATTAAAAGTATTTTTCAATAAAAATCATAAATATTAAAATAACATCGAGAAATGAATTTAAGATTAGTTGATTCAATGTTATTAAAATATATTAATTAATTATCAGTATCATAAGAATGTTTTGCATTTAATATTTCAGCATGTAGATACATAAAAAAAATTCGCTATATAAGGTACTTGCTGCCTTTGGAGATCTTTTTTTTTATTGAAGGCTCATATTTACAGGAATGCAGGCTTCCTAGAGCAAAACCTTATAAATCTTTGAATTCGATTATCTCAGGGATGGCTGATCCGATTTTGACCGTTAAAAAACCATTCGATACGTCTCTTAGGCTACGTCCATAGTACTTCTTAAATTTGCATAATATTATCAGTAAAGCTCACTTTTAAAGGCCAAAACTGTTAATTTTTGAATATGGTTATTTCAAAAACGGTTGATCTAGCTTACGATTAGACCATTCAAAAGGCGTTAGATGCATCTATGAGGACACTTCTAAGTGAAATAAATTTGGAAAATACATACAGGAGAGCTTACTTTTAGGGTCATGCATGTTGATACTTAAGCTCAAGAATGGTTAACCCAGTTGAGAATTTTTAACCAAAAAATAATTTGCAGCTCAACTACTGGTCAATCGACCATAATTTATGGTATCGCATTTTGCTTACTTTTGGGATGACAGCTCATTAGATTTATTATTTATTAAATCGTATGTAGAGACAGACAGACAGGCAGACAGACAGACGTTCATGCTAAAAATTGTTGATTTAATTTATATTGGAAAGAAAAGTTATCATATTGAATGTCATTTACAAATTTTCGATAAATTTACATTTAAATGAACAAATATTTGTTAGATAATGGTTTGTGATATCCAATTATTGTGATTCATTACTTTTCAACTTATTTTACTATAGTCGTCTATAAATACAGTAAACGAATTGAAATGTTATTTGAAACTAAATTTGAAACACGTACATATCCGATGGTTACATCATTTCACCGACTTTGTGATTATGTAATTGCATCCAATACAAATGTAGAATAATTACAATTCATTCATCCTTATCAATGATACATCGTATCACTCTTGTGATTATAGAAAAAGATCAACATTTTCTTCTTCGTCTGCTCAGATCAATTGATTCATCAGCGAGAATCTCTAACAAACACAATAGGATAGTTGGAGGAAATTTGGAGTTATTATTGTTCATTAATATTTCTTTAAATTTCAATTTCAATTTTAGGGATTTGAGAAGACTTTAAAAATTGCACAATTTATTGTAAGTAAATGACATCGTCAACATATCTGAAGAAGAATTGAAACATCACCAACAAGGACTTTAAATAGTGCTTCTGTTCTGTTGAAGTAGACATAACTGTGTCAAGAGTCTAGTTTGCTGTAACGAGAACTGTAATTCTTTACATTGGCATATACACAAAATTTTACGATTATAGTAGTAGTTGGAGGAGAAATAATATAAAAGTTTGACAATATTGCCAGTATCCGGTCATGACTCTAAGAGTTTATCATATTCATGAGCATACATATGAAAATAAATGTAGATACCTCGACAAAGTTGCATTTAACTACAATCTAAAGGATGCATATTTTTAAAACTTCGACATATTTCGTATTTGTCATTCAATTCAAATTTCATGAAGATTTGAATGATACAAAATTGGCATTATGCGATTCCATTGAGCTTGTTTTAATGTAGTACTGTAATTTTGTACTTTTGTTACAAACAAATCGATAGAAAATTGGGTAAATATTATCTTGTAAGAATTTCAAATTAATCAAATAAACCATTTTGGAGATATTCAATTTTTAAAATTGGGTGATTATGACGTGGTTTTTTTATGAATTTTAAAAATTTATAATACTAAATAAATCAATAAAGAGTTACTTTCTTATTAATAATACCTATTCTAACGGTTTTAATGGAAAATATGTAGCAGTGATGAAATAAATGATTTTCGTCAGTAGTTTTCCTAGAATTATAGCGATTGAATAACAATCGTATTATTTTACTTTGTATATAACCAGAGGGGGTGAAAGTCATAACTTATATTTATAGTCAGATAAAAAAAAAAATGGAAGGAAATAGAGTTACCCACAAGTGAATATGTTGAAATATATTTAAACGAAGAAACTGTTCCATTCTAATTCTATATACTGAATTTTTGTATTTATCGATTTTGATAACGATAAAATCCAAAAGTTTCCCTCTATGATATTAAATAATTCAAAAATGCGGTCATTATGATGAAATTTACATACATTCGTTTCGTATTCAAATATTAATGAGAGGATAAAATTTCAATTTCAACCGCTTTTATTTGTTAAAAACGAACAGTTAATTTTACAGTTGATTGCCATTAAAACATTAGTAAATGAAAAAAAATCTAACTTTATTGAATTTCCAAAATTAAATTTTCCATGATCTGCGCCCTATCCGCCCACGATTAAGCTTTTAAGCAAATTGTCTTAAAATTTACCGATACAGTATTGTTCAACATTTATTGACACGGTCGGAGATTTTCTTCTGTAATTCAAAATTTCGTCAAAATTTCTTAAAACGATAAACTACATCGGATGCACCGTGAAAATCTCGATTTAACGCTGGTTATGGTGTTTCCAAATCTTAAAAAACAAGAGAGATATTGATGATTGAATGTGGACATTTTTTCAGGTCAAAAAATCTTGTTCCATTCTAGAAGATGTAGTAAGTATCGTACAAGAATTGGACGTGATAAAAGTCTCAAGTACTGCAGATGTCCGGGGCGCAAAGAAGCTTCTCTATTTCTGGTTTTAACAGAAAAATTGGCTGTTTTCACGATAGTTTCACCACTTCAGTCGCATATGTACATGATTTGTACTGTACTCATCGGCACTTGTTGTACAAACGATCGACAACTTTTTCCTCTTTCTCCATTAAACCACCCATACGCAATTTAGTGGTTGAACCCTCTTTGACTGTGATTACTTCAGTCAAATTCAGTACTTATCTCATAAGATTCCAACAAAAAGTCTCTCAATTAAATGACAAGCTTTTAACATCCAACATCACCAGAATATTTAATTAAAGTTATTCCCTGCAGCTTTTTTCTTAATATGATTTCGAATCTTATAAGGCTGCGCTGTTCTTTGGCTTTTTCATACAATTTTTAAGCGATTTTTTTTGAGATTAATTCAATTCTTTTTTTAGAACATATTTGAATATTTATAATATTCCATGTTATATTTATAATATTCCATTGTTAAAAAATGTCTAAATGGATGATTTTCTGGGCGTGTTTCTTTAATATTATTATACTTACTTTCATTGTAGTTGGCATAACGTTGTAAACACGCCGTATTATTCATCCTTCTGCAAATAAAACGAAAAAAATTAACTTTTATTGAAAATAAAATGTAAAGTTTTACACATTCATGCTTAATAAGGGCTACTTATGGAATCCTAGTCAGCATTCTAACTATAAAGATTTTAAAAGTGCCTGAACTCCATAAAAGTTCCACAAGTTCAAAGAGATCCACTTCAAACCTTTAGAAATCAATAGAACTAAAGATAGTTCATCAACAAAAAAATTAACATCTCTAAAAGGCTATAGGAAGAATTGCATTTTATTTACACACAAGAAAAGAGTTTCTTAATTCTTTTATTGCTACATTATAACAAAGCTGTAGGAGTATAGCAACGTGTATTTTAGTACCGAATCAGCAGTTGATAGAATCGCCAAAATCCAGTAATTTACAGAAATTATTTCGTGTAATAGTTATCAGAAAGGGCCTTTTGTTTCACTTGTATGTATGTCCATTCACACAGTTTACCTATAGAAGTGTCTACAAAGCTAGATCTTGAGGAAGATTACGATTTCTGTTGAGTGTATAAATGAAACATTCAACAGGAAACATAAAAGACGCTTCACTATTCTTAAAATCAGTCGAGACTGACTGAACTCAACATGTTTATCCTGAAATATTTATAGGCAACAGATTCTTTCGACGTAAATTAAATAAATAATATCTGGGGAAAAAACTGATGTGAGCGATGATTATTTTACTTTAGTCGTTTAACTTTTATTTGGTACAAATTCTCAGGATAATCCGGACTAATTTTAGGACAAACACAGTTAATACCAACAGGAACTCGTTAATAAAGTAGGCAAGCGTACATGTATGTAAAAATGAAAAAAACTGAATGTAATAGAATTGTTTTGGGAGTTCTGTCGGGTGTTTATAGATTTAAATTTATACACAAATGGAAATTATTCGTAATGAAAATTTTCAGTTGGGTTGTTCGCAATAGATTTCTATCTAAAGTTTACCTACTAAGAAATAATTGTGAAGAATGTAGTTAGAACTATAATTCTTCATTTGGACATTATTCTTGTAAAGTTTCTGACGGTGTGTTTTGGTGGAGGCGCCGGGGATAGTCTAGGATATATTCTTCTCAAACTTTTTCATTCAATTTAATTGAAAATTTCCATGATTTGTTCCCAGAAAATAATACAAGAATCAATCGCTCAAAAATACATTACTAATAAAAATTCTATTTGTTTAAGGAGAACATTTAACTATTCAAGTATAGTAGATAGTGATATGAGTTTTTAATGGTGTGCTACTCAGAAATTTTAGTAATTTATGCGACAGAATAGGCAACATTAAAGTATTTTCAAGTAAAATAAATCATTATTTTTTTTTAAAGCTCAGTTCTCAATCTAATTGTAAATTAATTAAGTTGAGGACTTAAAGCTTTCTTATTTTAAGACACCTACCTTTAGAGGATTGTTGTTTTCGAGTCGTATAAAAAAGACAGTATAAACATTAATAGTCGATTTTTGAGCTACATTTTGTAGTTTAGAATCTAATAATTTTTTTCTCCTAAATCCTCATTTTATTAATAAGTCCTGCTCTAAGGTCGTAAAATTAGACAGAATAGACACTATTATTTTTTAATCGGAATTCTCAATTTTTAATTGAGGTTTTAACAGCGTCTCGTACTAAATGATCTATTTGTCGTAAATTTTGTTTCTAATTGATGCGGTGAAAAGATTAAGACACTTTTAGTCGATTTTCAAGACGAGCTTTTCATCTATAGATAGTTCAGGTTTTTAAAGATTTCTGCTACCAAATAGCACTATTTTGGCGGCAAAAACTTTTTTTTGTTTTAGAATGGAATTCTTAACTGTTAAAATCTCTTATTATTATTTTGTTAATTTAAGCAGATCTTTGTGTCTTTGCATTGATATGCGTACTAATCAGTTCGCTATCCCAAATCAATTAGAATATAAACGTAATTCGTTAGTCGAGTTAATTATCGATGTCTGGTGACTTGTTAGTTTACCAAATAGTGTAATTAAATGGCTAGGTAGTCCAATCAATACAAGCGTCTATAGTCCATTCAAATATTCCAACGTTGTTCCATAGTAATGATATTTCAAACAACTTTTGTTATTGATTGGTTATTTTTGTCTATTAATAAAATAAAATGTACACAACAATATCTAACTTAATACTTATCCTACATAAAATTAACATTAAAGCTTCATTCACAACCTCAAAATTAATGTTTAAAATTAATACGTGACAATTAACGTCAAAGTTTGTTCAATAGATGTAGGCGTTACCGTTCACAACACCATCAATTAATCCTTAAAATTAATACTTAACGTAAAAGTTTGCAAACTCCAAACTTTTACGGATTAATTTCAAGAAAATTACAGTGCTGCCAAAATGCGATTTAGAAAACCCCTGAAATCGAAACAAAATACCCTAAAAACTATCAAAACTATTTTTATACATTTAAATTTAATAATGAACTGTTGGGTCATTAATGACAATAATGAATATTAAAAAAAAGAAGATGTATCTGGCGGCAGTTGCAATGGGTATGTGCTACTTGGTATTAAAACGACAAAAATTACCCAAGAGATGGCGCCATCCCACTACGCACTAATTTTAACGAATAATTATGCTGATTGTGAATGATACGATTGCACCCAAAATGTACGAATAATGATTAATTTTACAATGACTAATTTTAAGGATTAATTTTGAGGTTGTGAATGAAGCTTTAGGCTGACTTTTATCCAAACTGAATACTACCAATTACATGTAATTTCCATAAGACAGTAAAATACACTTTTCTCGTAAACGGTAACAGATAGCGACTAGAAAATAGTTGAATTCGATTCCAAAGGCAGTCATATCCAAAAATACGGGCTTGGATTCTTGAAAATTTGACAGGATTTTCACAGGATAAGGAAAAATTAACTTTTTGTACTGAAACGAGTGGTTTGACGAAACACAAAATTCCCTGTGTAAAAGATGATTAATTTAATAGTCACGTATATAAAAGGATCGAGCAAAGTTGACTCTACAAAAATGTGAGCTTCGATTTTCAATTTTCTTTACAGATTTTTCATAATCTGCATCCAAAGTAATCTATTTTTTTACGAACTTGAATTGAAATAACACGGACAGACATTAAATCGCATAGAAAGGTGGGAGAAGTGGTGAAAGACTGAGCCGTCTTTCGGTGGAGGCGCCGCGACTATGACAGCCAGCCTTAAGAGAAATCACATAAAAGGTGTTCGATCGGACAATGTCGCAATTTTCCAGCGAAACACGCATTTCAAACTTGGTCAAAAAACGATCGTTTTGGAGAATGTCTCAATTATTAAAAACGGACTAAGAATGACTCATAGACCTTCCCAATATTGATTTTTTCGTTTTTCTCCATTGAATTCCAGAGAAAATACGAAATATTTCCACCTGTTCCAGAATAAAATGGAGAAAAACAAAAAAAAATGAATTTTGGGTGAATTCTAGAACCATTATAAGTCGTTTTACGTGTTTAGTTCGTTGTTGAAAATCGCTACATTGTCAGAAACGAGCGTTTCTTGGACAACTTCCAAATGAGCTACGAGGTTCTAATTTTGCTAAAATGTTTTCTAGGGACTCTCCTACAAATCCTTGAAAATATTTTTTGAATCACTCGTCGAGTAATAGTAGTTTCAGAGAATCGACCATATTTAGATCGCACACCCTTGTAAACTGTATTAATTATTAATAGTTTGTGAAAAATTAGAGAAAACTAATTGATAAGGCAAAGAGTGGAAATTTACATTTGAAACAATATTCCATGTTGTAAGGTTGAGATAGACCCGGAACCACACTCGTTAGATGGCGCTTGCTCCACCACGTCTTTTATATCTATATATTTATGATTACAGATTTCTTTATTTTTTTCGACAGCAATATGGCGGAATTTTTAAATTAAGATTTTAAAATGCGTTTTTTGGAGAAAAGATTAAATAATCTTGTTTACAACAATTTTCATTGTTCATTCTACACCGTACACTTGTTTTCAAGCGTATATTAACAGTAAATACACCTATTTCGACATTTTTAACTTCCCCGACCAGAGGGTAGGGAAGTTATTAGTTTCGGACCAAAATTTCGAATTCGAGATTTCACCAGATCTTTACGTTTTGGGGTCCCCTGAACACGTTTTTGAAGTTTTTAGCATGATGTCCGTGTGTGTGTGTGTGTGTGTGTGTGTGTGTGTGTGTGTGTGTGTGCGCGTCTGTCGTTTCTCCAACGATTACTCAAAAACGGCTTAACCGATTGCGTTCAAATTTGGCCAGCATCAACTATTCCGTGGACTTTCGAGTTGATTAGTTTTTGGTGCCAATCAGACCACGGGGGTGGACGGGGGAGGGGGTTGATTGAAAAAAATGTAAGATAACGTATTAATTTGATATCACCAATCGAAAGGGCATGTGCTTTTATGTCAGAAATAATACCCATCATGTGCGATATTTTTCAATCTGGCGACTTATAATGATTAAATTAATTAGATGGACAGTGATTCTTTACTAATCAAGTATGTACGCAAGACAAAAGAATAAGACATTAATATATCAAATATAAATCAGGATTTACGGCCGTTGTCTAGCAACAAGACTGTTTCGTGAAAGATCGAGTAGGTGTAAATAATTGCGTTGTTTTTTTTAAAATTTCGGTGCTGATTTTGACATCTTTGGTTTTGTTAAAAGCTTTACTGGAATATTTGTTTAATCTTTTGTTGTGAATTTATTGTAATGGATAACATAATGAGTAATAATACTTTTACTATCCATAGAGGCAGTAAGTAAACTAAAGTTTTCTATTTGTTAAGAATAAAATAACAAAATAGTAAAGATGATTATTTCCATAATTGAAAAGAAAAAAAATAAAGTTATTCTGGCGAGAATTGAACCCCATAGCAAACAGATGTCAGGCGAGAGCGCAACCACTGTGCTTTTCGCAGAAATTTGACACTTTTCTCTTGATCGTAGAAAATTTTTTTTCTAATTAATGATTAACTACTGGGACTGATCAGTCGGGGAATTTGCTAGGCCGGGTCTTCGATTCGGCCCCTTTTCCAACTCGTTTATTTTTTCGTACAAAAACGGAAAGGTCAGCGTCATCCACAAAAATTCATAAGCTAAATAAAACCAACTTGGATATGATAAAAAAGTTTAAAGTAAATCTGTCGTCTCATTTTCGAGATAAAAAATAAAATAGTGCAAAAACATGGTTTTTTCACTTTTTTTCAAAAACTTAAGGACAGATTAATTTAAAATTTGGTGTAAGTAAAGCTTAGACTAATACTAAGCTCTGGTAATTTTTTCAAAATTTTTGAACCGCACGTTTATATTTTGATCCACTAGAGTTCCACCTTAATAAAACCGCTTTTTCTAATAGAATTTAGCTTGAAAATTGGCAACTACAAACCATTCGAATTTAACAACAATCAACAGGAAAAAATACAAGAAACACAAACAAAACACCTTGTGGAAAATTTATGAATAAACGCAAGCAAAGCTTGATCTCTAATTAAATATCTAATAATCTTCCATTTCTCTCCCATACTATATTTTAAAATAATCAAAAATTCAATCCGTTTTAAATTGATAACCGATTCATTTTGTTATAGGAAACAGAACAAAAATATTGTACGATTTCCAGTTCGTTTAGGAAGACTTTAGAATATAAATGAAGGCTGAAAAAGCACAAAATAAATGGAATAATTCATCGTTAAAATAAACAATGAAGTAGGCTTATATAAAATTGAGCTTTTATTAGAACATGTACAAGGTGTATACATATGAATAATAGCCAGAAGTTGATGTTGAAACAACATATTTACATTTTATTAAATATAATTCAATTTATTTTATTGTTCACGTGTAACGTAGTTTTAAAGGCACGTGATTGCTTTATATAATCACAGAAATTCTCCACGAATGGCGAAAAAACGAGAGAAATCTTAACGTTTTAGTTAATATATGAATTGGCGTGTGTTTTTTGATAAATTTTATTTTAATTTACCGACAGTTTTATCAAAACGCTTGACTTTTTAATAATGGTTGTCTCAAACAGCCGTATATTCTGTCAACGTGATCAGGTTGAAATAACATGACTATTATCGACGAATTGCAATGTCCACATGTTTAGAAAAAAATCTAAAAAAATAAAATATGCAGGTGTTGATGATAGGCCATTAGAAGGATAAAGTTCTAGTAGATGAACAATTATGAAATTATAATTGAAGCCATTTTTCTAACTGCACTCCCTTTGGAAAATATTTTTCTTGTCTTAGCAACCCCTGTTATATGGGGTAGTGCACTTTACTTTCATATTTTATATACAACGGTATATTTTCTATCCAATTTTTAAATACTTTGATTCAATCGAAGAGGATTAAATTAAAAGTCTAGCGCTGAAATTTTTTCAGATATTTTGATTTTTAATCTTAAGTTTCTCAATATCTGATTGAAAAATTCATATCTTTGAAACTATGACTGAAAAAATAAAATTTGGAATTCAATTATCAAAATTAATGTGTTTTCTATCAAATTATCAATTATCTTTCAGCATCTAGCTGAAATTAAAAAAACAATTCAGGCACATTTCAAACCAAAACAGAACACCAAATTTTTCACATGGTTGGATAGAGAAAAAAAAATTCTAAATTGAGCTACACTAACATTTTCTATACCGCTCTTTGATAATTATTCAGTTACTCAAAATTTCAATTTCGTCTAATTCTTTCCTCTGAAAGAAAATGTAATAGATAGAAGGCTTTGTAAAACAACTTTCAATCCAACTGTCACAATTAACATCAAAATAATTAATCAATTGTGGATTGTCTCAGTGAAAATGAATGGGAGAAATTAATTTTTAATTACATAAATCAGGATTTATTGGAATTATTTTTCGTTCATGTAGTATCTTCTAAGGTTGTAGAAGAGAAACATGTAAAAAGCTCAATATTAATCACAAAACACATATTGTATGTGTTTCGTGATATTAATGTCATTTGTGACATTTAATGTCATTTTTCTAAACCTTCTACCCATTTCTTTATAGGCGAATTGATTTGGCGTAGGTGACTTACCGTACGACACTGGAAGGAATATTACACAAAATTGAAAATGAGATAGGATGATTTCCTCGGAGTAGAATTAAGTTCTTCTATGCAAGTGTCCTTTGAATAAAAAGGTAAATCAGGGAACAGAGTGTGAAATTCTAGTCATTATTCAATAAGTTTTCATGGTCATTAGACGTTTGTTAAAGTTTCAACGTTATTTGATTGTTATCGACTGCAAAGTAGCAGATTAAGTCACTTTACTGCCGGCTGTGAATTGCTCATTTTCTCAATTGTAACTCGGTTGATTTATGTCACTTCACCAACTATCATGTTCTTACAAGTATTGCGGTCTGTATTGTCGAAAAAGAGCTTTCATGGCGGAAATAATGACTATACTACAAACAAATTGGCAATATTCCATCGTATGTCTAGGATTGCTGTTAGTATTTGAGAACGAAAACATCTAAATCTGAAGAAAATTGTTGTAAATTTGGTCAACAATACAATAAGGAGTTTCTGCAATTTCAACGTTATTCCATACAGAAATTGAACAAATATTAAACATATGTTTTCGAAATAATCGAATAAAGGAAGCCAAATCAGTGCACTTTGTGGAAATTGTTTAGTAAATTTAAAAAGATTCGTACAATTTCTGTAACAAGAAAATATTTGATCAGTAAATTGGAGAACTAGTCGCATAGAAGTATATTCAGGATTAGTTTTTTACTATTCAGGTTATAGTCAAAACCCTTCTATAATGTTGTACTGAAAATGTACTTTTTGGAGTATCTGCTTCTATGAACATCACCTACATTTTGTAAGGATCGATGGAAAATATTACTAAACTCTTACAAATATTTATTCAATTACCTTTCAATACGATTTCAAGTTGTCGTCAACACGACCGCACGTATTATTATCGATAAACTTATTTGTATTATCAAAGGATATTTGAACTTGATCGGTGATCAAAAGTTAGTTTCCAAAGATTCGTTCATTTAAAATTCTTTGATGAAAACACGAGAACATCTGTAACGATGTAATTGCAACGATTTGCTTCTCTTTTTTATGTACATTTATCGATAAAATGGCCAATTATTTGATTAAACTTTTCTAATTGTACTGTTTACAAATTTTATCGTTACATACCCTCGAATTTTGGCAAGAAAATCATAAATAACTTCCGATAGCATTTAAGATAAGTCTTTAAATAAAAGATGTTGGGACTATTTCTCTGTAATCTTTACATGATTTTAGATAGTCCACTTGTTACTTATTGCCATCATATTTTTGTAATAAAGTCAATGAACCTTCTATGCTTCTTACAGGAAACACCTAAATTCGCATATAGAATATTAATCCTGTCTTTCAAACTAACAACTCGAAATATAAGCGCATCCACAATATGATTTCTTTTAGTTTCGTTCAAATTTTATAATGAAATTATGTCTTAGAATGGACATTATTCGGGATAAATTTACTGTAAATTCGACCTAACGCCTTCTTTATTGTGATTTCGTCGGCAACCTTAATTTTTAATGTAACGCTTTTCCGATTCCTCTCCATTTTAATATAAAACACCAAACTGAAGCATTCAAATTAAATACTTTCGTGGAAGTTTTGTTCTCACTATGTTATGAGAATACAATTTATTAAATCGATTCTTCACAGATTCGAGAATTTTCATCGATTTTTTGACATTCTAACAATCTCTCCACATAAAGACGAATTTTATAATAGATCTAACATAATAAATGCATAAGAAAGAAAATCAAATACCTGACAACCGATGTAAATACTACATGAATAAACTTAAAATTAGATATTATTTATTCTCTATTGTTCACTAACAAGATAAGACAGTATTTATCCACAATAAAGACGATTCTCTTGTTAGAGGCAACGAGATCATTTTCATATAACTTTAGGCAATCTATCTATGTCGTTACAGTCTGTTAATTGATAATTACACCATCAATCTTGTGATAAATTTTTAATCTTTGATATCTGTCAGCAGAAGATATTCAATATGTCCTAGTAACTATTAGCAAATTAAATTAAAGGTGTGAATTGATATTTGCTTTGTTCCTATTCGATTACCTTGAATTATAGGAATTTTATTGATCTAGGACGGTAAATATGTACATTATAGTCAGTTAAATTATTAAATCATACAAGAGCAATTTTTTCCAAATTTAATTTCTTGTTTGTAGAGAATTTTGTGAAAATTCTTCCCTTAAATTTCATCATGAACGAATATGATATAACCGAAATTAAAAATCTTAAATCACGAGATTCCTTATACAAATCATTTTTGTTTATTTATTTTTCTACCATCGGATCATTATTTTTAGAACAAAAATGTGATAAAATGTACAATGGCAGGAAGTTGATAACCTATTTTTATTTTTATCGTCTTTTTTATAGTCAAGAATTTTAATATTAATTAACATCAATGGGAGCGTCTTATTAAAAAAATAAAATAAAAACAGAACCATTCCAATTCTTAACAATAATCGCAATCGAAATTGGTGATTTTTCGTTTCTTCTGATATTCAATTGACAGTTATTAACGAGAATTTATCGAATTTGTAAATCGAATGAAACAAGAAAACGATCATAATTGAATTAATTAAGAACTGTAAAGAAATCTGAAGGGATTTTATAATAAAATTAAGCTTTCATTAAGATTGGTGAAATGGAAGAATTGAGGTTTACTACTTTAACTTGTGTTACGACATTTCAAATTAAATCTTAACTGTAATAATGATGATGATGATGATGATAATAATAGTGATTGTGTAGTGTATAGGAGAAAAAAAAACTAAACAAAATTTTCGACCATCTCGTTATAGATTTAATCTAGAAGGATGTTCAACTTTCTACTATCGTTATACTATAATAATGACTTTCACGTACGTAATTTCGTAAGTTGTGTGTTTTAATTAACTTTAAATAATTTGATAAATTATAGTTTAGTTTATAGAACTAATCACTTTTTTATAATTAATTGATAGTAGTGTAAGATAGAAATTGAATTTTCAAAATTTCACAAATCTTTTATAGGTCTGTAACGTATCATATTTTAGTAACAATAATTGTGATATTATTGCCAGTTTGTTGATTAGAATGTTCAACCGTTATTCTTACATGTGCAAAATATTCCATTCTGGATATTTTTCAAAATAAATTATCCGTTAAGACATGTTTAAAAATAAATCAACTTTTAAAGTTGAAAATACATATTAGAATTGTAATGAAACAATTGGCTATTAGATATATAAGTGCGTGATATTAGTATGGTCAATTAAGTTGCTAACATTGCAAATATTGACTGTGGTGAGAAAGCTCTTTCAATTATTTTAATTCAAAAGACGGAAACAAGTATAAAAACATTAACTTAATTGGGTGTTAATATAGAATAATTTTTATATAAACTTACTTTTATTAAAGCCAAACAAATAGAAAAATAATAATAATTATCGTCGTAACTTTTCACTTGATATCAATTTGAATTTATATCCTCTATGTGATGCAACTAGTTAAGGTACTGAAGATAACGTACGCGCACATTCTGTTATGTAGTCAACAAAACAGCATCTGGAGCTGTGCAGACGACAGGCGACCATGCGCTCAACTTTTTATTATTATTATTATTATTATTATTTATTGGTTTTCACATTATTTACAATAATGGATTTAATTATTTATGCCGGAAATATACCATATTTCTTAGGCATGATCTTCAAATTTTCATTTAATAAATAACTTTTCGGATAATGTGGGCCGTTTTCAATAGGACTGTCTTTTGCAAAATTTGAATGTTATGTTGACCAGGTACTTCATTAATAATTTTTGATAGGTTTTTCGAAATTAATCCAGTTGTTCCAATAATCACGGGTATAATTTTGGTTTTCATATTCCACATACGTTGGATCTCGATCTGTAGGTCTCTGTACTTAATTCTTTTTTCGGCTTCTTTCTGTAACAGATTATAATCAGATGGTATAGCAACATCTATAATAAGACAATTATTATTTCTCTTATCTTTGATTATAATATCTGGTTTATTAGCTGGTATATGCCGATCTGTCTGTATTTGGGTATCCCATAATATAGTCACATCTGATGTTTCAGTTACTTCTTGTGGTTGATGTAAATACCATTTATCCACTACTTCAATGTTGTAATATTTGCATATATTGTAGTGTAGATGTGCCGCTACTGCATTGTGACGTTCCAAATATTCTTTTTTTGCCAAGATATTACAGGCTGATATTATGTGTTGAATGGTTTCTTTTTCGGTTTTACAAAGGCGACATTTTTCATCATTTGTTGTTTTTAATATTCTCGTTGTAAAGTAATTTGTTGCTATAGCTTGATCTTGAGCTGATGTTATTAATGCTTCAGTTTCGCCCTTCAATTCACCATTTTTCAACCATTGCCATGTAGATTTTTCGTCAATATGTTGTTTTTTTGTTTCTTTCATTATTATTATTATTATTATTATTATTACCATCATAATCATCATTGCTATTGTTGTTATTATTATTATTATTCTGAATTAGTATTTTAAGAAAATACACAATTTACAAACAGCAGATTTTTATTTTATAAAATATAAAATTATCACGTTTCCATTGCGCTATTTTTAAACCGATTCTCCTTGAGAAAGTGAAATTTGAAAAAGAACGCTCATTATAGATTTATTTTTGTTATTATTATTATTATTATAATTATTATCTACTAAAATTTTATAAATCTAAAATGAATGCTTTGTGATTTATTGATTGAGCAACTTCAATTATTGTATAAAATCCTGTTATAAATTTGGCGGATGCGCCGGGTGACAATTTTTTTGATTTATTCCATTGTTGATTTTCTTAAAATGTAACAGTGTTAATTAAGAAAATATCTCAATATTATCAGAATAGAATTGTGTAGGAGTATCGCTTGTATTCCAATTTTTTATACGATCAAATATTAAAAGAAAAATCGACTAATCTCATCTTTTCATGATAGTGCAAGACTTTCTATTTATGGTATTAAGTAATCAACGGACAGAAATGTAAGGGTACAATTATTATTAATGGAATTGGGTAAAATAAAGTAAATGAGTCATTTCTGTATGAATGAAATGTTAACTAATTTTCCTAGCTAATTGTGTTTATAATTAACTGACAATTAAGCCTTTAAAGTATACTTATTGACGTATTTTCCTTATAATATAGTATAATACTGAAAATATTATGATGTTGTCATCTCTTCTCGTTTTAACTAAAGTAAATCAGCAAACGGATCCCTACCAATCTTATTTCCGGTTGAATACTGGCTCTCTTTCAAACAGTCATCTCTTAACAAGTCTCGAATTGTGTTAAAGTTTATTAATTCATTCTCTTTTGAAACTTATTGTCGTCTCTACGTTGAAAACTCTAATCCATTTAAACGTTTTTGATGTATTTCCAGTAGTTTTAACTGATTGTTTTCTTCTTTTTCTTTCTAATAATTTAGAAATAAGTCATCATCAATATTATAGTTTTTAAGACAAAAAGCAACATTTTTTACCTAATTTAAAAACCAAGAAACTACTTCTGGATTCTGTAAAAGAAAATTTAATAAGTTATCACAAAAGCTGAACAGAATTTTTGATCCTCTTTTGTAGTTTGTAAAAAGACACACATTTTCTTATTTTCCTTAAGCAGTTCTTTTAAATGTTCGTTTCTATTTATTTAGGAAAAGAAACAAAAGGCTTGTTATTGTGTACAAGATGATTTTAAAACAAAATACTCTGATGCTTATTGTTTGAGGGTCCTCAAATTTAAAGTTTAGTTTACATATATTAAAAAGTTTTAATTAATATCCTTTCAAAATGGAACTGTTTAAAATCGTAATGACGGTAATTATAACGACTTTTAAAGCATCGATGAAGTCTTGCAGAAATCACAGCTTTTCCTGCCAGCATTATGAAATGCTTCAGTGTTTAATTGAAGCTTACGTACAGATCGATTGGCATTGGAAAACAAGAAATTGCTACCCATTAGGACTTTTACGCTTTCATTACACTAACAACTATTGATTTGTAAATTGAACTGATAATAGTAGATGAATCACTTAACAGACTACAAAATTACGAATGTCTTTATTGTCATTCTGTCATTGAAGATTTTCACTTAACAAGCATTGTTTTGCACACTTAAATTACCACATAAACTTTAATTACAATGAGCTTCGTCTTGTGCGATCTTTCTATTGTTTTTCTCTATTGTATCAAATTTAGTGGTAATGTTGAGCGTTGGGAGTTAATAAGAATCGCCTACATAACTGGACGACATTTATTGAAAATATTACCCTACTAAGTTTTATTTTCTAGAACATTCTATCGTTCTGTATAAGCTTCGAGATACATTGATTTTTACGATGGATCATCTAAAACGTCCTACTATTATTTTAATAATCGACATTCTTCTACATTAATATACATTTCAATGGAATTTATTGAAAACAATAATGTTCCTGTATATGTAACTTTAAAATAATTTTTCGTAAATAAATGGTTGAAGTAGTGGTCTTGATATATATGAGATGACTATCATGTCAATATCTTTATTTTGGTTATCCACTGAACGGAAATAATAACAATAGTTTCCATCAACTCTTCCTTTTTGTCATCTTTACAAGCAATTTCTGTTCAACTACAAACTTTATCATGATTGACTGGTTTTTATTTTTGATTACAGTGCTTTGTCGATTGAAATAATATTGTAATTGAAAGTCCATTAGACTGCAGGTTATTGAAGGTTGAAATAATTAATTTTTGTCGCATAATATCGATAATAACAAGAGTAATTACGACGGAAATCATTATAAACCATCTAATGTAAAATTTAAAGATTCATGTTTTGTTATAAAACAGAAAGCATCCTAAATAACAGTGTAGTAAAAATCATGATCGTAAAGAAGAGAGGAAGAAAGAAAAATAGAGAATTATAATTTTAATAAGTTTTAAAATTCCTCTAACAACAGCTTTGTGATAATACTGATAATGTGAAACAGATTAACTTGAGACTGTGACTAATAATGAAGAAAATCTCTTAATAAGTTCGTTATCTTCAAGTTATTAGAGTGATTCAAGGATACAACGATGCCGACATAATTAATATTTAGTTGATTATAAATATTTTTGTAACGCAATTTAATTTTAATGAAACGAAATATGAACAATTTGTAACGGGTGCAGAATGGTGGATGCGCCGGGATTAACTTTTATTAAATTTTCTTCTGTGGTGGGTGGCCTTTATTATCAAGGGGAGTAAAATCGGCAAAATAAGTTCCAAATTAGTTTGTAACATTGTCAGAATCATTGAAATTTTTAAATATTCGAAATTATACACAAGACCATAATAAATTATTTGAATATCTTGAAAAATGGAGTTCGACTAAACAACTGTATATCTCCTGTATGATAGGATATAATTTATCGAAATAAAAAATAATTGGAACAAAACGAATGAGGATAACAAAAAAAATATAGAAAACAAAAAAATAAAGTAAAAATATTGGCGAGATTTTATTAACCTTATAGGAAGATCGTAAAAACAAATGACTTGTATTCGGTAACAATAGAATCATTTTTTCTCTTTAAAAACAGTTGTAAATTTTTTTATTGTTATTTTTATAAAGGACTAAACAAAACAATAAAACTCTTCCTTATTCCTTTTGATATTAATCCATATTAAACGATATTCTCAAACTTTATTGGATAATAATTAATATTTGTTGTGAACGTTGCAATTTCACAGTAGAATACAGTAATTGTGATAATGATAATAAAAGAAAACTTCACTGTAATAGTTTGATGTGAACTTTATTAACTTTAATAAAATTTGCATCGTGGTGTTTGTTTTATCTGACCAATTATTATAATTTGTAGTGCATCAAAACTTAACAACAAAACAAAGTTATTCCGGCTTATATTTCATAATAACCATAGTATGTTGTTTTCCTGTAGCTAGAGAATTTTATTCTTGATGTTATATAAATAATTAAATTCAATAACTACTCAAATTACCAATCTTTCGTATTTTTCTGCCTCATGTACTCCTCAAATACGTAACTCTGAGATAACTTACGTAACTTATAAGAAAACAAGATAAAATAAAGCTACACCGTATCAATAGAAACAAGTTGATCATTCATTTGTATGGATCAAACACTAATGCCGACATGTTTAAAAACCAGTCTTTAGTTGAGATAAAGATAATACATAATTTGTAATTAAATCCGAAATTTGGGTACTGTTGAGCAATGTTTTTAATCTATTCTTGTTGTCTAAGGGGAAACGTTACGGACTAATTAGTCAATTAACATGGAGTTTGCCGGTTAGGTTACTATCAATCTAAATTTGAATACGTTGTGGATTGTGTTTTCATGTAAATATGGTGATACCACAACCTTGACTGATTAGTGTAATCAAAGAACTTTAAGTTAATTAAGAATCTATCGTGAAATCGTTCGATTACATTGTAAATATTGAAACTTTGACAACGTAAAATCATCGAAATTGATGATGTAATTAAATGTTTAAACTGGAAGATACAGTGGCGACAAAAAAAAAATAGACCACATCTTGTGTGGCTGTGTAAAACAGGCTTATAAGGGCGGTCATCAGAATGTAACAGAATCTTAACAGGTCAGAATTTGGGAAGGAAGATATTCAATCAGAAAAAGGGGGTGGGGGTGTCGATGCCATTTTGGGTATTTATTTTAATAGAAAGGTACTTTCTGTAAATTTGCTTTGACTGAAACTGGCAACATCTCCTACTTATCCACTAACGAAAATACGTGAAATTCTCAAGATTCGGTCTCCTTTTTTTAATCGCCAATGTATACCGTGGTGGTATTCTTAATAGATACATGGGAGAAACATTGGTCCCGACCATGTCTCTTCTTTTTCAAATTACATGTTTTATGAATAACAGACAGAGATACCAAATCCACAAAACATATCTGGTTATTGTTATCTTTTAAAATAGAAAGTTTTGAAGGTTCTTTGTTACAAAAGAACTTGCTTTGTTTGGTCAAAGGACTAAGCATAGGTGTCTCTTTCTAACTAATGTGTGAGTAGTATATATGGGCGGGACCAATGTTTCCACCATGTATCTATTGAGAATACCACTACGGTATAGCTGGCCTTTGAAACTAGGAACACAAGAAAAATTAATATACACTCATACTCATCGATTTTGAGGTACCTATTTAGATAGCAAAGGTACTTTTTGTAAAAATCTGAAGTTTTACAAAAAGATTATGTAAGTAAAAGACCCTGAGGTGATCACTGTGACTCCAAGTCTGGTATTTTACTATTTATCTAGAGGATTATGGATGAAATTCCCTTCAAAATCGTAACAAATACAGTGAAAAGACACTGATCGTTTTATAACAAAACTATATATAAAGTTCTACCATTTATTTTTTGTTGAATTGGAACAGCTGTTCACACTATAATATTCATAATACCGCCTCTTATTTTTCTCTATTTCAACATTGTGGAATCACTACGAAAAAAAACAACTATTGTAATAATAATCTCTGATGTGCATTTTAATTCTCTTCCATATAAATTTATAAAAGCACAATTTTTGATGGCTAATAAAATTATAAAACAAATTAAGTCTTATTCATCGCTAGATTTATTTTAGTAAACCAACACATAATATAATTATACGATGTTTAAATGAGACAATCAACAGAAAGAATATAACTGAATTTTCGCTTAAATTAGAAATACTGTTCATATATTGGAAATCCGCAATTTATGTGGTCGTTTTAAGGAATAATTAATACAACAACAACAATTTCAATTTGCTTTTAATTACTCATTGTTTTCTGTTTAATTTATTTTATTGATTAGTAATCATAATTGTATTGTTGTCAAGTAATAATAATCGGTTATGATTCTCAATTAGTATTTACTCTAAAACTTCAAATATTAATTCTAAACAAATTACAGAATTCTCATCAATATCATAAGTGATCAATAAAGTAAGCTTATAAAAACCAAGGAATAGACTTTTATCATCACCAAAATCATTTGGTAAATTCTCTATTTTATATTCCCCACGATTAAATGGACAAGAAAAATTACCATAATTTTCCGATAGATCAATCCAAATGTCGTCAATTTCATTTTCTAATAATTGACATAAAGTTGTTGTAATTTGCCAGAATTTTATATAACTATGACTTTCTTTTATACGTGCATACTCCACCAAGGCATCAACCTAAAAAAATCAATTTTACTAAAATTATTACGATTATAGTGAGATTGATGAATTCCAACTGTATTATCGCCAAAATCTCTTCCAACAATTACTGTAAAATTCATCAATTTTTCTGCAAGATCGATGGATGATTCCATTACAATCAATGAAGAATCTACAAAATCACAAAATCGCATTGATACCAATTGCAAAGTTTTACAATCGGTTTGTTGAAATATTTCAGAACTTATTAAAAAAAATATTATTAAAGTTTTATAGAACATGGTAATACTGGTAGTTTATGCGACAATAGAATTAAGCGATTTACTTGTTTTTTATTTTACGTTACCAATGATAAACATCACATAAAGTGTAATTACAAACGGATATAATTAAATTCATGTTAAATGATGCTTTTATGAGGAATAAATGCACCAATGATTATCAAACGGTGGGGCTGCTTAATTGTTGAAATTTGGCCCCCAACTTAAGTGTATCCGGAACAATGGATTCAATTGTGTTATTAATAAGGGGCTAAATCTTATAAATAATTAAAAGCTGTTATGTTATAATCAGGAAATTGAAGAAGTTTTTCGGATAAGGGGCACAATATGGAAGTTACGGTTAGTAAAATATTAATTTTCAAGTTAATGAGAAAATTTCACCATAAATGGGTAATTCTCCAAAAGGTATAATTGAAGCAGGTAAAAACAAATTCTTTACCCAACTAGAACAATCAACTTTCAGAGGACGTTTAAATGTAATTAATTACTTCCGATTTGAATGTCTATTGATATATGTGAACTTCTAGAGTCTTATACCAGATTAGAATCCTTATTAGAAATACATAAATTTACCTGTAATTTCAGTTGTTTATGTATCACGTAGAAATGTACGTGAACATGTAAATGTAATTACATCACCTAATTTGTCAATAGAATTTTTAATAAATCTTGATTTAATAATTGAAATTATAACACGTGTATGGACCGGAATGTTCAATATCTTTGGTACTACTGGAAATTTAATATTCTACAGCTACTTACTAATTTGTACAGATACTACTTTAGATGAAGGATGAAGATAACACAGATCTTGCTCTACTTAATTTTTAAAGAATTAAAGTTCTTATTTAGTTTTCCTTAATGAAAACAAATCATCTGCTGGAAAGTTCAATTTAATTACAGTATTATAAATCCAGTTATTTTGAACTCTCGTCTATAATGAAAGATTGTAGATATTATAATAAATTATAATCTCAATTCACTTTTCATGCTTATAAGGAGCTTTAACTATAAAACTGAGCAGTTTTATTAAAGTTTTCAGGAATTTTTATTCATGGATTGTTGAAAAATTCCCTATTACACATTTTATGTGTAGTTTCATAGTTTGCTTCAGGACACAGCGGTGAAAAAAACATACAGTGAAATAAAAACATGGCAATAGATGATAATAATAAGTGGTTTAAGTAAGTTTGTGTAATTTGGAAAGAAAAAAATACTCAAAAAATATCAACATAAAAATTCTACCGTTAAAAATGTAATGTAATGGGCTAAAAAAAGGATTACTGGTAATAAATATTTACTACTATTTATAGATAAAATTATTGTATACAGGCTGTTTAGCCAGGGTAGTAATAGAGCCCTTCAAAGAATATTTTAAGGATTTGTAGAGTGGTCTCTATAGATAATTTTAGCAAAATTGAAACCTTGTGGTCATTGTGAAGTTAGTCAAAAAGAGGCTCTTCTTGATGATATCGCGATTTTTAAATATTTGTTGCACACATAAAATAACTTATAGAATGACTCAACGTCGGTTTATTTCGTTTTTCTCCATTTTATTCTAGAACTGATAGAAATATTTCACATTTTTGCTAGAAAACAATACGGAGGAAAACGAAAAAAAATAGTGTAAGGAAGTCTTCGAGTAATTCTTAATAATTTAACGTTTGTAGCTCGTTTTCAAAAATCGGGAACAAGTTCAAAACGAGCGTTTTTGATCGACTTTCCAATGAGCTACAAGGTTCTACATTTGCTAAAATGTTATCTACAAATCCTCAAAATATTATTTGCATTCGGTGGAAATGACCACTTTGCACATAGGATAAGTAATTATGTGTAAAAGTTTCTATTATAACATCGATTATTGTGATGAATATTGTTACTTCCAGCACAGTTCTTATTATTAGAAACAAAGCTCCTTTGTAACGATATTTCTTGTGTGGCTTTTTTGGATAAAACAAAAACTCCTACTTGTATCATTTCCATTTTATTTGTGTTGTTTCAATGTTGTTAAAATTATAATAGTAGCAGTTACAATAGGTGCTTTAAAATCGAACAGAACATGGATACACAAATGTATACCTAGTTTGATGTCAGCTGGATTTTCAACCTTGTTTTCATCATGATTTTCAACAATGGATAGTCCTTATTGTTTACTAGAATTTACACAGAATTTTCTACTGAAAAAGTACCGTTTATATACGTTGTATAAAATATTTTCTCTACTCCCATGTTAGAATAGCATCATTCTGTGTTCGAAAACTGTACTGGAATTGATGTCATTCTCTACTCGCACTTAGAATCGCATCATTCTATATTCGAAATCTGTACTGGAATGAATTCATTCCAGTACAGATTTTTCATTCCACAACTGGCAAATTAACCAGTAGCAGCGTAGTATTTGGCTGGTAATCATGGATACGTTATTATTTTGACGTTTAACAGGTAAAATTTTCAATGACATATGTCATTTGGTGTTAAAGTAGGTCTAGCATTTTGTTTGGTAACCATACAACATTACTTGTTTAAAAGCTAACAATTAGAAACCGAAAAATAATTGAGTTGATTCGAGAAATTTCAATTAAAAAATCAATAATTTTATCAAAATGAACAAATTTATTGTTAAAATTGCAACTGGTCGTAAAGAAAATAGTGTATGCAACTCGATAGAATGGCTATTATTTCACTCGTGAAATAATAGCCGTCATTCTAATCTCGTTGCATAATATACTAATCATTAAATGGAGAAAAAACAAATACAGCGTGTTTGGTCTCAGTATGGTGAGTTCTGAGAAACTCCTATTAGTCGACGAGTGATTCGAAAAATATTTTGAGGATTTGTAGAAGAGTCCCTAGGAAATATTTTAGCAAAATTAGGACCTCGTAGCTCATTACAAAGTTGGTCAAAAAACGATCGTTTTGGACAATGTCGCAATTTTAAAAAACGAACAAAACACACAGAACGACTAAAAATGACTCAGAGACCTTCCCAACATTGATTTTTTTCGTTTTTATCCATTGTATTCCAGAGAAAATACGAAGTATTTCCACCTGTTCCAGAATAAAATGGAGAAAAACGAAAAAAATGAATTTTGGGAGGATCCTAAAGTCATTGTAAGTCGTTTTGCGTGTTTAGTTCGCTTTTAAAAATTGCTACATCGTCAGAAATGAGCGGTTTTTAACCAACTTCCAAATGAGCTACGAGGTTCTAATTTTGCTGAAATGTTCTTTAAGGACCCTCATACAAACCCTTGAAATATTTTTCGAATCGCTCGTCGACTAAGAGGAGTTTCTTAGAACTCACCATACTTAGACCAAACACTCTGTATTAGGGTCAAAACATGCCGAAAAAGGGCGATTTTTACACGAATTTTTAACAGCAAGATGGGTGAACATGAGCGATGATGATCACAGATAAAAGGCTATAGAATATTAACAAATTCTGTAGAGATACTTATTGTTAGTGCTATAACAAACTTAACGGGAAAGAGCTGTGCCTAAGAGGATTTTAAACATGACTTAATCAAACTAAAAGTGGTATTCACTAACTTTTGAGAATTGCTTACTGTACCTAAGCGAGATACAAACAGAGTCACTGAACAGAGCTATCTATCTCACTCTCAACAATTTCATTAAATCTAATAATTGAAACGAGAAAATAGAACAACCATCGCGCAAGTTACCACGCAACTATCCTATTTCAGCCATTTCATAGATGACGTTATAGTTACTGCCTTTGTCTCCATTATAAAAACTGAAATAATTTATTTTGATATCATTGAGACGGAATAAGGATAATGTTAGATTAATGATATTTAGAAAATTATAATCTCTCCTTATTGTTTTATAAATAGTCCGAAACCGGTACCGCGAAAATTTATAAAACAATAAGGAGAGATTATAATTTTCTAAATATCATTAATTGAAATAATTTACACAAGACACAAATTTTGATGAGCTAAACTGGGCTTCTATCTTTTCAAAATGATCCAAAAGAAACCCTGATAACGGTTTTATTTAGATATAAATATGAAAAGCGAATCAACTTTTTTATTTAAAAACAAAAAAAAATTTTGATTGAACAGAAACTGTCAACTTTCTACCCTATTTCGCAGGTGGAAAGGGCTCAATTGCTAGAGAATGTGACCGTTATTTGCAGCGTAAGCAACGAGATAGCAGCTCGTCTCTGATAGGTCCGTCAGCGTGCGGGAAAGTGGTCTTTTCACAGAGGCTTCGTTTCCAATCTTGTTAGATAAATAACTATTCTGGTCTTTTGATATAAAGAACTACTGATAATTTGCTATAGTTTCAAGGGTGTATCCTCATTCGATTTAATTACAATAACAAACAGGTAGGACACGCATTTTCTAGAACTGGGGTAGTTATTCAACCGATCGATACTTAATTGTGTATAGCTATTATATCCTTGTCAAATACAACAGTTCTTCCACACTAATTTCTCTAAATAATACAAGTTTATTTTCTGTTTTGCATTGATTTTAAAATAATGAAAATTGCACTGAATTTACACCTGCGAAACAGCGTAAATATTTTGGAACGGAGAAAAAAAGTGGATTTCTAGTGTCGATACCCTCTACCTAATGAGCGGAAATCCTCATTAAGCGAACAAGTTGTGCATTATTTAGAAAATATCGGAAACGTACTTACATTAATTTCAAAATAAGCTAAAATTATTTCTGATTATAATTATTTTATATTTTGATAAATACCTTAGTTGTTAATTGTAAATAAATGAAATGAATTATCCTTATTTCATCCTTTTTATTATGAATATTCACCAAATTTTTATAGAAACATATGATATTTTTATTCAATGCAATATTTGTATAAAGACTGTGAAATTGCATGTTTTTATTGAAAATTTTCCATTATGGAAGTATTTTTTTCTTTCAATAAGAAACCTTTGTAATTGATCAACGTGTGTTGATTTATAAACAAATATTTTATTTTTATCTTGTTTTGCTTTTATTTTTCTCACTCGTAAAAGTCTTTGATATTGAAATATTTTCCATATGTGCACATACACACCCGAAATTACGATTTCAAACGATTTATTCTCTATATTGTTAGTCTGAAAGATTTACCAACAAAACATTTTGGATTTTCCACCATTATGTATGCACATTTAATTCAAAGACGAACACAACTTACAACTTACATAATAATAACAGGTGGATTTTAAATGATGCACGAACTATTCAGACGATTAACAGTGGAACTGTGTCGTATCCTTAAAGGAAACTATTATATGACTTTTCCCTCGGATATGTCTCTCATCCTTTTTTCAATCGTTTTTCATTTCTACCATTTTTTTGCATATCAACTTGTCATAGATATGAAATATTAGAATATCTGAATAGATACAATTTTCTTTATGTTGCTTGCTCTCTTTTATCAAGTCTTTTCAGTTATTTAAATTTAATATATCCATAAATAACAAGAATAATTACAAGTACTGTTGTGATGAGTTATTAATATTAATAACAGTTTATCGGGAAATAATATTTATATTGAAAAATTTATTTATGGGTAGAAAATTACTATATAGCTATTTATGTCTTGTGATGAAATTTTCGTTCCATATGGAATATTGACAATATATGTATGTTGTTTAAATAGATGTAAATATCTGTAACCAATCCATAAAAAATATAAAAGTATTGATCATAACAACAATAATAAAGTATTGAGACTAAATTACCGTACAAGTAAATGAAGAGATTGAGAAACACATTAATATCTTAGTGTTTCACAAGTTGTTGAAATTTAGAAACGAACGTAAAGGACTTGAACTTATTATTGTAAAAATTAGTAAATTCGAACACTTTTAGTCAATTTTAGAGACAAAGCTTTCAGAATATTTTCTTTCTTAATTATTATCCAATTTTTCTACTAAATCAAACTTTTAGTTTCAATTTCAAGAAGGTTTTTGGTAAACCTTGGTCAATTTTAGAGATAAATTCATATCTAGATTTCAAGATAATTTTTCTTCTAAATCATCAATTTTTATCAAGTTCTACTTACTAAGTCTCCAAAAG
The DNA here is from genome assembly GCA_039776855.1 of Mylabris sibirica. Classification (NCBI taxonomy): domain Eukaryota; kingdom Metazoa; phylum Arthropoda; class Insecta; order Coleoptera; family Meloidae; genus Mylabris; species Mylabris sibirica. Next base: position 10,253,526 of record CM077839.1, read on the forward strand.
AAGCGAACTCGGACCCTTTTAATCAATTTTAAAGTAGGTACAAAATTGACATATGTATTTGTATTTGAAAATGTCAACAATATGGTACATAGAACTTTGTATTTTGTATATGTTACATAAATAACTGTTGATGATTAATTAGAAACCATATGCCTATTTATTTTCAATATTTAATATTTTTTTTCGATATTGTTTAATAAACTCAACTGCAAAATCAACAAACGATAAAAAACATAATAAATTAATGAAGATATATTAATGAAAGTCATAATAAATTGACCTATTCTCTCAGTTATTATTATTATTTTTATTTATTTTTCTTCACGTCATTTCCAATAACGGAAATTTATTCTATTTGGCGGAAATACCGAGTGCCTGTTCTAAATGTAGCCAATTCTTATGAAACTCCTATTAGTTAGCGAGTCATTCGAAAAACATTTCAAAGATTAATCGGGCGGTTCCTAGAGAACATTTTAACAAAATTTGAACCTCGTAGCTCATTTGGAATTGGTCAACAATCGCTCGTTTTGGGTGATAATGTAATTTTCAAAAAACAAGGTAAGCACTTGAAACGATTAAGAATGACTTGGAGATCCTCTTAACAATGATTTATTTTCGTTTTTCTGCATTGCATTCTAGAAAAAATGCGAAATATATCCACCTGTCCCAGGATACAATGGTAAAAAAGTTACGCTTGTAGCAATTTTTTGAAGATCGCGACATCCTCAGAAACGAGCATGTTTTGAACTTTCAAACGAGCTACGAGGTTCTAAGTTTGCTAAAATGATCAGTACGGACTTAAGTTAAGGAAATTTTATGGTTCGATAAAATTATAGATTAATGTATATTTTAGTTTGCAAACTCAAATCCTGTCATTATTTATCAGAAAATTCAATTGTAATTGTGAACTTTATTAGAGTTATAAAATAATAATATTAGAATTAATTAAGACGTTTAACACTAACAATAAGTCATTCAACACAGGTATAATAGCAATCCCTCATGGATGGAGCTTCTATTGTTAATATTGCGACACGGGTTCTTAATTTAAATGTCACAAAACCTCTTTTATTCACTTTTGAGTGCAAATATTGATCCGTCTTAGGATTCTTTGAAAAATTGATTTTTCAAAAGACAAAAAACACGGTAAAACCTTCGTCGAGACACCTCAGTATACAGGGTGTTTAATCTAAGTATGGTGAGTTCTAAGAAACTCCTATTACTCGACGAGCGATTCGAAATTTTTTTAAAGATTTGTAGGAGGGTCCAATGCACATTTCAGCAAAATTAGAACCTCGTAGCTCAATTGAAAGTTGGTCAAAAAACGCTAATTTCTGACGATGTAGTGATTTTCAAAAACGAACACGCAACACGACTTAGAATGACTTTAGGATCCTCCCAAAATTGATTTTTTTCGTTTTTTTTTCATTTTATTTTGGAACAGGTGGAAATATTTCGTATTTTCTCTGGAATACAATGGAGAAAAACGAAAAAAATCAATGTTGGGAAGGTCTCTGAGTCATTTTTAGTCGTTCTGCGTTTTGTTCGTTTTTTTTTGAAAATTGCGACATTGTCCAAAACGATCGTTTTTTGACCAACTTTGAAATGAGCTAAGAGGTTCTAATTTTGCTAAAATGTTCCCTAGGGACTCTTCTACAAATCCTCAAAATATTTTTCGAATCGCTCGTCGACTAATAGGAGTTTCTTAGAACTGACCATACTTAGACCAAATACCCTGTATGTTTTAACAGAGAGTATCGAGTCATTTGAGCATAATTCAATTTCATGCAGTTTCGATAAGAGCAAAACTGCACTCTAACAAGTCAATCGGAGGCGTATGATTCCTTGATAATCCAACTGGATTAGTTAACGTTAACAATACGCTTAAGGGGATTCGCGAGTTTGGTTTTGATATGACACAATAACATGGAGATTCCATAAGCGAACTCTTGAGTCGTGTAATTTGTAAACGGCAAGAGGTATCGAGCTCCAAAATACCTCAGTCGATCACAAATTTTATTCTTCATTGGGGGATGTCCGACTTGAGTGGAAAACTAATTGGATTTTCCAAATATCTAAGAATATCATGACTTTTCACCTAAAAAATTAATGTTAAGCGGGGCCGCACAGCTTCTTGCATAGTGAAAATAATTTAATAAAATTTGCATGAATAAATAGAGAAAAGTCAACTGCATTGGGGGACGGGCTTCAAATGTTAATTTTCTTTTCAATTTTTGAAAATATTGAATTTAAAGTGGCACTAAATTTTTGAGCCAAAAGAATTGCGTCTAAACTGTACGTTTTTCCCCTGAATGGTCAACAAAGTGAAATGAAACTTACGTATACGGATAGATAACGAAAGACCTAGGAATTAGTTTGGAGGTGATCGTTTTTTTAGTTTTCTTGTGAAATTACATGAAAAATTGTGAATTCTCTCGAAGTTGTATGGAACCAATCTATGGTTAACATAGTTACTCAGTTGAATAAATAATAGAAAATTAGCTTAAGTCAATAAATAAGATGATGACTATTTTTTACTATAAATTTTACAGACATGTAGAATTCGTTGGAGACCTCAGCTGTCGCTTCAAGAAACCTACAAGACTTTTTTTTATTATTATCACCTACTGGAGTATAAATCTTACTCTACTTACTGATGAGGTGAATATAGAGATTTATGACAAACAAGCTGTTATAAATAGAACAGGGAATCGTAGTAGAATACTTCATATCAATCTAGAAATTCATATACGTTCCATAATAATTGCTCGACTAGGGTAGAAATTGTGAAACCTTTGAATCGTGAACGAAGTCGATTCGATTCGATTTCACTTATTGTTTGAATATACGATATAGTCTTTCTTTCGTTTGAAAAATTTTAATTAAAATCCACTTGATTTCAATCATACTTATTTATTCGTGAATAACTGTTGTTTATTCTTTTTAAGTGTTGAAACGTAGTTTTTTTTGTTGAATGCCTTTAAAACGTCAATTTTATAAAACGTTCTAAATGTGTACGAATGTAATTTTGTTACAATAAAAGTATTCTCTTGAGCAATCAATGTGAACACAAATAAAACCCTTTTATGCACAACACAAGCTAAGTAAATGGTTCCTACATCTTGATTCACTTTGACAAATCGCCTTTTCGTGGTTGATTCTGTAAAAACATTTTTTTGGTTTCATCACTCTTTTTTGCCGATGTTCATATCTCTTTCTACTGAAACTCTGTGCGTGTTCAAGTGAATATAAAATGTAAAGAATAGGCTTTATATTAAATAAGCCATACGTCATTGGTACTATCTATCCACAATCTATATTCAATGAATTTCATGAAAACGTCAATGTAATCAAAGTTTCGAAACATACAACGGAGAACTTTTGTTATCTTCATAAAGTTGAACATTTATCTTTAAATGTATTAATTATAGGAACAAAACTTTAGACAATGTATTGCGTTCAATCGAACCCTCCGTATACATATTTTACAATGATCTTCAAATTCTAAACAATAATAAAACAATTAAATTTGAAAGTCAAGTAAGATGTTGGGTGTGTGAATTATTACCATTTAAAATTAAGCCAATCCCTTGATTAAGCATTGTCAATCAACAACAGCAAGACTATTGTTTAAATTAAGAAATCTGATTTGTAACTTTAATCAACACCTTACAACCTTTAGAAAGATGTTTGGAAGTTTTTTTATTGTAGAAAGACTAAGCTATAATTAGATTAAATCATATAGAGACTTGGCAATGTTAACTAGAATTATTGTGAAAACTTCTTGGAATTTTTCACACATTTTTCGTTCTATCTAAGGAGATTCTAAGGCGCCTTTATAGAATTCTCTTATTACCCTGATAGCTCTTTACAAAATAATTTTCTTAAAAATTTGAAAAGCTCTTTCAATTTGCTATCTAAATTCACCCAATAAATATTATATCAACAATATTAGCTAAGTTTTGATCAGTTATGAAGGAAAACGTGCAAAAAAAGAGGGTCCACGAGTTTTCTCTACCATTCAGAATTTAAAACATTTTTTCAAAGAAAAAATCTTCAGAACATGCACCTTGAAATGCTCTCTCTAACGCACGTTTACTTTTTCCAATATCTTAAAGAACAAGCGAGATATCGATGTTTGTAAATTGGCAATTTTCTTATGTGTAGATAATAGATATTTATGTTTGAAGGATATCCTACTTTTTATGAGACATTCTAAGTCGATTTGCATGTTTAGTTCGCTTTGGAAAATCGCTATACATCGTCAGGGACGAGCGTTTTTTTGACCAACTTCCAAATGAGCTACGAGGTTCTAATTTTGCTGAAATGTCCTCTAAGAACCCTCCAACAAATCCTTGAAATATTTTTCGAATCGTTCGTCGACTAATAGGAGTTTCATAGAATCAACCATATTTAGATTGAACACCCCGTATAAATATTTAAGTTCACTATCTACACACCATATTAATTCTATTGTCATTATCATTACGATTGCATTATTTAGTTGAGATTATTATAGCATTTGTGAATCTTTACAATCTTTCACTGCTTTTATAATATTTTTATTATACAATTATAGACACAAATAGACTGAAAGTGAAACAATATCTGTATATTTTTCATATTCTTAATTAAGTTTTATAACCATCGTCATAAATCTCGTTATATAATCCAATATCGGATAAAATTTGATTTACGTAAATTTTTCCATGTTTACGACACAATAAGAAACAAATTTATTTTGTTGTTAAAATAATAATTGTGTGGGTTGTGTTTGCCATTTCAACCCTAAAGATTTCCTGTCTCTTTTCTCCACTGTATATAATTTATAGGTGTTATGTCGTGTTTATGACAAATATAGATGGTTCAAGCTAAGTTTGTCCAAAGCGATGCATTCAAACAAGGATTTTGGAGTAGTTGTAGTCCGATCGGATCTATTCGTGTTTTTCTTTAATATATTCCCAATGGAGTAAGGGAGAGAGAAAATACACTCGATTGCGTTTCTACTGTAATCGTGATCTACTGTGCATTCATAGTTTTAGCAAACTTTGTTTGATCCATCTATACTTATGCAAGGTAAACGAAACGAAGCTGTTAATAAGCATTGTTACAGAGCCGGATATATAGGGGGGGCAAAGTGTGCACTGCACACGGCGCCGCGCTTTGACCAGCCCCGCAGGGAAGGGTGTCATTTTGTTTTTATTTTGAGTAATTAATTCTCTGTTATCTGTTTATTGTGTGCGTACTGCTGACACGGGACCACCTTAACAATAGTATTCGACTCAGAGCCGGCGCTGATGTATGAGGCGCCTTTGTGCAAACTGCTTTTTCGGCGCCCTTATTTTTTTAGGCACAAAACCGAACTGCACATTCGTTCACTACATATCGCAAAGTAACAATGAGTTGTATTAAGAAATCAACTGCAAAATTTGCGGTTATGCTAAAAAAAAAAATGTCGGTGATATTGTTTTACGATTTTTTTTTCTTTTTTCTTTACTTTGTTCTATGAAATAAATGATAATTGTGCTATTCAAATCACAGATAATATAACGAACTATACAAACAAATTCTATACTTGTATACTTACAATATAAAAAAAAATCAATACATAATATAAACAAATAAAAAACAATATACAAAACAAAAGATAGCAGATTCTTTAATACATTTGTTTTGGCTACAAATAAGTAATTGTTAGCGGCGCCTGTCGTAATATTTCTCATCACTCTTATCAGTCTCTGTATCGAACGAATATTGAAAATGTAGAATTTTGCGAATATAACTGTTGTAGCAATATAATTATTATTATATTAAATTTTCTACCATTACATACGGCTCAATTTGGTGCCCCCTTTTATTTTATAGGCGCCTTTGTGCTTACGCCTTCGACTTGACTTTGTGCAACAAGACAAATAATCTCTCTTGGTAGGTATAGTAGTACTATTGACCAAATTGAAAATACTAAATGACAACGACAGAAAAGTTACTAAAAAGAACATCTTTTACTACAAAAATTCAATTAGGTACATACATACATAATACATATGTATGTCAAAAGTGTCAATTATTTGTTTGAATAAAACCACTTATTTTAATCTAAATTCACCACAAAACAAAAAAAAATACTGATCAGACAATTTACAAATTCCAAATATGGAAGAAAAAAACGTAAAAGCACACGAATAAAAATAACAATAATCAAAATTTACGTAAACAATAGTATGAGAATCTAATCACACAGGCTTACCAGCCCATTCAAAATTTTCAGTTTGGTTAGTAGGAATACTATAGGTAATATCAGGGGCGAATGGGGTTCTATAAAGCGGCCCGGGAAAATAATGTCAGCGGCCCACTAGGGTATTTAATGGCAATGGTTTATTATATCCATCCTTAGTTCCTAAGTTACTAATGAAGTTTTAAATATTATCTTGAGAAGTATTATTAAGTACACTATCAAAAGTGTTACAGATGTGAATAATAAAATAATAGACGTACAAAAAAAATTTAAAAAGACATAAAGAAGGTAATAAAAAATATATCGAGTAATAATTAATACATTAATTCTTGTTTTAATAATGAAGTGGTATATATTAGCCAATTTATCAATAATATCGTCATTCTCTATCTTATTTAATAATAATTTTTCTGCATTCATAATCATGAATGCTTCGAGCCGATTTTCTGATAGGGTACTTCTTAAACGATTTTTAATTTATCGAAGTGTAGAGAAGGATCTTTCACATGCTACCTGAGAAATTTGAAGCGTAAGTCTAGAGATGATCGAGACGTTGAGCATTTACCCCCCTTCATTCTTTGAAAATTTAAATAAGCAGTTGCAATGTGTATACAGGGTGTTTGGTCTAAGTATGGTAGTTCTAAGAAACTCCTATTAGTCGACGAGCGACTAAAAAAATATTTTAAGGATTTGTAGGAGCGTCCTTAAAGAACATGTCAGCAAAATTAGAGCCTCATAGCTCATTTGAAAGTTGGTCAAAAAACGCTCATTTCTGACGATATAGTGATTTTCAAAAACTAACTAAGCACGCAAAACGACTTAGAATGACTTTAGGATCCTCCCAAAATTGATTTTTTTCGTTTTTCTCCATATTATTCTGGAACAGGTGGAAATATTTCGTATTTTCTTTGGAATACAATGGAGAAAAACGAAAAAAATCAATTTTGGGAAAGTCTCTGAGTCATTTTTAGTCGTTCTGCATGTTTTTATCCGGTTTTTAAAATTGCTAAATTTTCCAAAACGATCGTTTTTACCCATTTTGAAATGAGCTACGAGGTTCTAATTTGCTAAAATGGTTTCTAGGGACTCTTCTACAAATCCTCAAAATATTTTTCGAATCGCTCATCGACTAATAGGAGTTTCTTAGAACTCATCATACTTAGACCAAACATCCTGTATAAAAAAAAACACCAATTCTTGCAAAATCCGTATAATGTATTCTGTTATCTCTTTATTTTATTGTGTCTCGGTTTTTTTCTCCATGTCGATGCCGATAAGGAAGTTCACAGATGAAATGGTCGAATTGAGTAGGTACTATAGGTAATATTATATTATAACACGTGTGCAAATGTTTAATTGAAGGATAATTAGAAATGAGCATTGAAAACTATAAATCATACCATCGTATTTCTAATGTAGTCATAAAATGCGGGTTTTATTTTTTCTTTAAATTAGGATAATGTGATAAAAAATATTTGTTGCTTATTATTATACATATACATATATTCCAAAAAAAAAAACACCTTTAAAATATACTGTCAGCCAAATCGTTAGTGAGGGCCTTCCATTTTTTCGATAGCGGCCCATCACAGCGCGGCCCACCGGGAAAATTCCCGAACTCCCGGTGGGCCCATCCGCCCCTGGGTAATATTTAACTAATAGTTTCGTCTAGATTTAGTTTTTGTCAAAAAATTTATAGAAAATGACGAGCAGAGATAGAGACCGAGGAAGAAAATATGTTGGCGGGGCTGAAAAAGAAAGAAAGAGAAAATCGAAGGAAGAATTTCTTAGTAGCCTAAAAGGATCTATGGCTAAGTATTTGAAAAAAGAGGACATACAAAAGCCAGAGAAGGACGCCGAAAACGAGAAGACTTTAAATGTTTTAAAAGAAAAATCTGACGATTTACTTGAATGCGATGCTCAAGTTCACGTAAATTGTACAATCACAAGTGCATCACAATCACAATCTACAGATGTACCACCACATATTGATAGAGCAGATCCTGTTATTGATGATGATATGAAAAACGAAAATGATGATTCAAACACAAACCGAGATCTTCCTCAGGTACAAGATCCAGGTCTCTGGCCCGCAAAATTGAACTCAGGATACAGAAATTATTTACTGGAGAAAGGTCCACTTCAAACAACTTTACCGGCTTATCCAAAAAAATGAATCAAATAGAAGTTTTTCTAATGTTTATTACAAAAGAAAAATGAATAATGGTGAACTCATGGATCGAGAGTGGCTTGTTTACTCAAAAACTACAAATTCAATTTTTTGTTTTCCATGCAAGCTTTTTACTTTGGAAGCTACAGGTCAACTTGGAAATGAAGGATTAAATGACTGGCAACATGCTAGTTCCCGGTTAAAAAAACATTAAACCTCTAATAGTCATTTTAAAGCCATCAGCCTTTGGCATGAAGCAAGGACACGAATTTTGTAAAATTTTTCCGTAAGTAAACAAAGTCAGCAATTGTATTTAGTGGAGAAACAAAAATGGCGAAATATCCTAGATAGAATCATATCTATAATCAAATACTTGGCAGAACATAATTTGGCGCTAAGGGGTTCGTCTGACCAATTATTTTCGGAAAACAACGGCAATTTTTTAGGTCTTGTTGAACTTTTGGCAAAGTACGATCCTATTCTTAAGGAACATGTCGATACAACAGTGACAAATAAAGATAGAAAACACCATTATCTTAGTAAAACTATACAGAACGAAATAATTTCTTTAATGGGCAACAGAATTATTCACACAATAACTGAAAGAGTTCAAGCTTCAAAATATTATTCGGTGATTTTGGATTGTACTCCTGACTTGTCTCATGAAGAACAGCTATCGTGCATTTTACGATATGTTTACGTGTCAGATGATAACGTCGAAATAAATGAAAGTTTTACAGGATTTTTAATTGTAAAAGATTGTACTGGTGCTGGTTTAGCTGATACATTAATATCACACTTAGAACATTTGGGTCTTGAACTATCCAATTGTAGAGGCCAAGCTTACGACAATGGGGCAAACATGAAGGGTTATAAGTCTGGAGTGCAGGCTCAAATAATTAAACAAAATCCACGAGCTTTTTTCACACCTTGTGGATGTCATAATTTAAACCTTTTGTTGGGGGATATTGCGCATGCGTCACCTAAAGCAGTTGCCTATTTTGGAATTGTTCAACGTATTTATACGTTTCTTTATGCCTCTAATTATAGATACGATGTCGCAAAAAAATATTTATCAATTACTCCAAAAGCATTATCGGAAACTCGTTGGGAATGTCGCGTCGAAAGTATTAAGGCAATTAGATTTCAAATTAAAGAAATTCTTCAGGTATTTGAAGAAATTAAAAAAAATTCTAAGGATCCTAAAAGTGTGAGTGAAGCGAATTCTTTACTAAAAGTAATCGGTTCTTTTTTTTTATTCTTTCTAATGTAATATGGTATGAGATGTTGGTTGAAGTAAACAGAGTAAGCAAAATTATGCAACAAAGGGATATGCAAATGGATGTAGCTCTATCACATTTGGACAATCTCAATAAAATGTTAAAGAATTTTAGAAATACTGGATATGAATCTAGCTTAAAATTGGCGAAGAAGATTGCTGCGGAAAATGGAATTGAACCTTTATTTCCAGAAAAAAGATCCTTGAAAGTAAAAAGGCAATTTGACTATGAAAGCATGGATGAGGGTATAGTTGATGAAGAAGAAAAATATCGTGTAGATTATTTTCTTTTAATAGTGGATCGTGCAATTGAATCCTTTAACCAAAGATTTGAATTATTCGAAACGCATCGGTCATCATTTGGATTTTTATATAATTTTAAAAACCTTTGTGCAATTTCGAATGAAGATTTATTAAAAAACTGTATGGACCTTCACACAATATTAAAGGATGACAGTAGTTGTGATATAGATGGTGTTGAGCTCTATGAAGAACTGAAATCATTAATTACAATAGTTAAGGATAAATGCAATTCGTTGTTGAATATTCTAGAGTATCTAGTTAGAAATAAACTTAATTTTGTCTATCCCAATACATTCATTGCTCTAAGAATTTTACTCACCCTTCCAGTAACTGTTGCTTCCGCAGAGCGTAGTTTTTCTAAATTAAAACTAATTAAAAATTACCTCCGCTCGACTATATCGCAACAGAGACTAGTTGGGCTATCGTTAATTTCAATTGAAAAAAGCATTTGTAATGGGATAGATTTTTCCCAATTTATAGACGATTTTGCTGCGAAAAAAGCACGCAACATTAAATTATAATAAAATATGAAGGTTTTTTTTGTTTGTCTTAAAATATAATAGTTTCGTTAATTTTGAATTTTCTGTTATTTTATTTTTCTAGTTATTTTTTTATTAAATGGTACATGTGTATATTTATAATAAGTATATAAAAGTTGTTTTTCTTGGCCCCGCATTTATTTTTGCACACAGCCCCGCAAACCCTAAGACCGGCTCTGCATTGTTATGTATATTCATAACGAAAACAGCTCATAAAATAATAAGCTTTTTCAAAATGAGAAATGTTGAGAAAACGTGAATGGTACAGACACGTGGCTACAAACGTGAACACAACAAAAGCGATTATAATTACTGGTGTTTTTTTTCATTTATTTGTTACGTATTTGTTCTGTATTATGAGAATGTCCCGGTTGAGTTTCCTTTATATAAGAAAATGGAATTTTATTGGTTTATATTCGATAAATGGAAGTGATCGAAATTAACTATTTTTAATTCATGGATTCACAATAGGAAAGCTTACAACAAAAAAATCAAGTTTTACTATTTCAAATATATTATCCTTTAATATACAGGGTGTGTCGTAAGTAACGCATTTCAACGTAGAGACCAGATAGGGGACGAAATTCTAAGATAAAAAGTCTTGAAGCACAGGTAATTAGTATTTAATTAAATTAGGTAAGTAGCCAATCAGTAGCGATAAAAACAGAGCGGGGAAGAGACTTATTAATGAGGCGTGGACAAGAGAAGCGACAGATGTTGACAATAAGAGTGCTCTCACAGCGCCAAACAATACTGGTAATCAAAATTAACTATTAATAAATATTATAGCGTTGTGAGAGCTACCTTACTGTCAACATCAGGGCCACCTGCTTGCTAACTTTTCCGCTTCCCACGTTCCACCATCCAGACTCCTCCCCGCTGTCCTTTTTAACAGTATTGCAAGCAGTTGATTGGATATTTTATTTAATTAATAACTAATTATCTGTGCGTCAAATGAGAAAATGATACCTATAGGAATTTTCGTCTTAAAATTCCAATCTCTATGTGGCCCTTATGCTGAAATGCGCGATTTACGGGACACCCTGTATATTATTAAAATTATGGAAACATCTCTTTTTTGTTAAATCGAAAAATAATTAATTATTACAACTAAGAATTTAATTCCAAATTGCATTAAAAAAGCTGCATGTTTCAATTCATTGTAACTGAATAAATTATTTTCACAAAAAAAAAAAATAGTGACCGGTAAGTGGTAAGTATTCACCAGTATTGACGTATTTCTTTTTTAGCTCCCCTGGGAAGACTGTCACACGTCACATGTTTTAAAACCTCAACTAACGATAAAAGAGAATTCTAGTTGAAAATCAACTAAAAGTGTTTGAATCCTTTTTTTGCGATCTATTGTTAGAATGCCTTAAGGACTGGCGCTTCAGAGGCAGAACCGTTGTAATAAGTTTGATTGCCCGGGACATTTTTCATGCCTCCATCACATTATTTATAAAACTGGCACATTTTACAACAAAAACAACAACACGATAAACAGTCCCGTATAACGCTTAAGATTTCTGCTTTTTTTCGTTTTTTATATTTATATTGAAGATGCCAAGCAAGTGCAATGTGAATACTTTTCCGAACCGTGCGGAAATATTTCCGCACGTTTGCTTAGCAACGCTGCATTGTATATTTACTATTTACTACAGTTTAATGTTTTCCAAACCTCATGCACTATTCAAAAATCTCATAAGGAGACCTTGTTCAGAGGTAAAAACATAGTTAAAACTACTTTAAATCAACTAAATCTTGACAAACCAGTGGTAAAATTCAAATTATTGTGCAAGGACAAAAATGTCTCAAATCCTGGATTTAAAATCGTGAAAAGCGTTCACAAGATACTAAATTAATGCATCAATGGTAAGATTTTCTAAAAACTGATAATTTACAACAGGATCTTTTTAAATTTCTGATTAAAAATCGCAAATTCTATTCAAAAAGCGGTTCGCCAAATAAAAAAAATCTCCAAAGGCAGCAAGTACCTTATATAGCGAATTTTTTTATGTATCTACATGCTGAAATATTATTAATCTCGTCATAAGCTAATTTTTTTTAAAAAAATTCGCTAATAATAAAAGAAGAAATAGACGAAGCACAAAAGATAATTTAACTATTAAAAAAGTCATAAAACTTTGTAAAAATCGTAATTAAAATTGACTAAATTTTGCCGTTTAGAAGCGGCAACGTTGCCAATGAGTATGTGGATATTTTGGGGGTTGGCTATACTGACACTCATGTATGCACAAATAATCGGGCGGGCATTTTCAAATGTTCAAATTGTTAACAATTGAAAATTTTAATGTATTTTCACTCATTTGAAATTTTTTTGTTTGTCTAATATTAACTGTCAAAATTAGTTGCCTTCTGCGATTTTCAATTTTTTTTCTAATATCAATTGTCAGAACATATTGGCCACCTGAGATATCCGATTATACTGTTAATACTCAATAAAGAGATTTTTGCATTTTTCATGCGATCCAACGAACCGATTTTGATGATTTTTTTCCTGTGTCATAGAGAATGGTCGGCTCTACTGTTATTTTAATTTTCATCAAAATCTAAGCAAATGTAATATTGAAAATGATTTTTTTTAACATTTCTTCAGCTCTTATTCCAAAAGTGTTGGCCTTACCAGTCTGGCCAACGAACTCATCCAAGCTATCCCAAAGACCGATTTTTGTACCAAGTTTCATTAAAATTGGAGTATTTTTACGGCATATAAATTCGTTAAAATTTTTATATATATATAAAAATTTTAACGAACGGTGGATATGGGTTCCTGAGGTCCCAAAACGAACTTCTGTGCAAAAATTTTTCGGAAATTCAAAAGTGAGGATCTCGTCATTAGCTAATTTTTTTTAAAAAAATTCGCTAAAACTGATAATTTAAGATGGAAATGTCTCAAAATTTAAACTTAAAGTCAAGAATTAATCTAAAAAATTGACTTCAAATGTCCAAATTTCAGTATTTAACAATTTAACGGTCATTTTTTTAGCAGTATTAAATCACAAAATTCATTATTTTTTTCAGAATTTATCTCAATTAAGAAACTTCTCCTATGTCCTTTGATCCGTGTATTTTGGCCTCACAAGTGTTGTTATGTAATCTGTTTATGATCATTTGGATCAATAAATATAAAATTAACAACGGTGTAAATTAATTTAAATTAATTAGTAATTTAAAGAAGCATTCAACTCGTTTTCTTGTTCTAAAAGGAAATTTACATTACATGCAACAAATTTATAGTAACACGTATATTCTTATTAGAATAGCAATGAAATAGAGAACAATGTATTCATACTTACTGTACTTATTCAGCTTCCACTGTTTCCTCTAACTTCTTGAAAATCACTGAAACGTGCCCTGAAATCCCTCATTTTCTGATGACTATCCTTGTAAATCAGAATAAATCCAAGATTATCCTGGTTGTGTTTGTCACCATATCATTGATTTTTTTTCTTCTTTTGGTTAACTGGACTATTGTGTAGGATACTCATCTTAACAAGATGCTTTCAAACCTTGAACTTATGGATTAGACGATCGGGTAAATATAAAAATTTCTGTTTATTATGTAACGCATGTCTTTAACAGCCTGTAAATGATTACAGACAACCATAAAAATTCTATTGGGAAAGTCTATACCTAATTATAAGCAAAAATATTATAATCATTTGAGGAATGGTCTTTTACATAAACAAAATGCTAAAAAGATTCAAAACTTTTACGTCATTTAGTATTTCAGTGGCCATCCTGTATACAACGATTTATTTGTTTTTCAAATTCTTGAAGAGTTTCAATAAATTATCTAATTCAATAAGTATAAATACCATTTATAAATCTCTATATTTTCTATCTGTTGGTAGATACACGAAAGACAATTTGATAAAGTCACTTATTGTATCGTTCATTGTTCTAGATAGAGTCGCTCTTGAGTAGAATTCTACTTAAAAAAGTAATTAAATATTTTCCATACTCGATTCTTTTCTATGAAGGTCCTAAATCAGTGGAGATTTATTAAGATTCTTACCGAAATTAATAAAAAAAGAACCAAAGCTTCAGTGCGCTATCCGGTAGAACAAGGGAAATTTTGATGACTTTCTCCTAGAATCTTAGTTTATTAAGTTGATAGGGTTGTTGCTTCATGTGTCGCTTGAATCTGTTGGTAATGAGCGTATATTTCATCAAAATTTCATTCTCATATTTTCGTTACGCTTTATATTCAATTGAATTCAATGTTTGTACTCCAAGTAATTAACAGTTTAATTTCACAAGATTAGATTTAATTTGTTCAGCTTTTCAAAAAAAATCAGTTAAACAAAGGGCTGTGGAGCCGGAGTCAGAGCCGGAACCATGGAACCGGACAATTTTGGAGGAGCCGGAGCTTAGCTTTGATTCTTGAATATTAATTTAGAGGAGTCGGAGCTGCAGCTGGGAGCCTTAAAACTCCTTGTGGATTTAATATCAGAAAATACGCCAGACAATCCCTGGTAAAAAAATTTCCTTCTTTTGAACGTAACGCAGTTACAGCTACAGTACTGCAAAGCTGTAACTGTAAAATTTTTTAACTACATTTAGTAGCGTAATTGAAGTCCCATTGCCGCAAAATTGAATTTATGTTTAACATTTAAGGCCCCAAAAATGTTTATTGTAATGGAGCTGGAGCCGGAGCTATAACCTCAATTTGAAAACAATTATTCCGGAGCTGGAGTTGGAGTTAAAGCTTGGATATACTGTGGCTCCGGTCTCAGAGCGGAGCTCAGCCTATTTCAAGCTAGTTTCCCTGACTTGCAAACATCATAATCAGTATTTTAAAGCGGTCTACACAGAGGCTAATTTATAGGGACGATCTGTAGGGGAAATAGAGTGGGAAGCCCCATTCCGAGGTGCCTATTTATGTGCTAATCTGCAGGGCCCCCACTCTATTTCCCCTACAAATCGTCCCTAAAAATTGGTATGTGTGTAGGCCGCTTAATTTCGATGTTGAGAAAATGGATCACAAAGGAAATCCGAACTTCTCAATTCAAATACAAGTCGCTTCATCCTTGGATAATTGTCTAAAATCTGAGCGTAATAGTTCTATATTATAAATAATTTTTTAGTTATTTCTATTGAAATATGTCTATTTTTAGAGAATATTTTTAAATCTCGCGCTCTACACAACTGTAAAGCAAGTAAGTTTCTTTAATAAGCAATCATTTACTGATTATAGAAATTAAGATGGAAAACCAGTCAATATTCAAGCAAAAGTGGCTAAAATTAGATAATTTATTTAATTAATCAGTAATTATTACTATTGTACTTAATTTAAGAGCTACAAATAGATAGTAGAGCTAGTAAATATAAGCGTTGCCAAATTTACAAATTTTCTGTCATTTACTGATAAATAAGATATTTTATCGTACTTTACAATACATTACAAGTACTTTGAATTTTCAGTTTTACCAGAGTAGTTTAAATTATCTGTATATGTATATTTCTTGCACTTCTTATCTGCGTATGAAAATAAATATCCAACCAGTAACTAGACAAGTAGTAGGTATTGAATAAATAACTGAAGTATGAACTCAATTTTTATAATTACGTAATACAACTAAAATATAAATATAAATAAATATCAATTTTAGCCCCATAATGGGCAAGTATTCCAGAAAATGTTGATTTTTATATTCTACAATAATCTACTGAATATTTGCAAATTGTGCTTGTATTGCGATTTGGCAACATTGTTGTGGACTTTGACAGTGAGTTGACATTTTAAGCGAGGTTATTTTTAAAAAAGTTTACCCCCTATTTTCAAGTTTTATTAAAACTACCCCTTAAAAATGACGACGAAACCTAACGATAAATTATTGCGTGTTACTCAAATGAACGCAATTTTCTTAGATAATGAAATTTATAGAACATTCCAACAATTGATACAAGATACAACCAGGCATCTTCCAGTATGTTTATTATTTTTTTAAAATTATTTAAGATTTATTAATTATAATTTTAATGAGGTTTTCTTTTTATTATAGCCAGGACTCACAGCCCCGTATGAACCAGAAATTAATCTAATCGTTAAATTAGCATTATTAAGGAATTCTATTTTGCATAATGGAAGTACCTTTGGACAACAATTGTTAACAATAAAATACGATAATATGT
This sequence comes from Mylabris sibirica, assembly GCA_039776855.1. Taxonomy (NCBI): domain Eukaryota; kingdom Metazoa; phylum Arthropoda; class Insecta; order Coleoptera; family Meloidae; genus Mylabris; species Mylabris sibirica. The sequence goes on from CM077839.1 coordinate 10,270,211, forward strand.
CGAATTTAAAACGTATTTTATATATTTTTGGTAGTTGTTTAGATTATATTAAGACACGTTTTGAATTATGGAAACCGTCACATAGTTTCAATAATACAATATTTAAAATTCATATCATCATCGTTTTGTTGAATTTTATAAATATGTCGATTTTCTTACGAAACGGCTCGAAACCTTTACTAATCGAACGTGTATTGGGTTTAGAACAGGTTTATGAATCGGGCAGTGCACCTCGATTTGTGCAATCGAAATATCTAGCAAGAGAATTATTATGGAATGGTTTTATTGTAAATTTTGAATAATTCCTTTAAACAACAATTTAATACAATTTTTATTTAGGAAATATTAATTCATGTTGTTCCATTGATAAATTACCATAAAATACGGCGCACCATTAAAAACTATAATTGGTTCCATAAACGACCGACTTATGTTGTCATGGGTGAACGTGATATTAATACAAATACCAAATGTGCCCATTGTGGAGAACCACCAATATTGCCACATCATATGGGTTGTTCCCATGTTTTCTGCTATGTTTGTCTTAAAGTATCTCTTTGTTTATTTTTAATAATTAATTGTATTATAATGATGAAAATTTTCAGGCTAATCAAGAAGCTGATTCTAAATACGAATGTCCAATTTGCGAACACAGAAATCCAAACACATTATGTGATCGTGTTACTGTGATTTAAAACAAAAAGTACAATTAATTTTTAGTGATTTTTATTAAAATGTAGTTTATATACAGGGGTAAATTGTTGAAAAAATATAGTAACTTTTATCGGAGGTGGAATAAAATTTCAGTCTCAATGTTTTGTTTTCTTTAAAATAAAAAAAAAACAGTTATGAATTCATTTGTGTTAAAGATCCAGCAAAACGCGTTTCTGAAAATTGAAATAAAAATTACTAAATTGATAATTTTAAAATAAATTCATAAAGATTACGTTGTAGTATTGTTGGTATTCGTTTCTCTGAACAAAATTGTGCCAAACAATAGAATCCTATTGTTATTGCCATTATTACAGCTGCTGATATTAAAAAGATATATTCTTCATGTTTACGATATTTACAACATTGATAACTCCACATGGCTCTTGTTGTGTTCATCTGGAAAGAATAAAGAAATCAATTTTATAAAACACAAGAAGTATTGTAGCGCCATGTTAGCTCTCAATCTAAAATTTGTCTATAAAAAGAAACATGTACATAACGATCACTATGTACAGTCAAGTGCGCAAAAATTTTGATGACCCTTGGTGAGAATTTTGGCCTGTTTTACATAGATTGAACCGTTCTTCTACCATTGTTGGTATTGGGGATGAACCGAAGCTGCTTTATTGCTTTACCCGTTTTGACTGTAGTAGCTGTTGAAGTTGAGCTGTAAATAAATCTTCACCGTTAAAACTTTTCCGCACTTAACTGTACGAGTTTTACAAGATCACCTAAGCTACTACTCTATTAAGTTATTTCATTTAAACAATATTGATTTCAATCATCCATTATTATACAAATAACATGAGAATTTCTTTTTAACAATATACGTTTTTTACTTTACATTACAACTTACAGTAGTCACTAATATACTCTAAAAATAGACGATTCGTATCAAACTCCTGTTATTTGGAGAGCCATTTAAAAAATATTTCAAAGATTTATAGGAAGGTGCCTAGATATCATTTTAGCAAAATTAGAACCTTGTAGCCGATTTGGCAGTTGGTCTTAAAACGCTCGTTTTGGATAAGGTCACGATTTTCAAAAACGACTGAGAATGACTCGAAGACCCTCCCAAAATCATTTATTGTTTCGTTTTTCCCCATCATATTCTAGAAAAAAACATTTCCCCCACTCCTGAACAAAATGTTGAAAAACAAAAAAAAAACAATCTTGAGAGGATCCCCGAGTCATTTTAAGTCGTCTGACGTGTACAGCTCGTTTCTGAATATCGCGACCTCGTCAAAAGAAGCGGTTTTTGACCAACTTCTAATTTTGCTAAAATGATTTCTAGACACCCTGCTATAAATGCTTCAAATCGATCGCCAAATAATAGGAGTTTGATACGAGTCGTCTACTTTTAGAGCAACAGGGCGGTTTAAAAAAATAGAGAGAAGGTAAATGAGATCTCGCGTGTTGTTTACGATATATAATCGTGCAATAGCACGTGGGAAAGAGCATTTCTTGGTGCAGAACAAAAACGTTTCTATTTTGGAAAATTTTGAGTAAATTCGGAACTATGGAGGATTACCTTGGAGCATTTTTTATTTATATTTTCCCCCATAACACAGTTTATGTGATTAGTTTTAATTGAAACATAAAAAAAAAACAATATCAAATTGAAAGAGCTCTTAAAATCTTTGAAAAATTTTCCCAACGGTTTGTTAAGTTTCCGAAACCTGAAGAAAAACGGGCAAATCCGTTTTCACGAGTTTGGCCGCAATTTTAAGGATCTAAAACTAGACGATATTTTGTTTAGAAGCTTATAAATGGCGCATAAACCCTGCAATCACAGAAAATGCAATTTTTGATAATTCTAGAAAAATTCATTTTCATCTAATAAGAATAACTATTTTTCATTGAAATTTCTAGTTTGTAAATTTTTATTTTATTATCTGATAAAATTTAAAGAACTTTTATACACAATTGGCAATTGCTAATAGAAATATTGATGATATATTGTGCATTTGTCCACAAAACTTTAGGTCCTAATTAGAATAAAAGTGAAGAATATTACATTTTACATTATCATCATTAAAAGTTTTACAATTCAGTGAGTTTTGAAATAAATGATAATTGGATCGTGGGAGTTCAGGGCAAAAAGTATTGTAGTGATTAAACACAATTCGTTTCCGGTTTGCCAATTTGACTGTTTTTCCTTAATTGCTTCAGTTTGATTCATCAATCGTTGACAATACACGATTGAATTTATGGTTCGCTACCTTGAGATCAGTTGAAAATATACACCTTTGTAATTGTGGAAATTCTCCGTTATTTTTCAAATAATTTTACTGTCAACAATCCATTTTCTATCACCAGCTATCAATCGCTTTTTAAAATACCTTTATGTGTACAAGAAATTCGTCAAAATTGTTGCATGTTCAAGTATTAGTTTTGAATTCTTGACTCTTTAGTAGTCAATTCATAAATCCTTGAAATACGCTTTCAATTACACGATAATTAATATTAAACGCCCTGTTAAATATCAAATTTCAGCTGACGATCAATTAGCTTCATTTCAAACGACCTAAATAATTTCTAATTACCCCAACAATAACGAGTCAGTAAAAGTAAAATGCACAATTTTCTAAAGTTTCTAGTTTCAATTGCCAGAATAATATACCGAAAAAATCGAGAAAAAGAATAGAAGAAACGAATAGAATAGTTAAGACATATTTTAACATCATTTAAAACGTAATGTCACATATTAAATCCGTATTCTTTAAAAAGCTTATCATCTAAGGCTACCCAGTTCAGAAATTTGTAAGGTAGTCCAAAGAAACCATTTTAGCAAAATTAGAACTTCGTAGCTTATTTGGGAGCCTGTGAAAAATGCTCGTTTAGGATAATGTCGTGATTTTCAAAAACCAGCTAAGCACTTGAAACCTACAAAGTTCCAAGTTTGCTAAAATGCTCCCCAGAGACTTCGTACAAATCCGTGAAACATTCTTTGAATCGCTCGCCAACTCTAAGAACTAGTTAGTCACAAATAAAAGCACTATATAAGGAACTTACAACATCTACAATATCCATACAAACACCAATCTTCTCGTTTTCATTACTAATACTTTGATAAAAATCGGTTAAATCAAGATAATCACCCATACAAGTTGTACATAATGTTGTATTATCAATATCAGAACGATTAATACATGACATTAAGTCATTATATTTATCATTGAATTTGATTGTTTCTTCTGAACGATTCTTTGTTAGACTTCCATTAACAATTTGAAAACATTCTAAAACTTACATTTTTTAGTGATCATGAAAATTTGGACCTACTAAAAATTCGGTTAGAGTGTAGGACTTGATATAAGACGTTGGTGCATAAAATTCTAAGGATGTTGATGACGATTTTGATGGTTCTTTGGATTTCGTCATTTATTCACAAAATTTTATTCATGTACAACTGATAGAATCTTCAAAATATAAAAGCTCTACTCTTACCGAAGATTAGTTTTTATTTACCGTAACATTTAGCTCGATTCCACAAATTATATACGTTTTCATACAATGATTGTATGATTTGTAAACGATCTAAATTAATAAAATGATCAATACATGTTTTCCCATTCTCTTTATACATATGCATATTTTTATAACTATTCAACACATCTATATAATTATTTACACATCCTTGACATAATGTTATAGGATGTGCATTCATTATTGCACATGATATAAAAGATGATGTTGTATTTGCAAAGTCTTCCTTAAATATTGTACAATTCGTCTCAAATTCTACACTATGAGAACTGCAAAAATAAAATTATAAATTAGGATAAAACTAAATAAATGAATCTAACATAGCTTACCTGCATAAATGTGGAATATATAAAATTAAAGAAATTGTTACCATAATTGATGACATGATTATTAACAGTATTATTACATTGTTTGGTTGTATAACCGCAATTATTTAATTATTATCACTTATCACTTTCTTATCATTATACAACTTAACCTCAAACATTGAAACATGATTCGCATAACTTGATCTAACTATAGTATGTATGTAACTATGACTATAGTATGTCATTTGCGCGCGCGTATCCAAATCGCGTAAAGTTGTACACTGTTGCCATATTCATATCTGTTTTCTGTTTTTTTTTAGAATTGTAGTGTTTAGGGCAGTTTAAGTGTGAGTGGTACTCTTTATAAGATAGTATGATTAGCCAATTTCTCCATTTTTTTTTTAAATTACTTGTGAAACCACAAAATAGTGGTATTACAACCCCTTTCGACTTCAAATGTCAATAAAGGGTGACCCGCAGATAGGGGATGAAATTCTAAGACGAAAACTCCTGTACCATTTTTCATTTGAGGTACAAGCAATTAGTAATTAATCAAAATAAGTAGCCAATTAGGCGCTGTCTTATTGTTAGTTTGACCAGATATCGCGCCAGCCTGCTTACTGATCCGCTTCCCACGTCCTTCTCTCTTTTTATCGCTATTGTGAGCACCTGATTAGCTACTTAATTTAATTAATTACTAATTTTTTGTGGGTCAGGTAAAAACATGGTATAGAACTTTACGTTTTAGAATTTCATCCCCTATCTGCCCTCAAGAGATTGTACTAGATTTATGAAAGAGCCTGTATACAGTAAATTCCATTTCAATAGAGACATGGGAGAAACATTGGTCCCGCCCATGTCCCATCTTTGTCAAAATCAACGATTATGAATTCTTACAAGGATTGCTCATGAACCACATTTTTTCGGCATCCCCACTCTTGTCGTCTCCAGTGACGTCATTCGCGTACATACAGATACGGATAGACATCGATGGAGACAGGTAGCTATGCCTGTCTCTATCATGTATATGTAGGTATGCTAACTATCCGTCAATGACGTCAAATATTTGGCTTATATGGAGAGTATAGGCAATGAGCAATCATTGTAAGTTTACAATCGTTGTGTCAACATCACATGTTTCATGAATAACAGACAGAAATACCAAATCCACAAACCAGATCGTTATCTTTTAAAATAGAAAGTCTTGAAGGTTCTTTATTACAAAGGAAATTGCTTTGTTTGGTCAAAGGACTAAGGGTTGGGGATAATTTCCGCCATAATTTTTAATTTCTAGACAACCTTCGCTCTCTCTGTCTCTTTCTAACTAATATGTAAGTAGTTTAAATAGGGTTCCATTTAAAATAAGCAAGTTATTATAGTTTGAAAATTGCCTGAAAGAAAAATTTATTTCAGCCGAAAGCTGAAAGATAATTGAATTCTGTTTGAATTGATCAAAAGTACATTATTTGTAATACTTAAATTCCAAGTCTCAATATTTCAAATGCTATGGCTTGAAAAATATGAATTTTTCAATCAAACACTGTAAATTTTAAAATTGTATTAAAAGTTAAAATATCTGAAAAACCTTTAGCGCTAGACCATGGATCATGTTATCAAAGTCCCCTTCGATTTCATCAAAGAATTCAAAAATGCAATAAAAAATATACCATTCCATTTAAAATAAGAGAGTAGGGTGCACTACCCCATATAAGAGGGGTAGCTAGAACAACGAAAATATTTTCTAAAGGTAGTTCAGGTGCCAAAACGGCCACATACCAAATTTCATAAAGTTCCATCAAGTAGAACTTCTTATACTTTTGGGGTTCCATCCTCTTGGCTCACCCTGTATACTGCTTATTTATTCTAGCAATAAGCGTGCCGTGAAATCGATTTTTTCATTCAACTTATAGGGTCGGTATATCTTCTGAATAAAATGGTGTATGTGGCATCGTTGCAATTTGATTTGAAATTTCCTTCATTTGAATTTGGGCGCTCAAATAGTATTAGAATATCTTACACATGTCCTTTATTTTTCTAAATATTTGTAAGTCCAGTCAGTAATTCATTTAAATTCAACAAAAGTTAAACTAATCAACCAAGTTAATTAATTCTATTACTGATTAATAACGGAGTATTTATTTCTAATATTTGATAATATGAAAAACAAAACAAGTTATTCTATTCTATAACTAAATATTGCTTCAAAAATAATAATTCTAATAACGAAAATTAAATGAATATTTCTACCGTTCAAATAGTAGCAGGTGAATATCTTCCATTTTCAATCACAGTAACATCATTAGCACCATCGCCCATGTCTTCATCCGATTGGCAGATCGACATATCAAAATTTGGATCATCAAACAGATCACGAATAGCTTTCAATATTGGACGATTTTGTATAACAGTATCACCTTTCTTATTATTATTGCCTTTAATTAATTCAATATCGACTTGTGGAATTCTGCAAATAAATTGAAACAATATAACTAAAAATTAAAATTAAATTAATATAAGGAAATTACATATTTAAAGCTTCAAACGTTCCAGACTTTGCATCATCATAACTTTTCTGTGTCTCAACACAAACACCATATTCTTTACAGTTTCTAATAGATGTATTTAATATTTTTACAGAGCAATTATCATAAATTTTCAATCCATAAGTAACATCATGTATATCGCTAGATTTAATAAAAATATCAGCACCAGAATTTCCAACAATACCAGTTGAAAAATTCAAAATTTCACATTCAATCAATTCCAATTTAGCACCGGATAATACAATGATTCCTTGATGTATTGATGATTTACCATCACCAATTAGACAACATTTTCTTATTGTTAAACAACCATTACGTACAATCACTGCAAATTGTGCTGTAGTAGCATTGATTGTTAAATTTTCTAAAAGGATATCACCACGAAAATCTAACATTACATCTTCAGTGGTCGTTTGTAAAATTGTTTTATCACAAGTTGATATCCCTTTCAATATACCACCAGTTTCTAAAGCACCTGTTGTTTTAATTACATGTACAGATTGATTTAGTATATAAACATCATTAAAATTGCCTGTTTCTAATGTTGTTTGTAAATTTGGTACAAATCTAACAATATCATTGGGAAATTGTAATTTAATCTTCTCTAAAAAATGTATATATTCATCGATTTTTCCTTCTAAGAAAATCATCCAAATATTACGTTCAGTCTTCCCATTTATACTATTACGTTCTTCAATCTCTTCATTCATACGTTTTATTATAACTTTACGTAGAATTGAATCTTCAAGTATATCAATCTCGTTTTTAATCTGCAACATACGTATTTGTACTTGTAATAATTCATCAACTTGTCCATTATCATCAGATTCTTCAATATCTGAAAGTTGATTTTCTAATGATTCACGTTTTATTTGCAAATGTTTTGCTTCATTCAACAACGAATGGATATGTTCAGCTGTTGGACGTGGTATAACACCGTTCTTCATATCATAATAAAGTCGTAATCGTGATTGTAAGTGTTTCGATAACCAATCGATTGATTCATCATCATCATAGTCCCATGGCATGAATAAATGCGAATAGAAGAATCTTAACATATCCAAACTGTTTGCTGTTTGTTTTATATTCAGAGCAACAGTATGATCTTGAATTTTTGTTGGAAATAGATTGATTAATGGTACATTATGTCGTTCAGGTATATGGATATCATCTTGTACCAACAATACTTTAACTAATGCCGTTAGATTTGTTAAATCAACATTCAATACAACCACCAATACAATTGTTGGATAAGATATATTTAAAAGTTCACATGTTTTCCTTTGTATTTTCCATAAAGCTTGCCAACCATGTGGATCTAATACTAATTCCAGATGAAAAGACCATTCTTTTTGTATTTGTGATGGATGCAATATTTCATAACCTGACAATACTTCCTTATACTCATCATAGCGTTCTTGTAGACTCTTATCAAATGTTATCACTTCATCCATTGTTTAACAACCGAAAATTTGAAAATTTCCAAGAAAATTCAACAAACCCAAAAACAAAACGATCACAAACGTCACTCTGTTTGAAAATTTGAAATTTTACGGTTGCAAAACAAAAAATCCCTACATCCATACCACCTATATGAATCAAAACTACAATTATCATAAAAAAAACAAATACTGTCTCAATAATAAGAAAACTATCACTTATTAATATCAAAATTATCAACCGTCTTATCAAATTATTTAAGATTTGTGGTTAAACTTATTGATTATATTGTTATTTATATAAATACGGAAATGTAGGCGAAAATTGAAAATTCCCTAGAAACAAGCGCGTAATTTGAAACATCACCATGGAAACTACAATTTAAACATGAATCGCACAGTAAATAATAAAATGGCTAAATATGAAGATTTAAACATAACTCATCAATGCTTGGATGATTCAGAGCAATATTTCGCTAAAGTTATCGGTTGCATTGAAGATATTGTAATGGATGATGAATTTATTCGTCTACACGATCGCTTTATGGAAAAATATTGGCATGAATTTGATGATAATGAAGAGAACAAATTAATCTACATGGCAATCTTTCACGATTATATTCAAACAATCGAAAAGTACATGGAGAAAGTGTTGAAACAACGAATATCCGACTTTAGTATGGCTCAATTCGAAGTGGAGTTAAAGTTAAGTTTCAAAAACTTTGTGTTTATTTAATTTCTAACAATTTGAACAATTCCAGACAACGTCGTAATGAACTGGATGGGGAAATTTTTGAAATATTAACAACATTCAGTGATTTTCTATCATTTAAAACGAAATTTCTAGAATATAAAGCTGTAATAGATCGATTATTAATAGGGTGTACAAAGATATTCCACCTCTCAGTTGGCCATACTTTTCGTTACGTAGCATCGTAGCTTTATTCATATATACATTTGAAAAATGTAGTGAATTATGAATAAAGCTACGACCTCTCATAAGAAAGGCATAGCCAACTGCCAGGTGAAATACTATTGTACACCCCGAAATGAATGATCCTAAAATTAATATTCTCTATTGTTTATAGATGAAGGAAGGTAGAATGTTGGATTTATCACAGGAATTGTTAGTTACAAAATACGGTTTACAAAATAATCCAATTTAATAGTAGTGATAATTAATATTAAAAAATAAATGATTAAAATTAAGACCTTAATGCATTAACATTTCCATGTGGACGATTTTTGAATATCTATCGCCAGGCATTCGATAAGGCACCAAACCGGCGTAAGTCAGAAGAACTTTAGCTTGTTCCCTCAAAATACCCAATTGCTGTACAATTATATAAATTAATATAATTTAAATTTTACTGTTAAATATTTAAAATCTTACCTTTTCTATAGTATTATCTAATACACGATTTGGAACATATTCACTACTTTTAATTTTCTGATAATCATTAAACAACATATTCATTGTTGATAGTAAAACATCAGGTATTACTTTACAAACATCACTGCTTAATTTTTTAAATGCTTTAACACGATCTTCAATATCTTGTGATTGTAACGGTATCAATTGTAGATCATTTAATGTCTAAAAATTAGTAATTTTATCGATTTGTTATACAAAATAAAATAAATATAAGAACCTTCATTGCTTGTGGATATTGTTTAGCATAATATTGATCAAAAAATAAACCTAATTGTTTCAATTTAATATAACAAGTGACAGTTTGTGATGATGCTTTATAGCCCTCATTTGAATAACGATCACTTAGAATATTCGCTTTTTCTTGCATTCGTTGTTTCAATGGATTCTGTTGCGATGGTAGATGTACAATTTGTGATAATAGCGTACATAATAAATTCAATACTTCTTCTTGATTCTATAATTAAACTTGATATTACTAATAAGATAATTAAACAATTAAAAATACAAACATTGGCAATATCGTAAACATCAATTGCTTCTTCAAATAGTCCTTTTTTTACCAGTTTGTCAGCAATTATTTCAGCGATACTTTCTGCTGTAATTTCAGAATTTGTAAATTGATCGATTAAACCTTTTGTGCGTATACCATTCTGTAGCATAGTTCCTAAAGAGATTTAATTTGAATTTATAATTGAAGAAAAATATTAATTAACTTACCCAAAATTTGGTTGTAATCCTTGGTTTCAATTACTAAATCACACACACAAATTTTAAACAAATTAACACCATCTTCATTTGTAAAGTTTCTCAATAAAAAGAAATAATGTAACGCCTCATTTGGACAAGTTATTTCGAATTTGCGTACATAAATCATTATCAGGCGAGCTAAATTTAAGCGACGACTGGGCTTAATATCCATTGGATCATATGAGACTAAAAGAATTGTAATTATTTAAATATTAAATGAAGATTTTCATATATTATGTACATACTTAAAGGTGATGCACTATCTCTCGAACCAGCTAATATGAATAATTCATTTAAAGCAATTGCCATATGAACACTATGAACTTTATAACGTTCGATTCTTGATAGAAATTCAATTGCTGCTTCAAATTGACCAGTTAATGTTAGTACTTGGAAATATAAATGTGGTTGGTTTAAGGCGTCATAATGGGATTCACCATACTCTTCTAGGATAGTTCTCTGCAAAAAAACATAAATAATTTAATAAACAACAGTCACGATATACTTAGCAGACGATTTTACAGAACAAACTAGGTAGATATTAAAAAATGTTAATATGTATCTTGAATTGTGGACGATAGAGTCCTATCAGTATCACAAGAAAGTGACTACTTTTTGAGGGGCAGTGTAAAACAGGGTGATTTACGTTGGACGAAGTTTTATTTGTCAATTCCCATTATTTAACGAGAGATTCGAAAAATATTTCAAGGATTTTTAAGAGGATCCCTAGAGATCATTTTAGCAAAATTAGCACCCCGTAGCTCATTTGGAAGTTGTCAAAAAGCACTCGTTCTGGACTCTGGACAAGGTCGCGATTTTCAAAAATGGATTAAAAACACAGAACGACTAAGAATGACTCAAACACCTTCTCAACATTTTTTTTTCTTCATTGCATTCTAAAAGGAAATAAGGAAAATTTTCATTTTTTTTCTAGAATAAAATTAAGAAAAACGAAAAAAATCAATATTGGGAGGATCCTAGAGACATTCTAAATCGTTTTGAGTGTTTAGTTTAATTTTGAAAATCATTAGATCGTCAGAAATGAGCGTTTTTCGACCAACTTCCAAATGAGCTACGAGGTTCTAATTTTTTTTAAAGTGGTCTTCAGCTATGCCCCTATAATTATTGAGCGAGCGATTCGAAAAATATTTTGAAGATTTGTAGGGGCGCCCCAGAGAATATTTAAGGAAAGTTAACGCCTTGTAGCTCATTGGGAAGTTGGTCAAAAAACGCTCGTTTTGGACAATATAACGGTTTTTGAAAACGAGTTGAACACGCAAAACGATTAAGAATCACTCGTAACCATCGTAAAATAGATTTTTCCTGTTCTACTAATTTGTATCCTTGGAAAAATGAATGAATCTGTTGTAAGTAACCTTCTCTGTTGTTTACTATTTTTAACTTGATAGTGTAAGGTTGTTTATATTAATCCAGTTGGTCTTATTCTGATTAAAAATCATAATGTTGTTGTGAAAACTACAGAAATAATTTACTATTTTCGGTATAAGTTTTGGTTGAACCTCACCATCTCCAGCACCTCGATTGAGTACAAGAGTTAAATAAATATAATAATTTACTAATCTGAAATATATTTTACTAGTCTGAAATACAACTGAAAATATCTGAACTACACCTGAAAATACAATCTGAATTACATTTGGAAAAGGTGTAGATTAATGTTATTTCAAAGAAATAAATTAGTTATTCACAAATTTGTTGCATTTACAATAGTCCTGAAATTTGGTTCTCCACTTTTTTGTAGTAAGGATAAGATTATACATATGTATGTATTATGTATGTACAGACAACTTGTTCTTTAATTTCTGATATGAACAGAACAAAGGAAAAATTACATAATGTTCTTCTCTAGACTTGTCTGTGCCCGTCTTTTATTCATTGCAGTTTTGAACGTCGAAGTGCTAACATGAATTTAAAAATTCGATAATAAATTCTTAATAATAATAAATAGTGATAAATAATAACATAAATAATAATAACAATAAATAAATTATAGTGAATAGTGCTTGTGTTAGTGTTAGTGCCTTTCTGGAGGAAGTGGTTAGCCACCCCAAGGATTTAAGTGAAGGAAAGTTCAACGAAAGGGTAAGTTTAGATAATTAAACCATTATTCCAAAATTACTAATTTTTTTCTTCTTTCTTCTAATTACAGTAGGTTCGAACAGCGTGAGACAGGAGGCTGAGGTGCAGTTAAGTAGTAAGTACCTTTTTTCTTTACAACGCAATTTTCTACGAATATGCATAACGTTTTTATTATTATTTAAAATCTAAAATCAAAACGCAGAAATTCAAACTGCTTTTTTGTCAAATCGGAACATGAACAATTTTTTTTGATTATTCTTAATCATTCAATTATACGCGATAGTAAATAAAACTTTGTAGGCACTTTGTAGGTACTTTGTAGGCACTTTATAGGTACTTTGTAGGAACTTTGTGGGTACTTCATTGGATTACAAATATTTTTTACGAACGATAATGCGACAACTAAATTAGTCTTATATTGGTTTTATCAAACATAACGAAATTGAACATTTTTTTTTTTAGAGAGATCAAAATATCAGGACCTATCATATTTGATCTCTGTCTCTCTCTCTCTCGTCTCTCCATTTTTTGCCGCCAAAGTGTTGATTTATCCAAGTATGAGACTTGGAAATGGTGTGTTGAATAAAGCTCTGTTGCTTTGAGCTTCATCTCTCAAATTTTTTTGTCATCTAAAACTACTGAAATTGTACAATAAAGTACAATTTCAACGATATCGTTCACGCATCGCGAATCGGTACAATAACTCCTTTACATTATTTTTTAATGGTGAAGTTGAGTTATTTGATTTTTCAAAAAAAAAAAATGTTACAAAGTGAAAAGTGTTTAAAAGTGTTCATGTGCATGTGTTTCTGTTAATACTCATAGGTAAGAGCAAATGTTAAATTTTAAACAATAAGTATAACAAAATACTTTTTTAATTTGATTCTTATTTCTTTTCAGGTTTTTTTTTCAGATATTTCATAATTTTCAGGTATTTTTTTTATGATTTTTACATATTCTTTTTCAGAACTTTAATGCACACTTTTTTATATTTTCACAACTTTTCTAATGAAAATAGTTATTGTTTTATGTTTCAGAAAATCGCTTATATCAGAACTATCAACATTAGTCCTTTATAAGGTCCCATTATCCCTTCATCCCTTAATTAAATCTTACATGTTTATAAATTTAAATGATTGACTCTTGTAGATATGAGTAGGAAAGTGAACATCACGAAAGCAAATATTCGTGGGATAATGTGGGATTTATTTGGTATGCGGATATTTGTTCTCTTGATCTCTTCACTTTCCATTTGATACGCCATTTAACATTACTAACGTTATAGTATTTAGTTATAGAATATAAGGGTTGTGGTGTTAATGTCTGTATATGTCTTATTATTACTAACATTGGTGCTGGTGGTGGATATATCCATCACTATATAGTGGATTAGGCCTACAGGGGATACCACTATAAAAAAAAACGCACCTAGTGCTTTACCTCACAGGTGGTGTGGAAAAAAGCACATCCAACTATCATTTTTTACAACTATCATCAGTCATCTTCTATAATATGGTTTTCGAATTTTTAGAACATGAACAGTTAATTGGCTTGGAAATTACTTACAGGCAAAATGTGGCAAGGATTTCACTTTGAAACACAATACGATGCTAATTTAATGTAAGCATATTAGCGCATCATAGCGATTAACGACAAATTTTCGAAGAATAGGTAAAAATACAGTCCATAAATATGTTGTGCAATTGACCAACTTTTTTTCTACAAAAACAGTACGGATACTGAGTCTTCTCCATTCGACTATAGATATTTTTAAGATATTATAAAGATTAATATAACTTTCAGAGTACACGTTTTAAAAGAAGAGTAAGAAGCTTGTATAAATCGTACAAGAATGAAATCATGTGGCTATAAATAAAAAAATCAACCCTTAGATTTAGCCAAGTGGGATGGTACTTCTTATTGGGGGAATCGGGGAGTGTTAGATACATGCAAATATGATCATCTTGAGTAAAGTACAAGACCATGTTCAAAAGTAAGTGTGATTAATTAGGTAGTAAGTGGACACTGACAACAATACTATAATTATTTTCGTAAGCTTACCGTAATATAAATGAATTGATTTATTAGATTTAATTGTTGGTAATTAGCAAAATTTGGGTGTTACCGTCTTTGTTAATAAGCGCACAATATGAATTTAAGAATTATTTGGGGAGTACATAAGAAAACCTTCAAAATTCTAAAGGTTTTATTTCAAGAGATATAATTAAATAATTCCGACAAACAAATTAAAAAAGAGAAGCAAAATTAACAGATTCCGGGCTAATTTTAAGACGACTACAAAGCCCTAACTTAGCTTAAATATTCTCTGGGGACTACCTTACAAATTCTTGTGATATTTTTGGAATCGCTCGCCAAATAATGGGAGTTGCTATAAGAACTTTTCGTTCAAGGTGAATCACAGAATTTTCACACGTCAGAATTTGAGAAGAAAAATATTCAATAAACGGAATTTGAGCTTCTATCGATTAGAATTTCTTATTCTTTAAGTGGGCCATATTCCAATCACCCTGGACACTCAGATTTATTGTTACATTAATAAATCACTAATTATCCTCACAAACCTAGATTTACCTACTTGAGTCCTTCTTAGATCTGAATTTATGATAAAAACCGTAAAAGAAACACATTTAATGTCCTTTCGGGCTTGAAAAAATCACAGCTTTGATCATAACGTATGCAGTTCTTATAATATAACATATATAAGCAAATCTTACCTGTAATTCTGTATACTTGATATGATCCTCTTTCTCATAATTTGTACGAACTAAACTCAATTTCAACCATAGGTAATCATCAGCAGTTCTTGCAACTTCTGAATGTTCATCCAATACATCACAACAACTCAATACAGCACATACAATCCGTTTAAATGGATCAGTTTCATTACGTATATATTTACGATAACTATATCTTAAATTATCTTCTAATTTAATAATATCAGCACTATCTGGTTTATTTAATTTTGTTTCTAATAAATTTATAATATCATTAAATTCTTGATCATTACGTTTTTTCAAACAATGAATAGCTGCTGATAAATCACCACAACGTATACAATAATAGACCATTGGCCATAATGGACGACCATCTATTTTATCATCTTTTAAACCAGAATATTCACCTTGTAAACGTACACCAACAAAACTGCGTACTAATGGATAGGTACCAGGTACACCACCTAACATTGCTATTGATAGATTCTCATTAATAATATTACTCATATAAGTTTTATAACGATCTTCCAAATATCTTTTAGCTTGTTTAACCAAAATGTTAATTATATGTGGCGAGTATCGATTCTTAATAACATCCTCTGTTTGTACAAACGACGGCATATTAGTCATATACTTGATTATTTCCCACATTTCTTTCACTTTCTATAATCAAACAGTGTTAATTACAAGATTAAAAAATTGCTAATAACACATTACAGCATCTTTGACATCATTAGCTGCAGTAAGAAAAATATTAACAAGATTCGGTTTCTGCATACTACGGGAAATTAACGAATTATAATCCATAACTTTGGCAGCATAAAGTGATTCAGCTACACCCAAATACGGAGTAATCTCGATCGGTCTTTCCATTATAATTGATGAATGTTTACCGACTTCAACAAATGCCCCAGATGGACCAATCATTGAATTTAAAATTTTCCGTTTCTCTTGCTTCCATTCACCGGTTTGATGTTCCCAAGAACAATCAGTAATTGTTTTCATACACTAGAATTTTGATAATTAACATCGTTTGATAATTAAATAAAAGTATTGAATTAAAAACCTTATTGAAGCTATTTTCAAAAACACCCAAGATACAATTTTGAATTTCATTCTGTAAAATACCAACAGTATCAACATCTTCAACCGGTTCGATTGATTCAAATGTACGCTTAGTACTGATTGATTCCAATTTTTGTATAATTTTAGGTAAATCTACACCTTTCGAGCCTAATAATAAGTTCCTACAACAAATTTCAATTAGAAATTCGAAAAAATTACGTTATTAAAATGTACGCTTGGATATCTTTGGCGCCGGTTTGTGCAACTTTTGTATATAAATCACTAGAAGCTTCCAATACTTGTCGAATTGAACGATCTACTTTTGGTAATTCTTTCGAACCACCAATATCGACGGTGATTTTTTCAGCTTCTTGTAAAAGTTCAGAAAAATCAGACATTGTAACCGCCTGAAAAAAATTGAGGTTATGTTAAAACTGTACAAAAAAATGCTAATTAGTCATGTTTAAAATTTTAATTAATATAAATTAAGCAAAACATACTTTCTGTTTTAGTAAAATCAGCAAAGTTCAATACAACAATAACGGTTCTACAAAATGCCGCCTTGTACAACAATAATAAATTGAGGTTATGTATTTATGGGATATGCAACCAAGCTTACGATATAGTTAGATAAACTTGTACGTGTGGTTACCTGACGTTGTCAAATAAACAGTCAAATATAACTTGAAACAATTTATCGCTTTACACTCACAAGTACAATCGCAAAAAAACAGCAGCTATTGTTAATCATTGTACATTGATACTAACCTATTTTATAACAATTTACAACCAAATATATACAATATTTATGGGGTCACACTGGCAACATTGAATACAATAGTATGTGTATAGGTTACTAGATATATTCCGTAATGGGTGTAGGCAACCAATTATACAGAAAAGCTACGGAAGTGAAACCCCTGAATTCCTGAAAGTTTCAGGAAAGGTTTACCGTGCGTCTTATACAGCAATAACAATAATATAATGAAATAATATTCTTCCTCAATACTGCTTACTTATATAAAGTAAAACTATCGATTAAATGAAGTTTATATTAATAGGTCTTACGCTACGAGGAAAAATGGAAACAAATACCTAACTACTTATTGATTTATTAGACAATTATATCAATAAATTATAAGATTGCATGTTATGTCGAGATCTGGTTTGATATTTTTGCCCTAGTTTTATCGAAGCTTTGTTGAGATATTACTGACAGTATATTGCGTGGGAGAGAATATTCTACCTGGTTGACGGTATTCCTGCTCGCATTTTGTTATTATTCACTAGATAACAAGGAGGAATTACATCAAATTATCCAATATTTATCCATAAATTTTTTATTACAGTAGTGTAATTATATGTGTAGCTATTATATTTTGATCTAGATCACTCTATAAAAATGGTGCACACTTGTTACGGATTAAAATGGGCATGTAAGCGTTACAATCGCAGTCAGTTGGATGGGAAATATGGAAAAACAGGGAAGAAAAGTGATAATAATAGAGAACGTCTATCTGGAATAGGTAATGTTGAATTTCTGTGTTTTTACATGTGATAAATCCGGCGCATTCGCCAAATTCACAAAACATATTAATTTTGTTTATGTAAGCATTATTGAGTAAGAAATCGGCGCCAGATTAGCATCAGAGTCTAGGGATAGACATAAAACTATTTCTACAATAGCAATATCGATTAGTGTTTGTACGATTAAAACAAAAAGCAATCGATTATGTTGAATTTAAAGTCGATTATAGGTCACATAAAAATTTGATATTAATGGTCTTTCGGTCGGTTTATATTACAAATGTTTCGATAATTTTGTTTGTTGTTTATCCACCCATATCGACTGTAAATAGATTGTTGAACAAACAGTTAATGGTATTTTAATTATGCTTTGACTGCAGAATTGATTCGGTCTATGTATAACTCGTGACAAAAACAACAGATTTGTTAATGTGGTCGGAATGTTATTTATCCTGCTGCCTTTTCAATTTAAGCATCTTATTAGTATCGAATTAATTCGTATTTAAGAAAACAACAAAGTCAGAATTAGAAACTATAAGTGTCATTACCTATATTAAAACAACTCATGAATCTCAACAATAAACAAACCTGAAGGATTACTAAACGATATTCTTAAACTATACGAACATATTTGAAAATAACCAGAAATTCAATGAACCTTATTTATTATAAGTGATCGCTCTTTTTTTGTATTTTTAAAGAAAAAGAATTCAACTAAAAATAAATAATATTGTTTGAATTAGAGACGGTCCTGAGAACTTCAGTCACATGTATCTATAGCAACGCCGACGTAGCGCTCCTGAAAGATCAGTGGGCGCGGACATTTCAGCATTTACAGTAGTCCAATAATGTTCTAAATCTAGTCATTCCTAAATTTTCCGATATTAACACTAATAATAATAATGGTAGAAAAATTCAATAGAAACTATTTTAGCTTAAATAAAATCTTAGAAAAATCGTGATTGTAATTTATTTTGCTAAAAAATAAAATAGAGAAGAAATGATAAAATTTTGTAATCACAATAATAATAACAAAAGTCAAGACTTTGCAGAAACTGTACATTTATTACGAAATACGCAAGAAATGGGTGAGGACATTATCAACAGTGGTAAGTTATCAATATTGATGATTTAAGTAAAATAAATTAATAACAATAATTCTGAATTTAACAAAGTTGGTGGATTTTATTTTAACTTTTACGTACGAAATTATGAATGTGTACGATATTAAAACTTAATACATCTGCATTTAATTTTGTATACAATCCCACATAAAGTATCCTATAAATTTCATAAACATTATTCAACAATTGCTGTTGTTGTTCTTGGAACACATCACTGGATATTCATTTATTCACAATAATGCTTACTGTAATCTCTAATTGCACAATTTTATATTTCGATGCGATTATAACGAAAATTCCCTTTGAAATCTTTTGAAATGTTCAAAAATAACACGTAAAGATTTGTAAGAAAAACGATCTCTTTTGATGAGAATTTAACGTGCAATTTTGGTGGATGCGCCGGTACAAACAGATACGGAAACCCAATATAAATTCTAACTTAAACATACAAATCTATAAATGAAAAAAAATTATCGCGTTTTATTACTTTATAAATCTCATATGTGAATTAAACTTGATCAAATAAATAGAGAATCATATTGGAGTTGTCTAAAATTAATCTGTATGCTTCTATTTATATATTCTATAATTATCATTTTTTTATTACTCGTATTCAAGTAAAAGAAAAATACGTATCTCATTTACGTTGTCTGTTGGCTAAATAACCAGCATGGGTACAATTTTATCCTATTAAGGTTGTTTATATTACAAATCCTTTTTATATCCTTAGAGACACTAAGGCGCCACTTTGTTTTCCAATCAATCTTTCAACAAAAAAAAATCTAGACAATATATTTACGATATAGGAAAAAGCTTAAAAATATTCAATAAATTCATGTTAAAAGCTGTTTATTTGGACATTGATAAAATAATAGGCTATTGTTTATTTCTAAAGCAATTCTAAAGTAACTGTTATATGAAAATTCCTGTTATTGTATTTTAGTTTATTTAAATACAAATGAAACATTAACAGTATAAAATTTACTAAAAAACAAATAACACCTAATGTAATGACGTCTGTATACTATTTTAGAAGTTGTAATTTGTAAACCACAAAAAAAATTAAAGTTCATCTTCAAGATCAATAAAACACCATAATTCCTGACATTTATTTTGTTCTATTTTGTTGAGATTTCGCCACCGCACTATTAATTACATTTTCGTGCTATATTATTTATTTTATTTATTGTTGCTAGACACTGAAGAAGTTTGCTTTTAAAATTTAGGTTACCGCATTGAAGAACTAAGTCTGTCGCAAGTTTTAGAGATCAATAATTTTATACATGTGGGAACTTTTTGAAAACATCAAATACAATATTGTCACCTTATAAGTGGCCAGATGGGACTCGGTTCTCAAGTTTTACATTTTATAAGTTTTATATCGAAAATGTAAGCGTTAGATTTGATGAAATAGTGAAGAATCAGGATCGTTTAACAATCATACAATTTTCCACCTGTAAAATACGTGTGAATTGTTTTCTAAATACAATTAATTTTTATTTCTTCAGCAACTAGATTTAGCTCAAATTCTAAATTCGGTCGTTGATTTTTGCAATGTATTTCGCGCCTATAGACTGATGAATAAAGTCACAATTTCTTCGAGTTTTACTCCATTTTCTTCTTAATTTTTACATGGAAAGTGGCAAGATTTAGTCGTTTGTTTTGGTTTATTATAGTCATAGGTAGGTACCTAAAGTGGAACTGTATACCGGGCGTCTGCTTTAAGTGTGGTTGATTATTATAAAACTTCCACTAGTTGGTAAACGATTTGAATAATATTTCAAGGACTTGAAGGGTAGATCCTGGAGACTATTTTTACAGAATAAGAAGCATTTAGTTCATTTGTAAGTTGACTAAAAAACCAGCTAAATCAACAAAGAGACAGAAGCAATGTTAAAAGAATCCTCGAGTCATTCAGAGTCATTTTACGCGTGCAGCAAGTTTTTTAAGATCGTGAAGTCCTAATAAACGAGCGTTTTTTGGCCGACTTTCAAGTAAACTACGAAATTCTAATTTTGGAAATATTTTTCGAATCGTTCGCTAATTAATAGGAGTTTTATAAGAATGGACCACATTCAAAACAGATATTCTGCTTTTACTGAGGTACTACTCTTATAATGGCCGTTACAAATGAACCATCAAAGGTCGAAACTCTCGATTTTGATGATTTTTGGTAGACCTATAATTAGTTCATTGTATTCTAAGGGATGCATATTATCTCATTTATGCGTATAATCAGATTTAAGGAAGAAAATGAGAATTGACGTTAACCCTGCGAAATGAGTTTTTTCAAATATCTCAAAAACGGGTAATTTTCTAGTTAAAATCCATAAATTTTCACCATTATAATGTTAGGGGGTAGTCATCCAAGTTTCACTTAAAAGGTCTTTAAGATTTAAACAAATTGAATTTCCAAGATTAATTTTCGTAGCACCTAAAACCACAACACTTAAAATCTATTTACAGCACAACTATTCTAAATGTAGAGAAACCCTCGAAAAAGATTAATTTACCATGGGGTAGAAATTTACAAATGACATGAAAGGAATGAAATTGTGGCTTGCAATTTATGATAGCTCTAGCAAATCTTTATTATTTAACCCATAAAGCACTGAAAAATATTGAGCCGTCCCTAAGATATCTCGTTTAAACCTAAGTATGGCCACAAGTAACAAAATATGCATATCTTAGGATAGAATGAACCTATATACCCAAAATCATAAGAATCTGGAATTTTGACCTCGGGTGGCTTACTTGTTAGACACGCTAATAAGGCGTATTCATAAACGGCAGGAACTTTCCAACTGTATGCATTTAATGTGTTTCATACTCTAAACATTTTATTACCTCAGAAGGAAAACATACATCACGACAATAATTTTTGTTGTTAAAACTGTAGATCTACTTTTGAGAGACTCCTGCTTCTTACACAATTTTTTTACAGGTATTGCAGTAACTATAAATTAATTTGATCGATAAATTTGCATCTACAACTATATTAAACAGAATAGAAGCTATTTTATTGGTTCAACTTATTGAATTAGATCATTGAAATTTCCAATATTGAATCCTTTATCGTTCTTGTACGTGTTTTGTGTCTGGTAAATATTAAATTCGATCGTTGTCTTATATAAAATGATCCATTTCAGTCAACATCATTTGGAGTTTCGTTTCTGCATTATTCATATTGAAAGAAATGCTCCAGTATTTACAATAACGTGGTCATTTAGTAAATGATAATGGATTTTTAAAATTTGTCTTGTAATAATACGAAAATTACCTCAAACTTTAATTATTGAAGAATTACTATCAAAGTAGAACACGTACTGTTTTACATACTCGTAATTGCTTTTTTTCAAGACAAATACTTTTTATATAGTTGGCAACTGCTTTATATATTTGTTTTATTTTATTTGTAAATAGAGCACTTGAAATTTATTATTGTTTGTCATCAAAAATTTCATCATGAAATGTGCAATCTGCATGAATCTAGCCGAATTATTCTTTTAGTGCATTATTTAGAAAGATATAAAACAATAAAAGGAAACAAATTTTAAAAAGTGATCCCACTAGAATAGAACACGATCTGTCTATAACGAACAATCTTTCATCATCTTTGAGCATGTATAAATTTTATATTTATAAAATAAATTGCGGGTGTAGAAATGGATTTGATATTAAAACATCAAATTCGTTGAATTAGATTTATCCAAGTATTCCTAGTAATGGAATTTTTCATTAAACTACTTTGAAAGTAGTAAAATTTTAAAAATACATCCTTTTATCTTTATATTCATCTTTCAATTTTTGTTTAATTTCAGCTGCATTTCAACATGTTCGTGAAAGTATTGAATATATTGATGGTACAAGTGGTATTAACGAGACTGATTTGATATTTTTAAAAGGATTGATGGATAGTCCTGTGATGAGAAGTTTAGTTAGGGTGAGTACTGTGTTTAATCATTAAAATCTCGCTTAATTTTTGAGATATTGAAACTCCATAACCAGCATTGAATCGAGCATCTCACGGTGCATCCGTCAAGGTTTTCCATTTTGGAAAATTTTTACTTAATGCTGAAGTGCAAAGGAAATTCTTAGAGCATGTCAAAAATTTTACTCATTGATGTTTTACATAATTTTTAAGACAAAAAAATCGTATAACAGCTTGTTTGAAAGCTTATCAATGGATGGTTAGGGCTAGGATTAACAACTTTGATTTTCCAAAATTTGATTTTTTTAAATTCGAGTCGGATTTTCATATGGAGAAACTTTCAAAAAACATATCCTAGGTACAATTTATTATCTTCAAAATTATACAAAAAATAGTTCTTGGAGTTTTTAGACGTGCTCCGAGGTTTTCCTCTTTAATTCAGAATATCGTTAAAATTTTCCAAAACGAAAACCTGCATTTGATGCACCATGAAATGGTTCATTCAATGCTGGTGCTTTAATATCTCAGAAAATAAGCGAGATATCGATGATTAAGATTGTAATTTTTCGGACACTGAATCAAAAATGATTTAAATGATGTAATGAGGGTTCTAAGGACAGGGAGTAGAAAACAATTTTAAAATATATCAGAAATTCTCCAATTTCAACTTGGAACTACGGTCCAATTTTTATTTCATTAATTCTAAACTTATTGTTGTAGCTAATCAAATTTTGTTAAAATTACGCTTCTAACTATTCTCGGAAAGGCTGATAAAGTTGATGAAGCATTTAATTGTAGAGTCGCTTTTGTGAATTATTGAATTACTGAACTATTGTGGTTCCATATTCGGTTTCTATTGGATTAACTTGCCTTATATAAAAGGAAACATCAATGATAAATACATATAAAATCGCTCAAGCTATGATCTTTATATACATTTTTAAGCTTCACTTCAATGAAGACTAATCATCTACAATATAATCAACTTGTTTCAACTACATTTCCCCGTATTCTCTAAATAGTAAATTCACCAACTAAAAATTCTTTATCAGTAAATCAATATGAAATGATAAATTGGCCGAGTATTATTCAGCGGTACCGAAAGTCATGAATATTGCCAGATCAGACTTCAATTTAGTTTACAGGCATTAGTTAGCCCAAAAATAGACGACAGAATATTTTATACTGCGGATATTAGCTAATTATGCTTATAAAGCAAACAGTACGGATGTTGTTGAATAGAATGACTTGCTTTCATTCAAAATAAACTATAAAGGTAGCAAGTTGGTAGACGTTATGAGATTGGCATGATTAAAGTTGACAGTCGGACGAATACTAAAACAAGGAAATGTCCTAAAATTCGGTTAGATCTTATCAATAATGCGTATAATGAAGTAATGATGTAGTTTATAATAGTTTCTGATATCCAGAGATTATAAATGGGAAGGCGATACTTTCAATAATTACAATATTAGCTCCACTACTGTCTATTATTCTTGATCAGTTCATTAACGAAACCACTTCTAGTTGAAGAGTCTATATTAAAGTAACCCTCAAAGTTAGACTGTAACTTGTAGTAATAAGAAACGATTTGTTGAGCTGCGATGATGGATTTCAGGCCATAGCTTAGATTTATTGAAAAATTTCTCTCATAATTAATAATAAAGTAAATAACATTACATAAAAGAGATTGATTAATTTATCAATTTATCACTTGATATTCTCCCCATTTATTAGAATGTATTGTGTGTTTATGTCGAAATTATAAGGGATGATAGCAGTATAATAAGAGTTCCTGTTTACTCTACCATTTATTTTGACATTTATCATTGTCTTTATTTTAAGCTGTCTATGCATGTATCACAATCCTGTTACATTGAAAAAAATTCAGTTGATTGTGTTTGGTCTGACAAGAAGTTTGTTTTATTATTTTCTCTCTTTCTATGAGTTGTGAAAAACAACTCACTTGACGAAATAAGAAAATGGAAAGAAAAGCTGTTGAGAAAATCTTTTACTAATGCTTTCATGTCCTAGTTTCCGGAATGGTTCATATCGATTACATTTCTTAGTGCAGATCTTACAAAACATTAGCTAGAACTTAAATATTTTTAACGTAATGGATTTCCTAATTACAATCTTTGAATCGTTCAATTTTCCAGTAGTCCTATTTCAATCCTTCTGATGCATTGAAGTGAATGCTTTAAAATTTCTATAGTCCGGACGAATTGACTTTACAAGTTCTGGATACCCTCTAATGTGGATTAATTATTCATGAAAACACCAAAATAGGTAATTAAAGGCTTAAATTGTAACTTGAAAACGGTAATTGTGTAATCTAATTGGAGAATTCCTCACAATAGATTTCTAAAATTATTACTACATGGGGTGAAAAAGACTTCCGATATTTTCTTTTTTCTTGTTAAAAATAAACTTCAAAATAATGTAATGTCAAAGCTTTATTAGATTCTTTTCTAAAAAATATAGCAGACCTGTAATAAAAAACTGATAAGATAATGGTAGTTTTTCAGTGGTCGTTAGTTTTTTCAGTTTGTCTATTTTTTTGGATTCTATCTCGATGTGAGCATAAATATTAACGAATAGGAGATATTCAGCTTAATAGGACATCCTGTAAACATAATCTATGAAACTTCTAGAAGTGCCATTAAAATTTTAAATATTCAAATATCTAATTTACCGAAGTGTAGTTGAACTGCACCAAGTATAATCGGTTACCTGAAACGGGGGGCACAACTTCGCCAACTGAAAAGTTTCCCCTTTTAATACTTAGACACAATTGGGCCACCACACAACGATACCATCTTATCAGGTGTGTCTTTAGTCTACATGGGGCCTCAAATTTTTGCATTTTGAAATTTGTATTAGTTAATAAATTAAAACAACACATATTAGAAAAATAAAATAAAATCCCATTTCCCCAATCTTTGGTGTTCCCGAACAGGTTCTTAATGTTTCACCTAAATAAGTAAAAACCAGAGCTGAATATACACACAAACAACACAAAAACAACAATGTAAAAATCTTGTTAGTGCCTCAAAAAGTTTTGCAACTCAAAACCCAAAAGCCTAGCATTGCCAAAAACTGCCTAAAGTCAGTGACCCTTAGTAATAGAATGAGTAAAGTAATTAACAACTCTTTGCTGCCGGCGATTTGGCGCAGTTATGGAATGTGACTTACAGGATTTACTTAACTGCTCAACAGTACTGGATTAAGTCAGGTAAATTGGCGCAGTTATGCCCCGTCCACTTACCGAAA
Source organism: Mylabris sibirica (assembly GCA_039776855.1). Classification (NCBI taxonomy): domain Eukaryota; kingdom Metazoa; phylum Arthropoda; class Insecta; order Coleoptera; family Meloidae; genus Mylabris; species Mylabris sibirica. The sequence continues at coordinate 10,296,641 of CM077839.1, forward strand.
ACTAAAACTTTTAACAGATAGATTGTAGCAAACTTTTATTTTCGTTTTACAAAAGAAGTTCGAAGGGATTTTGTGCAATTTAAGAGCTACTTTATAATGATTAAACTTTAATTTATATTTCTCAAAGAAATTAGATTATTTTACAAGTACAAAAGGTAATTCCAAATTTTGTACTAGTTTGATCATCATAAGTTTTGTCCGAGTGTATTGGCAGTAGCGGAACTACTGTACAGCAAAAGGGAGCAATGCTAGAGGGCCCGGGGTAGCTAAGGGGCACTTAAATCCCGTGTTTATACAAAATAATTTGTAAATGTGCAATTGATTGCAATTATTTCACTGAGGCTATATTCCACTTCATCTTTGTCCGCAATAAAACATTCTCTGATAAATTTTTCATTTCATTATTTCAATGCAATTAAAAATTGCCAAAAAGACTGAACTGAATTTTACTGAGGGCTTCAAAATTTTCAGTTCTTTCACTGTGTATTGGATATATGAAATATGAAATAAATTTCATTGTAGTATAAAAAGTCCAGTCCAATGTTATTGAAGATAGGCAACTAATTATACAGGAATGCAATGTTAGTTACAAACTAGGTAAAACTAATTTTCGTTCATAATTATTAACTTACAAATTAGATTATTTAATTAATTAGCAAAGTTAATTGATCGTCCTTATGACTAAACTCAATTTGACGATATTCTAGAAATTAATTATCCAATTTTAGTTTTAATTACAATTTCCTGTTTATAGATTATTAAGATTTATATTATATTTATAATTAAATGAAATAACAGGATTTATGTGGGTGTTTTTTTTCTTTTGTTCCAAGTATATGGATAACTTTTGACCTGTACATGAACCAACGTTTAATAAGTTTAATTAAATGATATCAACTATTATCATTCATACTTTACAATGACTAATAATTTTATTATTTGCAATATTTACTTCTGAATCATCATAATCAGTATTGTGATTGTCTCTATTAGTTTAAAAAGCTCATTAAATCTGCATTATTTTAGAAATTCATTCGATAATGGATTTTTCGAATTTTCTCCTAAATAAATGCTAGTAATGCGCGCATGTCGGGTTATTTAGGTGTAATTCAAGAACGAATCAAGCCTTCATAAAAGGTGCTCTTCACAGAAAAAAAAATTAGAAAAATAGCTGCGATTCGCATTACAAATCTGTGAGATTTAATTCAAAAGTGTATTTGTAAGGATTTTATTGATTGTGTGAATAAGGGGTTGGATTAAATCCAGGGATGTTTCATCAGGAATTACAAATGTTCGATGAACGACTGGCACTTTATCGATCCTGCTACATACAAACAACGTTTCAAATTTATTCCTGATAAAGGATAGTTCAACGGTAAGAATTGTAAAATATTTCGTTTGAATTCAATTTATTATAAAGGTTCAAATAACATTTAATTATTATAAGGGCAATGAAATTAACCTGTAACTGTACGGGGGCCCAAAATCGACTTCCATCAAAGTTTCCCCCTCTTTATTATAAAAAGTACCATCATTTCGTTTATGTAACAGAAAGAGCCGACCACCACCAAATCAAGCCAGAATAACAACAACAACAAGTTGTAGTTCGCGGGTCACCGTGTATATTCCGTGTTCTAATATTAAAACAACAACAACAACGTAATAATAGGTGGTTAAATCGTGGCAACAATAAATTTTTCAATACAACTCTAGAGTTTTGCATCGAATTTGATACATAATTACTTAGTTTGGTGTGTGTTAATTGGTTTTTTTTATTAGAAATCTGAGAAAATCCAGGTAAAAGTCGCGGTACGCGACTCTGGTTGATTAGTTGACGTCACCTTTATTGTGAGTCAGGTTTGCTTACCTGGTGATTGTTGATTCGAACAGGTAAATTATCTATTTAATCTTTTGCTTACAATATTTACAACAATTTATTTTTGTTATCTATTAATCATTAAAATAATAATGGTTTTTAATTAGAAGCATTGTTAGAGCGTGAATCATTGTTGTTAAAGGTATACAACGCTATAGTAGCCACACCTGTTTCCAAAACAGTTAAAACTGTTAAATATACCAACAAAACGGTTAAAACATTCTTTATCTGTCAGAAGAAGAAAAAAATTTAAAAAATAAATCAATTTCTATCAAATTCTAAGAATATTGAAGAATAAATTGTGAAATCACTGTGAAGTTGTTGATGAAGGTAACGCCCCCATTTTGCATATAGCTTTCTCTTTAAAATTTCGCTATTGTTTAAGTACTTTAAATAGTAATTGTTTTGAATTTGAAATTGAGGGCAATTGTCTCTTATCAGTAATATTACTGAAAAAAATTAACAGAACTGTAACCCATTATTGGATTTAATCTAAATTGAAATCTTTTAAACAAATCACGTACACATGTTTTAACGATTTGTAAATGGACAAGAAAGAATCTTGGAATATTTATTGTTGAATAACCCAGGTTGGAAATATTAAAAATGTATAAAAAGCATATTTATCGCACAACCTTGATTACTGCACAATATTTATATTATTATTTAATAATTACAAGAGTATATGCTGATAAATCATAACAATAAAAATTGTTTATATTTACAAAGTAAATAGTATGAAAATCCTATTTAGTTTGTTGAATTTGTTGGTAATTAGTGAGAAAATGGCACCCTACAGTTCTTTTGAAATCCGACACACAAACAAAGAATCGCCCTTGACACCTGATCCCCTCACATTTTGCCCTATTCCACGTGTCTCACTATATACAACAATAACAAGAACAAAAAGCCGTTACGTAATCGTAGGCAGGTAGAAAATTCGACCCTTTTCTTAAGAACGCCCTCTAGCCCTTATACTATTGTTTGTTGTCATATCTTAACAAATACAATTTTAACTTTCAATTTTTGTTCTGTGTAAAATAAAGGTTCAAGATAAATTAGAAGATCTTCCGGTATTATCGAAACCAACAACAAAAGATTGTTGTGAAATTGTTAATGATATCATAACAAGGTGTAAACGTGCATGTAGTAAAGAAGCAAAAGAATTATTAGAATTATTAATAACACCACATTTTCAAGCTTTAATTAATTGTCACGATCAAATTGCCAAGATCAACGAGAATCCAAAACAACAAATAAAGACTGATGCACCGAAATTCTTGTTGCCAGAATTGAACGAGATGACAGGTGAAACGATACGTATGGTGGGTGTTAGGAAGAAGCCCGGCGAACCCTTAGGACTAACTGTAAGTTACCTGTAAAATCTTAATAAAAAATAATTGATATGCGTACTGATGTACACTTGTAGACTGGAAATAGTGAAACCTTATAAGAAAAATCAAATTACTCTATAGTTGGGATCACAAAATGTCTACTGTAAAATTTGTAGCTTAGGGGTAAAACTACTTGGTTCTATCCACAGAATTTACAGTGGACAGTTCCCTTTGTCCCTTTGTATTCCTCAGCCAGAATATTCACTATTTTCATTCCTCAACTATATGCGCGTTAGAAATTATAGTTTTTTGCGCCCTTAAATAGTTATTTGTATCACAAGTCCAAAAATCAAGCTGTAACGAGTACTACTGTAGGACTCTCACTTATAAAGACACTTTTTCTGCAAATAAGACGACAGTACTAAGAATAAAAATATGAAATAATTAAAAAGTCCGCTTTCTACCCGTTCTTCCTGCAGTAACTATTTGTTTTCCGGCTTATTTTTATTATATTGCGCGCGCCATTTCTGTTGTTTGTTAAAATTTCACTCTCATAATTATATAATTTACCTAACATTTTTAGGTACAAGTCGATGATAATGGTAATTTGGTGATTGCACGAATTATAGAGGGTGGTATGATCGAGAAACAAGGATTATTGCATGTTGGTGATGTGATTTTAGAAGTCAATGGTACACCAGTACAAACTGCTGAAGATTTACAAACAGAAGTGGCAAAATCACAAGATTCAGTTACATTAAAAATAGGACAATTAAAAGATCCGGAAACGCATGCTTCATTGGTTGTGAATGGTGGAACGAATGGTATTGCCAAAAAGTTAACTGTATAGTTTTACAAAAAATTATTACTAAATCTACAATTAATTTAATTTAATTATTATTATTTTATTTGTAGTGTTATATGCGTGCCCTATTTCAATATAATCCAGAAGAAGATACTCTATTGCCATGTAAAGAGATCGGTTTAGCTTTTGAACGTGGTGATATTTTGCAAATTGTCGATCAAAGAGATCCAAATTGGTGGCAAGCGAAAAAAGTCGGTGGTGATGGACGTACTGGTTTGATACCATCAATTGAATTGGAAGAGAGACGTAAAGCTTTTGTTGCACCAGAAGCTGATTTTGTGCACACAATTAGTATATGTGGTGCTAGAATTTCACGTAAGAAAAAGAAAATCATCTATCAATCGAAGAGTAGTTGTGATTTTGATAAAGCTGAATTGTTATTGTATGAAGAAGTAACAAGAATGCCACCATTTAAACGAAAAACATTGGTGTTGATTGGTACACAAGGTGTAGGTCGAAGGACATTGAAGAATCGTTTGATTAATAGCGATCCAGAGAAATTTGGCGGCATAGTGCCATGTTGGTTCCTTTAATAATCATAAATAAAAACGTTAATTAATCTTAAAAATGTTTGTAGATACAACAAGACCGCCGCGTGTTTTAGAAGAGAACGGTCAAAGTTATTGGTTCACAGATCAAGAATCGATGGAGGCCGATATCAAGCAATCTAAATTCCTCGAATATGGTGAATATAACGGTTATTTATATGGAACACATCTGGATTCAATAAGAAATGTAATCAAACAAGTCGGTTTTTTAATTCATTTCAATATTTGCATTCATAAAGTAATGTGTTGTTTTTGTTGTTTAGGGGAAAATGTGCGTACTAGATTGTAGTCCAATGGCATTAAAAATTCTTCATAACAGTTCAGAATTTCTACCGTATGTTATATTCATTGCTGCTCCAGGAATGGAACAATTGAAAAGTTTATATGATGTCTCGAAAAGTACGTCGACTTTGAGATACTCCAGTAGGAATTTAACGGTAAGTCGGTAGCTTTCTAAAGAGCAGGGCCCGTTCTAGCGATTACGTCTCCTCGGACAAGCGAGCGATTTGAATAATATTTCAAGGATTCGAGGTGAGTCCCTTGAGTTCTTTTTAGCAAAATTAGAACCACGTAGCTCATTTGGAAGTTAGTCAAAAATGCTCGTTTTGAACAAAGTCACAATTTTGAGAAACGCGCTTAACACGCAAAATGACCAAGAATAACTCGAAGATCTTCTCAACATTGTTGTGTTTTTCGTTTTTCTCCATTGCAATATAGAAAAAATGAATAAGATAAAGAAAAATTAATAAAAATAATGCTGGGAGGGTGCTCGATGAGTCATCTTTAGTTGTTCTACATGCTTAGCTTGATTTGAAACTTGCAATATTGTCAAATACGTGCGTTTTTGCCAACTTCTAATTGAGCTAGGGCGTTCTAATTTTGCTAAAATGTTATCTGAAGACTACTTTATAACTCTTTGGAATATTTTTCGAATCGCTCGACAATTAATAGGAGTTATCACCATTAACGTAACAGCAGAAATAATGCTATTGTGTAACGAAACCGCTCTTTCATAAATAGAGGTAATAAGCAAGTTTATTCATGTGCTAGTGCTATTCTGTATACAAAAGTATATGCATGTTGAAACAATTTTAAAGAGCGTCCCTTACAAATTTTGTGTTAATTTTTGAATAATAGAGTGAATACTTCAACTTTTAAACAATATAATCAAAATAGCACCCTTAAATTCTCGCGCCCCGGGCAAACTTCCGGGTTGTCCCCCCTAGAGCGGGCCCTGCTAGATAGTGAAAGTAGCATGACACTTTAATTAGAATTAATAAGCTTGATTTTTTTATGATATAGTTAAAATATGTAGATTTATGTTGCATGTTTATAGTTTGATCGACAAAGCTCAATTCGCTACAGTTCCCGTCGTGCTAGAACTTTAGAATCTTTGGCATCCCTTTACGAGGTACGTTCAATATAAATTCTCCAATAATTACATTCAAAAAATAATTAATTAATAATTAATTAATAATTCAGGAGGAGGATTTGAAGAGAACCCTAGAAGATAGTGCCAGTATGCAACGAACTTATGATAAATATATTGATCGAGTTATTGTTAATAATGATTTCGATACAACATTTCGACAGATTATCGAAGCTTTAGAAACGCTAACAACAGAACACCAATGGGTACCGGTTAATTGGATTTATTGAATTAACTTCATTTATTTTATAATTTGATATGATAGGATAAAACGTGTTCAATTGTTAAGAATCTTAGGATTTATAGATTTTGATTAAATATTAATTGGCTTTTATAAATGATTAAATTGTCTTATTATGTATTTAGTTCACTATAATGCTTTTATAATTCTTAAATACAATAGTTCTTTGTTGTTATCTAAAGAGAGGTACAAAAAAATTCACAACATCGAATTCTTCTAGTATAAGCCTTATTATAAATATATTAAGCCTAATTATTGTACATAAATGAGCAAAATTTGAGTCAAGCGTACTATAAAGTAATGTATAAAATATTGATTATATCAAATTTTATACATATAAGTTAGATATTAAGCTGATCGTAACTTTTGATATTCATTTTAATTTTAGGTGCTTTTATATATCGTTTTGTTTATGTTTGACCGTCCGAGCCTTCAGGGAGCAGATTATTTTAACGTTTTTTATTTTAATTATAATTAATAGATATTAAAGTAAATATTTGCAATGTATAATTTTTAAATACAATCAATTCTCATCAATTGAAGTTATTTTTAAAATTACCGCCAAATCTAGTTTAGTACAATCAACACAAAAGAGATATCGCTGGTAATTTTGTTTTCATGTCAGTCACACGTGTATTGAACGTTGACAGTTTGATGATTCTTTGGTGATGTTTTTATTTCGGGTAAATAGAAAATTACCACAATTATCACTTAATAACCCATTAATTATATCGATTTTGTTTATTTTTGTTAATTTCAACCATGTATTTGGTGTGGTTATATCAGAAATTTCAATAAACTCTTAACATAACCTCACTTTTTCTTTCAGTTTTTCTGTAATTTTATTGAATTTTTACATATTTCAGCTCAATTGATTTTCTGTTTTTACAACAATTTTATTATTTTTAGATTTGGAGTATTTTAAATCGAGTCAATTTGGTTAATTTAAAACGCACTAAAGCTAGTTTATTAAATCGTCTGATAACAATGAGTACAAATCAATCGCGTTCAATAAAAACCCAATTATTTGATGATATTGATAATGTTGTGTTATCAAGTGATATTTTGGATAATTCGCGAGATAATCGTGTAATTGTATCGGAATCGAATTGTGAATTGCCGGAGAAAAAGCGCGCGAAAATCATCACAAATGAACCAATTATCGATGATAAAAATATTTGTAATCGTGTTATTATGGTATCAAAGCCAATACAATGTAGTGGTGATACATTAAATACTGATGAAGAAAATATTGTTGTGATGGTGAAGAGTTACTCACCACAACGGATTATTGAAGATGATACAAATGATATTGATAATAGTGAAGATAATCATGATGTTGGTGATGGAACAATTCAGGTAAGTCATTTTGTACGACAAATATTATCATAAAATGTCAATTTCACTATGCACGAAAATAAAATTATAATACGCTATGAAATAATATTAGATTTTTAATTCAAGTAAGGCGTGTTGAAAATGTCACTTTTTATGTTTGTATTAAAAATATTACACGATACACGTGTTTAAAAGTGATTTTTTTTGCAAGTAGATAGATGACTAGACGACTAGAGCAATTTTTAATGCTTGTCGTATAAATCACATGGATTTTATGAACGAAATTAAAAATTTACTACCATCTGATAGAACAATGTTTTTTATATTTGCAATACAAATTTTAAATTATTATCGTTATTATTCTAATTTGTTCTAATACTTTTTTCCGGTCAGATTTCATAATCAAGTCTTCTAAACTATTTTTACTGTTCGCGTTTGAGTTGTACTCGTCAAGCAAAAATTCGTAAAATTTGACCTCTTTTTGAACGAGACGAACAAAATTTTCATTACATATAGCATAATAAACTTGACTTAGTTTTGTTGTAATTTTTATAGACAACCTTAATCCTGAAATTGGCTTGAAATTGAGGCTGTTTCATACTTATTGTTAGAAAAATTTAATTTTATAAAAGATGAGGAACTAAAGTTCGTATTCTGTAACTTTAGTAAATAGGTTACTGTATCTAACAATAAGGAAGACACTGGTCTGTATTCACAAATTCCTCCAAGATCATCTTTAAGGATGATGATCATACACTATTTATGATTCTTAAGCATCATTATCATCATCACTTGACCCATTTGACAACAAGTTTTACACATGATTATGATAACGTTGACTGACTTGCGATTGAGTGAAGTTGCGCGATATTTTTTGCGACGGTTGTTGTATTTTTTTCTCTTTTCAATTGTTAAGTATAACCAAATTGTACAGAGTGAGATAGCTCTCTCATAAAGACACTGTTTCCATCTCACATGTTGATGATCTTCAATTTCTAAAGAATCTGTGAATACGGTCGACTATAATTTCTTTCTTTTAAATACTTTGGTTAATTACAATAACATGAATCGTTACTACAAAAATTCTCTATTTCTTCGAAGAAATTTTCAATGAATCGGTTGGACCAAGAAATGATTGTAAAAGAAATTTAAATGATCACAAAGAGAATAATAAACAGAGCAAGGCGTTTCACTCCTTACAGAGGGTGCTGACTTGATCGTCTTATACTATGATCAAAGTAAGCGTGACGCTCTAGCCGGTGTTGACAATTGATTATCTTACCAATTCTTCACCTATACAATTAACCGATCGTAGCTTTAGCATGTCCTCTTTACGATGCAACGAAAACTCAGACGGTCGATTGAAGTCAATTTTAAATCCTCCCAACAAAAGGTTTTTACCGGTAGGACTATAGAACGGAGAACACATTATAAAATTGTCAGTAATTGAACAGAGACAGAACAATTTATCGTGCAACTGGCGTGCGTTTGCAGAGCGATAATATAACGAAATATTAAGCTGGGCTCACACGCTTTGCTTTACTAATAAAACAATCTTTGCGCAGGTTACAGCGCAAATGTCTTATTTCATTCATCTAAAATAGGAGTTCACAATGTGATTTGATGCGTCCACCAAGTGATAGAGGGCTTATTCAATATTTTCGAATCAAGTACCTACATGTAGGTAAATGAATTCTAAGAAAAGTTTGAAAATATTAGTGTTTAATTTGGCCCTTTATTTGGAAAAGGTTGTCAACTCCTGCTGTCTCTAAAAAAATTTTGTATTCTTGTTATTCTTGTCTTTTATTAAATAAGTTAGAGGAAGACATAAAAATAATTCTGTATTTAGTTTATGCGACTCGTTTAATCTTTCTCATTTGATTTGAGTTACTTGAGAAATAATAAAGCGCAAACTAAATATCTTTTCCAATATTTATAGCTTAAATTATCCACCGTTATAAGGTTTTATCTGATTTATAACCATCAGATTAAAGGGTTGGCGATCTCTTGTAATACCCTCATTAGCTTTACCGTAAATAATTTTTCTCCGTTATTTTTTTAAGCTACAGCAACATAATTCTTAGGCTTTTTTGAAAATACCCAAGACCACTTTCAACGACGCATAATCATTAAATGGGTAGTGCTTCAGGCGCCATATTGGAATGTTTGGGTAATATTCCAAGTGTTTATCTGTAACATCGTATTCAATTGTTTTTAACGTCATTTCCGTTAAGTACATGTGAGAAATGATTCATGTTGTAGACCAGTGATCAATTATTTCCATTTGGAATTGTTTAGGTACATTTTTAATGTTTTTTTTATTTTTATTGAAGGTTGAAGAAAATATATCAAAGGTGATTTTATTTTGTCGTAAACGTTTGAAACAGAAATCGAATTTCTTCTGAAGCCTTTGTATTTCTTCCACATATTGTTTCGTGTCAGAAGGGTTTTCCATTTTTCAGAGTTGAAAAATATGACATATTATTTGTAAGTTGAATATTCCAAGCTTTTTACTTATTTTCAAAAGCTATTGTTTTATCAACCTTGTATTTGATAATATTATTTGATTCTTGTAAACTGTTTAAATGTTAATATCAACACATCTCTAATGGGATTAAGAAGTTTTACTATAGACGGGACAATATCTGACATTTTTAAGGCTTTTGCACCTAAATTTTCTAGATGCAGAATAAAATGAGTAACAATTACTTCGCGTACTGTATTCTCTTTTTTATTCGAAAATAATAGACCAGAAATACAGATTTACATGCTTAACATGACTCATGTCCGTCTGTATTTATTCTGAAGAGTTTTTTTTATGTTTTTATTTAGTTTCTAAATGTTTTCAGTATTAACATCATTCGCACACATTCTGTACCCTCAGTTCCGTCATATAGTAGTTACAGGGTAAATTTCAAGTTAAAGGACTCGTGTCTAATAGAGAACGTTGACAATAGTGGATCGTTATCTACATAGTTGAAATAATATTTTGTTAACATTTTGCTTATTATTTTATGGCTGTATGGTATTTAATTGTACATCCAACTGGATTACTCTTTGATATAAGTTTGTTCACAGTAATTTTTTTGGCGATTTTGTATTTTCCATTAATTACTTAAATCTTTTCTTAAATACAGTCATTATCTCAATAATTTATGAATAATTATTATGAATTGATTTGGAATCCTGAGCCTTACAGTTCATTCTCATCTCTTTAAAATGAATGAGAGGGAATTAGAATGATTTAATGTAACACATATTTTTTTTAACTTCAGATGATGAGAATTTGAATGCGACCACAAAATTCTAGATTAAAAAATTAAAGAGAATCAGTAAAATTTTGTAAAATTTTTCAATAATTGGTTTTAACGTTTTAAAACATTTCTGTCTAGTAAAATGAGATTCAGATGATGTCTTACATGTGTGCACATAAATAACTTTTGTCTAAGCTGTTTGGTATCTTCTGGTACTTTTGCATGTCGGAGAAAATTTACTTTAATTCTTAAAACACTACTCTTATACCTTTTGCCTATAATTTGAAGGGAATTAATACAAAAATATGAAGAAGGTATTAGTTGAAAATTTTCAATTTTAACCTTCAAGCGTCATAGTTTTAGGCTTATAAACGATTATATCTCTAGTTCTGTGATATATATCAATTTAATCTTATTGGCAATGGGTACATGTGATTTATTTCATAGATACGTACGTATATTGAGCAGTTTGTGTTATATTGTGTTATTTTACAATCATAAATATCTGCACGCCATTGATCATTAAGTTTGACGTGACTAATGTGGACTTACTTGAAGTATAATTTTTCAAATTCACTAATGTGCTCTAAAATAAAATCATAAATTTCTTTTTTCTTTTAGACATTTTTGCAAAAGCAAAATCAAATTACTGATAATGGTTGTGTATATTACATGACAAGAAATTTTAAGTTCTTAAGTCAAATTGTTTTATTTTTAGTTAGAATTGGATTAAATAATTTCCAAGTTTTACTAAAATTAACAATGTTAATGGAAAATTTAGGATACTTACTGTCTAAAGTAGATAGTTTTACTCTAGCTATTTGTATATTGACTTGCAGTATTTCTTTTTCAAGTTTATCATAAGATTATTTGAGCTTAAAGTTGAACTTTCAAAGCGGATACTTATTATAAACCTTGATAATCCTGCAAACTATTTCATTAATATAGTTTTAAGGGTATGTTGTAGATGTATTCATAATAAAAAGATTGAATTTCATATACAAAGTCGAAAATTTTTGGTGAAATTTATACGTCCGAAAGATGATTTTCATTTTAAATATAATAAATGTAGATTTTAATCATTGTAAAGGAAAACGACTTGTCTCATAAATATTATTAACTACATTTGCAGTATAGTTGTCAAGTCACGAAAGGCATAGGCTTTGTTATCATTTACTGTTTTTCCGGCTTCTTTCTACTATCATAATTAAAAATAAATGTTAGTTATTTTTCCATGTAAAAATATATATTTGTTTTTTCTTCTGTTCTATTATTAGCGATGATTGTAATCAAATATTGATTAAATTATCACTACAGGCTTTTAGTAACTGCGACCTATACAGTTTTATTGTGGATTCATATCATATTCCATCATGTATATTCTATTATTATTATGTTGTTTAAATTCAAAATTCATGTTAGCAATATTTTAAAAGCCGTGTTTGTATTGTAACTTTTCAAATTGTTGATAAATAACTGTTTTATACATGAATGAATAAAAGTATGTACATATAATGAAAATCAACGGTTTTGTGGTTTATTTTTATTTTTACTATTCCATTATCATTATATTTTATTTGAACAAAAAGTGGGGAAAGAGAGAGAGAGAGAGAGAGAGAGAAAGTGAAAAATGCCCGATGACGTTTTATGTTATGGATCTACTTGTATGATCAAAATAAATTATACCATGTTTATCTTACAGACAATTCCATCAATTTCAATTAAATTCGAAATCTACGTGTTCAGAATACTTTTTTCACTCGTAGCTTTCATCATACGTCATATTATATTATTCTTGTTTGAATCAAGTTTGACATAATCCTTAAACAATGATTACAAATGAGTATTTTTTTTTGTATGTAAAGAAAAAAATCAAATCTCACAATTAGTGGATTAAGTGGCTTAAGAATCTCGCAAGTGTTGTACAATAGTTAGAAATAATTTTTGTCTTTATTCTCAATGAAACAAATATTCTTTATATGTATGTATTTGGTAGTTATGAACTACAAGCATAAATATAACAACGTGACAAATTCAAATTGAAGTAATCTTCGTAGTGGATACCTTTTCATATCATTTTTTTGTTCTGCATAAGGTAAAATATGTTGAAATAAAAGTAGAGGTTACAAGTGTTTATTTTTCAAATAACAAACCCATTTATTAGCGAATTTTTTAAAAAAAATTAGCTAATGACGAGATCCTCACTTTTGAATTTCCGAAAAATTTTTGCACAGAAGTTCGTTTTGGGACCTCAGGAACCCATATCCACCGTTCGTTAAAATTTTTATATATATATATATATATATATATATATATATATATATTTATATATATATATATATATATACAGGGTGTCCCAGGGGTACGTGCAAGCTCCATAATTCCGTTGCTAGATGACATATCGACTTGCGGTTTTTTTCTTACAGTATCCATGGATATTCTGTACAACTTAAAATTATTTCCGTTATTTTAGCTACCCCCCTTATAGAGGGTAGTGCACCCTACTCTCTTATTTTAAATGGAATAGTATATTTTTTATTACATTTTTGAATTCTTTGATGAAATTGAAGGGGACTTTGATAACATGACCCATGGTCTAGCGCTGAAAGTTTTTCAGATATTTTGACTTTTCGTGAAATTTTTAATTTTGCAGTGCTTAAATAAAAAATTCACAACATAGAAGCTATTGGAGTCAAAATGTTAAAATTTAGAATTCTAATAGTACAAATAACGTACTTTCTATCAAGTTGTAGAGCATTTAATTGTCTTTCAGCGTTCGGCTGAAATGAATTTTTCTTTCAGGCAATTTTCAAACTATAATAACTTGCTTATTTTAAATGGAACCCCATATTACTCTTCATACGATTGGATAGAGAAAAAAATTCTGCATCGAACTGTATTACCATTTCCTATACCTATCTTTGACAATTTTTCAGTTATTTAGAATTTTCAATTTTGTCTATTTTTCTTTCCTGAAAGAAAATGTAAAACATAGAAGGCTTAGCAAAACAACCTCTAATTCAATTGTCACAATTAAGATGAAATTAATTAATTTTATTTGGACTATCTCAATGAATTAAAATGGAAGAAATTGATAATTAATTAAATTAATATTTATTTCATTTGCTTTTTGTGTATGTAGGGTGTCCTAAAGTTGTAAAAAATATAGGTAAAATATTCAATATTAACGTCATTTATGATATTTTGTCATTTTGCTAAGCCTTCTATGCATTTTATTATAATTGAATTATTTTGGCATAGGCGACTAGACGTATTACATTTTGCTTCAAGGGAGGTGATTGAACGAAATTGAAAATTCTGAATAACTGAAAAATTATCAAAGATAGGTATAGGGAATGTTAATACAGTTCAATGTAGAATTTTTTTGTCTATCTAACCATGTAAAAAGAAATGTGGAGTTCCATTTAAAATAAGCAAGATATTATAGTTTAAAAATTGCCTGAAAGAAAAATTTATTTCAGCTAAACAATGAAAGATAATTGAATTCTGTTTAAATTCATAAAAAGTACATTATTTGTACAACATAAATTTGAAGTTTCAACATTTTAAATGCTATAGCTTCAAAAATATGAATTTTTCAATCAAACACTGCAAATCTTAAACTTTCATGAAAAGGCAAAATATCTGAAAAACTTTCAGCACTAGACCATGGGTCATGTTATCAAAGTCCCCTTCAATTTCATCAAAGAATTCAAAAATGTAATAAAAAATATACCGTTCTATTTAAAATAAGAGAGTAGGGTGCACTACCCCCTATAAGGGGGTAGTTAAAAGAACGAAAATAATTTTAAGTTGTACTGAATGTCCATGGATACTGTAAGAAAAAAACCGCAAGCCGATATGTCTTCTAGCAACGGAATTATGGAGCTTGCACGTACCCCTGGGACACCCTGTATATATATATATATATATATATATATATATATATATATATATATATATATATATATATATATATATGTATATATATATATATATATATATATACCCACGATAACTGCCGTAAAAATACACCAATCTTAATGAAACTTGGTACAAAAATCGGTCTTTGGGATAGCTTGGATGAGTTCGTTGGCCAGACTGGTAGGGCCAATACTTTTGGAATAAGAGCTGAAGAAATGTTAAAAAAAATCATTTTCAATATTAAATTTGCTTAGATTTTGATGAAAATTAAAATAACAGTAGAGTCGTCGATCCTCTATGACCCAGAAAAAAAATCATCAAAATCGGTTCATTGGATCGCAAGAAAAATGCAAAAATCTCTTTTTTGAGTATAAGCAGTAAAATCACGTATCTAAGATGGCTATGTGTTCTGACAATTGATATTAGAAAAAAAAATTGAATATCGCGGGGGGGCAACTAATTTTGACAGTTAATATTAGACGCAAGGCCTGCTAGAGAATTTCGCTTGAAAAAATCAAGCAGGCCTTGATTAAACGTATTACGGGAAATGAATTTATTAGTTGATTCAATGTTATTAATAGTATATTATACAACGAGTCTATAATGAATGCTTTTATAACCGAGAATGAAGTTTACAACACAAGCGAGCAAAGCGAGCGAGTGTTGTAATCATTCGAGGTTATAATTAGCATTCATTATAAGCGAGTTGTATACTATACTTTATCTACGACTTATTTCTACATGTACAGGTACTTGTGGTGTACAAGAATATTTACCTTCTTAATCATTTTCGATTCTAAAATCGCACAAAAAATTGACACTTATTTACAACTGTTTGTTGAAACTGTTATTTATTTTTTGTCGTTACCATGGTTTTCTACATTTAACAGAAACTATTATCTACTACCAAAATCGTCTTCTTTAACACTTTCCATTGTAAATACAACGAATTTTCTCACAACTAAGTATTTGTTCGAAATTTCAGAAAAGTTAAATGTCATTTTATTCAAAATTGCATGAAAACGCCCACTTTACGCCTACTTGTTGAAACTATTGTTAATTATTTTTGTCGTTACCATGGTTTGTTTACATTTGACGGAAATTATAATTAAAATACTATTTTCTGATTGGCTGATGAGAGGGATATTCATTTACTTTATCTCCCTAGGGATATAAAGTAGGTCATTACATTACAAAAACCACAAGTATAATGATCACTTTATATATAAGTCGTAGATAAAATATATTAATTGTCAGTATCATAAGAATGTTTTGCAATTAATATTTCAGTATGTAGATACATAAAAAATTTGCTATATAAGGTACTTGCTGCCTTTGGAGATTTTTTGTTTAAAAATTGAAGTTACACTGTGTTTTCTTTTGTAAAAATAATTCTTTAGCTCGCTTAAAATTGTTTATTTAAAGCTTTTACAATGAAGGTAGGTAGAAATGGAAGTATTCGCTAATTGAGTGAAAATTTTAAGCTCCCCTTACACACAATCGATACGATAAATCTGTACAGTTCTTTTTTTCGATTTTCCGGATTCGACCATATACATAACGATATTCTTTGTCGTTCAGTCGGTGAGAACTGACACGGATATTTCTCACAACGCCACACACATCGTATCATTCGCCGATTGTGCTTGGTGGTCTAACTCGATAAAACTGCACTACGGAAAATTGAAAGGAAAGAACTGTACAGATTTATCGTTGTGTGTATAGGGGGCTTTACTCGCTTCAAAACTCAACATATTCGGATATAAGACTTCGTAGTAGTATCAATTTGTAGCTTGTTATAGAATTTATTAAGGTATATTAGGTAAATACAACAAACGATGTCATATTGATGCATATGGTTCATAGAAACCCTATACAAACACATTTCTCGTGACAATTACACAACAGATGAAATGAAGAAGGATCTTAAGTACATTTAAACTCATTAACAGTATAATGAAGGGGAATTCTCTCAAGTTTAGTTGTCAATTAATAGCAGGTGATGTTGAAACAAGAGAGACGCTGTACAATTCGTAAATGTTGTAAATCCTTGGAGTAACGTTTGTCAGATTAACAGAAGTCTTCGAATTTATGTAGCATCAGTACTTTGACTTAATAAATTGTTGAAATTGCAACCCTACAAAATCATATTAGGTACAAGATTTTCTCTCAAGAGATTATCTCTCATGAGAAATGAACATGCAATTTTAACGGAATTGAGTTGAAGAAAACAGTAATGATGTCATAATTATACTTTTATAAGGAGTTTATAAAGAATGAGTCCATATTCTTTGATTTGAAAGGTATAGAAAGATATTTTACAAGTGACTTGAATAACACTCTATCAATTCTTTACTATTCTATTAATTCAAATAAATACTGTTGTTATCATTGATAAGGTTTCATAATTAAAACGATCATATATTTAGAAATAAGCTTAATCTCTAATATTTTAAATTACTTTTAATTTATAACGTTGATTTTTCCTCGTCGATCTATAATTCAAATATATGCCATCCTAAAAGTCTTTCAGATTAACGAAATGTATTCACATATTAAATTTGGTGACTATGTGAGAATGCATAAAGCAACATAATTTTGTAGAAAGCCTGTTTTCCCTGTATCGTACAATGAAAGAAGCGCAACGACACAAAGGGATACAACACTATGAATTTTAAGAATAGAATTGAATCTTTTATGAAATGTGGTGGTGATAATATGATTACAAAAGCTTGAATCAATTGTTGAATTTTCAAGTTCAAAAAGAATTCTTAGAGATTATGCTAAATAATTTATTTTTCCTTTCTTTATCTTCTTCTCAAACAAAAATATTCAAACATTTAATATTTTTTCAAATATTAAAATTCACTTATAAAGATGATAAATGGAACAGTAATAAAGTTTGAAATAATCGTTTTTCGTTCAATATTTGTATCGTTTGGTGGAATTGTGAGAATTCGTTTATTTGCAGATTGAAATTTTCCCCTTTCAGGTGAAAAAAAATAAAAAAAAATTATCTTCCTGTTACATTCATTTCAAGTTAAGTGAGTCTCCGTGCTTGTCCTAGGAGATTATTATTTTATTTGCACTCATCCTCGTTCAAATGTGAGTGGAAAACTAGGATAATTCAGGATTAAAATATTAAATGAACGTGTGAATTTGTCATCTTTTTTCTCTTTCACTATACGTTCATATAAATGAGAATTTCCGTTTTTTTGCGTTATTGTTTTGTGGTTATTATTGTTTTACGATCATATGTCAGAATGAATTTATTCATATCATCATCATCATGGTTCTCAATTCGATTTTCTGACTGTCGCCATATTGAGGTCCTTTATCTTTTATTTATTACGCTCGTTTCATATATCTGTTCAAATATAATTTTGAAAAGCTCTTTATTGGCTCATCATTTAATTTCAGCGTTATTAGAAAAATGTAACTCACGATTAAAAGGGACTAAATTATAATACAGGGCGTCTTTTTTAAATCTGGCGAATTCTTACGAAGCTCCTGTTAGTTGGCGAGTGATTTCAGTAATATTGGAGATAATTTTAGCAAAATTCGAACCGCGTTGCTCATTTGAAAGAAAGCCCATTTTGAACGATTTTGTGACATTCAAAAAGGAGCTAAACACGTAGAACGACTAAGAGTGACTCGAAGACCCTTCCAACATTGATTTTTTTCGTTCTTCTTCACTACATTTTAAAGAAAATGCGAAACATTTCCATTTGTTTCAGAATACAATGGAGAAAAACGATGAACGCCAATGTTGAGCATATCCTAGAGTCATTCTAAGTCGTTTTACGTGTAGCAAATGAACTATGAGATTTTGCTAAAATGGTCTTCTACAACTCGTTGAAATATTATTTCAATCGCTTGCCAATTACCTAATAGGAGTTTTATAAGAATCGACCACATTTTAAAAATACCCTATTTGTTCTGTTTCGATACAAAATGATGAATTCGTCTGCTATTATGATCTTATTGTTAGTAATAATACGAAACATCCTATTGTAATTTTTTCATCACATTCAAATCTTTTTTGTGACATGTCAATTTTTCCAATCGTATACTTGTTGTCAATGCTGTTTTGAATACTTAAATATTTGGTTCAATCTTCTAGTGGTTGTTTCTTTTTCATGTTAAAATAAAGGGGGGAAAAAGTTGCTTGGAAAAAAAGCCATCAATACAATCCTAACATAAGAAAGAGAGATATAAAAGCAGAATGGCGAATTCACTTGTATATAGGGGTGGCATGTATAAAATAAATGGTGAAAACTGTAAACCTTGTTGTATATTGTTATGTGCTTTGTGGGAAATCATTAAAATAAGGCTGACTAATAAAAGTGGGAATATACTTTGTACTTAATAAACTGAGGGTTACGATGGCTATATTAGCGAATTTTTTTTAAAAAAATTAGCTAATGACGAGATCCTCACTTTTGAATTTCCGAAAAATTTTTGCACAGAAGTTCGTTTTGGGACCTAAGGAACCCATATCCACCGTTCGTTAAAATTTTTATATATATATATATATATATATATATATATATATTTATATATATATATATTTATATATATATATATTTATATATATATATATGTATACCCACGATAACTGCCGTAAAAATACACCAATCTTAATGAAACTTGGTACAAAAATCGGTCTTTGTGATAGCTTGGATGAGTTCGTTGGCCAGACTGGTAGGGCCAACACTTTTGGAATAAGAGCTGAAGAAATGTTAAAAAAAATCATTTTCAATATTAAATTTGCTTAGATTTTGATGAAAATTAAAATAACAGTAGAGCCGACCATTCTCTATGACCCAGAAAAAAAATCATCAAAATCGGTTCGTTGGTTCGCAAGAAAAATGCAAAAATCTCTTTTTTGAGTATAAGCAGTAAAATCGATTATCTCAGGTGGCTATATGTTCTCTGACTATTGATATTAGAAAAAAAATTGAATATCGCGGGGGGGCAACTAATTTTGCCAGTTAATATTAGACGCAAGGCCTGCTAGAGAATTTCGCTTGAAAAAATCAAGCAGGCCTTGATTAAACGTATTACGGGAAATGAATTTATTAGTTGATTCAATGTTATTAAAATATATTAATTGTCAGTATCATAAGAATGTTTTGCAATTAATATTTCAGTATGTAGATACATAAAAAAATTCGCTATATAAGGTACTTGCTGCCTTTGGAGATTTTTATTCTAAGTTTTCTATTTGTTGTGGAATTTCACTCTTAATTTCGTTTTGATTAAATTATCTAGTAGTAGTCGTCAAGTTAATTCATGATTATTAGAATTTATCTTATTGATTAAATTTCATTATGAATTCTCTTAATCTTATCTAGTTGGTCTATAATCTAATAACTGTTTAACAAGTACATTTACTACTTTGTACCCTGCATAATCTAAGGTTATTGTTAACATTTGTGTCTCCTACTTGTAGTATAAGATAGCTATATAACTGAATTTGGTCGGATTTATATGCTTCAGAGCTAAAGAAACAACATTAACGAACATGTGTTTATTTTTACCTTGTGTACATTCCGAATTGTGTAGTATAAAACAGTAACATAGATTCCTAAACCTAATGCGTTCTTATTGCATTTCCACCTAAATAGAAACTGAAAACATTTACCTTGTTTTCACATATTTGCTTTGGATTTTCAAACAAATAATGATTCTTTTTCATTTGTAATGTACCCATTCTAGGTTTATATAGATTTCAATCCAAACTTTATTGTTAAATGAATGAGTATAAGTTTGATTGGGGAATGGAATAACAAGGATTAAGAATTCACTATTTCTTTCCTAATCCCACTTGGCTATTTTGTTATTCTTGCTTTTTGTTGACTTTCTGTTAGTTTGAATTAAAAGATTAATAAATTAAACGATGTATTTCCTAAACATTTATGTATGTTGTTATTATGTACACATAATTGATCATACATGATTGACGATGTTGTTTCATGAGATATAAGCATGTTAGGTAGATATAGACAATTTGAGCTTATCTGGACGATAATTTCCCAAGTGATTCATACTATCATCCTCAAATATTGTAGAATCTGAAATAGATTCTTCTCATAGGTATTAGATCCTAAATAGAAGTTTATTATCTTGAATATATGAAGAAGGTGGTAATCAAGTTTGAATGTTTGTAACAAGAATTTCAAACTGATTATGTTAAAGTTGCACATCTTGACAGTTCTGATAGACATGAGACTAACAATTCTTTCCATCTTCAGCTTTAGATTTAATAATTAGTGTACCTATCAAGTAAAACTGAGCTGAAAAATAAAAACTTTTTTCGTTTTTCAAATTGGCAATCCTTTATATAACTAATAAAATTTACAGTTATTCCGATTGTAAACACGTTTGTTATTTGGGTAGAAAGTAAATCTAAGGGCTAATCCGAGCACTGTGTTACATTTTATGAAGGAATGAAAGTAGTTGAATTTTGGTCAATTAAGTGTGATGACTGTAATGAGTTACAAGAGGACCACGTTGGAAAATTAAGTAATTATTATTGTGTAGGCTCGATACTTATTGAGCTGTTTTCACATTTTGTTGCAGCTCAACGAGCGAATTATAGATTTGTTGTTTGCTTTTTGCCTTCTCTTGTTGAATTTTTATGAGCGCAGAGAGTAGGTAGGTTCAAGTACTGGGTGAAATAAAAATATACAAATTACGATTATAGTAAAAATCGAGAGTCACATAGGTATGTTTATGGCGTGCGCTGACGTTAATCGGCCGACAATATGAAATAAATTCCCAATCCCTCTGCTAACTTATGTGATATTATTCTCTTAATAAGGAAGAATGGTTTTTCAGATCAAGTAAATATAATCCTCGACAATATCACAAATGTGTATTTGTATGTATTTTCTTTGATTTAAAGTGTATTATAAAATGTTCATAAAATGCTTATTGTGTATACGTATACCGTGTAATTCACTGTCAAATTACAGTCTTTGAAACCAGAATAAGCGATAGAAAAGTTTCATATTAAAATATAAAGCGAATTTTTCCTTAATGAGAAAGTTCATCGATCGCTAACAGAAATTATAAACTAAATTAAATATACAATTACTTTAATTACACATAAGTATTCATCATTATTTTTATTACATAGTTCCAATTATTTATTTCATTAGTAGGTTAATCTCTGTTTATTTTAATAATATTAATTGGTTTACGTTAATCTTTTTGAATTTTCTTTGAATAATAAATAGCATCAAAACTAATTGTCTTCTTTAAAGAATTGTACAATTGTATTTTTAATAACATAAATTAGACGTTTCAAACGTCCATGAGTTAAGAGTTATTTTTAATTAAACAAAACTGTAACAAATCACTTGGTTTTAGAGATGAAATGGAGAAATATTTGCTCTAATTTTTATTCGTCTTATAAGGAGGATTGAATAAACTGTACATTTCTTCCAGATTTCATGTTATTCATAGAATTATTCAATAGTGGTTCACGATGCTAACTTCCAGGAATCTTTGGCTTAAACTAATAATTTTATGTATTTACTGAACTGTAGTGAGTGTATTAGGATTTACATTTGTCGACCAATAAAGTGGCTTATCTAATAAAAATTACTCAAGTGGTATTAATGGCGTAGAGAATTTCATAATGGAGATAGAATCGAAAAAGTCCAAATAGCTCTAACAATAAGATTACTAGAATTTTCATGTAGATAATTTAGTGTAAATCGACTATATTTTCCACTTCCAGCTTCTGTTATATTGTATCAAATACAATAAGGACATCCTTATTACTTGATTATGTTGCTTCTTTTCATTGTTTGTATCTAACACAGAACATTTCTAATTGTTACGGTGGCATATTCTACCAATAACGTAAATAAAATCTTTAAAGTGTTGTGAATGAACAAAGATATAGCTTATTGTTAGTTTAGCATTGTCAAGCATTACAGTTTCACACCAATTCATATAGATGTTGTCATTATTTTGTAGTTTGTTAGTTGTGTAAACGGAATCGATGGTGTTTACTGTGTGAATATGTCTGTATTTTCTTGTTTGTCACACTGATTTCATTACCATTATATTTCTTTTCGTTTTTCTCACTTTTGATAAAATCCTATTTTTCTTCCTTGTGTATGTTGTACCCCGAAGCGATCAGAAAAACGTCGACATTCAAATCAATCAAATAAGTGAAATGAAATTTCAAGGAGACTATCATGAAATGAAAAATAGATGAAAGTATTAAATTGAAATGGATACAAATGTAGATTTCGTTTTGTGGTAAACAATCAATAAATTCAACATCAAACTAGTTACATTATCTTTGTTGCTTTTGATTTATAATAATTATAGTCCCGAATAGTATCGAAATTTCTAGTCATCGTTATCTATCTTTTATCGATCGGATATCCGAAACATCACTAACTCATAATTATTATACTCATTATAGATTGTTTTAGATGTTCTTTTTTAAAGGGTGTCATTATTAGATCTATTTTGTATAGTATCAAATTTTAATTAGCATTGTAATGGTAGTCATTTTAAAGCTTTGTACAACTAAAAGCAGTGCATCATATAAAAATATTTACGCTTTGAAGACATACTGGTGATATATCACGTAAAGGATATTTTGTTGTTTCTGTTTTATAGTCACCATCTCCATTAATATCAACGTGCATACATATAACACCGATGAATCGAGTGAAAAGAATACATAAAGAAAAATGTAATTAAAATGAAACCATATTGTAGAGACACCATGGAGAATACATTGTTATAATTTTAGTTACGGTTGAATTGTCGTTGAAACTACATTTTTAATAAATCTTCAAATAGGTTCTGTGTGATGTATTGTATTTATTAAATTCGTAATATTTTCATGTCAAGTATACACGAAATATGAAAATTTTCGTTGTATTTTCGTCCATAAATTAATCACAAATGCAACAACAACAACAACAAGTCATCGATACAGGTAAACTGTTCACGTAACAAAAACTTATAATTAGAATGAATCAGAGCTTTACAAAAGTAACAATCTTTCTTTCAAGACATATCAGTTAAAAGTTTCTAAACAACGTAATTTATATTTATTTTATTTACATGATGGAACTATTAAATTCATGTTTACAAAAATTTATTACGTCTAGTTACTTATTCCATTATTTTATAATTTACTGTTTGTTTCCATCTGTTTTTTTTTGGCGAATTTTTTTTAAAAAAAATTAGCTTATGACGAGATCTTATTTTATATGTATATTTATATATTTATATACAGGGTGTCCCAGGGGTACGTGCAAGCTCCATAATTCCGTTGCTAGAAGACATATCGGCTTGCGGTTTTTTTCTTACAGTATCCATGGACATTCAGTACAACTTAAAATTATTTTCGTTCTTTTAACTACCCCCTTATAGGGGGTAGTGCACCCTACTCTCTTATTTTAAATAGAACGGTATATTTTTTATTACATTTTTGCATTCTTTGATGAAATCGAAGGAGACTTTGATAACATGACCCATGGTCTAGAGCTGAAGGTTTTTCAGATATTTCAGCTTTTATTGCAATTTTAAAATTTGCAGTGTTTGATTGAAAAATTCATATTTTTGAAGCTATAGCATTTAAAATGTTGAAACTTCAAATTTATGTTGTACAAATAATGTACTTTTTATCAATTTAAGCAGAATTCAATTAGCTTTCACGGTTTAGCCTAAATAAATTTTTCTTTCAGACAATTTTCAAACTCTAATATCTTGCTTATTTCAAATGGAACATCATATTTTTCTTTATATGGTTGGATAGAGAAAAAAATTCTGCATCGAACTGTATTAACATTCCCTATACCTATCTTTAATAATTTTTCAGTTATTCAAAATTTTCAATTTCGTTCAATCACCTTCCTTGAAGCAAAATGTAATACTTCTAGTCGCCTATGCCAAAATAATTCAACTATAATAAAATGCATAGAAGGCTTAGCAAAATGACAAAATATCACAAATGACGGTTAATATTGAATATTTTACCTGTATTTTTACAACTTTAGAACATCCTACATACACAAAAAGCAAATGAAATAAATATTACTTTTATTAATTATCAATTTCTTCCATTTTATTTCATTGAGATAGTCCAAATTTAATTAATTAATTTCATCTTAATTGTGACAATTGAATTGGAGGTTGTTTTGCAAAGCCTTCTATGTCTTACATTTTATTTCAGGAAAGAAAATTAGACGAAATTGAAAATTCTGAATAACTGAAAAATTATCAAAGATAGGTATAGGAAATGTTAATACAGTTAGATGCAGAATTTTTTTCTCTATCCAACCATATAAAGAAAAATATGGAGTTCCATTTAAAATAAGCAAGTTATTATAGTTTGAAAATTGCCTGAAAGAAAAATTTATTTCAGCCAAACGCTGAAAGATAAATAAATGCTCTACAGTTTGATAGAAAGTAAGTTATTTGTGTTATTAGAATTGTAAATTTCAAACTTTTAACTGCAATAGTTTCTATGTTATGAATTTTTTATTTAAACACTGCAAAATTAAAAATTTCATGATAAGTCAAAATATCTGAAAAACCTTCAGCGATAAGCCATAGGTCATATTATCAAAGTCCCCTTCGATTTCATCAAAGAATCTAAAAATGTAATAAAAAATATACCATTCCATTTAAAATAAGAGAGTAGGGTGCACTACCCCCTATAAGATGGGGAGGTAGAATAACGAAAATAATTTTAAGTTGTACAGAATGTCCATGGATACTGTAAGAAAAAAATCGCAAGTCGATATGTCTTCTAGCAACGGAATTATGGAGCTTGCACGTACCCCTGGGGCACCCTGTATGTATACCCGCGATAACTGCCGTAAAAATACTCCAATCTTAATGAAACTTGGTACAAAAATCAGTCTTTAGGATAGCTTGGATGAGTTCGTTGGCCAGACCGGTAAGGCTAACACTTTTGGAATAAGAGCTGAAGAAATGTTAAAAAAAATCATTTTCAATATTACATTTGCTTATATTTTGGTGAAAATTAAAATAACAGTAGAGTCGTCCATTCTCTATGATCAAGGAAAAAAATCATCAAAATTGGTTCATTGGATCGCATGAAAAATGCAAAAATATCTTTATTGCGTATAAACAGTAAAATCGAATATCTGACAATTGATATTAGAGAAGAAATTGAATATTGCAGAGAGCAACTAATTTTGACAGTTAATATTAGACAAACAACAAATTTCAAACGAGTGAAATTTTAATAGTGTTTCTTATTGTTTGTGAATTAAAAGAATATTAATTGTTAGTATCATAAAAATGTTCTCCATTTAATATTTCAGCATGTAGATACATAAAAAAATTCGCTATATAAGGTACTTGCTGCCTTTGGAGATTTTTTGTATCTGAATAAATCTATTAAATTGTAAGATCGGTTTATAAAATTAAACAGTACACATGTATATTATAACTCTCAATGAATCAAATTTTCATTTTCATTTTTTGTGTATGTGTTGATATAAATTCTTGGTGCTTAGGAAAGCTTCAAATACAAAAGATTTGAAAATTTGTAAAGTTTACACTGAAATTACAAATCTAAAGTGTCACGTTCTTTCATAACTTTCAATAATATTAGAGCTTTTCAATTTTTTTTCTCGGAATATCTCAATTCGATTCCATGGAATTTTGCTTATAGAATGAAGCATTGTTTGTATAAATGTTGCAGACAGTGTTGAATGATGATTAAAACAGTGTTGGACTTCCATTGTCTTTATTATTGAAAAGAAAAAAAAACACAAATAATTCAGGTGAATTATTTCTGTTTTTAGCGAATTTTTTTAAAAAAAATTAGCTAATGACGAGATCCTCACTTTTGAATTTCCGAAAAATTTTTGCACAGAAGTTCGTTTTGGAACCTCAGGAACCCATATCCACCGTTCGTTAAAATTTTTATATATATATATATATATATATATATATATATATATATATATATATATATATATATATATATATATATATATATTTATATATATATATATATATTTATATAAATATATATATATATATATATTTATATATATATATATATATTTATATATGTATATCCACGATAACTGCCGTAAAAATACACCAATCTTAATGAAACTTGGTACAAAAATCGGTCTTTGTGATAGCTTGGATGAGTTCGTTGGCCAGACTGGTAGGGCCAACACTTTTAGAATAAGAGCTGAAGAAATGTTAAAAAAAATCATTTTCAATATTACATTTGCTTAGATTTTGATGAAAATTAAAATAACAGTAGAGCCGACCATTCTCTATGACCCAGGAAAAAAATCATCAAAATCGGTTCGTTGGTTCGCAAGAAAAATGCAAAAATCTCTTTTTTGAGTATAAGCAGTAAAATCGATTATCTCAGGTGGCTATATGTTCTGACTATTGATGTTAGAAAAAAAATTGAATATCGCGGGGGGGCAACTAATTTTGACAGTTAATATTAGACGCAAGGCCTGCTAGAGAATTTCGCTTGAAAAAATCAAGCAGGCCTTGATTAGACGTATTAGACAAACAACAAACAAATGAAATTTTATTAGTGTTTCTTATTATTTGTGGATTAAAAGTATTTTTCAATAAAAATCATAAATATTAAAATAACATCGGGGAAATGAATTTATTAGTTGATTCAATGTTATTAATAGTATATTATACAACGAGTCTATAATGAATGCTTTTATAACCGAGAATGAAGTTTACAACACAAGCGAGCAAAGCGAGCGAGTGTTGTAATCATTCGAGGTTATAATTAGCATTCATTATAAGCGAGTTGTATACTATACTTTATCTACGACTTATTTCTACATGTACAGGTACTTGTGGTGTACAAGAATATTTACCTTCTTAATCATTTTCGATTCTAAAATCGCACAAAAAATTGACACTTATTTACAACTGTTTGTTGAAACTGTTATTTATTTTTTGTCGTTACCATAGTTTTCTACATTTAACAGAAACTATTATCTACTACCAAAATCGTCTTCTTTAACACTTTCCATTGTAAATACAACGAATTTTCTCACAACTAAGTATTTGTTCGAAATTTCAGAAAAGTTAAATGTCATTTTATTCAAAATTGCATGAAAACGCCCACTTTACGCCTACTTGTTGAAACTATTGTTAATTATTTTTGTCGTTACCATGGTTTGTTTACATTTGACGGAAATTATAATTAAAATACTATTTTCTGATTGGCTGATGAGAGGGATATTCATTTACTTTATCTCCCTAGGGATATAAAGTAGGTCATTACATTACAAAAACCACAAGTATAATGATCACTTTATATATAAGTCGTAGATAAAATATATTAATTGTCAGTATCATAAGAATGTTTTGCAATTAATATTTCAGTATGTAGATACATAAAAAAATTCGCTATATAAGGTACTTGCTGCCTTTGGAGATTTTTTTTATTATTTTATGTTATTAAACCAAATTTCAATATTAAAGATAATGGAAGCTCAACACTGTTTTAATCATGAAGCATTTTATTTACAAATGTGGTGGAAAATACAGCGATCATTTACGCCAATGATGATATCATTGCCTTATATTTTTTATTATAATGCTCTGCATAAAAGCGAGAAGTATTTTTGTTACTTCATAATACATTTTGTATATTATTCACTCTCTTTATTGATATTGTAGATTTACTATCTTCATAGAATTAGAATCTTACTTGTTCAAGTTATAGTCAACTTAAGAAGTCATATGTTTCATAGAACTGTCAAACATGTTACTTAGCATGTACCTAATGTGCTCAAGATTTATTGTTCGTTATAATTTAACAAACGTTGGGAAAATGCATTTTACTATTACAAATAATGTTAATTCGGTTTACCAGAGATTGATGTAAACAATGTTACATTCTTGCAGTTCGCCAACAAAGTTAATAGTCATACTACTACAGAATATGTACTTATATTACAGCATGAAGCTTAGATTTATTTTAAATATAACATTTTTTGTATATTTATTTGTTTATATTGTATGGTCTTACTGTAAACTGCACTTTCGCAGAAATGAAAATTCTTCAAAAATAACATTATGTTTGACAATATACTAAGCAAAACATATAATTTTCATCAGTTTTAACATTCACTTCATTTGCTATTGATGGTTTAGGATTCATTACATTTCATCTCGATTCAGTGGCGGAACTTCAAAATTTGAGCTCCTTGGCAAAATTTAGCTCGGCCTCTTTGACAACATTTAATTGAATTGAAATACTGAAATGATAAATTGAAAATATGATCTTTTATCCTTATTATTTACTTTTTTTTTAAGTTAATGGGATGAGAATGAGGCGAAATATAATGGCCTCAGTAAAATAATTGTAATCAAGTGTCTATTTACAAATTATTTTTATACTAGTTATAAAGACAGGATCTTAGGGTCCTTCAGCTTTCCGGTCTTCGACATTCTTCCCTTTTGCTGTACAGTAGTTCCGCCACTGTCTCGATACGATCCTCTTTATTTTATTTATGAAAACAAACAATTTCATTGTCTTGTCGAATCTTGATCAATACATGTCAATCAATCTCAAATCGCCAATTTCATATACTGACTGACAAATAATTTTTCGACACGCAAAAAAAGTTCAATTTTCAATGATGTCAATATACGAATGATGTTAATCTATATACGATACAATAATAGTTTTTGTTTCTGAGTTTGTGGAAAAGTTTTATCAGAAAATGTCAATTACATTTCTAAAAACAGAGATAGACACATATAGATTTTATTAAATATTCAGGAATAGTTAGAGTAAAATCAGAAAATATTTGACGCTTGTTACATATACAATATACTAATGAAGCTGAAATATAAAGTCACGTGCCGTTATGGTAAAATAGCTAATCAACGTTAAACTGTATAGACTACTATATTTATGGCTGTGTGTGTATGAACATCTTATTACAAGTTCTTGCATCAGTATGATTGCTCTATACATTTCTAAATGATGCAACTTTGAATATGGGCCCCTTTAGAGTTTCGTACATATACAGGTTCGAAATGTGTTCTAAATAATTTAATAAATGTTCCGATTCTCCACAGTACATAGTGTTGGATCAATTCTGGAAAACAGATTGAATCTTATCGACCCTCATTTTACCAATGAATCAATCGAATGTAGACTTTATAATATAATCATCGTTGATAGAGCAATGTTTGAGGATTATCTTACATAATACTCTTCGTCTTTATCTTTGCCCTTTGATAAGATTCTATTACACACGATTTTAATACGATTATACAGGGTGTACTACTGTATACAGGGGTTACTGTTACAGTCTGTATAAAATATGAATGACTTGTGATTGCAATTTTCACAGATTTATTGTTCACAATTTCGCAAAAGTATTAGAATAAAGTATACTTCTATGTGACTGATAGTTCTATTATCTTTTGCCGTCGAAATGCACATGCATTTGAATTGAATTTCATTGTCTTCAAATCTTGTCTCTTATATTCACTGACTGTAACAGTAGCATTACACTTTTCTTGAATAGTTCATAGATTGACCTCTACAATTCAATTTGTTTCTATAGCTGTCTTGTCCTTAACGTTAAAATTTTTACACTATCGTATTTTTCCTTTATCTCCTAACGTTCGTTGTCACTTGTTTTTGTGTTAGAAAATTTATATGTAGAAAATTCAATACATAGGAAAGGTATGTATATGATTGTATCTAAACGATTTTCCACCAACATTTAATTAACCTGTCGTATACTAAGGTAGTATAATTTTGAAGTTTATGGTTGGAGAGATAACAAAATTCAGAAGTTCATTCTCGTCTCTCAAACACAATAAGAACATTTCATCAAAACTATGTTGCAGTATAGTTAACTTTAATTCACACTTAAAATAAATGGAATAATAGAATTATATACTATTAAAATAGTAATTGCTTATAATTGAGATAAAAAAAATTGTCGTTTATAACACACGTGTCGTTTTCCTTTTCTTGGCCCATTGCCGAATATTTCTATTGATGTAATATGTGTCAACAGTTGTCTGTTATTGGAAGGTTTAAAGAAAATAAATTTTTTCCATTAGGTAAAAATAAATCAACATTGTTTAGTGTTTTTTTTTCCCAATAAATTCAAGTCGATATTTATGCTATATTTCAAACTAACAAAGAGTCTTGCAAATAGTAGTGTCAGCTTAAACATTTATGTTATAGTTTTATTACTAATGTGATTTATATGATGAAATAGCTAATTTATCAACACGTGTTTATGGGGTAATAATTACAGAGAGTAAATCAGAGGACGGTAGAACTTTATTCAATTGAAGTTTCAGCGTCTTTGATGATTTTTACCAATCTTTCCGAAAATTTTTGACTTCTTGCATACCTGTGATTATTCAGAATTTTAAACCTTCCCATAAACACATAGCTGAGTGATTTCTTCAAGTAAGACAACAGATTTTATTATTGAGAAAAGGAAACAGGCATATGGTGCTAAATCAGGAGAATATGGCAGCATGTTCTATTTCTTCACTCTGTAGTAGAGAAAATGCATTGCATTAATTGTCCACACTCATCTTCGAAAATCACGACATCGTCCAAAACGAGCATTTTTGACCAACTCCCAGATGAGCTACGAGTTTCTAATTTGGCTAAAATGTTCTCCAGGAACCCCCCCCCCCTACAACTTATTCGAATCGCTTGCCAAATTGTATGACTTGCCATAAGTACCATATTGGGCTTTTCACTCCCGTTATTTGTCGAGCAATTCGAAAAATATTTCAATGCTTTATAAGGGGGGTTTCTAGAGAGCATTTTAGCAAAATTAAAACCTCGTAGCTTATTTGGAAGTCGATATTCCAAAACGAGCATTTTCTGACCGACTTCCAAATAAGCTTCGAGGTTCTAATTTTACTGAAATTAGTCTAGGGACCCCATACAAATCGATGAAGTATTTTTCAAATTGCTTGCCAAATAATATGACTTACCATAAGCCTTATACGTAGTTTTACGTGGATCCGGTATAAATATTTCTTCCTATAATGATACGAAATAGTTACGATGACTGTAAAGCATAGAAATCTGTGATTGTATAGTGAGATCTTAAACACTTCAGCACAGTTTCGTCGGTTTATAATTAATAATGAAAAGCAGCTCACTGATGTATTTTCTGTAAAAGTATCTAAATTCGTCTTTGAAACACCTTTTATAAATTAATTTCATAATAAAACAAAGGTTTTCCAATTTGTTACACGTATAGTTTAGATTACAGTTCTATATTCTCAATAATTATTTTAATTGTGTTGTTTACAACGTCATTATAGTTGTCTAATAAAATCAATCAAGTGGAAAATTTGAGGTAGAATATAGTGGAAATACAAATCGACAACAATAAAAAGGATTTGTTGAGAACCTTGTTTTTGATTAAATAAACTGAAGTTTTAAAGGAAATTGCTTTTTAACTTGTTTTTGAGAGTATAAAAGAGATCACCCTGATATATAGAACGAATGAATTTTATTTTATCCCTTTTACTTTACGTTTCGATTATTTTCGCCAGTAAAATATTCTATTTTCCCTTTAAGTTTGGATCGTAATCGTTATTGCAAACAATAAATTTTGAATTAACAGGGTGACTTTTTGGGTAGTCGTAATCAGATTCTGGTAATACATTAATTTTATAATTAGAATATGTGAGCGTGGGAAAATTTTTGTATTTTGATTAAAATACTCTAGATTTGATTTATTCAATTTTGTTTAGTGGTTATTCAATAAATATTCAACAAAACTGCAAAATTTAAATTACATTTTTGGTGAATTAAAAACAACTTGACCTTTTTTTTTGCGAAAATTGATTGGAAAATAAGCGTAAGATGTTACCTAATTATTTCACATTAAAAGAAATTGAACATTTTTATTAATGTCACAGTGAAGCGAACTGAAAAGGGCGATTGTGGACCAATTAATTTCAATGCTGGCTTGAACGAGCCAATATTTCATTGTTGAGAAATTCGTTTATCTCTTTTCTGTTGTGTTGTCGTCCATTCGTTTAAATACAACGACGAATTTTTGAAAGAATTTTTCCAACTGTTACACTTGTCATTTAAATAAATTTGTTTGGAATTCCACTAGAAGTATTCAGGATAAAAACCATTGTAAAATTCGTATTATTACAGTCTTATTGTAATGGTTTGTCAACTTGATAATTTCAATTCACACTCTTTTGCCTGTTGAACACTTCAACAACCATTTGTATTCTAAGACTTAATTTGATAATAATATTTAGCTTGATGTCCTATAATTGAGTTATACGTGAGCATAGTTGGTGAGAGTGGGACCATTTGATGTGTAAACAGCCGGAGGCCTCATACAATTGTAATTCAACTTACAAACTTTACTGTTGTTGGTAGACTAGTCCAGTTCTACAATCAGGGAAATAGCAGATATTATCCGACATCCTATTCAAGTTATCCACACCTATTTTATGCACCACTATCCTTTGTAGTTTCTTTACATTACCGACTCAAAATACACCGTACATCTACTTGATGTTTAAGGCCGATCCACACACGGAGATATATCTTAGTAAGACGGTCTCATGGTACGGTACAGTGATATATATCTAGCTTTGTCTATACATGATACCGACAGAGATAGATATATATCATTGCACCGTACCATGAGACCGTCTTATAAGATATATCTTCGTGTGTGGATCGGCCTTTACTATCATGTTATCGTGAACCATTTCAATTCTGTTTATAATCGAATTTATTTATTTGGTGAAACTTCAACAAGATGTAATCAAATTGTTAAGTATCTAGAATTAGAGAAACTTTCAGAGAATTTAAAAGTTTCAATTGAAATTTAAAATTATACAGAAAATTTATTATATTTGAAAATCATTCAATATATTACTTTACAATTTTATACAACACTTGGATTATATCCAGATATGTTTTTTTCTTCATGCTTTTACAAGATTTCTACTGAGAATCAAATAATTTATACATGTTGAACATTTCTCATATTTTAATTCAATTAAAATTGAATATATTTGCTTCATGATAGCACCATGCAATTTCAATCTATATTAATTCTAAATTTAATCTATAATTTGATTTCAACAAGAGAACTTGTTAGTTTAAATTTTCATATTATGTTAATTTCAATAAAATCTCTTGTTTCTTGTTCATTAAAAGTTACGTTAATTTAATATCTTATTACTTTATTAGTTTGCTGGATCATCTCCATTTTCCAACAACTGTAATGAATAAATTTACACGTTAATTGAAACGTGCATATTTTTTAGTACACGATTTTTGGTTGTTATATCAACAAATCTTATCATTCTGAAGTGTATTGAATATCTACAATTTTTATTTGTAAATATTTGCCACAAAATAAGAGAGCTGTGAGATAATAGCTTACTTCTTTTAGTTTTTGGAAGATTTGATGTTAGATATAGATGTTAATATTTGAAAAGCTTCCACTTCATAATTTAGTAAAGTGGAAAGACGGAAGGCTTGCTCCATCGGGAAGAATAGAGTGGTTTCTATCGAACAAAGTGCTAAAGTACTAAATTATTCTACTAATTTGCTGTCTTAATTCTGGACATTTAAGCCGGTTTATTAGTAAATTGGTAAAGTATAGTGAAATTATTTTGAACTGGCCGAGTAAAATTTTCAATAGCAATTGTGTTAACAATACAGCAATTTGACTTCTGTCAGAAGGGGTTGTTTATGACGTACCATATTTACTCTTTTAAAATTCCTAAAATTTTAACATTTCATTTCTGTCTACCTGTTTATTCTTCCAGGTGTATGCATTTGAGGAAGTTTAAGATTTTCGTAAAATATGGCACGTCATAAACAACCCCTTCTGACAGAAGTCAAATTGCTATTGAAAATTTTACTCGGCCAGTTCAAAATAATTTCACTATACTCGATTGAATATATCTATGGATATAAATATTTTTTTGTTAGTAAATATAGTTGTATAAAATACGTACAAATGGTCATATCAATGAAAATATATTCTCATCTATAAAATTTCATTATGAAAAGCTCGACTGTAAATTCAGACGTCTTTCTGTCTAGTCAGGATCAAAGGTTTTCAATCTTGTTCTCGTTTATGAACTGTAACTGACGATAGTATGATAGACGATTATGATTCCGACTGTCTGTTTACTTGACTTTCATGAATACTTATTATATTTTATTTTGAGCCAAAAGATATTTGTTGTGCACGTTTGAGTGTATGATAAGTTAAAAAAAAACACACATTTTTGTAATAAAATGTGGAAGTGTAATAAATTACGTAGAGAAAATCGTCACTAAATATGTATTTAACAAATCTTCAAGTAGTTTACAAAGACTACAATGGAAATTGAAGAAACACAATATCCTGATGCTCATATATATTTGATTTTCTCTATCTACTACTAGGGAAATACTACCGAATTCGATACCAATTTTTTACGACAAAAACGTCGTTTTAATGGATTTTTGGCAAATTCAATCGGTTTTTCATGAAACTTTTCCCATTCGAAAATGTAAGATGGGATTTTGTCATCTTAATTTTTTTTGTTTTTTTAGAGAAATTATCTCAAACTCTTATCATTCCTCTATTTACAGTAGACTTTGCTTTTAGGATAGATTCAAACTATTTTTTTTTGTATTATTAACTTTTATATTATCTTATATAATTTTTTTATATCATCCTACAGCACTTAGCAAAGGGCAAATACTGTGAACTAACGTCAAGACTTATGTACAAATATTCAAATTTTCTATTTGTTCTAAACGAAAAAAGTGAGTTAACAACGTCCAACGACAAGAGTCGTTGGAACTTATACACTATTTTTGATTTAATTAAATATCAGGATGGTTAATGTTGAATAACAGGAAAAAATGTTTAATTCAAAACATGTCTTATTCGAAATGTAAATATAAAAGATTAGCGTCTTTCTTTGAAAGGATAAGAGGAAGTTTTATTCCTCGTACGCTTCTTTACAATTAAACATTTTAATGTTCAGCCGGTGTTGTGTTATAGACCAAATTGGGCACCATTGAAAGTCAAAGACAATTGGCGGTTTTCTTTAATTTTTTCTAAGAAAAATCTCAAGATAAATAAAGATTTTAGTGTTTTATGTACAAAAGAAACATTTTAGTTCTATGGGAACCCATTCATGTCGCCGTTCAGATGATTCGATTATCGAATCTTTTTAGGATTTCCATAACCGTGAAAAGTGGTTTATTATTAAATTTTAACTGTAATTGGTGGATCGCTTACTAAAAAAAATCGATAAATACTAGTAATAATAATTTTACATTGACGTTTTCTTCTTCTTTGTGCTCATATCTAGTTATTTTATTTAAGAAATAATGAAAATTAAACAATTTGAGGCCGCTAAATTAGTTATCCTAAACCTTATATTTAAATGATCTTTCTGATATAGAATAAGATAAAAGTAAATTAGTGAAACGAAAAGAGAATAATGTAAGGAACAAGACTGAAAAGGAAGACATACATGAAGAAAGAATAATTCTATTTCTTTTCGGTACGTCGGTATTCGTTAATAATTTGTTACTCTAATTTTGTTTTTGCTGCTACAAAATGAAGTCAAGCAAATCAAATTTGGTTCATCATAAACGCATTAGATTTTATAACGTTATATTTTAATTGTTTTATTTTCGCTGTTACGCCGAATAATTAATTTCCATTGTTATACTTTTTAATTCATACATTTTCAGAAGGATAGATCAATCACAGAGTGAAATTTATGTTAACATAAAATTTATATTTATACATATATTAGGTACATAAAAACAGTGTGAGTTATAAGTAACGGATATCGTTTATTTTGTTTTTTTGCTTTATCTTATAGAAGTTTAACTCTAAGGAAAAATTGTTAGTTTACTGCTTACAAGTGTATGTATGCTTTAGAGTTCTTTGAATTTGTTTTGATGTTAAAAATTGATATTTCTACAATTTGAGAAAAGTTACTATTCCGTGTTCTTATAGGCAAAAATTGATTAAACTCTTGTTTTCAATTGTTACGACTAAATAACATTTTTCATTATAAAATAGTTAAAATTTGCAAATTGTTTCAAATCAATGACGAAATAGTTATCGTGTATTTGAGCCGTTTAAATTATTCATCGTATTTTATTTATAAATTAACGTACACGTTGCTTTATCACATTTTTTTTTTGTATGCTGCAAGTCCAGTTTTTTTTGCTGCGACAGATTGATGAAAAATGGTTAAATCTTAAAGTTCTGTGGAGATTTGAATAAAATTTGCAAGTCAATTTTTATAATAACGATTTATGGTATATACAATTTTTTTTCTTCTAATGTATTTACTTGTACAATATATTCTAAAGGTAGTTTGTCATAGTTGAAGTAATATCAAGTTAAGCCTTACACTTTAAACGAGCTGCAACACGAATCGCATTGCAGATTCTCTCTATTATTGTTATACCACAAATCTTGTAAAATATTGTGAATTAATATCAAGAAAGATATTATCATATTGCTGAATAGCGCATAATATTTGTACATTTTTGCTTTAATATTGCAGCCGAGAAATCATGTAACAGGAACAGGTTTCGTGTAATATTGATCCAATGCTATAATATTTAATTAAGAATATTTTATAGGGCAAAACAAGAATTTCACCCGGCGCCTCCACCAAATTTAACAACAGTTTCAGAACGTTTGATATTAAAAAAAAGAAATAGAAATTGATCCAGTAACTATAAACTAATTCTGTTTGAACCACTGTATTTTAACTTATTCCGAGCACAATCCTCTTTTCGCTAGTTTATTTCATTTGAACTTACACAGCATTGTTGTCTAAAGTAGAGACTTTTCCAACTTTCTTACGTCAACACCGAATTGTCGCTTTCTTTTTTGTAGACAAAATCATTCTCGAAATCTTAGTTTAACCATAATTTTAGATTACTTTCATATAAACATATTAACATTAATTAAATCAACTTGTTAAACTTATAGATCATATATGTATAGAGGCCTATTGTGGTTATATTTTGATCAACTATTAATTTAGTTTCGTCTTGTAATTAGTCTAGTAGTAATGCGATAGTCTGCTTTAGGTAGTTTGGTGGTAGTCTAACAACATTTTCAATTTGAAACCTATTCATTAACTTTATGTTAAATGAACTGCTTCTTTCGAAACACAGTTTTATTCTTAAATAATTAAAACCTTGTATGTATATACATATATTTTATGTGATTGCCGTTTCAACTTCTATTTTATTTGTCCGTTAATTAATATGATAAAATGGCGACAATTATGGTAGTGTTTTAGAATGATAACGTAATGCTTGTGTCTATACCTAAGTAGCTTAAAGAATATTTATGAAAAGTAATTATGCTTAGGTACATACACAGGAAAAATAGACCAATGTTTCTAAATACGGCATTTTAGAAATCCTTAGTAAGTAAGGCTTACCCATGGTTCAACTTTCGAAATGATCATTTCATTATCAAATGCTTACGAGTAATATTGATATATCAAGATCCACAATTAGTTTGATTGTTTCTTTGTATTTTGTCTTGAGAAATATGGTAGTTGAATTATGACTAATAGTAGGACAGATTGCTTAAAAAAACCTTCATAAAATAAGCTTGACGAACCGTGTTTTACATCATATTCTTCTTTACAAGTACTCGAAATTACCTCCGTTCGTCTACAAAACGTACACTTTGCTACACTAATTAGCGGACATACTGTATATTTTCACATATAAAATTGAATTGGAACACTTTTTATTTCAATTGATAGTAACAAGTTTAACTATCTGGAAAATTTATGGTGTAATTTGTATACTTATTACACAATTAGCGTATAAATTTTAAATGGAAAATTAACTAAAAATAGATGCATTAAGTTGCTCACCTTGTACTTGACAAGGAATACTTGTTTAGTGTGTTGTCAGGAAATTTCAAGTACATCTAAGACATTTTAATTGGAATTCATGAAAGTTTCATAATTAGATATAAGATCGCATTGTTTCAATCTTGTGTTCTAATTTAACTTGAAGTTCAAATTATTTTATTCGATTTTGAAATTTTTATCTTTAAGAAAATATAAAATTAAAATGGTGAAACACAACAAGGTGATTTGGAATTAGCCAGACTTATTCGAATATTTTTGTAAAGGTTTAAAGTTTTCATCTAGAATCGTTAAAATTAGTTGTTTGTTTCTTTGCTTTGTCTCTACTTTTTTGGCATGGTAATTTTAATTTTAAATCGTTGTAGAGACAAATAGAGAAGAAATTGTCGTCCCTGTGCGTACCAATATGTTCCAAAATGTCTTCAATTTACTTTAATATTTAGCAACTTTTTGTGATAAAAATTTCAATACAATTGTTGGGGTAGTTTTTTTAACACAACAGGATTTTAATAATGGAATCTTTTATTTGGTTTTTATCATGATTTCTTAACTCAACCTCCATCAACAATTTATTGTGGGATTTGAATAATTCATTTAAATTCTGATATTCTTTACAGCCACTTTTTTTTTGTTACAAGCACTCTAAAGTTTTCAAATCAAACTTTCGAGTAAAAAAAGAATAATTGAAAAATTCATGTTAGAGTGGAAAATAGAAGTAAATAGATGAATTAAATTACCTTACCGAATGCTCTAATTTTCTAATAAAAGATAACAATGCTTTTGTATAATGGATCATCTTAAACATTTGAACCATGGCCAGTATCGTACATAGAACGTGTTTCGCAAAAGTTATTTTTAAATGTTCAACTTTCTACCACAATATCGTATTGTGTCAGCTTTTGGCACAAATATTTTAATTTTTGAAATATTCAAACACGTGTCTGAAATCTTGTAGCCAGTATACATATACTCTATGGCTCTCCAATAGGGAGAAATAAATGAGAATTTTTACTAATATCCACTACATTTTTCTCATATTTTGTCGTAAAGTACAACAATAATAACACTGTTAATAATTATATTTTTGGCAAGTGTCAACGACGCTTTGATAAAATAGAGAACAAAAATTTGTGAATCGAGAGGAATATGTGAACAATGTCAAAATCTTTCAGTGAAGAATAGATTTTTGTACCGTTTTCTCAATATTTACAGTTGGAGATATTGAAATTAAATTCGGTCCTTTCATTGAGTTCAAACTGGAAATGTGCCATAATTTATGGCCAAATTGTTATTTTTATTTTGACCGATATTGATTTTTGGATAGTTTTTTGAACTTCTTACTCCACTCAAGGTTATTGCAATGTGTCCAAATTGATGCAAATAGATATAGGACAAAATAATGTACAGAGATTTCAAATTTTCTACGATTTTTAAGATTTCTTATATTTAGTATACTGTCAAATATTTCGAATGGTATTGTTGAATTTGAAATAGTTTTTACAGGAATGGAGGCATATGTTGAATGAACAACTTTTAGTTCATAATTTTAGTCAAAAACACTCT
The DNA here is from genome assembly GCA_039776855.1 of Mylabris sibirica. NCBI lineage: Eukaryota > Metazoa > Arthropoda > Insecta > Coleoptera > Meloidae > Mylabris > Mylabris sibirica. Next base: position 10,336,956 of record CM077839.1, read on the forward strand.
AAACTTTCGTGAACTACCTTATCAGTTATATTTTCCTCTTCTATGTCAAGGTATAACGTTTCAAGATGTTATAGAGCGACTTCCGGATGGTTACAATATGAAATTTCTGGGAAAGCCTATTTTTGAAAAGCAAGCGAGTTCATTGGTTATTTTCACCAATTAAAAATAGTTATTTTGCTTGTCTTTATGGGAAAAATAGATCTAAAAATTGCATGGAAATGATGCTTATTAGTTTAAAATATACCTGATGGGTGTAAGACATGAGAGGTTGCCGAATAGTTGTTTTAAATTTGAAATAATAATACATATATGTATTCGATATAATGAACTTGAATTCAGTATAATACAATTTTCAAAACACGACTCGGCAATCTCACAGTTTTACACCGTTGAGCTATCTTTTCCGTGGGGTATAATATAAAATTTTTGATCAAATTCTATGATTTTTTGTGTAAAATAACTATATTTAGTAGTTGAAAATAATCAATGATATGGATGGAAAATTCTCCAAGATAACTCGCTTACATTTCCCAAAACAAGCTCTTCCAAATACTTAATATTGAAGTTCTTTGGATCAGCTTTAAAACAAGATATCGCCCAGTTCTCCATCTTTAAAATTGTGGAAAACATCTGGGAAACGGATTTATACGTTTTTGTACTCTACAGCCCTAAGTCTGTTCGAATACACGTTTCGTCTGAGACATCCTAGTATTTTATAGATTTTCTAATATTCCCATGCGTTTGAAATTTCATCATAATGATAGGGAATTGAAAACTTTTTTTCGAACGTAGGTATTTTTTCATTATAACAGACAGACAAGGAATACACCGGTGGCGATCTTACTTTGATGTTTTTGAATTTTCGTTGACTGAATCTTTTAAATAAAACTTGAAACGATTTTGATAGGATTTTTTTATAATCACACCTACATTGTTTCCTTGTGTATATGTACAAGCTCTTTTTTATCTGTTTTTCTTGTTCCTTTGTTTCATGTGGATGTTCTTGTGTGTGATCGATTGATCTATTTTTTTTCCTGTCGTATATCTAAAGAGAAAAAGTTTCCTTACTTTGTTCGCACAATTTTTACTCTTTCTCAACAATAGTAATAAGAATTGTTAGTAGGTTTAAAAGTCTGATGAAAATCTTTTCTGTATAAAGCAACTCAATTGCCCTGTGTCATGAAAACATTAAAGTTCACGATTCGATATACCTAGCTTTTCTTTTTTTCTTCCTCTTTTAACATCAATGAAATCAATTACGGAAGCTAGTAACTTGTTCTATTACCTTTCTTCCTACATTAAAGTAAAGCTATTAGTCGATTCTCTTTTTGTTCTACCTCTTTCAAAACAGAATAGTATTCAACCGGTATTTACAGGATTTAATGGTGTTTTTTCAGCGGCTTCCATTTATTAAACAAATAGTGGTTATGTAACTTTTTTCAATTATTATTTTTTCAGCTGTAAAGCAAACTTGTACGAACGTAGAGTAAATAATGTTTATGGTGATATGATCAACACATTTGTAAAAGTTTCATAATTATCTTTGAATTATCAATAAAAATTAGTTTGTGGTAGGTTTGACAACATTTTTAAAATAGACATCTGTTCACATTAATAAACGAATTGTGCTAAATCAGATCGTTGGCAACTGGTATTTTTTTTGTGACTCGCTTAAAATAAAATTAATCGTAAAAGAAAAAGAGAAAAAGAAGAATCTCACCAAATCCACAGACAGTTTGTATTTGCATTAATTAAACAATGTAAGAATATGTCATAGTGTTACTACTTTAACATTTTTTAATGTCGAATTTCACTAAATTTATCCAAAATATCTTGAAGGGAACAAAACTAATTTTAATTGTTTGTTTGTTTATCCATTTTTCACCTTTTACAAGCTGTTTTTAGATTGTTTTCATATATCTTTCTTTTTAATTTTGCCGGTTAAATTGGTTTTCTCTTCAGAAAATTTTACGTTTCTCTCATTTACTTACATTATTTTACACAAACAAGCGTTCTCTTAAATTCTTTTACAAACGTTAGATAAAAGTTTGAAATGTTACTGTTATGCGTTTGAATTATTTGAAAACTTTATTATTTGTATGTTGAAAAACGTCATACACAGAGTTAGGATGTAACAGAATGCTTCCCTTGACTTTCCGGTGTTTGTATAGTGTTGTTGGTGTTGTTAAAAGGCACATCTCCACGAGCACAATCACCACTTGGCCCCTTCATTTTAACAATTTTCCCCTTTACAACAACATAGGACAATTATGTAAACGCTATAACTTTGAATATCGTCGACAAAATGAAATCTTCCACATATTAAGGTGGTGTTTAAATAAAACCACTCCTTTATGTGTATAATTTAGAAGTAATGTTATAGTGTAGGGTGTAGTAACCTGATGTTGAAGATTCATGGTGTCACATCCCCTCTTGAAACATCTTTAGAAGGATATCTCGGCTTCATCTAGTCTATGGAGCAACAGGGAGTTTCCGTTCAGTGGTGTAACGTACATCCGCCCCTACATTGGATTGTTACACATACATATACTCCAACACATACTAGGTAGAACATAGACAAACGTGTATATTGTTGACTGGTTTGGAATTGAACAAGGGCGCGACTGATTAAATGTTTTGTCCTATCCTTTAGTGATAAGGGTGGAGACAACACGATGTAGCAATTATTGATTTTCTAATAAGTTCAAAAATGTCCTTTTCGTATTAAAATTTAATTAAAAGTCGCAAAAGTAGCGGTTTTATCTTGTTCATAATATTCAACATTTCTGAATTGTCCATGGAGTAATTAAAATCTAATGATGTTATTTAAATGAATATGAAATTAATTCGTTTAATGAACGATAAATTCCACTACTTTGAACTGTTATAATTAAAAACTTTTAGTATAAGTTGGTGAATTGAGAGAAACGGTCATCTACCTGATTCGAAAACTTTGACTAACTTGAATTTATGATCTTCTAGTTAGAATTACACTTTTTTTTTATTATTTGTAAGGCGAGATCGTTAATTATAGGGACGGTAAAGATTCACATATCCTTGAAAGAATTTTATTTTAATAGTTATAAATTACTCAACCCATCATCACTGCATAAGAATTTCAATCTTTCTATTGCCTTGGATTTTTTTTAAATCCCTTGATTAATGTTGTATTTGCTAACAATTAAAAGTCGAGAATTATTGAAGATTTACCTTTAATTCGTTTCTACTGTCTATTGATTTAAAATTGAAATGAATTTAAACATTTGTTTGTGTTGACAGGAAAATTACAAAGGAGAAAGGTTGAATGTAAAGGGACTTTTGTCATTGCAACAACAAATTAAATCTTCGTATCGAATGAAGTTTACATACCGGAAATACGATTGTAATTTGTTTTTTTTTGCAATTAAACTGATTGTTAGTTAACGTTTTATCCCTATTGTTACTTCATTATTTCGTTTAAAGCTTGATTCACATTATAAAGTTTAACTATAAATTTTATCGCAAACATGCCAAATGTAGACAAAACATCGAATATTTGGTTGTATTCCTTTTAAATTTTCAAAGAAAGTTAATCTTTTTGCTTTCAAAGGTTCAATGTTTGACTTATTGTTATAGTTGTAGAAATTGAACAAAGTATTTTAAAGCAAAAAATAAGTCTACAACATAGCCAAAAAGTTGTAAATTTTTGTTTTAGGAATTGATTCTTGTACTTTATTTTGAATACTTGACTATTGTACAATTTATGTATGTTTTACCAACATTAAAGGGGTCTTTCTGGTTGTAAATAGAGCTTTATCGAAAATCCTTTCCAATTTATCACAAATTCGATTGCAGGCATTTTATAAAATCTACTTTGATCATTGATGAACGTCCAAGCCAGCCAATCATTCTTATTTTGAACGTGAGCGCACCCTTAGCATGTCTTCGATTAAAGTTCTTTTCTCGTCTGTGACTGCATCTCTTTACGTACTCTGTTATTTATTTTAGACTTTCAACGTTGTAATAATGAACTGTCATATTCTTTTTTGTTTCGTCTCAAAATTGTATAGCCAATCGATTGACGTCAATTCATTAAAATAAAATTTCTATAAGAATTTTCTAATTATTATATCGATTTCTTTTAAAACTTATTTGATTCATCTGAATATTTGAATTATGAGTGTAAATTTAACAATTTCTAGAATGTTTTTCGTATATTAACTGCAATTTAAATGCCAAACTTCCACTGAAAAACAATGTTTGAAAAGTAGTTGAAAAAAAGCATTCCTCACCCTCTCTTTTATTTTACATGGATCTACTACAGATAGGAATGAAGGAAAGTTTTAATGAACTTGGGAAATGTAATATAAATATTGCAGGTGTGACTTGATTTCTACTGTTCAGTTCCTGCTTAAATATTCCTTGTCGACAGTATAACTTTTTTATAGCTATCCATATTTTTACTATGTATGTAAGTCTAACATTATCATTTTTTTTGTTTGACACGTTTTAATTATTTCTAACATAGTCTAATTGTAGTTTATTGCTGCACCACTATATGGGAATGTTAAAATTAATTAGAATTCCAACATTGCTAGTCATTGTCGAAATGTTCGATGGGAATTTAAAATATTTAAAATGTATATAAACGACTACATTGTAAATACACATATGTGTCAGTTGTGTTATTGTTCGAAAATTTACATTAGCTTTATGTTTGAACTTACAATCAATAATTGTAGCTGTTTTAAATTTCTAATAAATTTCTGTTGTAAATTATTTTTTTTTCAAAGGCTTCAAATTCTTTTGACTGTCTATTTTCTATTAGTAAATGGTCTAAAAATAATTTATCGAATATACAGCGTCTTTCAGCTGTCCACAGAGAGCAATGATAAATTCGCTATAACTCCTTCATTTATCTTTTGAATAAAATAATTGTTCTAAGAACTTGAAGGGTAACACCGAAACTATCTGTTGGAAGTGAAAGTGCCCTTCTACAATATTCTTAAATACGATAAAGTGGCGTCAACTGTTGGAAATTAAGCAATATTGAATGAAAAATAGCTACTTTTAAAAATCCAAAGTCACCTAAATATAATCTTCTTGTAAAATTAATTTCCCTTTGCAAAAAACACGAAAATTTGTGAATATTGGAGAGGATCATTCAATAATTTAAGTCAGGAGATTCCTCAGTTTACTGGTAATAATTTTAAAAGCCAGAAAAGATGTAATAAAATTTTGTAGGGAATACCGACAATTGTTAACTCAATGCAATAACCATTGCTTGTTGTTTAGTGTATCGAATCGACAAGTGCTTTGTAAATTTACGACTTAGCCGACGTTTTCTTACGCCATTGATTGAAACTTTTCAATATTCACAAATTTTTAGTTTTTAAATGGAAATTAATTTATTATTATTATTATTTTTATTGTTGACCGATAACGAAAAGTCTTCACAGCTGGATTGTATCTTCTTTTTTCAGTCAATTTAAAAACAGATTCGTCATTATTGAGATGAAATAAAAATTAACGAATCTGTAATTGTGCTTTCTTTGTATCTTGAGTGAACTCTTGATTTTGAACACAGCGTCTTATTTTGTGATTTATCTCCATGTTGAGATTTGTGTGTTCAATTATATTGCAGATTATCAAAAATAATTCGAAAACAACTGATTGTGAGTATTTTAAAGGAATACAGCAACTATAGTTATATTGTATTAGTAACATTTATGATGAGCTGCAGATTCTAATTTTGTTCATCAGTAAATTAAATATAATTTCCTTTTTCTTATTATTTCGTCACTAATTTTTTTAGCTTGCACAATTATCACTCTCTTCCAGTTACCTTACCCTAGTGTGTGTTTAGATGATTTACCAAGCAGTATTGTTAGTTGAGATAAATCGTTACCACACCTTGTCCAACAATATTGTTTAACAACATTTAATAAATGTTTGTAAATGGTACTAGTTGAGTATATTTATAAAGTGACTTAGCTAGCGAAGATTTTTACTGTATTATTGAGTGATTTTAGTTATCCTCGGTTGAGAAATTGAATCGTTTTTGAACACAGTAGGAGGTAATAAAGTTCGTTTGTTTTTATATCTTTTTTTTTGTCAATTGTTCTAGTAGAGATTATAATCGATAGTATTGTTTCAGTTTAGTCAAACTTCATTAAAGTATATCATAGTAAGAACAATGTGAAAGTGATAAATAGCTTATTGATATATCTTTTTCTTTTAAAATATCAGAAGATTCATCTACTGGCTGATTGTCTATACGTTTTTGCTTACTCGCTAATTGCCGTATCAATCAATTTTATGTATATCTTTTTGTATTTGTTGAAAATTAGTCTGATAGAATTAAATTTGCATATGTCTGTGTTTACCATATTCATTTAAAAAATCGATTTTATCGTTAGTCACATTAAGGTGCTTCTAACTTCTTAATAATTAGAATTTGAGGATAATTTTCTGTTTATTTTACAATTTGTTTAATAGCTACCTAGTACCTACGTAATTATAATGTTTTATATCATATAACAACTGAATGTTGTCTGCTCATTTCCCTTTTCCATGTCTCTTGATTTTACATCAGTTCTTCATAAAGCCACCTTTCTCCTGATTCCATAATCTACTCAGTTTTCTCTGTTTCTTCTTTCTTGGCGGGACTTACTGGAAGAGTCTCTTGAGTTTGTGGTTTTCGTTGATTCGCAACAGATGTCCAAACCATCGTAAACCCTTTATTTATATTCTATTAATTACTGACCCCTTAGCTCTGAAACGATTTCAAATTAAATCATTAGTTATTCGTTACATTCTAGATACTCTAGTACTTCTTCTGAGCTAATCCATCTCGACTGCTTTCAATATTTTGCTGGCATAATAAGGATTTTACCAGTACTTTCCCTACTCTCTTTTGATTCTTCTTTCTTATAATCTTGCACCACCATAGGCTATTGAACAACCCTATAATTTTTCTGCCTTCATTAATTCTATGCTTTATCTCTCTTTCTCTTATCCCATTTTTATCGATCTGTACTCCTAAGTATTTAAATTCTTCTACTTTTTAATCTTTGTGTCATCATTGATTAATATTTGAAACCTGGTATCACTATTCATCATTCTGTCCTTTTCCAACTGATATGCATTCTCCATGTTTTCTCTATATGTATACTCCGGTATTTTACCATAATTTCCATATCGTATGTATTTTGTGCCCGTTGGTCGAAATACCTATTTGGCCAACGCGTCTTTTTCAGTTTATTAATGCTTAATGTGTATAATGGAACAAAAAATCAAGATATTGGGTGGGTATAATATTAATATTAGAGATTGTATTGAAATCACGAAATTTCGGGTAAAACCGATCAGATTCCGTTGATTAAATGCCCTGTTCTATAATGACTTTAGTATTCTCATTGATGCTTTAATTATTTATTGATTTGATTCAAAGCAAATTATTTGTTTGTTTCCATTAAGATTAACGTTTGATGTTGATGGAACAACATTCTGTTTATTTACTGAAATGATGATTGCAATAATTCATGACATAAAATAAATATTGTGTTATAGAATATTTCCATTTAGTTGAAAATCCATATTTGTATTTTCATTTATAAATTCTAACTATATTAGTTAAGATGAATGTGATTATTATAGATACTAATATTACAGATAATATGTTAAATTATAAATCACCTGTTGTGATCCTTAGTTTGTTGGTTAGTCGTGACCTATATTGTTAATGATAGTGAACAGCTGTATCTATTGTTTTGTTATCTATGGTGCAATATAACAATGATCTTATTAACAATACAGACAAACCTAACAATGATTTGAATTGTCCAGAGATATTCCTTTCTTAAGACATCTCTAATTAATTTATATTTTATCCTGCTTTTGTTGATTTTAAATTTTATTAAATTTCGTCAAGATTCTTGAATTAAGTAAACAATCCAATGGTGAATTTCTCGAATACCTATTGATAATTTTTGTTATTTATATATTTGTGTAGACGATCTTATTAAATGTATAATCAATATGTTTTTGCCTTTAACGGAGGAAATGATAGTTAAAGTTTTCCTTGCAAAATCAAATATTTTATAGATAAATTTTAATTTTCCAGTGATTCAGTAATTAAATTTATGCATTGACTTTTATTTATCTGTAACATTTTATTTATTTTTCAATATAAATGGTAATTGAGGCGAAATATGATGATTTAATACATGAATCTCTTTTCGAATACATTATTAAATAAAATAAAAATTTGATGAAATGCCGTAAAGGACCGTTTATGTCTGTTGAATATTGTAATACTATTACGAATAATATAAGATTTTTATTACGTCAAGGGAAAAATATGGCATCAGAACAAAATTCGTTGATACTTTTAACAAAGTGACGCATCTCCCTTTGTTTTTGCTATTATAACTCTTTAACTTTTTTTTAATAATATAAAAGATAGAGATAAAGATTTTATTGGGAAATTTGAAAAAAATTACACGACATTGGTAGGAAACATCAAATATGAAGAACGTGTGTTAAGATTTATACATTCTGTATGATGGAACGTGAATAATAAAATTACCATGCATTATTGAAGCACATTTTTTCTTTTAAAACAGTATTTATTTCTTTGTTGCTACACTATGAAGATTTAAATAAAAAATCTTTCTTCTTATCTTAGAATTTCTGTCACAAAATTCGGCGCCGCATTATACATCAGTCATGGGATTATTAGAATACTAACGTCACAATAGCCTGAAAAGTAAACATTTTCAGTACCAATTCTGGTGATATTCTCTTCCTCTTATACACAACACATAACAAGGATTCATCTCTGTTTTAATGTTAATCCGCTTTATTAAAACTGACAATCTAATTCTAATCTTAAAATATACAGTAACTACTATTTAAAAAACGACGAAAAGGAATATAGAGAAAATCGTAATCATAAATAAAACAACAACAAATAACTGTCTGCAGAAAACATTGCCAATACACATATTCTAATTATAGATCACACCATGTTATGCATCGTTTGTATGGTCTTGTTACTGGTTTTTAAAATAGTGAACCCAAAGAAAAAAAAATCACAACTACTAGACTGATTAATAATAATTATAAAATTGTCTCCAAATCTTTAAGCCAACATTCATAAATCAATGACAGTAGAAAATTTAAATTCTAAACAATTATATACCGTATCTAAATTGTTAAAAGTCGAACAGAGAAGAGAATTGTCTATTAATAATTCTTGGCAATAAACTGCAAAATGTTAAATAATTATTTCAGTATAAAATAAACTATAATCAATTGACTTATAGAATAAATATGACCATCTGAAAAAGGTTTTTCAATCATCAACATTCGCACTTTAATAATTTATAATTATCACAAATATATTTATATTGATTGGATTAAGTTTGAATTTCCTTCAGATATTTTCTTTTCTCGTTGAATTCACCTTGTGATAGGAAATCTGAATAAATCTCAATTATTTAGATTAGTTTGACAATGAGAAGATGAAGGTGAGATGGAGGAAGAAAAAAAAAGAGAAAAAGCAATGAAGAGAGAAACCTGGTAAGGAAACTGTAACGAGTTTATTTTGTGCAAGTCTGAAAGATTTCGGTCTCTCTAGAGGATTTATGTAATTTTCTTGTTGTACAACGAACATTTTCTAGAACATTGTGATTAGTTTTATTAAATTTTTCGCTTGTTCTGAATAAGATTGTGTTTTAAAAAGAGAAAAATGTCAGAGAAACAAATCTAATTGAATTAATGAAAGTTGTGATATTGTTACTTTATGGTAAATTTGTTGGTTAATATTCTTTTTCTTTCTTTGGCCAATATTAATTTCTTCCTTTAGTTAATTTTTTTGATAATCGTTTTTATTTTTACCAATGTAAATGGATAGATAATGATATATCTATAACGTTAAATCTCAAGTTGTGCTTCAAGTAAAACTTTCACTAGACGAGAGAATTTCTAATTAGTGCCATTGTTAGATTGGCCGGTTAGTGCTTATTATTAAATTTTTAACAGGTTAGTCGTTCATAATCCTGACAATAGGGGAATCATGGCCCAGAATGTTGAGAAGGGTTCTCGTATTGAATTCAAACTGGATGGATAACTTATCTGAATAGTGTTTGTTCGCATATTTTAAGGTTCAGAAAGGCGATCTAGACTAATCAATCTATTGAATTTTGAATGTGTCTATAGATTACAAATAGTATACGTTTGTTAGGTCGATCAAGTCAGTTTTGATGTTAGATTTGTCCCTACTCAAAATTCTATGCATATTTACTAGAAGCGTTACAAATGTTAGAATCGACAGGGTATCGGATCCAAGTTTGGTCGATCCTTATGAAATTCCTATTAATTGGCAAACTGTTCGAAAAATATTTCAAGGATTCATAGGGTAGTCCCCGAAGACCATTTTAACAAAAAAAAAACACTATTCTTCTGTTCAAAAATAAGCTGAACATGGAAAACGACTAAGAATGACTCGAAGACAATCTCAACATTGTATTTTTTGTTTTACTCCATTGCGTTCTACGAAAAATGCAAAACATTTCCACTTGTTAAGCATGCATTGGAAAAACTAAAAACTCAATGTTGGGAGGATCCTCGAGTCACCTTAACAATAAGTCAGTGTGTAGCAAGTTGTTTGAAATCGTAACATCTACCGAAACGAGCATTATTCGACCCATTTTTCAAATGAGCTACAAGGTTCTAATTTTGCTAAAATTATCTCAAGGAACCCCCCAACAGATCTTTGAAATATTTTTTGAATCGCTCGACAACTAATAGGACTTTCGTAAAATCGACCATATTTAAATACAATACCTCATTTTGACCGTTTGCTATTAATTTTCAACTCTCCACATTGATAGCGTAAATCATGTTTTGTGTTAGTCTGGAATGCTTGAAATGTAAATACTATGTGACAGTTTGAGGATATACTCAGTAAAATTTAAGCTTAAGTTTTAGCTTTGTTCCGCTTTATTCTTAAAAATTGCCTTACCTACTGTTTTACTATTAACAAAATTAGCGGAATTTTCAAACTATTTTTTTAAATGCTTTAAGAAGAATTCGACACATTTAATCTTTAATTGACGTTGAAATTACTCGAATTATTTCAACATTCCCAAAAAAAAGAAGTTGTTTTAATCTATCTGAAGAAAATCTGACATCTATGAATATAACTACGGTAAGAGCGAACTGTGAGAGCAACAAATCTAATATATTTTATGTACTAGCGTCTCATAAAGTAATAAATTATAAGTAAATTTGAGGACTATAAAGGTTCACTTTATCCGATTGACGACCATTGATTATTTACCTTATTGTACCATAATGAGGTTCATTTCACTCAAATTAAGCAGGATTAAGGTTGGACCCTTTTAATTTCAAAAATGTGAAACTCAAATTGTAATTTCATCATTACGGTACACATCGTGTTATCAGTCCGGTAAACTTCAAGACTTGTACCATAATGATTGACATTACGATTCTTATAACATAAACAATTATTATTGTACGTACAAAACAATAAAAAACATGGTTTTCAAAATTTATACACAAGGTTTGCAATTCAGTTACCAATCAGAGGACTTTTGCATATCAAAGTATGCAAATACAAGTTTTCATGTCAACTTCTGATGTTGGCAAATTAGTATGGTAACCCATTTTAATGTAGAAATATAGCTCGAAACAATAGGTGAAAATTTTAATTTCATATAAATAGAATTGACACAGAAAAGTAACTATGATACAATTGAGAAAAGATAAAAGTTTGAAATTGAATCGATATAGTGAAGCATCAAACTTCTAACACATCCTCTTGAAAAATGCAAGACCAAAAATAAATTCACACTTTTTAAAAAGTGCTTGACGAAGTCTCTTTCGTATCTGATTTTTGCAATTTTCCACAAACTGAGTTTGATAAAATTCATAATAATAATAATAATAATAATAATAATAATGTCTATGTTGATATTTTCGATATTTGCAGACAAGAAACTTTCCAGTTTTTCTTTCCATTGTGAAACAAATATGAGAAGTTTAGCAAGCAATTATTGTCTAGACGTCTCCCGTTAATAGCTTTTCTTCGTATTATATATCAAGTCTGTATATCTTTAAGAAGAATATCTTCGTTCTGAAAACCTGTAGCTTCCTTGAAGTTTATTCATAGGAAATTACTAACATGAAAAATTTACACTTGTGGAAACTATTTCAATAACTACAATTGTCAGTTTATCCCTTTTTTGTTGGTGGGATTTATTTATAAAAAAATGTGATTGTTTATAGAACATATGTGAGGTATTTTTCAGATAACTGAGCTGTCAACGAAGTCTCGGTGAGTTTTCAGGCAATTCACGCAAATGTAGGTACATAAATATACAAAAATATCAACATTCAAGAGTGATATCTATATTACCCGAAATATTAGTTTGTTATTTTATTTATTTTTGAAATACTAATATAAGAATAAAAGACGAAAGCGCACATTTTCCACTTATATCGGATTACTTAAATGATAAATGAAATGATGGAGTTTTTCTTCTTAATATTTTTTCCAATAGGGAAGTGTTATTTCAACGCCCAAAAAATCTTTGAATTACATCCTGTTTTGTGGTTATTGTTGTCGCTTCAAGATTGTCTTTTTGTTTTTCTATCCACAGATTCAAGTAAAAACTAGTCTAGCGTTACTCTTATAGAAAAACACATCAGTAATATAGTCTTTGTCGTTACATTGTTAGTGTACATTTTCAGATTCGTTTATTTGTTTCATTAAAGTAACATGAATAAACAAAATTAATTATTGTATAGTGTTTCTAATAATTTTACTTTTGAATAAATTGAATAGAAGCGAAATAACAATAGTATCATTGAAGTGTGAATTTAACAAGAACGTTTGATCAGTGGTCCATATGTTTGATTTTGGTAATATTCGACGTTATCTTTATATTATCTTTTTCTCGTTTACTATATTTTGAATTGAAGTTGTTCGAAAAAAAGGCCTTAGCGATTCGGTGTATACGTGTGTAGCAGAGCGTATGCAGTCCTTATAACCGTCATTTTTTGACACTAACTATCAACTTGTCTCGTATACGTCTTACAAAATATTTGAATTTACATAAAAATAATAAAAACGAAAAAAAAAATCTCCAAAGGCAGCAAGTACCTTATATAGCGAATTTTTTTATGTATCTACATACTGAAATATTAATTGCAAAACATTCTTATGATACTGACAATTAATATATTTTATCTACGACTTATACATATATAAAGTGATCATTATATTTGTGGTTTTTGTAATATAATGACCTACTTTATATCCCTAGGGAGATAAAGTAAATGAATATCCCTCTCATCAGCCAATCAGAAAATAGTATTTTAGTTATAATTTTCGTCAAATGTAAACAAACCATAGTAACGACAAAAATAATTAACAATAGTTTCAACAAGTAGGCCTAAAGTGGGCGTTTTCATGCAATTTTGAATAAAATGACATTTAATTTTTCTGAAATTTCGAACAAATACTTAGTTGTGAGAAAATTCGTTGTATTTACAATGGAAAGTGTTAAAGAAGACGATTTTTTTAGTAGATAATAGTTTCTGTTAAATGTAAAAAACCATGGTAACGACAAAAAATAAATAACAGTTTCAATAAACAGTTGTAATAAGTGTCCGTTTCTTGTGTGATTTTAGAATCGAAAATGATAAAGAAGGTAAATATTCTTGTACACTACCAGTACCTGTACAATTAGAAATAAGTCGTAGATAAAGTATAGTATACAACTCGCTTATAATGAATGCTAATCATAACCTCGAATGATTACAACACTCGCTCGCTCCGCTCGCTTGTGTTGTAAACTTCATTCTCGGTAATAATAGCATTCATTATAGACTCGTTGTATAATGTACTATTAATAACATTGAATCAACTAATAAATTCATTTCCCCGATGTTATTTTAATATTTATGATTTTTATTGAAAAATACTTTTAATCCACAAACAATAAGAAACACTAAAAAAAAATAATAATGAAGTTTGTTGTTTGTCTAATACGTCTAATCAAGGCCTGCTTGATTTTTTCAAGCGAAATTCTCTAGCAGGCCTTGCGTCTAATATTAACTGTCAAAATTAGTTGCCCCCCCGCGATATTCAATTTTTTTTCTAATATCAATAGTCAGAACACATAGCCATCTTAGATACGTGATTTTACTGCTTATACTCAAAAAAGAGATTTTTGCATTTTTCTTGCGATCCAATGAACCGATTTTGATGATTTTTTTTCTGGGTCATAGAGAATGGACTGCTCTACTGTTATTTTAATTTTCATCAAAATCTAAGCAAATGTAATATTCAAAATGATTTTTTTTAACATTTCTTCAGCTCTTATTCCAAAAGTGTTGGCCCTACCAGTCTGGCCAACGAACTCATCCAAGCTATCACAAAGACCGATTTTTGTACCAAGTTTTATTAAGATTGGTGTATTTTTACGGCAGTTATCGTGGATATACATATATATATATATATATATATATATATATATATATATATATATATATATATATATATATATATATATATATATATATAAATTTTAACGAACGGTGGATATGGGTTCCTGAGGTTCCAAAACGAACTTCTGTGCAAAAATTTTTCGGAAATTCAAAAGTGAGGATCTCATTAGCTAATTTTTTTTAAAAAAATTCGCTAAAAATTACCAGGAGTAATATTAAAAAAGATCTCCAAAGGCAGCAAGTACCTTATATAGCGAATTTTTTATGTATCTACATACTGAAATATTAATTGCAAAACATTCTTATGATACTGACAATTAATATATTTTAATAACATTGAATCAACTAATAAATTCATTTCCCGTAATACGTTTAATCAAGGCCTGCTTGATTTTTTCAAGCGAAATTCTCTAGCAGGCCTTGCGTCTAATATTAACTGTCAAAATTAGTTGCCCCCCGCGATATTCAATTTTTTTTCTAATATCAATTGCCAGAACACATAGCCATCTGAGATAATCGATTTTACTGCTTATACTCAAAAAGAGATTTTTGCATTTTTCTTGAGATCCAACCAACCGATTTTGATGATTTTTTTTCTGGGTCATAGAGAATGGTCGGCTCTACTGTTATTTTAATTTTCATCCAAATCTAAGCAAATTTAATATTGAAAATGATTTTTTTTAACATTTCTTCAGCTCTTATTCCAAAAGTGTTGGCCCTACCAGTCTGGTCAACGAACTCATCCAAGCTATCCCAAAGACCGATTTTTGTACCAAGTTTCATTAAGATTGGTGTATTTTTACGGCAGTTATCGTGGGTATACATATATATATATATATAAATATATATATATATATAAATATATATATATATATATATATATATATATATATATATATATATATATATATAAAAATTTTAACGAACGGTGGATATGGGTTCCTGAGGTCCCAAAACGAACTTCTGTGCAAAAATTTTTCGGAAATTCAAAAGTGAGGATCTCGTCATTAGCTAATTTTTTTTAAAAAATTCGCTAAAAATGAATGTATAGATGAAAATTAACCATTTTTAATTTTCCTGTCAGTTTTGAACTCGGTTCGATTCACTACAAAACGCTCGAACAGACGGTTAAAATATAAAATTTAAATTATTCACAACATCCACAAATCATATACAAAAGCTGCAAACTGAATTTTATATTCATGTTGGAGAATTATAGTTAACGTCAAGACAACCTGCAGGACTAACCAAAAACACACACACACACCAAATATACAACATACATTTAATCTGTGTGCACGAGCACGTTTTATACATTGATTAAATCAAGTAGATTCACTTGCAAATTATTCGCTACACTTATTTTAAATACGTTAAATCGTTCTGTTTTATTTAAACTAAATCAAAACTATTTTGAGTAAAAATCATTTATTCATCTTTATCGAGACAATTGAGAATATTTGCAATATTGTGATGTGAACAAAGAAGAAAAAATAGCGAGTAATAAAATGTTTTCATGTTAGAAAATTGTTGAATACTATAAATTCAGTAGAATAATAGAAGGAAAAAAGATAAGTCAGTCGTAAAATACGGAAAAAAACAGCATATTTAGAATAAATGCGTCGTTATACATGCTATTGTCGATCGTAATGGTTTGTATTCTCAATTTGCGCTTGCCTACACCTGAATGTATCTAATAACACACAAACCTTGTCCTTTTCTTGGAAATCTAAAGTGTAATCTCCATCAGTTTTGTGAATTTCTGCCATTTATCTGAGGGATTTGTTTGTTAAAATAAATGGGAATTGCAATCCATGAACGAATACCATTTTTTAATACAATCGCCAGTGAAGTTAGAAGTGAAACAATAAAAAATTGACAGACATAAATAAGGACAAGAATTGAGACTTGCAGGGAATTCTCTATTGTCTCTTGTAACGAAGATACTCATTTAATGCCTCAATATGTTATCAATACTAGTAACTTATTGCACATAATCTTTTCGGTTCTTTGTATTACCCATTTGTAGAACCGTTGATGTGCAATTCTATTGTATATTTGTGGATTTTAGTTGAAAGAATCTATAAACAACCCTATATAATCAATGAAATAATGGTTGACACTAATAATAAATTGATATAGTTGCCTGACACAATTAATCAATGCGTATTTTTTATGCGAAATGATTATAAGTGGAAATTTGAGCGTACTCCTATTGAATACTATTAAACAGTATTTAATATGAACATCAATCTTTGAATAATCCAAAAATTTGATAATGCTTACAATACAGTAGATCATTTAAGTGGCTTTACTTATCAATAAAATTATGTCGCCACAGAAAAGAATCACTGTTATATGTACACCTAGGTGCATGAAAAAGGTGACGATAAATGTGAGGTTATAAATCAGGCTAAGGAGGAAGATCCTCACAATATGGCATATACGTCTAGTATTTATCTCAGAATTTGAATGGAAAGATATTCAATAAGAAATAAATATAGAGCAGTAATTTACAATTTGAACAGATTATTTTTAGAAAATATTATTAATGACACTATAACTGACTGCACTTTTTAATCGTTTTTCAGAAGAAATTTGTTTTGTTGCCGTCATCCTATCTTATGCCTTCAAAAATGGAGGAAGCTTAGTTCACACAACTATAAGAATGGATAGTTTTCGTACAAAAATCGTTACATTTTCCGTGCACCTAAGTGTACAGTGACGAGCCAAGACCAAGTCTTGAGATAGGAATATCACGTTTTTGGTTCGTTTGACTCAGGTTGTTTCTCCTGTGAGGATAATAAGGTCGGTAGGAAGGAAAAGAGATTCCATACTGCCAAATTTATAAAAAAACATTGGTTTATTTTTCCAAAGTGGCATCAGTAACCGCTCTCAAAAGCTTGTTTTACACAGCGCCACAAAAAGTGGTCCCTTTTATATGCTCGTCATTATACATATGTATGTACCAACTAATACTTATTTATTAAGTCACGTTTTGTCCAATTTCTACCACGGATTATTCGATTAATTGCTAGTAAATGGACGAAATATGATCCAAAGTAAGTTGGATAATTTTTCAATGTTTATTCGTGGCTGCCACTGCTGTATACAGTAAAACTTCGTTATAACGCTCTTCTAGGGACCAAGCCAAAAAAACGTTATAACCGGGAAAGCACTATAACCGGGAAATCACAAAAATCCATAGCATGAACAAATAAAATGCATTTAAATATATGAAATGAATAAAATTTATTTCAAAACATAGAATAAAGCCTATGTACATACATACAGGGTGTACAACGCTGTTTCACATCGTAGTTGGCAAGACTTTTGGTTCCGTAGGATCGTAGCTTGATTCGACCGTTTGTTTTTCCTTATTGATAAATGTCAAATCTAGTAAAATATGCAATCAAGCTACACGACTCGATATAACCAACTGTGATGTGGAATAGCGTTATACAGTGTATAAAAAAAGTGTATAGAAAAAACATGATTTTAACAAAAAAAAAATCGGTTTATTTTTGAATTTCTCAAAATCTATCGGGCCGAATCGGTTCAAATTTACACGAAATCTAAGTTTGGTGGAGGTCTTTCGAATGCCGCAAAGAGCGTTTCAATCCGTCAAGCCGTTCAAAATTTATAAGCTGCCTACATACTCACACACACATACAGCCATACAGACCCCCTCGCAAAAATAGTCAAAATAGTTTCCTAGGACCCCAAAACGTCAATATCTGTTAAAAACTCAATTTTCGAAAATCGGGGTAAAAGCAATGACTTCCCGAAATTTTGAAAATTTTCAATTTTCTTAGAGGGAAGTTGAAAATAAGTCGAAACTGGAGCGTTATAACCGGGAAATCGGAGCGTTAAAACGAATAACATTGTCATTGAAATATAGTTCAGGGGGCCGGGACCGAAGAAAAGAGCGTTATAGCCGGGAAAACGTTATAAGCGGGAGCGTTATAACGAAGTTTTACTGTACTTTGAAAGAAATAAAAACAAAGTTTGGTAACGAAGTAGCTTTTACATGATTTTTTAAAAGCTAATATTTGGAATAGTGTGAGGATTTATGCAACAAAAAAACTCCAAAGGCAGCAAGTACCTTATATAGCGATTTTTTTTTTATGTATCTACATGCTGAAATATTATTAATTCACAAACAATAAGAAACACTAATAAAATTTCACTCGTTTAAAATTTATTGTTTGTATATATAGATCTAGTATGTTAATATTAACATACTAGATCTACCTGTTTGTCTAATATTAACTGTCAAAATTAGTTGCCCTGTGCGATATTCAATTTTTTTTCTAATATCAATTGTCAGAACACATAGCCACCTGAGATATTCGATTTTACTGTTAATACTCAATAAAAATATTTTTGCATTTTTCTTGCGATCCAATGAACCGATTTTGATGATTTTTTTTCTGGGTCATAGAGAATGGTCGGCTCTACTATTATTTTAATTTTCATCAAAATCTAAGCAAATGTAATATTGAAAATGATTTTTTCTAACATTTCTTCAGCTCTTATTCCAAAAGTGTTGGTCCTACCAGTCTGGCCAACGAACTCATCCAAGCTATCCTAAAGACCGATTTTTGTACCAAGTTTCATTAAGATTGGTGTATTTATACGGCAGTTATCGTGGGTATACATATATATTTTAACGAACGGTGGATATGGGTTCCTGAGGTCCCAAAACGAACTTCTGTGCAAAAATTTTTCGGAAATTCAAAAGTGAGGATCTCGTCATAAGCTAATTTTTTTTAAAAAAATTCGCTAAAAGTTAGGTGACCTCGATGATGACAAACAAAATTTTGTTGTAATGCACCTTTAAAAAAAAGCATCCATTTAGAAACTTTCACCATTGTTGATAGTCGATCACATTTGCTCTTTATAGTGTTTTATAAATTAATTTTGATTTGATCAACTCGATTTAAAGGTGATCAAAACAATAAAAAAAGTATTGTTATCCATACAGTGTGGTATTTATTTGGTGGATTTGTTAGCGTATCTGTCATCTTTTCAATTGATGAAACTGTTTAAACTCGTTAAAAAATTACAAATCTTCGTTAGCAAAACCGTCACGCTTATCAATTCACCTTGTGAACATACCGTAACAATCAGCATGTTTGCAGAATTCATTCTTTACTTCTTCTCTTGATAAAAAGTTTGCAGTTTAGAACAAATAATATTAAATATACATAGGTAAGTATATTAAATTCATAAATATTCAGCATTTTAAAATGTTATTCATTGTTCTAAAAACAAAATATTGACATTATCACGACAATAAATCATGAACATGAAGACAAATTTGGTTAATGTTAATAATAACACCAAATAAAGTTTACATACATAAGTAGATATGTATCTTATTTTTAACGTATTTTTATTGATATACATAATAAGAATAAAATAACAAATTCTTTATTATCATCTACCCAATTGTATTACGACATGTTTCATATAGAATAATTTTGGGACGTTCGTATATTTAAATAGAAAACAAAACTTATTTTATGTTGAGAGAATCATTTGTATTATAGTATTCATAAATTTTAATAATCGCTTAAAACATTGGCAGAGTTAAGTTGCTATTAAATTTGTTTAGAAAAATTTTTTAGTTGATATTATTAAAGAAACTTATTTTGTTACGTATTAAATTTTTTAATTTAAATTTAACATCAACAATAACAAAAAATATACTTCTCACGTAATTATTTTATTACACTACCAGGTAATTCAACCATAGATAAGATAATATAGGATAGAATTGTGCAGAAAGAAGTATAATAAGAAATCTCGTTTTTAATTTATATGGAATTCCTTGATGCTACATTATTAGCTTTCAGTATTACGCCATTCTACTTTGGTTTCAGTTGTTTGATTGCCATTTTGTGGTATTAGATTGAGATTAAGAGAAATGACTATCTTTCGTCTAATATTGCACTGTAAATAATGCTTTGGTTATACCGAGTGATCCACTTAGGAGTGTAAGCTCTTATGGCAAGTAGTATATTTGGCGATTCGAAGAATGTTTCAAAGATATATAGGAAGGCCCAGGGAGATAATTTTAGCAAAATTAAAACCTTGTAGTTTATTTGGAAGTCGGTCTAAGAACCTTTGTTTTAGAAACTGTCGCGATTTTCACCGATCAGATGATTACATAAAACGACTAAGAATGACCTGTAGATCGACGTAAAATTGAGTTTTCCCGCTTTTCGCAACTCTGTCCAGCAAAAAATGTAAAAAACCGTGATCGATCGTTAAGAAATGATTAGGCGATTTGCGAAAACAATTTCTTGCGGGATACAGTTGAAAAACCAATTTGGGTTGGTTTAAGAGTCATCCTTAGTCGTTTTATGTGCTCATCTGATTGGTGAAAATAGCGACATTTCCGAAGGTAGCTTTTTACAAAATTTTACTAAACTATTCTCCAGTTACCTCCCTACTAATATTTGAAATATTTTGCGAATCGCCAAATAATGACTTGCCACAAGAACTTAAGTGGACCACCCGGTATATTTCTTTATTTGTATACAGTACAGTAGGGGAAATGTAACGTTCTAATGATAAAAAAGAGTTGTGTTTGCATGTAATCATTTAAATTATCCGGTAAACTGTTTTTGTTTTGGTACGTTTATGTACTTTCTTTTACACAATCTGTATCGATTATATAATTCCATGGAAAACAAACAATAATGCCTTTCTTTGAGTTGTAATCAAGATAAACCGGATAATAATTCTTGACAATTCATTGGAACTAACCAAGTCGGTCCCCTATCATGGTTTTATTACAATGTGACAACAATCTGGTATAAAATAATGGGGAGAGATTGTTAACGACAATGTTTCGGACGCACCCGAAGCATCATGATTTCAAGTTACGGATTACCGAGCGTAATCCGTGAATCTTGCCAAAAAAAAAGAAATTGTGGAAATCTGCCTTCCTTTAAGGATATTTCCCTGTATTGTCCATTGTAGACAAACAAACAAACAACAAACAATAAAATTTAAGGCCGTTATGCGCATTGAATGGAAGGTGTAGGGTGTAGGGCAATCCTAGGCGCAGTTATAGACGCACACATATACAACTATTTATTGTAAATACAGAATCCTGCAGGCAAAGTTCCTGGCTATACGCAACACACAAAGTGATATAGCAGGCGCACACACAAGCAGCCCTGGCTGTTTCTGCAAAGCACGCGAGCTCTAGACTTGTCTCATTCAACATAGCTTAGTTGCTCAACGACTATCGCAGGAGTTATACACGTTCATAGTTAGTCGGAATTGAACACGCGCGCGTGCGGTCGTTTCCTAACAGACACTTGCCATGAACTAATTATTAAAATTATATAATCAATAGAATCATATCAAGACAATTTTATTAATTACAAAACAATTGTTTATAGTGTATTATAATAGCTTATCAGTAATTAGTTTTAATAGTTTTAACCACTAGTTGACGGTATATGTATACAAATATACTCCTGTTTTTTTTTTTTTGTGTAAACAAGACAATAGCTTACCTAACAGGAGTAAGTGGCTTGATATGATTATATTTATTCCAAATATACCTACTTGCTATTGTGTTATTTTAACACAAATGTTAAAATTACACAAAACAATTTAATTACAAGTACGATTACATTAGAGCTCAATTAATTATTATCATCTTTTTGGATATAGCTGTTGAATTATAATCAAATCAAAAAAGATGTTCAAGATCTTAGGGAATAGTATTCAGGATAATAATTAGAACAGCCTGTCGAGACACACGTCTGACACAGTTTTCTTGTACTAGAGACAACAATTTCGGTTTTGTACTATTATTTTCCAACTATAGGGAGTGTTTTTGTTATTATATCGATCATAAACACACTATACTAAAATGCTTATCATCCCGATTATTATTAGGTATAAGTAAATCGAACAAATCTCTATTGTGTGGTTTTTAGTGTTATTCCCATGCTTGATAATGATATTATAAGTTTGACGAGACATAATCGCCGTTTTCGCTCTAATGTAAATTGTACGCGCAAAATAACTTTGTTACCTCTTTAACTTTAAGGTTATTTTCAGGCCCACAGCAAAGGCGTTCGAGTAATTAGCCTCAGAGAAAATATCAAGTTTTATTGTCGAAAAAAAGACGCATTGATCGTATTCCTAGTTAGATAGATACTTTTTCGTTTTTACTCGAAAAAAATAGCGAAACGTCTCCATTAATTTCAATCAAACTTGTTGATAAGACTTTCCTAATGCAATCGGGAAAAGACTCGAAAAAAAGTGTAAATTCTCTGTAAATAACGCCATTCTTCTGCTTTTATATTTGTCTGTGTGTATTTACCAGTGTATAAAGCTTGAAATGACAGAATGTTGCCAGATCAAATAAAAAAATCTACCATTATTTGAGAACGAAAATTAAAGTGTTAAAAACAACACCAACGTTAAGTTTTTTTATCGGAATTTCTAAACAGTGTGAAGTGAAATACTTGGACATTTATTGATCAAACTACTAAAACCTAACATCATCATGCAACACCACCCCGGCTCCTGGTACCTACCATGGGGTGTTCCATTACAGAAGATGGTGGCTGTACCGATACATCCAGCTGGTCCGTTGCATTTACAACCACCGACTGCGATGCATATGCAACCGATGCTAACAGGCTTACCAGCACCATTAGCCACATTAAGGACCTTTGTGACACAGCCGACGATTCGACAGCCACAAAGAAAGGTTCGTCAATTAAAAATAAAATCGAAATAAGCTATATTTCCTCGCCCTATAAAGTATCTTTTACATTAATGGTATATGTGTGTGTCTCTTTGTGTAAATTGATATTTATTCTTCACGTACAGATGAATCAATTTTCAAGTAAAATTCAAGAACTACTCCCTAATGTTTTTGGTATTGCATTCCATTCAGTAGATCAATTTTCAAGCATCAATTCTGTTGCTATTCAGGGAAAATAACGATGTAAAATCCCATCAAAAACAATCTATTTATTTACAATTTTTGTAATGTGATATTGTCAATAATGATAACAAATTTATTATTTTAATAGTGCTTGAATATAGTCTTTATACGCAGAAATCAATTTCGCATCAAGTATATTGGTAGATCTCAATAAATTGTTATTCACATATTTGCTTCTAATATAAACCGGGTCGTTGTGTATATTCAACTCAAGGGTCGAAGTTATAGATTCAGACTGTTTGATCATTCGACCATATTATGTCAGAAACGCAATAATAATAATGATAAGAGAAGTATGAAATTCAGATGATATTACAATCAAATCTTCTCTCTACAATTAATGCACAGTAGAAATTTATTATTTTATTCAGGCAATTATCGACAATTTTAAACTTTTTATGTTTATTTATATTAGCAGAAAGATAATAATTAACATTTCAATGATGGAATAATTACCAGTTTCATTACATCCGGAATAATTAGCTTTGTTTGTTTAAATTGAGTCTTTGATTATACCGTATATTTGTTTACAAAATTCTTATAAATTCTCTCTATTATTATTATTATAATAGAAATACATTAACTTACCTTTTATAAGGTTTTGCTTAAATGATACTTTGCAGTAATAATAGCAGCAACAGAATTAAATCTAAATAAATAGATTGATATTAAGTACTGTAAGAATTGTTTAAGATAATTGATTGCAATCATTATTCAAGCCACTTTAACACAATTATTTCCAAGATACAAAACCATGTGGTAAAGGGTTGTAATGTAATGGTAACGGTATTTGAGAGATGGTTGTGTTCTGTTTGAAATTTAATCATTGTAGGTGTCGAGATAAATAGATAGGCCTAACAAACTTGAGGATTTCATCTTTATTATAAATGGATATTCCTAGTTGAATTATTGTATAGTGTTGGTTTAATTGTATAAATCAAAATCGAATTTATTAATACTGCACAATGGTATACAACAATAATCGTAAAAAATGTTTAAATTACATTTATACTTTGTATGTTTTAATTAGAACGAAATAACTTAAGCTTTCTTTTCGTTTGTTTTTTGTTGTTCCTTAAACGTGCCAACAACCCTACAATGATGCTGTTGTAATAACAAAAATTTAAGGATCTTATCTCACAAGAAACTGTAGTCATTTATTATCAACTTCCTCAACTGTCTGTAAATCTCTCCGTATCGATAAACTATTTGTTTCAATATGTACCAAATTAGTCTCTTATTGTCAATTTTACCACTATAAAGTTAGGTTGACTAAATGAAAATTGGTGGAATATAATTTGATTTGATTAGGCAACTGATCGAAACTAAAAGGCCTTTATTATTGTTGTGTTGTAGTTGATTTTTCCGACCCTTTTCAATGGATTTTGTATTGATTTATTAAGTTCGGTCTAATTAATGCTAAAATAAATATAAAACTATTATCAACTGACTTTAGTATTAGAATTTAAAAGGGCAGTTTAATGTTAGAGGGTATTTTGTAAGGGAATTTTCATGAGAACACGTATTTATTATCAGGGAATTAGATTTGTATAATTTGTTAGGTAGAAATTTACAAAATTTTCATTATTCAGCTGAAATTCCTTGTTTTATATTATCGGATTAGTTTCAAACAGGATATATATGAATTTATCCAATGATACGGATGGTAAAATCAACATAATATTTTTAAAATGTTATGTATATATTTTTGTTATGAGAAGACGAGACAGGTGACCTTATACCCGTATATTTACATTGTATAAATGGTTGAAAAACCTGTTCGTGAAAGTGAAAGTGAATATTTTTTATAAATTATACGACTTTTAAATGTAATTAGCCCAAATTTTGATAATAGAACTTTTCTTTTGTTATTTTCGTCAATGAGATTCAAGAAGAAAACAAACGTTATGAAACGTATGATATAATCAAAAATGATAATAATCATGGAGATTATACATATTTAAGTACATTAAAAGTAAATAGAGAATGTTTATACGAATTTGGGTTCTATATTTGTTGGGTAACTGCAATGGCGTAAAAATTATAAATATAGAGGCAAAAAAAACGATTGCATCAATTTAATGATAATATTGGGAAAATCTTCTATTGGATTTCCCCTGAAACCTCTAATTTTTAAAGTAAATAACAAAGTACAAATCACTATTATTATTATTGAGAGAATCACAATGAATTTATCAAAATTGTCAATAATTACGTTTGCATGTGGTCTATTTTGTAATTAATCTACGATATACGAGAGCTCTGATTCCCCTTAGGTTAATTTGTTATTTGTCATTGCGTGCACAATACTAACCGATAGTTTAAATCAATTGTGTGCCTCTTGTCATTTGAACAAGTCCATAATTACCATGAACGAAATATTTTTGTGTTTTTGGTGTTCGATTGAGATTCTTACGAAATTGTCGGAATTATGTAAAAGACACCTTGAAGCTCTCTTCATTATCGTTCAATTCGTTAAAATCTCAAAGTTAATATGTCAGAAACTATCGCATTACTCAAGAGGAAAAGACATTACTAACAATTCTTATTCATCAACAACTAAAGAAAATCAACATGTTTTAAATAGTTAGAAGAAGAAAAGTCCGGAATTTGGCATAAAGTAGCATAAATGAAAATATTCTGTACAGTTTGGAGTAGTAAAGAGATGAATAGAATGACGGAATGAACGAGAAGACTCCGCAACCACTATAATAAAATTCATTCAAGAGTAATTTTTGTTAAATGAGTGACACTGGCAATTGGCAATATTAAGAAGAATCTCACCGGCTAAACAATAATGCTGTAATAGTAGTAAGAGATAGTGAGGGTAAATCTAACGAGCCAGAACGAGTGACTGAGAGCTTTTCGTCTAATCGCTAAACGATTGCTTTTACAAACACACCACACGGAGTAGAGGAAATCATAATAATGATGATAATTATAGTATGAAAATTGTGAATTTTTAAAAAATACTGTCAAATATCCCCTATTTTTCCAGAAAATATCGCTTTCTCGTCTTGAATTATAAATCAGGAAAGGGGAGAAGAAAATTGACTGGTCAAGAGTAATTATTGAAAATTTTCATTGATTTTTCAAATAAATTGGAAATGCTATTCGAAATTTTAATTGAAGTCTCTAATAAACAACAAAAAATAAACGAGATTCATTTGTGAAATATTCATTGTACGAAACAAGAATGGAAGAATTTCGATTAATTAATTTGAAGGTTGAAGACAATTTCAGCTGATTAAATTCGAATCATTTCTCGAGATTGATTTAGATCAAATCTATTTGACCGAAATTCACGGTTTACTCTGTGCTATTTGATGAAAAATTTAATGTAGAGGAAGAGCATCTGTTATGTTATATTTCTTGATGGATATTACTGAGGGTGCATAAAATTGAAATTTACAACGTTAATAGCTTTAGGCGATTTCTGTCAGTTTATTAAATATTATGCCATGTTTTACTCTAACGAAAAATTATTTTGTACTAAAGTGACCTTAATTTAGTCAACTTTAATCAAGATAAGAAGAATAACGATAATTGTACGGTAATTTATTTAATTGTTTTGCTGCTTAATTAAGGTCGAAAATTCATTTTTAAATAATCAGTTTCTGGATTGGAAGATTGTATTACGAAATGAAAATAAGATATTCCATCATTACAATAAATGGTAGTAAAGTTTTGAAAACAGTCGTTTTCGAGACTTATTATTATTAATATTCTAATTTAATACAAAGATTGAAATAAAAGTTTAAAACTTTTAAAGCTTGATTTCATGTTAGAATTGAATGTAAGTAATGCAAATGTACTAGATTTATTCGAAACACAGACTTTCTTCAATTTAAATTTAACTGTAAGTTGAGCACCTAGTAGACGCGTCTTAGACATCGAATTAATGATGTAATGGAGGAAAGTAAGGGAAAAAAAAAGCCTT
The DNA here is from genome assembly GCA_039776855.1 of Mylabris sibirica. Lineage (NCBI taxonomy): Eukaryota > Metazoa > Arthropoda > Insecta > Coleoptera > Meloidae > Mylabris > Mylabris sibirica. The sequence goes on from CM077839.1 coordinate 10,364,405, forward strand.
GAAATAGGATCACATTTGATCATGTGTAGACGTGTACATTTGAGGCAATATTTATTCGCTTTTGATTAGAAAACGATTTTAAATGTCCGTTTGAAAATTCGAGAGAATTTCGAAATTCATTTGAAGAAAAAGGCTTAGTCTTTTTGAGTAATCAATAGTTGTTTATTGTGGATGAATTTGTTTTTTGAATTTGCAGTTATTGTTATTTTGTCGCGTCGATCCGTCTAGACGTCCAACAAATATGCACATGCACTTACTTGCATTAAAAATACCGTTGTCATATATTTTTTATAACAGTTTGCCTTATGAGTAGAAAAATATGAAACATGAGATTGTGCAACGCTGAAAACAATATGATAACTATTTGTTTTCTTCTTTTAATCTTTCCGTTCTAACGTATTGTTTGTGTTAATCAATGTTGGTTTGTAGGTTTTCCACTAGAATATGGTGGATAAAATCAATAATCTATAAGTACTGGTAGCTTTATTAATGTACTAGAAATTAATTAAGGTATTAAAGCATAATAAAAACATAATTAACTGAACGAAAAGCAATTTCATCGTAAAATAATAAATAAAAAGTCTATTCATTTACATCAAGAAAGGCAGTGAAAACAATATTTTTTATGGAAATTGAGCAAATAACTTTTATCTATGCTTAAACATAGACCAACCTTGATTATTTTGTTAATTTTCTTTATCTTCATAGCCCCTTATGAACAAATTAGGGCAAATGTTGGTTGTATAGATAAAATTAGTACAATATTTTGATTGATCGAAATACTAATTCTTGTTTGCCACGTGTACATGCTTTAGCTTCTTTCATTTTTTCTTCTTCGGAAGAAAATTAGTTGTTTTATTATTATTATTATGTGTGTGTCTGACAGTTCAAAGACGAATCAATCAAGTCAATTTTTGGTCCACTATACATATATTTTTAGCCTTTACGCTTTGTCAATTTTCTGAATAATGTCCAAAAATTTAGGTGATTCAACCCCCCAATATACCCACATGTATTAAAACATTCAACTTGTTAAGTAATTATTCGCTCAAATTATGGATATTTTTAGAAAAAAAAAAATCCAAAATGTTGATAATGTTTTCAATTAACACAATATATGTTTGTTTAATATATGTTTGTTTAAGTAAATTGACCTAAGTAATTTACAAATATTTAATAAAAAAAGAGAGAGATAGTCACTTTTACATCACTAATTACCATCAGTATTATTTTAATATTATTATTGGTTTCATAATCATTAATAAAATTGACATTGAGAATGATGTAAATGATTCTAGATGTTGATGATCATTTGTAGGGAATTCTATTGCAAAAAATTTCGTCATTAATAAACATAGATTGGACGTTACTTAATTCACATAAATACGGTTGGAAAAAGTTCAAACTATTTTTTGTTACTTGTTATATAAATTTGAAAACGTTTTATAATCTGATATATTAACATATTTTACCAAATCGTTTTTGCTGGTATTAAAACATAAAAAGCATATTCTTATTGATGTAAATATTAATGATTATTATTTAATTAATAGGCATTCAGCCTTATCACCGCAAAAAACTAAGCAACATTTTGAATCTTGTGTGGGATCCGAACCCGCGATCTTTGGTTGCTCTACCAATTAAGCTAACATGACCACCCTGTTGTTTCGCTGTGATAAGTGATAACGCTGAATGGCTCTTCTGATAATTCCATAGCAGCTTTCAAATATTTGCTTAGTATTTACTTAGCCAGATAAAATGTAAACTCTTCATATATTGGCGATAAAGCACTTATCGTTCTGTCAGATTTAAACATAAATTCACAACTAACGATAAGATTAACTCGGGTCCTGTTAGCTCACTTGGTAGAGCAGTGGTTTACAAAACCAAAAGTGGTGGATTCAAATCCCACACAGGATTGCAAGTTTTTCTTAATTGTTTCCAGGTGATAAGGTTGAATGCCTCTTAATTAATTAAAAATCATTAACATTTTAATTAATAATTCCATTGCATTTTACAAATATTTGCATACAATTATTGTTTTTAAAGTCAATACAAATTAATAACTCTTACAAGCAAATTTTATTTCAATACAATCTAAAATTTTAACAATTATTCTATTTTCGATAAGAGTATTATAGTATTAGTTCTGTAATAAATCTACTGCATTCCTTTATTTAATCAATTAGTTATCTTACCAGTATGAGAAGGACTAAAATACCAACAGGAAGTTTTCTAGGATTGTTCCCATCATCAGTTCTAGATCTTAAATAATAAATCAATCATTGAAAACTTGTTTGGGCATAAAGGAAGAGTTCCACTTCTATTCATCTACTTACAATCTTTACTAAACTTGTCTTGAATCTAATATATTCCATCAGACAGTTCTAATAACTAGAAACTTGTTTCAAATATTGAATATAATAAGATTCCCATTGCTGACAATAGGAGAACGTTATTGGACAATTTTTGATTATTTTCAATTATTTTCACATTTCCAATATTGATTCGTTTTTAATGACTGTAAACCGACACTATGGATGTGTAAATGTTCGAATTTCATTAAAAATAATTTATGTGATAATTAAGAGTGTAGTTTGTGTAAAATTCGAAAATTCTCCCAATTTTCATGTGATTGTTGTGAAATTATTTGTGAATTAATGAGACATATTCTTTATGATTCTGTTGTAATACAAATAGAGGACAACGAAATATTTATTTTATTGTTGTACTATCATTTATTTGATAATCAAAAAGAATAGAACATATTTATGCAAACAGATAATTGCATATTATCCCATCATCAAATGTTTGGATTATGTCCAACATAACTAGGTGCTAGGTTCTAATTATAGAAATTTTCAATTTAAATTAATGCTCCCTTGTTCGTAGTTTTAACTTAAATTGAAATAGAAATACATGACAATTGTTACTTGGATATTTGAGTGTATAAATATTTAGATTTCAGTGATAAAATACACAAGTATTTAGCACTTGTTGTTGTTGTTGATAAGAATTTACTAACTACAATTAAAACTGATAATATTAATCAATTTTTACCATTAATTAATGTGTATTTATTCAAGTTACCGACATGATGAAGTCTTAGCGGTAGACAAGGATACTTAATGCTTAATTAATTATTCTATTCATTTGAATAAAGTCTTAAGGATTTACATTGCTATCCTTTATGCTTAATGATCTTGCGACACAATTGTTTCTTGAACATTGAAAATACAAATCAATATAACAATCAAGGATTTTATAATGGGTACTTCACTTAAATAGGTCATTTGCCAATAATCATCGAATGTAAATCTGGAGTATGTTCAAAGGTGGTGCAAATCTGTTTTTTTTACTGGAGTGTTTCTTAATTTTCAAAGAACCATGAAGCAAAATCCGATATTAGGGTGAAGAGTTCAATCTTTGACTTTTTATTAGCTGTATAACAAAGGTCTTCTATGTATACTATAATTAAGCTCGTGTTAAGAGTTCTTTTTTCTATTTCAAGAAGGAATGTAGACGTATGTTCAAATAAAGTATGTCTATGTTAATCTAGAAGACTTGACTGTAAACAATAGTATCATTTGGCATTATTTATGGTTGATTTGTGCCAAATTTCACAGGTGTGTTTTGAAAAATTGGAAACAAATTATTTCAGATAAACTGGAGAATTAACTGTTAATACCTTTGTAAATACAAAATAAATGAGTTGTTTTCTTATTCGTATCAATTTTAGTTTTTAATTACTTTTTGTTATCCTGTACAGGCATTTGGAATGAGAAATATAGGAAAAATATGTCGGCTCCACTTTTACTAGTCTGAATCATAAAGCTGGTTCTATTATTTTTTATGACTGTATTAAATTTCTTGATCTTTCTCTAGCTTGTCTGAAAAGTAATGAAATGGAACAAATGTGATTCTTGTAAGCCCCACGTATCTAAATTAATTAGAACCATTCGTAAAGTATAGTTGGATCAAACTAATTATAAGTTTGCCCAAAACCATGGATGGTCAGTAGATTCTGCCTACAGTAGAAGCTCTACTGGTTGTTTAGATGCTGTGATTTGGGCAGACTTAAGTTGATCCGTCTATATTCTATACCTACGCTTATACGCTATTAAAAATTGATTTGAAGCGAAAAGTGAGTAAAGTCCATATTTAACTGTCACTTCTCTATATAAAGTGATTAATCACTTTTGATTTTTACATATAAATATTTGCTGTGCCTCAAATTGTCTATTTTGGATTGTAGAATTTTTCAAAAACTATTAAATGTAACTTTAAATAAATCTCAATTAAACCTTTGTATTTTTTTTTTAATAATATACAGGTTTTCTGACGCAATTCACAGACTAAGCGGCTTTTAGAAGCCATTTAAAAATTACATTCAGATTACAGTTGAATTATAAAATAAAATAAAAAGTCAAGTTAGTTGTTTAAAATCGTGCCATTTAAAGCAAGTATTAGACGAAATTAAATATTACCAGGTCACTTTTATTGGCAGATTCTGTATTTTTATTCAGAGGAGACGGAAAAAAAAACGTACAAAACGATTCATTTTGTAGAAAGCTTGAATGATTGATTGGAAAAGAAATTCATCTAATGACAAGTAGTAAAAAAAATATGATAAATATACGTTTTGATGGAAAATAGGTGACAAAAATGGGGGGAAGTTGTGTGTTGCTTTGCATTTTAATAGAAAACTTCTCGTGCTATTCATATGTAGAAAATATCCTACTGATACTTCGAAAAAAAATTCCCCTTTCTTCTGTGCTTATTTGTTTGTTTGTTTACTTGTTTGGTATAGAACGAGGTAGTTCTTTTATATTTGCAACAATCGACAAAATCGTTTTGTCATATAGTGTAAGCAATTGAAAGATATGTCACTATATGTATGTATGGAGGTATTTCTCATATATTTATCCTAAACATACCATTGGCAAAATCATTTTCATTTTCACTATCACTAATCATCATCCAATACTAAAAATATCGATTATCTATATGTTACTTATGGGGGAGTGTATTTGAATACTACTAAAAAAAAATGTTACAATTGTAAAACAGGGTTACAATATTGGATATAGACATATTATTTATTTGTTGTTTTATGACTGCAATTTAAAATAGTTTACGAGAATATACCTATAAACTTACTAATAGGTATGATGACGATATAGCGCCCATAACTTCATTATTTGTTATATAATGACTTGTGCACGTAGTTTGGAATTTAATGGAACATAAACCGGATTTCCAATTGGAATAAATGATAATCCAATACAATGAAAATTAAAGATTTTTTAATTATAATAATAAACGAATCCTATAATAAAATTAACCAAAGGTATTGATTATATTATACTGACATCATTTTTTTTTTACCAATGTAGTAAATGACTTGCTATATATTTTTTTCCATGTCACAATATTAAGCATCATTCGTGATATGTTGTAATTATCGTTAACATTTTAGACAATTCAAGGTCTTCTGGGTGGTATAGAAGAGCTTACATTTTTTCTTTTGTTTCTCTAAATAGCTTTAGGTAAAGTTCTTGATGTGAAACAAGTTTTGTTTTAGTGAGAAGGCAAGTTTTGGTTGGAGTGTTACCTTTTTTTTTATAAGTATTCGATAATAACGTATTCGTAGTCTATTTAGAGGTATATAATAATTTCAAATAGAATTTTGACCTTGTTACACTGTATAGTATATCCTGCTCTGAAAGTTTATTAAGCATAAGAAGAGTGAGGACAATGCGAATTCATGGAATTAGTGTTTTTTTTTTCGCAAGCTTACGTTATGATAATTTGTTTGATCGGTGAAGTTGTTGAACGGCTTTTGTGGATAATAACGAGGAGTGTCGATAGAAAAAACAAACAAGGCTACAAATTGAGTGATAGAAGTGTTAACATTTAAACTTAACGTCAAGGAAGCCATTTGAATGATAAGATGGATTTATAACCTACAGATTGTCGAAAGATAAATCTAGACTTAACCCAAGGTTATCAAGCACAAAATGTCAAATATGGAGCAAATGAAAGGGTCGTCTTGAATACATTGATTCGATAGTATTAGAAACAAATCTTTTTGGATATTTTCTCCTACGACTAGTTATATAACATGCTGTCAAATCTTTTACCTTCTCAAGAACCTGGGTCTCTTTGGAAACTTCGAGCGATTATGCTCGCACTGGAGTAACTCATTTAGTGCCTAAAGCTCGCATAAAGTCTTTCAATGATTTCATTAATTTTGCAAAGAAAGTACCTTTTCTAGGACATCAATAGGTAGTACCAAAACTACTAATCGCAGTTCTGAAGAGTTGTCTATTCTACAAGGTATTCAGACTAGGAGTATATAATTTGTTTGTTTTATTGTGACATTAAGCATTTTTATATATTGTACTTAAATTAGGTGTCATTGTTCTGTAGTATTGTTTTATTGAAAAATTAATTACGCAAACAGAGCTTCTTGGATAAACTAAATACGTCCATAAAGTGGAAATTCTCAAGGTTACCTAATTTTCTTTTCGTCATATAAAGAAAGTGTTATTATCCCATGAACAGATCACAATCATTACCTAACATTATTGCGTTGATCATAAACGGTAGCATTATAACTAATTAATGTTGACACAAGAACCAATATGATAAAAACAGGATCAACAAAAAACAAAGACTATGATCGGTTTATAGAATATTGTCACTTTCCTAATTACTAACAATAAGCAGAGGAACTTGTCCTTGTTCCGAACTATCCTATTGGTATGTAAGCGTTCTACATACATGTGGTACTGATTAACAAGTTGGAGCACGTGGAACAGTAGTTGTCACATTCATATAGCCCACCAGTTCCTAAGATGTACATAGTTAAGATCACCTGTTGAACGTTTGGGATTTTGTTGCCTCCTTTGTAAGCTTCTGAACTCTCAGAAATAATTTTGCCTCAGAAATATAACGTATTTTTAAATTTATTAGTGTTAAGCGTTCAATAGCAGTCCGGTTTGAGAAAATTTTGAGACTGGACAGTATTTCAATTAGTACTCACATTTTTCAACCCCTGCAAGATAGAAGGGTGCTGTTTGCTGGGTAGTAATATAGTACTGGATGTGCAGCATATTTCAGTTTTCGATTGAATTCGATATCTTGCTTGGTTATCGAGATATAGCGAAAAATGTGTTTTGAGGGGGTAACTTCAAGAGGCAATTTCACCCCCTTAATGTGAATATGGGCCGCTAAAAAAAATGCGTCTCTTATTTTTTGATACTCTACCTGTATGCGGAGTTTTATCAAAATCGAAGAGGGACAGTTGTGTCATTTTCTTTGTCAGATCGGGAATTGGGATTATGATACAAAACGAGGTTATTACAACGAAAATTCACCCTAAGCAAATGTTTATAAACATTTTCAAATGTTTATAAACAGGTTTTGAGCTCTCACAAGGCGATTCTTTACAAATAACAGAAAGTTTTTTAATGCCAGTCATTGGGAGCGTTCAACGAACAGTCAGCGTATAGAACAAGTTGCGCTTAATAATAATAATGCTGTTGGTTTCTGAGTTGCACAAGTTGAGCATTCATTGAACCTTATCACAATTGTGTAACTACCCTCAATATATCTGCGTGGTAGAGATATCATTATTGTATCCTTTTCCGTATCTTTTCTTAAGAAAACGGCTGATCGTCGTCCGCCATCTTTACGCTGACTTGGGACAGCGCACCAATCTACCGCTGACTAAAATATTCAACCTTTTCAAGTCAGCGGTCAGGCAGCGCTTCTATTCAACGAATTGGTATTGCCAATAGTTGTGAGTTAGCTTCGTTGAACGGCGCCCATCAATAGAACTTGATCGGCCTTTTTTTAGTTTAATTTTGCAAATACATTGGACCCCTGTATAACGCAATGAAAAATTTGCTACTACCCAAACAGCGCGATAAACACTCCTTTACAACGCACAAGATAAACTCAACATTGCCACATTATTTCTGATTTTTCACTCCCTTACACTGGCAAAAAAGACCAATACTTTTTATTTTTGAAAATGGAAAGTTGAACCTATTTTTGCCCGAAAATTATAAGGACTTACGTCTTTCAAAAAAAAAGGTTTTGCTTGAAAATAATAGAAACTTGTCTTTAAAATAAAAATAAAAATGGTGTTATAAGTGCAAGTCGATAGAATTAACTCAAGCGAATGCATTTTAGACCGTTTAGCGCGTTCAACATTATGCGAGCAAGTGCGTTAAGGGGTTAAAAAAAAAACAAATCTAGGTCAGGGTATTCCCTAGTTTACTAGTAATAAATTTAAAATGCAAGAAAAGATGTATGTAATAAAATTTGAACGACCGCCCAGTTTTGTCAATTTGATACACTGAAAAAGTGTTTGTCTATATTCAATTGTTTCTCTTGGGCTGTTTTCTTTAATTTTCTTTTCTACTTGTGTGGGTAGTCGTTTAAATTTTATTAGATCTTTGTTTGTTTTTTTAAATTTATTGACTGTAAACTGAGGAACACAAAACACACATTTTGTTCTTTTTTTTGCGAACAAAATTATTTTTTTAAAAGGAAATATTATTTCTTCACCTATTTAATTGACTTTGAGTTCTTTAAAATAGCCATTTTTCATTCATTATACCGAAGTTTCCAAAAGTTAACGCAAATTTCTTCTATCTACAAAAATTGCTAGGTGTTATCCTTCAAGTTCTTGTACAAACTATTTTATTCTATTATTAAATAAAAGCGTTATAGCTAATTTACTGCTATTAACCATATTTACGTGAAAGACCCTGTATATTAAAATTAGTAAAAGTTGTGAAATAAAATTTATTTTTGAATAAAACTACATCTTGGAAAAATAAAATACATGTTTACTTTTACATAAATTAGTCTGACAACGTATGTCTCGAATAACGCGATTGCTAATAACAGAGAACGTATCGTTGTACGGAAGTCTACGTTTTGATGATTAAAACAGATTTTCCTTTTAAATTATATTTTAGGCTAACAAATTTAATTTTTTACAGTTTCAATAATCCTCTTTTAATTAAACTTAATAAGTTGTTGAGCAATGTTAAGGTAGCGATGTATAATTAAATTCATTCTTCATTTATTCAAATCTGCAATAAATTCGTTGATGTATCATTAAAATCCATTGTTGTATTTCAGTTTTAGAATGTACTATAAACTGAAACACATTAGGGTTTCAACTGCTATAGCACAATTTTATTGTTGTTCACTGTCATGTTTTCAAGGAAATCCTTTACACGACATTTTCATCTGTAACGATTCACGTGGAACACAGTTTATTGTTAATTTACGAAATTTATTTATCCAAGTATAATACTAAATATCTTTATTTTTAACTGTAGACTGTGCTTAGATTAGATTCTGTTATTTATAGTAAAGTCTACAATTCGCGATAATTCCGTTTTTATTTCCACAATTAACTACATGATGATAAAATATTACATCGCTTATAGAATGATTGTGGTTGTTTCTTTTTCAATTTTTGTTTGTTTTTTGACATTGACCTAAAGCGGTGTTAATAAATTTTACAGTGTGAACTCCATTCAAAACACTTTTACTTTCCGTAATGTTTATAATGCTTTTCGTCGTTGTTGTTGTAACACTTTCTATTTATGACTTACTTGAAAATATTGTTACTTTCAATTTTACAAACTTTAATTACATTTTACGATAGAGTAAAGAAACCGCAATGTTTTTGACTATAATTATAATTAAAGATACAGGTAGTTATTGCGTTTTAATTTCAGATGAAAACTATCAGTATGATTTTTTTTGTAAGATAATTGAGAGGTATTCACTTTTTTATGTTAACGATGATCATTATATATTTCAACATATAATAAGTACTTGGATCTACTCAAATACAAACAACTTTTAAATGTAATTAAAATAGTAAAACAAATGAAAAAATACCGTGTTTATTGTTGGATAATAGCGATCTCCTTGAGGAGATTATACAGTAAAAGATGCTACATCTGCCTCGATCCGTCTAACTTACTAATTGTTCTATTGTTAAACTCAATGCCATGTGTAAAATTTATGTTGAACCATTGTTAATTTAGAAATATTTAAATATTATTAATGCTATTTAAATATAAATTATGGGAACTAATCGATTTAGACGGTTAACTAATGCCGGAAATTTCTATAATTTAAAACTTGGCCTCTATAAACGGATGACCACTGTTTTCATATTATTTTTTTTGGCCTATGGTCAATTTTCATTAAAATAGAACAAATACTATTGCCTAAATTTAATTTTTTCCCTCAATATAGTCGATAATTTATTGTTTTTTTGTGGCTTTCACTTGAAATTAACGGTATATTTCGGACGCTATTATCGAATAGATAGAAAGCTACTTTTGTTCAATAGACTAGAAAAAAATAATCAAATAGATCTTTAGACGGCTCTTCTATTTCTGCTTTGTTATTGATCAAGTTTTGCTCAGTTTAATTCCAACTTACTTGATCAGTTGATTAAAATTGGAATGTGTTAGATTTTACCCAATTCTCTGTTTCTATTCTATCTAACTATACAATAAATGTTTCTATGTTTTGAACAATGCTGTGAATACTGTTTCCGATTTAATAGGATGTTCGATATGCTCCAATATTTATCTGTAGTTATGTGTAGAGTTGTGTATGTAAAATACTTGTGTGATGACATTTAATGTTGAGAGTGTTTCTGTAGGCAGCTTCACCTAATTTCTATTTTTCCATGTTGCATAGATCGCAATGTTGGGTATTATAGAAGTCAGCAGGTGTACCACTATTACTACTACAACTATACAACGACTACTTGTATTCTTCCTTATTTGATTTCATTTCGAGTTCTTGTTCAATTTGCTTTATTTTTGTTACAAGTATAGACGCAATTTTGAGTTTGAAAATGGAATATCTTACGAACAAGATTGTAAAAAGTTTTACTTACTTTTATCAGTCGTAAGAAATAAGGTATATCAGTTGTGGTAGTAGTAGTATGGCAGTGGCAGTATAGTCGTCTTAGACACAAGGAGAGATATCACAAGTTAGAAGTCTTGTTACGGATTTGCTATAAATCACTTTATAGCATCTTTCAAGTAATACGAGAAAAGTTGTAATGACAACCGGTCACATCAAATTGACAGTAAAGATGTTAAATTTAATGGAATAAATAGTAAACATGTCGAATAACTATTATTAGTTTATCTTTTATTCATCAAGTTTAAGCTTGTAACTTTTAATCTTAACCAATGACTATTTTTAGTATGACTTTAATGTTTCTTCTATATTTATAACAATTGAACTGACAATACCGGTAGACCGGATCTATTGCGTATAATAAGAAAAAGTCAACAAGTTTTCTATAGAAATAGCGCCTCTTGGTTTTTCATGCATTTAATTCAATGGAAAATAAAATAACAGAGAGAGAGAGAGAGAAAATGAAAAGTTTTTTCCGTATTGTAGCTACAGAATTGTTTTAACTTTTCCAATAACAAACATGACCAACGTTTTTGTTTCGTTCTCTTTCGCTCTGTCTTGAAAATTTCCTGCAAAATTTCACTCGAATTGAAAACTCTAAAAACAAATCGCAAATTTTATAGGTTTCATACAATTATTTCTCAAGAAATTTCCTAGATTGATCACTTTTATCGACTCTGAGGAAAATTGTTAACCAGGAAATAACCTTTAACCAAATTGGACGAGTTTTTGCTAATTGCTAATCAATTATTATAAATCTTTTGAAATAAAACATCTTGAGATATTTTTTAAATACTGTTAGTTTAATTTGTTCTGGTTCAATTGACGTAATCGGATGATGTAAACGGTGTAATTAATTTCCTATAATCTAACACTATTTGGCATCATTATAATTTTTTTTTTCTCTCTTTAATTTCATTGATGTCGTTTTGCGCAATTTTAATAACAGCTAATCGTTGAAAATAAATAGCTTCTCCAAGGTGAATTTAATTTCGATTTTTTAACCAATCATAAATAATTACCCTCTTCATTTATAATTACGTACATCTATCAAATTATTGTAAAAACGCAAAATACGCAATATAATTTATAAATAAAACAAGTTACTTATAATTTATATTTTGGAATCATTTTGTAAAGATTAAAACATCCTTTTTATACGTATAATGATTAGAATTTCGTACCTAGACAATGAAGATATCCTTTTATGTTCTTTAATATCAATTGATTGTAGATTTTCCGTTTCCTTTCACGTAACATTGCTTATAAATTGGAAAATTTCTACATTCTAACAAATAAAGACGGTTATTATCAAATAGTTAAACTACGTTGTTATTGAAAACTCTCATTAATTTGTAGAAGCGGTTATAAAGGATGTGAGTGTATTTTTGCATTTGAAAATTTTTGTATAGAGTTTCATTATAATAATAAGAGTTTTACATTGTTGTTGTTGAAGTTAAGCTTGACTTATCGCAGATTATAAAAGTATATAATATTGACCAGTGAAGCATACATATAGCATAAACAACTTTCGTCTGTATAACTTGAAAAATTTTCATTGGAGAGATTCTCGACTTTTTGCTGTTAAACTTTCGATTTTTCTCACCTATTTAATTTTTGTTAGTTATGATTCTATGATGTTATTTACAACTGCATTCGAAAGTGTAAAAAAATATCTACATACCTAGTACATTTAAGATGCGATAGATGAAATAAATCTATATTTTACTCAACTGCGAAAGCTTCTGTATAATAACCGTTTGGTAAAAATATTGAAATTTATGCAAACATATAACGTACGTATAGTGAAATGGACGATTATAGAGAAAAATTGAAAGCACATAATGTGAACTGTATTTTTATAGCTATTCTTTCTTTTTCGAATAGAAATATCTTAAATATTCACATAAAATAGATGTAACGCATATACAACCAACATTAGCGATTTGGTTTTGATTTTCAAAGTCTTTTTTTCAACACGAATTGTACCAGAAGGTTAAAAATTGTAATATTGAGAATAGTTTTCTTTCTTTATCAAGAACACAAAGAATAAATGCGAATTTTCTTCACGTAATATAAAGAAGTGTAATGTGAAACTTTGTTTCTATATATTTTGCTTTATCCCGCAAATGCAGCTACTTCTCGGTATTTCTCCAGTGTAATGGTTTAAATTTGTGAATTTTGTAAAACATGATGAAGTCATAAGTTTTTGTTTTGATTCAATAATTCTAGACACAGGAAGTCTAACTTCTTTTTAAGGGCGTCTCAGTCGGGACAGAAATTTGTTTTAGCCCGGCTCCACACACTGGCCCGAACAATAGTGTAAACATTGGCTTATGTTGGACGAGTCGTATTTTTTTTTAAAGCGTCGAGACAATGGAGACACCGTCGGCGCCAGATCGATTTTCGCCGACCACACATTGGACAAACACTGTTTGTGTAAACAATTGGGCCAGTGTGTGGAGCCGGGGTTACTCAATTATATCAAATCTTAATCCAAGAAGAAAGACTCTTTAATCTTATGACCAGTTTCGAATATAAAATTAGCGAAATTCATAAGGCCAATTGGCCAAAAACAATACGCTTATATGTCTAGTCTTAGTCGAGATGCTTACCACGCATGGCCTTCTTTGAATTTTTAAAAAGAACTATGAATGAACAAAGTTATTGTGGAGATGAAGGCAGAATCGCTGCAAGAGTTAAACACCACAAAGAAAATTACATTTTAGAGGTTTTTGAATGTTGTTTTTTGAGTCGAATTAAAATTTTGCGTATCTGAAATGTTTAAAAGTCAAATAAAAATATTACTTCTGCTAATTTGAGGCGATAAAATAAGAACTATATGTTTACTTAAAAATATTGCACAGTTAATCTTTTTAATGCTCATAGTACAGTACATTTGTGGGAGATGCTGAAAATGTTTAGTGATTTATTCAGATAATCCTGACAAGTGCTTACGCTTATGAGTATTGGACCATTTTTCAAGTGATGTGCGTTCTGAGCTAATTTTTCGGCCGGTTCCAACAAAGATGCACAATAATGATGGCCACGAATTATCATGAAGCTTTAAATAAATGTGGAAAATTGGAGACTTCCAAATGTTGACCTAAAAATTCATCCAAAATACAAAGCTAGTCGTTGCGTCATGAAATCGTATGTCATAATGAATCTCGCTCTAGTTCAGTTAGAGAAAACAATTCGTTGTTAGGAATAAGGCGATTATTATTAAAATAACATTCGTCTACCCACTAGGAAGCATCAGTTACGCTTGAAAGCGACTCAATTAACTTGAACACCACATTATGGAGCAATTCTGAAATTTGAATAATAGTAAAAAAAGAGGGACCGTCTAGTTTTTAGCAATTCTAGTCTTAATTGTCGTTTAACAACATTACTCGAGTTTATAGCCGATTCTATACATATGCAAATTTAGTTATTCTGCCTCAAGTTTCCAGGAATCGAATGTTACTAATAGCAAATTTTTGAAAAATTGATTTTCATTCTTTTTCCCTATTAGAATTTTAATCAAATAAACTTTTCAATTTTTGCAATTAATCATTTGTAAAAGTTTTAGAGCGTGTAAAATGTCTACAAATAATAACCGAACAATGTTATTATAAGTATACGAAATACAAGTTTTATCAGATAACACAATATAATTTATGTTCGACATTTTATTTCTAGTCGACTGTGATAAAACACACTTTAAAGGGGTTTTTTTGTATATGTGGATGTAGGTGTATGTGAATGTTGCGTATAGAATGAGAATTTCGGTTTATTCTACATTATTTGTGGAATATTTAACCTGTAAAGTGGCTCTTTTGAGATAAATTGACACGAATTTAAACGAATTGAAGTCAGTGTTGTTCTTGTCGTTTTAGTTGATAGAGGTAACATATCCTGATAGTGGCCAGTTCAACCTGAAACTAATTCACTTGTAAAGGAGACTCTCAAAACCACTAAGCGACTAGGGTGTGTCACTTTAACAATGCTTTCCAGTTTACCCATTTCTACGCGAATAAAGTGAATTTTATTGTCTCGCATAGATGATTTAAGTCTCAAGCTCTTTTAAGTTCTCCAACGTAAAATTAATTATTTAGTTTTTTTTATTGTAATACTCGAACATTTCTAATAAGTAAATAACAAAAAGTTTAATTATTTCTATACAAAATGTGAATAAAAATGTGTTGATATTAGGTTTATATTACCAATTCATGGGATCTTAATGTTGGAATAGCATACAAAGTGGATATTATTCCATTAGAATTTCACAAATTAGAAACGAAAGATAAAAAAATAACTGGAATATTCCAATCTAGTGTAGAGTAGTTACATGGTTGGAATTCCAAAGAAGCGATCCCATGTTTTCTGACGTTATTACACAGCAACAACAACCAGAGCACAAGAAAAATATTTCCATTTTAATGGATAGATAATTGAAAGTTACTGGAATTTTTTTTACTCTAAATTAATTTGACAACTTTTTTCCCCTGTAAATTATATATTTTTTTTTTCGTTTTGTTTCAGGTGAGTCTCTGAGCATAATTTTCTACAATTGTACGTGCACAGTCTCTTGGTGACTAATAAATCTGACAACTGTGACAACGAAGAGATGTCCCAGTTATGACTCCCTTATGACCGTAAGCAACTGGTTTGTTATATATATATGTTTTAAATCGTATTTGTTAACCCGCATCCTTAAGGACACACGTTTTAAATTCATCACTGGATCAAATCGAAATGAAACTACCCTTTTAGGCGATTTTAGTTAATCCCGATTTATTTCTTTTTTTGGGACGATCCTGCTAATTCGATGTATAATAAATTTTGTCTTAAATCGAATACACAAAAATCGTCTCGTTGATTATTTGAAACTTAATGGCGAACCACTTAGACGAATGGATGTTTTGTTTAATACATTTCACACTGTTCGAACTTACCGGAATTGGTAGTGCAAATTAAAATTTTAATGTAATTAAGCTCTCAGTGTAATTACTTTTTAAAATTTGTCGTACAATTTCAGCTGTATTGTACATAGATTTAATTTACAACGTTAAATAATCAACTAAATTTAAAAATATTCGGAAAGATTGAAAATTGGCCCGGCGCCTCCACCAAAATGTCAGAAATGAAGTATGGATTGGATGTATTTGTGGGCCTTTATTTATTTAGTATACTTATATGTATGTAAATTTATGATATACTGAGAGGATTCTCGTGTTATTTTAAACCTCCTATTAGTGTCATTAAAAACAAATTTAATAAAAATATGACGATTGTTGTAAATTAATCAAAAAAAAATTCCAACATATTTTGGATGACATTATTAGATTACATTATTTGAAGTTAATTGTATTGATTGATTTTGGGGGAATTATATGAAAAAGCTCTTTCAAAGTTCAGCTTATAGTATCAAAGTGGAGTTGGAAACTGTCAATTTTAATTATATTGTGACCACTTTCGCTTTTCATTCTTTTTTCTCTCTCGTAGATAAAACCATCGACTATACTTTTGATGTTGCCGACACAAAAAAAAAATAGAGAGAAAGAATCAAAGCATTCAAGATGTCTAAAATCCAATGACTGGAAATCAATAGAGATTTCTGTAAAAAAATAAGTGGTTAAATTGGAAATTAAATACGAAATAACTGGGAAACAATGTTGCATTTTGCACGACTAACAACCATAAATCAGATAGGTGAAATATTGGCCTTCCTTGTGTTTTATTTTATTTTGTGTGCGTAACAGCTAGAAAATCGCTGAATCGTAACTTGAAAGGGTCATCTGTTTTTCCTTCTTTTTTTTTGGAATGTTTTTCTTTAAATAATAGATTGGGTCTTATTTTAGTAACGACAAGAGAATTCATAATGCTAATGATACGGAAATGTTGTTTCTCTTATTGTTGTTGTCGTTCTTTTTTTTGTGTGTGTGTGTTAAATTTCTATCCGCATGGTCGGCTAGTAAAGTTGTATATTAGAAGGACAGGTGACCTGAAATGCTGTAATTTTGCGGCAAGAGTTATATGTGGTTTTCCCTCTACATTTATTGATTTATAGTGGCACCAAGAGTTGCGTGAAAAGAAAAATCCCACGAAGCTTTTTCTTCAATAATAACACCATCGCCAATATCGTATACATACTATACTGTTAGAAGATAACTTGAATAAACATTGAATTATTGGATTTTCAAATATATTTTCTCTTTAATTTGAGTGAAAAAAAGGAAGGCAACATTATTTATGGAATAAATAAAAAAATATACTTGTGAATCTATTCTGAAAGAGGAAATGATTATTTTTGAAAGAAATCCATGGATGATGTTTGTTTTTTTCTTCTCTTATATTGAGTTTACTTGAATAATAAAAGCAACAAAATTATGATGAGAGAAGAACCATTGGAAATTCTTCGTTCAGTTGAAAACTTTCGAGTAGTTGAGTTTTCTTTAGAATGATATTTAGCGATTTGTGATCCCTTAATTGGTGATTTTGAAAAAGTCTTTTCGTGTACATAGAGTAGCTTTGAAATAGAAATTTAAAACAAAACCTAAATGGAATTTCTTAATGTTGTAAATTTGTAGAATTTTGTTGCCTTGATGTCGGTAGATGTGGATCTATTTTAAAATGTAATAAGTGCAATTTGTACGATAGAGGGACTATGTTTAGATTTCTACAATTTCTCCACTTTTGATATTCTCTCATGGGTAATGAAAATTGATGTATTAGTTAAGTATACACGGTATATACTTTTTCTGATTAACGACGTTGTGGTAAATCTGAAGATATTATAAATTTGCCTTAGCCGATATATTTCAAATTACTTAAAACAAATATTGATGCAGTAATTTTGTAATAAAAGTTCTCATTACAATATAAAGAGTATTCTATTCTTGTTCTATTTTCGTAGTGCTTATTAATATTTCTTCAACAATATAATAACGTTGTTTATATTTCTTCTATTGTGTAAACAAAAGAGGCTTCAGCTTTTCAATACTTTAGAAAATCTGAAACTTTATCAATCTTGATGATGGTGATGACGATAATAGGACGGAAAATTACAGTGTTTTAATGATTAATTAATCACTCACATACATTAAAATGACAAGATGACATCTAATTAATTAATTCAATTTAATTAAAATTTAAACCGTTTGAAAATTTTGTTAGAAAACTGTTTATATAAAATTGAAGAAAGAGTTTAATTGACAGAAATTTATAAATGGCGTAATGTAATGGTGTTGAAGGTATTCAAATAAAGTTTGTTTTAATGAAATTTTCAATCAATTTCTTGAAATACTTTTGTTGATTTCTAATACTTGCTCTTTAAAATATGACAAATTTAACTATTGTGAATTATTCGACTAATCTCTAAAGTTAGTTTATTAACAACGACGACAAGTCAAAACAACTATTTGAACAACTAAAGTAAATTAGTGTAATTAAAACAAACATTGCCACTTTGTAAATCAACTTTTGTGAGAATTTCTATATTAGAAAAGAAATTATATTTGTGTTTGTTGGACTTATAAAAATGAAAGGAAACGATAAATCGCTCAACATTTTCTTATTTCAACACAGTAATCAACGATTCAATTAATTGATGTTTATGCTTAAAATAACCATAATTATCGTAAAATCTTGTTCATTAATTAAACATATATATATATATATATATATATATATATATATATATATATATATATATATATATATATATATTTAACTTTGATTTCCTGTAGATGCTATAGTTTCTTATCAAATTACCTACTAAAACTTACGTGCGTTGGTGTTAGCACGCAGTGAAATGTTAACGATATTAAAAACAAAAAAAAAACATCGATGATAAGATATCCGTAATCATTATAGATCTTGACTTTCTGTTAATGAGATATGAAAAAAATCATGATTACATGATCGATCAAAATCAATAATTACCGTACGTAAATTTAGATGATTATTGTAATTACAGGCTATGATTATTCATAGTTGAATCGAACCTTTTGTCTTAAATCAACTGCATGTAATAATACTACATATCTGTTATCTATTTGGGCCATCTTTCGTAATGCTTCGACCCGCCCCTGACCATATAACCTGAAAAGCAAATGCATGCTAACTTTATTCTACCTATATTACTCGTTTGTAATTCAATAATACAATGAAATATTGCATTGTTTTCGATTCAACAAACAAATCCGTTCAATATTGAACTATTCTACCTATAAATTATCCATCAATATATTTTGTATTGTATTTTAGTTGTTTTCAAAGTTTTCTATTTAATTTTGTGAACCGAATTGAAGAAATTCAGCTAATACCTACGCGATAAATTGATATTGTTTTTTTTCGAAACGTTTATTTCTTCATCTCAGTAATTCTACTAAACGACGATTTTAATTTTGTTAATATTCAATTGCAACAAAAAAAATGAAAGCAACTTATCCTCAAATTGATATTTCTTCATGTAGTTTCATAGAATGTACCGCATTATCAATAAAGCCATGCGAGCGAAAACCGATCTTTTTTAGTAGCTAAGGCAATTTGGAAGGTCTAACGGCATTAGGTTTAAAATTAAATTTCTATTTACCATAAAGATAGTGCAATCATTATAGAGGATGTATATTGGGAATTTTTAGCGATCTTGCTTACCCAAGTCTGCGTAGATTGTAAACAAGAGAAAAATCCTTCTTTTACAACAACTAATCTCCTACGATTTTTCCTAAATGCTATCTTTCATAATACCCCACAACAGTAGATAAACCATTATTACTTTTATGATATTGAAGTTTGTCAAAATTTGATAAACTATTCTATTGTCAAAATCTGAGGTGAGAAAGTACGAGGAAATTGTTAAACGGGCCGTGAATGAAAATTGCATTAAAATTAAAAGAAATAAAAACTTGATTTAATTATCTTATAAAAGCAGATGTTTTAATTGGTTTCACGGTAATTTCTTACAAGGCATTTAAATTAGATGTCGTTGTATCCAAAAGGACGCCTTGTTTCCTAAACTAAGCCAACAATTTGATCTAAGTATGTGATTTTTACAGAAAAAATTTCAATAATTGTATTTTTTTTACTTATACTGCTACTACTATACAAGTTTAAATTTTTTTTAAATTCCTACTTTCTCTTGTAATTTTTAATAATCTTAATTTCGAAACAAATTGAGATGTCGTAACTAATAAAGTAGAATTTACTGAAAAGTATCATTAGTAAAATTAAAAACTTTTTCCTCAATGTGATACTCTACAGAAGATTCCAACATTAAAAACATCCAGGTGACCTCCTTCAATTTTGTTGCTTATTCATTAAAATCACACTTAGGCTTATAATGTAATTGAAATTCCATTCTAACCACCTTTAAGGCCCCAGAAACTGAAAATGAGCAACGTTGTCAATAGTTTATAATAAAACGTTTTGGTTTATATCAAATAAGTAGGTCAGTAAGGCTTGTGTAGTTCAATGTCCTGGAAATCCGAGATGTGTTATACCGATACCTGTTTTCTTATCAATTCACGACCATAATATTGCGATAGGTTGGTACTTAACCAACGTCCACCAAACAATAGTTGCACTTTTGGTTAATTTAGCCAAACTTCTTTTTCAACCCTTCAAAATATGTTTACTCTATTCTATAAGTTTTCGTATTCAAAGGAATTTCTGTATGTTATTTGAGAGTTGAGATTTAGAGGTATTCATTGTTACTCCATCTCTAAATATCGTTAAATTTTAATGAAGAATATCACAAAAAGAATAAGATCTGAGGGGCACATTTGAAAGTATTTCTTTGTTAAATATCAGAACCGTAGTACTTGCATTTGTGATAATAAATTTCAACGAAAAGTGCTTTTATAGAATTTTAAATTTTAATTTTAAAGCAATAATAAGCTGAGAAACCTTTAGAAATATTTCTATATTTAGATACACATCCACATCAATGTTAAATCATGTAAATTTGAGATGTTGGTTGATTTTTGAAGTTATTATCACGAACATCGGTATGAAGAGTATAAAAATATGAATGAACTTTTTTAATATTCCACAGCATCTAACAACAGACTGTAGATATGATGGATAATTTGCAAAAATCGAGCTCGATGATGAATTGACGTTAATATTTTATATTATAATCAAATTGATTCAATTACAGGTTTTAATACTGTTCACTTTAAAATTTATAGAACAGGGCAACAAAATTTTCCATAAGTTAAATATTAATACGTGTATGTTTTTAAATTAGAGACTTTATAATAGAATATAGAATATCTATTAGATTATCTATTATTTTGGTTTGGATAAAATGTAATTTATAGTTAGCAGATCAGCATTAGATAAAGTAAAATGTTGTAATATAGAAACCACGAATTGTTTTATTAATAATAGATACAATTCCCTCGAATAGTTTCAACGTCGTTTATAATAGTGCCATTGTGGTCAGTTTCCGACTACAACTCTTATCATTATCATTACTATTATTATTGTTTTGTTGTGTTTATTAAAGGTAAAATAAATGAAAATGTGAATTTATATTGTTTCGAGTTCATATAAGAAAATTCACAAATTCCTATTATCTTTCTAGTTATTTAATTGATGATGTTATATAATCGTTGTTGTATAATAGATAATTATAGCTAGATTTCTGACGTTTTCACTAAAAGAAATTGCACAATTTTTTATATTATATAGAAATCTCGATTGTTTCCATTTATTTACAAAAAAAAGGATTAATAATACTCCATCCAATTCGTCCTTATGTTTACTTATCTCCTTATGTGCTTTTAAACTGAACGTACATAATTTCTGATTGTATCCCAGATGTCTGTCCGTATATAATACAGAAAATTTTCCATGTTTTGTATGTGATTTCATATAGAGTTCGTTGCTTTTATATTGGCTGTTCCAGAACTTGATTTGGAACGTACAACATCCAATTTTTCAAATACTATAAAGTGATAGATAGAGAGATGGAGATTATGTAAATATATAGGAAGTTTTCAGTCAACAATTTCCAAGTATTCAACAACCACCAAAAGCGAGTTATCGACAAATTAAATTCAATGAAATTTACTGTTCCAATTAACAAAATTGGTAATTATACCGTTTACCACCAAATTTGGAAGGGTAATAAGAATGTGAGTAGAATGTTACCAACATTTGATGCATCGAAAACTTTAACTTTGAAGATGATTTGAAGAGTAAATCCAGTTTTTGGATGTACATTCTAAAGACAATGTAGGATGGAAACGAATACCTAACGAAACCACCAAATTCTCTAATTTGGAAATTTAAATCGACAAAAACGTATTAACGGAAATATTCAAAAATTAATAGAGATTTAAAAAATTATTTATTAAATTCTTTATCTTTTTTGCACAAATTATAATAGATTATAAAAGACCAAAAGAACTGAATAAGTATTTTATTTTAAATGAAAAATATTTCCACATTTGAGAAAAAATATTTAATTTAAAGATAGAAATCTCTTTGAAAAGCTTGCATAGAATGAATGAACTGCTGAATGAATAGTTTATTTACAACTGACGGGGGCTTTTTCAAACAATCGCATAGATCTTCATCTGTTTCACAAAAAATAATCAAAGAATATACACCAAAATTAACGTTATCAAAGTATTACGTATTAATAAATACATAACATAAACAGCCTAAAGCTCGGAATATTTTTTGATTTTATGATTTTTGTAATTTTACCGTGAGAAGGTAACGCTACTATTATTAGAGACCAAGGAAAAACCTTCGAAATCATTTTTTTTTCTAGACGATTCGATTAAATTGTCAAAAAATTATGGTGATAATTATTGAAATTTCAGTCGTATATAAATTCATATTTTGTAATGTTAAAAGCTGAAATCGGTAGAATTTGTCCCGCATTTATTTAGTATTTTAGTTAAATTAACCAACCATATAGTTGGATTATTAAACTGTAGGTATATAATAAATTGCCAACGGGCAACGAATTTAAAAGCTCAACTCCTCTAATTGCGGAACTTGAAAGATAAACGGAAAGGTTGAATTCTTCAGAATAATACATTCCATCAAAGTCGATCGTTATTCATTTGTATAATTAAAAAAAAAAATTCGTTAATTATAATTTGAGACTTTGTTAAGTATATTGAATATCCGAAAAATCTCTATTTTAATTAAAATCGAAGCTTCCTTTTTAGCGAATTTTTTAAAAAAAATTAGCTAATGACGAGATCCTCACTTTTGAATTTCCGAAAAATTTTTGCACAGAAGTTCGTTTTGGGACCTCAGGAACCCATATCCACCGTTCGTTAAAATTTTTATATATATATATATATATTTATATATTTATATATATATATATATGTATACCCACGATAACTGCCGTAAAAATACACCAATCTTAATGAAACTTGGTACAAAAATCGGTCTTTGGGATAGCTTGGATGAGTTCGTTGACCAGACTGGTAGGGCCAACACTTTTGGAATAAGAGCTGAAGAAATGTTAAAAAAAATCATTTTCAATATTAAATTTGCTTAGATTTGGATGAAAATTAAAATAACAGTAGAGCCGACCATTCTCTATGACCCAGAAAAAAAATCATCAAAATCGGTTGGTTGGATCTCAAGAAAAATGCAAAAATCTCTTTTTTGAGTATAAGCAGTAAAATCGATTATCTCAGATGGCTATGTGTTCTGGCAATTGATATTAGAAAAAAAATTGAATATCGCGGGGGGCAACTAATTTTGACAGTTAATATTAGACGCAAGGCCTGCTAGAGAATTTCGCTTGAAAAAATCAAGCAGGCCTTGATTAAACGTATTACGGGAAATGAATTTATTAGTTGATTCAATGTTATTAAAATATATTAATTGTCAGTATCATAAGAATGTTTTGCAATTAATATTTCAGTATGTAGATACATAAAAAATTCGCTATATAAGGTACTTGCTGCCTTTGGAGATCTTTTTTCTTTCTTATATTGTTGTTCATTTAAATTGGACTCGTATTTATTTCTATAGAAAGAAGGGGATAAAAATAAGACATCATCTAACAAGTTGTTTTGTTCGACAAAGTTTTATTTCTGAAACATGAACCTGAATCTTCATTGTTCCACTAATAAACAATCTGAAATATATCTATATCTAATGATTTTTCCACTGCTCTGAAATTAATTAGAAATCGATGAAATCTTTCGTTTACCAATTATCTAGAAACTGTTTGCTTTTATTGAAATTCCAACCGCTTACAACGCTATCAGTACTCTATTTGTGGACGTGTTCTATTAATGAAATGTCAGCATTATTAAGAATGCCATACAGAGGCAACTTTAAGAAAGTCAATAAATCCAACATTATTTCATCTCCTAAATTAGAAAAACAATAAAAATCATCAAATAAATTTCGTAATATTGTCATTAATAGACTGTTTGTGGTAAAGTTTATCAACAATAATCCCAGATAGGTGTGTGATAATAAAAAGAGGAATTAATTTTTTATTAGTTGTAAAACAGAAATTGTTTATAGAGAAAATTCTAAAATCGCCCCTTTAAACCAGATGTTCTATTGTGTCTACAAGTTGGAACTGTTTTATTGTATTTACCAAAAAAAAAAATATATCATTATTCTGCCGATGTAGAATCGTTATAGAAATAATTAGATTTTCTACCACCCTTTGTTGGGAATAAATTTTTGTTGCCGACTAAATTATTCCATTCCACTTCCCTTTGGATCCGTGTCGTAAAACTTAATCCAACTTGAAAATCCCTATGTTGTAGACAATTTATTAATTTAAGTTGGAGATTTGTTGCTTCTTTTCTAAATGCCATAAAATATAGGTATATTAAATTGCAATTTAAATGTGTATGTTTTAATAAAATTAATAAACGACAAGGTCTACCTGTGGGTAGTGGGGAAAATTTTTAAACTGACAATGAGACAACTACAACTCTTGTTTTATTCCTCTTATTTGAATACAGGTCTTTACAAAGTACACATACTGTCTTGTAGATATTTATATTATTTTGTAAATTGGAATAGGTACGAGTACGAGATATTTAAAATGCAAACTCACTTTAGGTAGATTAAAGTGGTGAATGCACCATTGTTTCCATTGGAATTGTTGATAAAATTCAGTAATAGTCAGAAACTTTTAAATACAACAACAGCTACTCAGGTAAAGAAAACAAAAGTACAAACACAGATTCTACTTTGAAAGTCACGTAGGCCTGTGAGAAAGTCTGAAACATTCAAAAAAACCAAAGCACGAAAGTAAATTAAGGTGTAGTCTTAATAAACTAGATTGAGCTTTGAAGGTTAATTATTGAAAACATAAACCGACTCAATAGTGTTCGTTTCTGTGGTAGATTTTCGCCGGCTGTTGCCTCGATTCAAATATGGCTTTGTAAGACAAACCGGGAAATATTTATTCATTGAACATCTTATTTCTATCAAAAAATAAAAGATCAAAGAGAAAATGAAATAAAGAAACCAAAAAAAAACGAGGAGAGCGAGTAAAAAACTGAAACTTTTGATTTCGGTTAACAGAGAAATAGTTGATCTGTTATAATTCGAAAAACTTTGTTTTAACGCTTTGATAACTGTGGAAATCGAATTTTTGAGTCTGTCAAAAATAAAGTGGAAACGAAAGACGATGATCTAAATGTCAGGTTTTAAGTTACATCGTCAAGTTAAAGCAAATACCTACCTATAATTTAGAATTTCTCTATTTATTTGAATAACTTGGTGCTAATGAATAAGCACACCTGTTTTTACCGTGATTTTCTCCTTAAAAGTAAGTTTTTGCTAGTCTAATATTACCGTTCTTACCGATTTACAGTCATGTCAACAAGCTCAAGGGTCTCGTTTTCAAATTAACACTTATTTATGGAAATATCCAAATGGAATACAAATTTTAAAGACCCTAACGGATCAGTTGATTAATTATTGAAGGACCCCAAAGCGTTTCAATATTTACTGTAAAGGTACATTTACAATCTCAGCAATATACAGGGTGTTTTTTTAAGTGGTAATTACTTATAAAATTTCTGTTAGTTGGCGAGCGATTTGAAAAATATTCAAGGATTTGTAAGGGGGCCCTAAAGACCATTTAATCAAAATTAGAATCTCGTAGCTCATTTTGAAGTTGGTAGAAGGACGATCATCCTGGACAATGTCGCAATTTTAAGAAACAAGCAAAGCACGCAAAACGATTAGGAATGACTCGTATTTCTTTTTTTTCCATTGCAGAGAAAAACAGAAAAATCAATGTAGAGAGAATCCTGTAACAAGTTTTTGAAGATCGCATGTTTTAACCAACTTACAAATGAGCTACAAAGGTCTAATTTTGCTAAAATCTTCCCTAGCGACTCTTCTACAAATCCTCAAAATATTTTTCGAATCGCTCGCTAACTAATAGGAGTTTCATAAGAAAACTTAAAAAACGACAGCTGTGTATACATGAGAACAAGCTGTTTTATATTCAAGAAACGCTAGCATTCAATCATTGAATGTTCACCAAGTCTATGTTTAATGTTTGTAGTTTTGCTGACATCTCATGATGCAAAGAAATTAGTAACGTATAAAAATTATTGTCGCTATGAAAAAAAAGCCTTGAGAATTAATGATGTTAAAGACAAAAAAAGAAATACGATTTCTGCAAGAAATTTAATTTCCGGTTTAAAAAAAGAATGAAAAAGAAATGGATTTCTTAACTAATCAACAGGAATGACAGAGATGACGAGCAAATGAATTTTCTAAACGTATTTGTTACTAACGACGAATCGTTTTTCGTTTTATTATCATCATTATTATCGTGAAAATGGATAAAATTACGTTTTTTTGTTGTTTTAGCGAATTTTTTTAAAAAAAATTAGCTAATGACGAGATCCTCACTTTTGAATTTCCGAAAAATTTTTGCACAGAAGTTCGTTTTGGGACCTAAGGAACCCATATCCACCGTTCGTTAAAATTTTTATATATATATATATATATATATATATTTATATATATATATATATATATATATATATATATATATATATATATATATATATATATATATATATATATATATATATATATATATATATATGTATACCCACGATAACTGCCGTAAAAATAGTCCAATCTGAATGAAACTTGGTACAAAAATCGGTCTTTGTGATAGCTTGGATGAGTTCGTTGGCCAGACTGGTAGGGCCAACACTTTTGGAATAAGAGCTGAAGAAATGTTAAAAAAAAATCATTTTCAATATTACATTTGCTTAGATTTTGATGAAAATTAAAATAACAGTAGAGCCGACCATTCTCTATGACCCAGAAAAAAAATCATCAAAATCGGTTCGTTGGTTCGCAAGAAAAATGCAAAAATCTCTTTTTTGAGTATAAGCAGTAAAATCGATTATCTCAGGTGGCTATATGTTCTCTGACTATTGATATTAGAAAAAAAATTGAATATCGCGGGGGGGCAACTAATTTTGACAGTTAATATTAGACGCAAGGCCTGCTAGAGAATTTCGCTTGAAAAAATCAAGCAGGCCTTGATTAGACGTATTAGACAAACAACAAACTTCATTATTATTTTTTTTTTTTAGTGTTTCTTATTGTTTGTGGATTAAAAGTATTTTTCAATAAAAATCATAAATATTAAAATAACATTAATTGTCAGTATCATAAGAATGTTTTGCAATTAATATTTCAGTATGTAGATACATAAAAAAATTCGCTATATAAGGTACTTGCTGCCTTTGGAGATTTTTTTTTTTTCCTTAGAGTTTGTATATAATCTATTATTAGATGATTTTAATAAGGTGGATATGGAAAATTCGTTATTCCACTACAGTTTTGTATTTTATATGTAAATTGATCAGATTCGTACTAAAAGAAATCATTCCCAAAGGTTATTACTGATGGTTCTGTTATCACACAAATGGGATTCAGAAAGACAGGTATTTGACAACTCTATCTACACCCAATAATATAGAAACGATTGAGAAAAATCCCATCTGGCTTCTCAGATCAAAAATTCGTATCTAATGTCGATTAATTCCCACTTTAAAATTTAGTTTTGTCCGAGGTTACTCTGAAAGTTTGGGAAAATAAAGACACATAAAATGTTGGTAAGTTTTATGGTTCATCCTTTCTACAGGTCGTGGTATGGTGTTGGTGGTGGTTATAGTGGCTAGACACAAAAAAAATGCATTTGAATTCTTCTATTGATGCGCAATTTCAATTCAAACCTTTCGAATAAAATTTTGTAAAGTGCATTCTGTTGCTGAATCACAATTGAAAACATTTCCAATGGAATTATTTGATTATACATATACAGCCTCAGGCAATCGTTTAATAAAAATAGGCATTTCCTAAGGGTAGTCCGTTATTATTTATAGGTGAATATGCGAGAGAAACAGGGTGGAAATTGATCCGTAAATATCAATTCAAAATGCTCTTATTTTGATTTGTAATAAGTAAACATAGGTGATTACAAAACATTAAGCTGTAATTAAATTTAGTCTTTGGAATTTCCTGCAGACTTGCTCTTATTTTTTGAAATTAATTTACACAAAATCGTTTCATTCAAAATTGTTGGTAAAGATCAACATTTTCAAGCAGTAAGAATCTTATACATAATCGTTTACTATAACTTTGTTTATAGATAAAAAGCTTTGAGATGTTTGCTTATAAGCGTCTTGGAGAAGAAACTTTTACAATAAGTGCTTAAGCCCCCGTTTGCTTTCTCTCTGTATTTTAACGGCGCGAGTAATCATTGAATTCAAGAATGGTATGTGTATATATACGCCAAGTTTTCCGGAACTTTCTTGTCGTCTTTCATTGTATAGAAGAAAGATGATGATGAGGCAAAAATAGAAGTGTACCGGATGGAGCCCCGTTGGCTATTTTGAAATATTGAACTATACAACTTGTCTGGAATGGTTAAAATGCAATGGAATACTTGAGTTCTAAACGTTTATTACTTTTATATCAACAATAAAACGAACAGGTATCCCTAAACATAATATATTTGAAGTTATATTGAGGATATGTTACGAATGTTTGTCACGTTATTGTGGGATGAATGCCGGAATTTAGGTGTTTTATGAATATATCGATATTTAACCATCCTGTGTACATTTCTAAAGGATGAATGATGTATGCTGATGTGACAAACTACGAAATTTTATCGCTAATGTATTCGAAATCGTTGTAGGACAATTTACATACATTACCCCAAAGGTGTTTGTATTAGTATTTCTCCCCATAAGGTTAGAAATATTTGTAATATGTCAAATCGTACGTTTCCTGAAAATATCTCATTTATGAAACTCGCTTAAATGAAACGTGAACTTTATAAATTTAAAGTTGACGAAGTAGTAAATTTTAAGTGGAAGTATGTATTTAGATGATTTCCATAATGTTTTCACATATTGTTCGGCAATTTCATTGAAGATCCAATGATCTCTGACGAGTTTCAATATTGTATCTTTCAACATGGTTTCAGTATTGTTATGTTTATTGTTATGTTCTAACTGTATTGCAGTTTTCTACATTACTATTCAATGGTTTTCCGGATTGTTAGTTGTAAGCAATTCGAAAAGATCGATTTTATTGAAATTTTGTTTGACATTTTTGATTCACCGATGTTTTTTTTTCATCGGGTACCGACACACACTCTTAATTTTGCTTCTTTTCTGAAAAATAAAAGTGAATCGTTGACTTGTAAACAACTTTTGCTAATAAGATACTGTCATGAGCTTTTAATTATCGTTGATTTTGAAAATTCAAAATTGGTCATAAATTATGACTCATAATACTTTAAATTTTGACCGATTTTGAGGTGTCTACAAAAAAATGAATGTACGATCCAACACAATTTACTTTATTGCATTCAATTCAACTTACTGGGTTTATAGGAGATTATTTTAGCAAAATTAGAGCCTTGTAGCCCATTTTTAAGTTTGGCAAAAACGCTCGTTTTGAACAAGCTTACGATTTTATAAAACGATCTAAACATGCAAAACGATTAAGAATGACTTATGTATAACGTCTTCTCAACAGTGATGTTTTTCGTTTTACTCCGTTGCATTCTAGAAAGAAATGACAAACATTTCCAGAATAAAACCGAAAAAATCTATGTTAGGAGGATCTTTGAGTCATTCTTAGTCATTTGAGCTCGCTTGTGAAAATCGCGGCATCGACAAAAACTAGCTTTTTTAACCATTTTCCGGATAAGCTACGAGGCTCTAATTTTGATAAAATGATCCTATGAATACTTGAAATTTTTCAGATCGCCAAATAATATGATTGACCATTAGAATATATACTTCCACGTGCACCACCCGGTATACATAAGTATCTTCTGGTTGTACAAAAAACGTATAGCTCTTGAAGAAAACTAGTTTAAAAGGCAACGAAGTCGTTTTCCTGAGACTATGTTCTTGTGCTT
This sequence comes from Mylabris sibirica, assembly GCA_039776855.1. Taxonomy (NCBI): domain Eukaryota; kingdom Metazoa; phylum Arthropoda; class Insecta; order Coleoptera; family Meloidae; genus Mylabris; species Mylabris sibirica. Next base: position 10,394,811 of record CM077839.1, read on the forward strand.
TCTCCCATAAACTATTGTTGAAGCACCACGATTTATTTGCCAGTTTTATACAAGAATATTAACGATATTATGGTGAATAATGATGCCATTTGTGGACTGTTTAATAAATGTGTAGCGACCCTACTTTAAAATTGCTTTGTGTTCGTTAGCATTATTTCGTGGAAAGTCTCTATTTGCGATAGAATTAAGGTTAAGCTTCTATTATACTTGAGTACTTTCTAATAAAATTTGTTCGACTCTAACCTCAGTAGTGTTAACGTTAAACTTGTGTAAGGTTCTTGTAATACGTTTAACATCCTGCTAGAAATTCGTTTGTGCTTAATTTGGCTTTAACGATTAAACGTACATTTTCTTCATGTGTTGAAGTACGTGTGGAAACTGTAGATGTCTCTTATCTATTAACTTTTTACAATTCCTTTTGTACATTTACGATTCATCAATGTGTTTCGAGCCGCTGTTTGTTTGCTTGGAATTTGATTCTAATTTACTGTTTAAAAGCTTGAAATGTTGAAATCTCACAGGCATTCTATTACATTCTTCATCTAAAAAAGAGTAAATTGCTTTTTTGAATCAATTAAAACAAAGCTGACATCTTCTAGCATATAACGTTTCCCATAAGAGTTATTGAAGAGGTTCTTGTTGCTCTTCTCGCTTTTTATCTTTCCTGTCGTTTTTTTTTCTTTATTTTTATTCTTCTTCAGTTTCTATTCACGTATTGTATTCGAGAAAACTAAAATCTTAGTTTTTGTATATGACTTTGTTTAAAGTTATTGTTTTTGTTTGGTAGAGTTTCCAATGGATAAATATAGCGTAAAATTTCAAAAAGCAAATAAATGAAAATCAACATTTAAAACTGTAACTTTAGAATTTTATCTCTTCCATGAACAACACGAAAGACTTTTCAACATTTACGTTTTTATATTCAACACCAGTCGCAAAATATTACACAGTTTCAAGACCGTAGTGCTTTATTCCACTATCTCTCCTGTTTTCTAACTTAACATTTACATTGTGGAATAATTACTGATTGTGAGACAAATTGAGCATTTCAAAATAAAATTTTCAGTAGGATTTTCATTATAATACGAATTCTTCAATTAATTATTAGAATTGAAAAATAGCATTAAGGCGTTGTAATAAATAGAAAATCTTTTGATATTCGAAATACAAAAGACCTATTGAATACGGAACATTAATATTACGGTCAATACGTCTTTGTCTGATAGTTTTCTATTATTATCATCATCATCATCTTCGTTGGTTGGCTGTTGTTGAAAATCCAACTCCGGAATTCGCCGATTTCTTCTTATAAATTGTACCAAAATGAAAACTTTCATCACGAATTATCGAACGTTGACAATTTATTATCGTTTGTTCATTCTTTAAACAACGATTTAAAAGCAATAATCTTTGTCTACTTTTGTATAAAACCTCTTTCATATACTTTATAGCTTCCAATACGAATCAATCTTGTCTTATAGGAAAAACTACCATTGCCTTATCTGGATTTTGTTGTCGTTGTTGTTTCTATCATCATCGTCTTTTAAAATCATCATGAAAATTCATCAACAAAAAGTAATTGGAAAATAGAAGGGAAAAAAATTACGAATTTTATTGTTATTATCAATCATTCCATTCAATATAAAATGTATCGATAACGATATTATAAAAGTAGTTAGTTACAGGATACCAAAAAATATAATAAGCGGAAAGTTTTTCTCGCTCGTATATGTCTACCAAGGGAGTACTTAAATCCAGTGATGAAGTACTTCACATACATGGATACTTACGAACAGACTCTTAACATCTCTCTCTTTTACTTCCTCTATCTTTTGCTACATTATTGAAATTGTTATGGAGAAAGGTATTCGTTTGCTAAGATTATCCATCAGGTGTCTATTTGTTACGCACCGTTTAATTTCAGCCGGTGGTGTGGTATTAAATGAACACAACCACAGTGAGATGTGTTGAAGCCACTATAAATCTGTTAAGGTGATAGTTGAATTGGATCGAGAATTAACAATAAAAATCTTGAAAATTAAGTCAATATTTACACAAACAACTTGTCAAATTCTCTCTGACACATTAATTCAAGTCTATTTTAAATTGTTCAACTAATTTAATTCAAATTGATTTATGGAAATTCAATGTAAATTACAGATGGAAATAGATTCCAAATAATACGATTTAATAGCCTATTATTATCATTAAATATAAAAATAATAAAAGTGTTTACAGCAGGATTGAAAACTAGATTTTGTATAAATAGAATAGGGCGTTACTTATTTGAAAAGTGGCACATAATTTATAAAAGACAACCAAATAATCTGTTTTGTCACGATTTCGTTTGCATTATAATATAACTTATTCTGCTTCTTGCATTTTGGTCCGATAGGTGTATGTAGCTTTAACATTTTATTATATAAAAACAGAGAAAAATTCAATTTGCTATATCTACAGCGAATTTTTAGTGCCTTTTTATTACCACAGTTGCAAATATGAGCATAATCCTTAAGGGGGTGATCATAAATTAAACTTTTTTCCATCCTACCATATAAAGCATTTAATTTAATATTGTGAAAATTCGAATGTCGTTTCTTCTTGTATAATAAAAGCTGATATCGAATATAGAACAAAAAAAAAATAGAGAGGGAGGAGGAAAACCGATTATTTTAATTGGACGATAAAGTCGATTTTTCCGTATTTAAACATTAAACCACTAGAGCAAGAAGGGGGATGGAATGATTAATTAGAATTTCCACTGTTATCGACATGTTTAGATTTAACCTTGCCCTAGCTAGTTTCTTTATATAAGAAAACATTAATTTTCTCCATTATTACAATGTTGGTTGGTTCTGTGAAGAATTTAATTGAATTAATAGCTTGATTTCAGTTTGTCTGCTTATTTTCTAAAAGCATTTTAACCAAATTGGAAATTAACTTGTCGTTTTTACATTACGATTAACTAACACGTACAACTATTTTAACAAGTTTTGTTGTTGATCCAATTTATTTCAACACTGAAGAAGAAGAGTAGAATTTAATTGGAATCATTTCACAGTAAATTAAAATGTAATTCAACAGTTTCCGTTACTGTTTTTTCTCCTCCATATTCTTACCATTATTATTATTAAAAATAAAATAGAAATAGTTGTTACATCTCTCAAGATAAAATTAACTACACCGTTGGTTCTCTTAAATTTGATTGCCACTTAAAATTAAGACTGGTTGGAAATTTATTCAGAATCTTGATAGAACACCTGAAAAGGGGGAAAGTAACTAATTGGAAGCTTCAATTGCTGCCACGTCTAGCTTTATTACAATACAATGAAGATTGCCCGGGTAGTGGCAAAGCTTTGAATTGAAAATTGTTTTTTATTGTGGTGCTTAAATTTTGTTTAAATAGTACGATTACTTGTTGCTTTTATGCAAACATGCGTCTAATTAATAATTACACACATAAATTTACGGTATAAACAAACAATATGCATGTTTGTATTGTTTATTTTAGGTGCATCGTTGATAGTTTTAAAGTGCTTCCAAGCATATATTCACAAAGTTATCTCGAAAGCATTCAAGCAAACGAAAGCTTTTGATGTAGCAATTTCAGCATGTTCTATAGAAGAGTTTGATTAGGAGTTGGTTGGCCCTATAATAATTTTTAACTATATTGTGAGTTAACTTTATTATAATTAAACCTTTAAAGTGACTTATAAGGAGATTATAATTTCTGTTTTGCATGCAGAGCCAACGGCATTTTTGCATGAATAAGAACAAATTGGATTTTTTTCTACATCTTTTTCTTAGTAATGTTTAATTTAGATTGTTGGTATTTGAAATAATCTAACAATCAGCGGTGTTCTGTAAAAATCGGTATCTAAGTATTCTGAAAATTTATTAAACTTGAATATACAATTTTGCCCAAAGTCATAGGCCTAAAATAATGCTTTTGAATAAACTTTCTCCAAGTTTACCAATAATCTGATTTCATAATATCGGTTTCTTGGCTTCCTTAATTTCAGAATGATTAACTATATCATTAGAAATAATTATATGTAGATCGACTAGGTTTCGGAAGTTTGACCACCTGTTTAAATATTTATCAAACCATCTTAAACGTATATTTACCAAAGTATTTAACACTTATTGTTGTTGTGATGGAGTGTTAAAATTTATAATTTAAACATGAAAATACCAAAAATTTGTATATAAACTTATAAAAACTGGAAGTTTTCTTCAGTCATGTCAATCATGGAAATTATCGCCGTTAGCGTTATGAAAATTATTAAAAGGATTTCTGTACTTCTCGCTGAAGTTCTCCCAACTGCAAAACAATGAGACTTACAAGAATTTCGTTCAAGATTAAACGGAAATGACACAATAATGTTCAAAATGCAACTGGTACGATGTTCATTACGGATAAATTTTTTCTTATTATTATTATTATTATCTGAAAGCCCACATATGTACATAGTAGATGGTATATGGATAGAGCTATTACAGAAAAAATTCTGTTGCTAACAATAAAATTCCGTTAAAATGTTGCAATGATATACAAAACTATCAATTTAATCGCATACTACCAAACGATGCAACTATAAATTTTTCACATGCACACATATTACATGCAGTTTTACTGGAAATCGTATAATGAATGTTGTAATATTAAAGATTATAAAATATAACACTATATAATTATTTTCAATAATGATTGATTTTTAAATGACTTCCCCAGTTTCATTATATTGACTTATAATTTTTGTTATTTTTACTACAACATCCTGTAAAATAGAATACCTAATATTAGGTACAAATACCGTTTAATTTTAATTAATAAAATTTAAAATAAAAATCAATAAATATAATAGTCAAAGGGTTTCAACAATATACGCTCGACCAAATTGTTCTATTTTAAATACCTGCTAATAGTTCAAACCCAAATTTTAATCAACGATTTGACATTTAATTAAGTGAATATTCCGCATAAGTGTTAATATGATTACTGATTACACATGCTGATGTAATATTTTATTAAATTGTCATCTATTCGAATATTCAACCGTAAAATTGACTAACTCTACGGTTATTCATATTGACAAATATGCGTTCAAAAATAGACTTGTGGGTCTTTTGAAATTATATTTTTTATGTATTTTTGAAAAGTTGTATAATTTTTTTTATTGAATAATTATAAAAAAATTTATAATTTGTTAGAAAGCAATTATTTTAAAAGTTATGTGCGTCGTCTTGACAAGACTTGTAAGCAATTTGAATATATTTATCTAATTTGGGTGTCGTCTAATTTTAACAGAAACCCGATGAATTATTAGCTCGTCATAATCTATAAATTCATCTTTTCTTCGGTTTAAGATATCAATCTTTCCTACGTGTTACATTTTAAGAGGCTCATTAACATCTGAGATCTTGATTATTGAAGAACAGAAATAGCATTGAATTTTTTCAGATTTTAATAACACAACATTGATGAAGATAATTCTAAGGTTTATTAACTTTAAGCTTTCTACATACATACATATATTCTATCCACTACAGATTAAAAGTACGAATACACTTGAACAATATTTTGTTTTTAATAATAATCCGACTGGAACCAAGTCAATATCAACATTTTAATAATCTCAGGCTCCAAGCTAAAATAAAACGAAGGATTTTCGAGAATGTTGCTGTTTTTAGGCACATATTTTCAAGTATTCCAACACTGATCCGTCTCGTTAGAATAAAATCGTTAAAATTCTACTTATTTGAACAATGTAAAAAATTTTGTGAGATTTGCAAGAAATCAATGAGGATTAAAATTAATGATTCCAAATTAAATTTTTTTTTTCTTTTTAAAGCAATGTTTCGATTTAAGTATAATAGAGTTTACGTGGAAATACGACAATTAATGAAATAATAATATTATCCTTTTTTATTCCGACATCTCTTTCATAAAATTATCCGCATTCTATTCGATAAAAATGAAATATAGTATAAAGACATCAAAAAATACAAACAAGTTAATTTTTACTACATAATCTTAAAGTTCGCTAATTAGATTTAGAATTGCAATTTAATTGCTTTTCCCCTAAATAATACTGTCTGTCTTACTTTTGTGTATAAATACGAATTCTCATTGATTTATGTTACATGTTAGTTATTGACTTAATTTTTGGCATACGAATCTATTTCAATCACGTAACAAATTTGAAAATGAACAAGTCGAATTTCCATTAACTTATGACGCTTCAAATTCCTTCTCTTCCCACTGCCAGATCCTGCTATTATCGTTCAAACATGCCGACGTCTCTATAAATATTCTCCATTTTTTTTTTGTTTGCAGAAAAAAGGATGTTCATAACACGTGATTTAATTTAGTCCGGCTTTCCGGACTGTTGGTGAGATTAGTAGTGTAATAAGTGTGATAATTACAACAAAAATATTTTAAAAGCGAACACGTTAAATTTTTATGATCCTTTTCTAATCATATTCAAGGATCATAAATTGTACAAAATGTGGTCTTTTTACTCTTTTTTTTGTGTGTAATGAATTCAAAATTAAGATGTCTATTATAAATCTCTATTTCTTTAGTGGAAACTTTTCAATATCCCCTTTAAATAGACGTTTTATCATGGAACATTGAGCACAGTAAGTGGTGGTTACACCAGGTCGCTGATTATTTATAGAATTTGATTGACAAGATACTTTGTCTATGTTAGATTATAAATTAACGTTATTTATATTCATTACAAAACTAGTTTGGATATTTGTCAAATTTTGAACATTTACCCGTCTGTCTGCCCACATTAGGTAGAGTTGAACCGAATTTAATTTTCGACCATTTTTCGTGTGTGTGTATATATCTTTTATCTACACACCCTAATGTAAATAATCTTACATTTTTGGTGTATATTCAGGATCGATTCTCTACAAGATCACCCATCAACAATTTTATTTTCCGCTCAGGCAAACGGAAGCGGAACTGTGTCACCGGAACATTAATTTTCAACCAAGTTTTTTCTTTCATGTTTAACATTGAATTATGTTCAAAAATTTTCTGCTTGATGCTCTACCATACCTTTCTTCTATACATTTTTTTTTTCATTTAAAAAATGAATGAATCGAGAAATACGCGTTGTTCTATTATAATATATTATGATATGTTTTATTCGAATGAAAAGGGATTTTGATCGATGCAAGCTTTTACACGACATTGACAAATTGAGATTATGTTGTGATAAATATTATAGCAGGTTGGAATTGTTGAGTGGTTGTTAGAAATTGTATATTTGCCAGATCTGTGCGATATTTATGATGAAAAATCTAGATTTAATTTTCAAGTTAATTTATTAGAAGCTTGTTATTAAAAGAAAGTTTAAATTCTTATAGTATTTATACATAATTTAAAGAATTCCCTTGGTCAACTAGATAAACAACATAAACTTTATGATCAAAACAATTCCCAAGATTGGTACAATTTCTTTTACTATCTGTGTCAATCTATATTCCCTTGTGTAATCCAGCTTCAATTTCAGATACGTTAGAAACATTCTCTAATAATTGCAAGGAAAATTACAGTAAACTTTAAAAGTAAGTAATGATTCCCGTACAAATCTATAAATAAACTAACTACATTGTTGTTGTAAATGAATCTTTATTCTGATATTTCTATCAATTTACTGCGTCAGTGGAAAAATTTAGCAATTTACATAAATTTCGTGTATTTTGAATTTTGTTTTAGCGGTTGATGATGATAACAGTTGTGGTAGAGATGATGGTTTTTGATTAAGAAAAAAATGCTAATTTACTGGACATGCAAATGCCTACAATGCAAATTTGCACTTCACTCATTTGCCTGTATGTGACAAGAACTGAACAATAGCAGCACTATAGTGGTTATTTAAAAAGTCGTACAATTCTTTACAACTTTTCCACCATTCTCGATTATTTTTCTGATTATTTCATTTGTTTTGTCGACATTTGTTTGTAAAAAGGGTTGAAATTACCCATCTTTTTTGCAAGTCTTTTGTTTCTGCTAATGAAATCATATTCGCACAAATTGGACGACGTAATAACAAAATACACAACACAACACAACAACAGAACAAACTTTTATTCATTTTGTATTTTATTATTGTCTATTTTTAGAGAATCATAGCAGGAAGTTTGAACAACAATACTAATTAAAATTTAATTCAATCAATTAGACTGGAATCAATCTTAAAATCTTAATAAAGCCTGTTTAGCTTAACAGAAATCAATAATAGGGGCAAACGTAACGAGTTGTTGTCCCTAATAGAAACTGTTTGAAGAAAAGCTTAAACCATTTTACAAAGTAATGGTATAGTTAGAAACAGCAGGTCAAAACTGTGGGAATCCAGTTAATGGCAATAAAGGCGTCACTTTGCTTGTGCTATTTACTAAAATCGAATTGTAGTAGTCGTTCATACACATAGAAAAAGTCACACGAAAACATATCTGAATTCAACCACGTACATATGTGTAAGACAAGTCAGTGGTTAGGAGAGACGTATTGAAAATTGTCCAGTGCAAGATTCAGTGTTTCCATGCGACAACTATAGTTGTCTTTACCTCCTAGAAGAAAAGTCCAAATGTACTAAACAGATGGTGAACTTGCTGGTTCTTTTTTGATTTATGACTTTCCAAAGGGCTTAAATTTAACATCTATTGTGAAGACAAATAATTCCTTTTTTAAAATCTAAGTCAAATATCGTTATATCTTCAAACAGACTATAAATTGTGTCTATTCTATACATACAGCCTTTTTCACGCTCATATGGTCAGTGACAATAAATATGTTGTAAGGCTTTCATTTTTTAATAGAATATAATAATTTGTATAAAAACTTGAAGGGGAACACCTACGACTTTTGGCAATAGGAGAAATTGACGTTAACTTTTGAAAACTACGAAATCTTGAATTAAAAATCTAACAGCTTGTAAATATAGTATAGTTTACTGGTAATAAATTTAAAAACAAGAAAAGATGTAATAAAATTTTCAAACAATAACACAAATTGAAGAAAAAAAGTAAACAAGACAGAGAAAGAGAAAGAATTGAATAACAGAAACAGATGTTCTGTGTATCTAATTGACAAAATTGGGTAGCTTTTTAATTTTATTACATCTTTTCTTGCTTTTTAAATTTATGCCTCCTAAGGACAGGATTTCCCTGACGTAGATTTTTAAAGCAATACATTTCATCCTTTCCATTATTCACAAATTTTTGTTGTTCTGTTGCAAAGAAAAATTGATTTTTCAGAACAAAATGTTATTTTTACATTCAGTTAACTTTGAATTTTTTAAAAGTAATAATTTTGCATTCAACGTTGCGTAATTTCGAAAAGTTGCCGTCAATGTCCCCCATTTCCAAAAATTGTAGAAAGGAATTTTCACGTCCAAAAGATAGCCTAGCTGTTCTTGTAAAGACTATTTAATTCTATTAATAAATGAAACAGTTACAGAGAATTTACCATATTTTCGTGAAAGTCCCTGTATGTGTGATACATAAGTATAAAGATAAAGTTTATAATAAAAAGGTACACTTTTTAAATTATTTTTTAAATCATCAAAGGTGATACGCGATACAATGAAATCTCATTATCTCAAACTTTTCTCAGATCAAACCAGGCTTCTTTCTTAAATTACCTCATTATGCAAAAATAAGACTTTTATTAAATTTTTCATCAATATTCTTAAACGAAAATTGTACACTGTAACGCTATGGCCTGACGTAAAATTATTCAACCAACAACGCTAATCATGCGGCAATTGTTTATATTTTTCATTAAAATCTAATTTAAGATTTTTTTGATATAGTAAGGGTTGTTGTATAACAGTACAGGTTAAACTGAGACACAACAAATGGATTTTAGGACAATAGGTCTATTAGAGGCGGCCATGTGGAATCACTACGAATAATAGATGGGGGTTGTACATTGGAAGATTTCAATTACCCAAAGGTGAAACGTATTTAGTTGTAAACCATCGATTAAATTAATCAGTATTAATTGTCGAAAATACCTATGTTTGAACGATATTTAATACAGGAACAAGATATTAAAGTTAACTGCTATAGAGGGACTTTTGTAAAATATTTGAACGTTTATCGTTGGTCGTAAAATATTCTTATTGAATTATTTCGTTTAAAAAACGGTTTCATTTTATCTTTACATGTGAAAAATTAAATATTAAATTTTAAGCTTTAAATGAAGAATAAGGAGTAAACAAAAATGGTGTTAATTTGAATAGTTTAATTAAATTTCCAACAATTAATATGTTGAGTAATAATGAATAAGTAATAACAATTTATTTTTAAATTTTCGTAATTTCTCTCTGTCCTCAATTTATTGCCAATTAAATCCAATTTATTGTTCACCACAAACACCGAAATTTTACACTATTACTGAAAGTATCCAAAAAAGTAGTTGTTCCTTTTGTTGTGAATATTTCAATCTCACACACCTGAAAAGCACTAGGTTTGCTTATAAATTATATTAGTTTACAGAAAACCAAACCCTATCTTAGCTGTCTCGTACAGAACGTGAAGTAGGTACTATATGTTTAAACAAAAAAAAGAACAAGCTTCGATGGTATATTTTGTCGTTTCCAGTTGTTTTAAATTTCTAACTCGATAATAATTTCAACATAATGCTTACTGTTCTCTTTTATATCAACAAGAATAACTTTGCTGATCAATACACAAAAAAAATATCAAATATTCCAATTTGAGATGCTTAGAACACGGTAAGCTTTTCTATTGTAAGTTTGGCATAATTTTTTGTCGTTGATTCATATGAATACTTTCATTTTTTATCATTATTTCTATTATTGATGATGGAATTTTGCGAGTCATTTATTCTGGTCTGTGGTTAAAACGAAAAAATCAAATAGAATTTTTTTTAAAAATTCCGAATTGTAAAGCTTAATCTTACTCTGTAAATTGCGAACGTGTATCTTCATTGGAAAATTTACAAGGCGGAACGATTTGTGACTAACCAATCGTAACATTTTCTTATGCTCCATTAATAAATAAGTGATAATTTGGCTTCGAGCAAGGTATGGCGTATTTTTTGAATCAGAGAATTAATCCACTTCATATGATTACTTTTAAATCTATGTTATGTACATTTAAGTTTATGAAAATTATTAAATTGTATACAGTTGCTAAGTTGCATTCTAATCGAAACTTTTATTATTTCCTATTCGTCATTGTATTTGTCTTGCCATATAGCACTATGACATTTAATACCGTTATATAGACGTCGGTTGTTATTATTGCATGATCCAAAGTAAGTTGTACAAAGTTCAAACGATAGTAGAAACCGAGAATATTGCTGCACTTCTAGATTATATTAAGCAAAGTTTACAATTACACTAGTTATATTAGATCGATGGTGTAATATTTGAAATTCCTATAGCTTTTCAACAAAAAGTCAACAGTGAAGTGTGCGAAATTTTAATAACGAACATTGTGAAAATATCGTTATTACATAAAATGTAAAATGTACAAATAACCCGGCGCATCCACCAAAATGCACAATCCTAATTATTCGTATATAAATTGAAATGTTAATAATTTTATATATAACAGCTGCTAGAGAATATTACTTTAAAAAATTCTCAAATATCGGTAATCAATCTTTATGTAAATTAGAACAGCCTAGTTATGTCTGGATCGTTGTTTTATTAATCAAAAATCTTAAATTTCTTGCTACTCATGTCAAAAAAAATAATGAAAAATTAACTGTAAAGTGCGTATTGAAAATTTTTCATAAAATTCCTATTAATTCTGCTAAATTATCCTTGAATATACTTTATTAATATATGCCTCAATTCTATGTGTATTATGTTTATTTCCTTGTAAGTAGATTTTCAGGTTTTTTTTTCAATTTGGCGCAGTTCCAACGTTTACTATATTGCGTTCTATGGGATTATTTGTTGAATTTTTATTTTTCATCTCATTTTTAACCAATAACAGTAAGTATAGCAAACATCAAACAATAACGCAAAATGTTTGCTTTTATTTATTTTGTACTAGTTTTATTTCTCTTAACAAACAACCAATGAAATTAGTTAGTAGTTAAATTACCTTTTTACGACTTTCTATCCTCAAATGTGCTGTAAATATTTACAGTAGAGTTTATGTTTATATTTCATAATTTTGACGTTTATACATATTAAGCACAGTACTTATTTTAATGAATCTCATTCTGCTATTTATCTTCAATTGTGTGGATTTGTCCGCATGTAATTAAATCTTAGAAGAATCAACGATAGTCTTTTTTTTAATTTAGCCGATCTGTTCGTATCTGCTTTAATAATTGCTTTCATTTGTAATATTTCTCGCAATAACACATACGAGCCCGTGTCCTGGGATTGAAAATAGTTTTAGTCATGCAATATCGATTTGTCTGATTTTCAAACGAGATAAAGTCAGTTATTTATTTTACAATTAATAATTTAAAACTATAGAAAACGAACGTCAAAGTCGTGAAATTGTAATTTTCACAATTTCCGCTATATTATCGATGAATTCACTTCCTCTCCCCATACTGTAGTAGATAATTTCCGTACGATTCATGCAAATTCACTGGAGAGAGAAAAAAAATTGATAATAGTATTTTCAGGTAGCAATTTTTCCAAGATAATGAGAATTGCCTGAAGCTAATTCGGCACTTTTTCCACTAACCAAACAATCCGTGTTGTAAATGTGGTGTGTTTGTGACGGTGAACGATGGAAATAGGCGATAAAACGATTTTATTTTTCGACATAAAAGATCAGATCAATCCTCATTTGCTATGAGAATAATAATTATACACTTATTAGAAAATGAGGCTATATAACAACCGATAATAATTTATTTCGTTCCACTGGGCGGCGTCAGCTGGTTGAAATAGTTGAAAGAGATAAAAACATTCGTATAATCGCCAGTATTCACGTAACGTTTTTATCTTAATCGAATTACTTTTACACTGTTACAAACTAAATGTAGAAATTCAATTGGGGAACATTTTTAGGAAATTTTCAACAATAAACAACCTTTCAATTTATTTCGTTTGAACTGAATCTTAAATTTTTTACTGATTGAAAACTGATAGAAGACAGAAATGACAAATAAATGTATGATTTTTTTCCTCATTTTTCACTGAAAAGATGCCAATTTAGTTGTAATTTACGTATGTATCTTGGAAGTGTTGTATTCATTCAATCAAACTCAAATTGAAATGCTACAAATTGCATTCCTTGTTGTTGTCAAGACAAGTCAACTAAATATCAAGAGAATTTCGACGAAATTCACTGATTATATCTAGTTGAAAGCAAAAAGATGACTGTCATTTTCGATTTTTATAAAAACGTCTGTAATATTATGATATATTATGCTAAAAATTGCAACTTTAAAGAAAATAGTAAGAAAGTGATTGAATTACATTTGCAGTCTAGCCTTAATTCGTTTGCATGTTAGACATTTCCTAACAGTCTAACAGACAAGAATAAACATGCTTTTAGACGTAGATTCCATTTACTTAATTGAGGAAAAAGGTCATGTTTAAGAATGTAAATAGATTTTTTCTACATCCGATACAATCTCGACAACATTAAAAAATGGGATAGTCTTGGATTTATTTAGGAAAGTAGTAGAGTTTGAGTAATCCTCCCAAAATTTTGTCGGTCTAGATAAAAGAATAAGTTGTTATCTACATATTAATTAAAGTTTTGTCTACGCGTTGAAGCATGTATATCTTGAATTTTTTTTAGAAATCGACTGTTTTTGGAGAACCTATTGTTGTTAAGCGTCTCAACAGTTAATGTGGCAATAATTTAAGGCATATGTGCTAGCATCACTTTAATAGCTCTGGCTTCATTTAATGTCACTACTTTTCCGAATAGTTCCATGAACGAAAACGTCAACCATCATCGCAATAATAACAGTAACAATAACAATAGTTGAAGGGGAAAACTATGGCTTAACTGGTGATTTCTAAGGCATTGTGTTATGTGTTAAGGTTGTCAGACATTTAGCTATGTGAAAATCGTTCTTATAGATGTCGATAAGGCAAGAACCGATATCAAACAAATGTTCAACCAAAATCAGCAATTTCGTATAATTGAAATTCGATGAGTTTCTGTTTGATATGCAACTAACACTTTCGTGAAAAGTGTTTCCAATTTGGTACAAGTCAATGATTGGAAATTTATATAATTTGAGAAAGGTGTAGAATTTTACTACTATTTCCATAGAATAATAAAAGTAACTATCTAAACCATTAATAGTTTGCTTTGAACGTATTTACGATTCAATTTCAAACAGTTTGATAATTAAATAATTTAATTTCATCATTATTATCTGTTATTATCGGATAACAAAATTGAACATATCCGTTTGATGGCATATCGAATAATTTTTGTTTTGTTTCTTTGTAAATATTATACAAGAGTCCGGTAGTTGTTGTCACATTGAATCAGTCCTATCATAGTTGAATGATAATTTGCTTTGCGTCTGGTTTCTATGCAGATTTCGCATATTACATTTTCGAAAACATAAATGCATCATTTTGTAACTGTGTATGTTTTGATAACGACCATACAATCAAATGTTACGCCTATTCAACTTTTAATACAATGCTGATAATTTGAATACATATTAAAACTTATAATAATCAATAATGTTAATAAAAGAATTACACAATTGTTACGTGATATTAAAGAATTTATTTGAAATTATTGTCAATATTTGTTTTATTCATGTTTGTATGTTTGTATAAACTATGAACCTCTAAAATTATCGTTTCCTCTTGATAATTACTACACGTATTTAATTATATTTGTTGGTTTTCCAGTTGTGTGGCAATAATGAAAAGGACAAAGGAAAATTAACAGGAACAGAAAAACGGAAAGCTGATGATGGTGAACCCAATAAAGATCTAAAAAAGGTAAGCTTTTTTCTAATTAATAATGTCAATAAAAGATTTCCTTTTAATTAATTCGAATCCAGTGCTGAGTAATTTTCTTGATTGATTTTGTGTGTATAATACAGGTGTTCTATAATTAGATCAGTTCTAAGGAATTTTCCACATCAATGAATTTTTTGTTCATAATTGAAATTGAGCAATTAATTTTCACTTTCTATTACCTACGGTGGAAATTCTATGAGATTCGAAAATTTTCGCGTTAACTGCGTCTGTCGCTGACAAGTATTGCGATACACATTATTAACAATTCTAACGGATGATTTATTACAACTTTTGAAATGTAATTGTTGTGCACTGACTATTCTATATAACGGTAAAGTATTTGTGAGAGTTCAGGTCAGAGATGAATTCTAATTTTGAATTGTTCGTTTTTACTATTTTGTGGACATGCATTAAATGCAACTAAAATACGGCAAATTAAATCATTGTTTCCCACTTGTATTTCAGATTTTTTAGAAGGAATTTAAATAATTTTAACAGGGTTATCTACATTCCACACAAAAGCAAACGAATTAACACTGTATCAGTGTAAACTACACCTCTTTAATTTTAATTCTTAAACATAAAGGCTTTGTATACTGCTTTGCTTTCAATTTAGCCAATTTTGCATGCTTTCGAAATTTTCTCGAGCATTGTGGGACTTAATCATGCCGATCAAAAGATATCAAAAACAGTCTAGTCTGAAATTTCCTTTCGGGCTTTAAAACTATTGCTGTAGCATGTTTTCCGAACACAACGGAAATGCTTTCACTTAGGGATGTTGTCAGAGTTGTGCTACAACAAATTTATTTTCTTAATATTCCCCTAAATATGCTGGAGGTAATTTGTATGTACGATAACAATATTAATTGAAATATTTCCTTGTAATGTTTATCCATCCAAGTAGATGATCGTTAATTAAACTTAATCTATTGTTGTTATTAATATAGACAAGTAGTGGAAATATATCAATTGAATAGACATAATGACAATGTCACTGTCGTATTCTGATTATAATCGATCAAACAATATGATTTGACATATTGAAATTCTAGTCGGATAAGTGGTCTCATCCTGATTTGAATTTTAAATGAGATCACCTCCAATTCCGACTTTATTGCGGTAGAAAATAGTAAAACATCAAGAGAGATTTGTGGAAAATCAACCGTATAAGAAAAATCTATGGCCAATAATAATTATCCGTTTCTTTCTTTTTCCACTATTTACCGTTTCTTCTTGAGAAAAACAGCATTAAAGCTTGAAAAGTATTTACGTTTTCTTGTTTAGTTCAATTTCCTTTCAAAAATATTAGATAGCATAAAAGAGTTGATATTCTATAATGGTAAAAATTTTCATCCTAGAACGTCAATAAAGGAGTAAACGGATAGCTGAAGAGAAAAACTTTCTATTTTGAATATCACAAGTTGATATGCAATATCCAGTCACGCATCATACAAGTTGATATCCTAAATATGATTTGGACGTAGAATAGTGTGTAGATGAAGTTGTTGAAGAACACTTTTCAACGATCACCCAATTCGAATTGATGTTGTATTTATTCACAATATTTGTAGAAAACGATAATAACCATAACCTGTATGAAGTCGATTCTATCGTTCCCGTTGATGATTGTATGAAAGTATAGGATTATATCCAGTATAAAAGTACATTAATCATTCGGTTATGGTTGAAATGTTGAAATGATGACGCATTACCACCCTATTTTGCCCACAATATCCACCACCAACAGCAACTTTATTAAAATCACCCAGTCCAAAAGTGTTTAATTTAAACTTTTCAACATGATGATGATGATGATGATGGAAAGTGACGCATTGCGTCAACTTTAAACCCTACCAATACAAACACATTTTCCTCAACCTTTATAAAGACACATCACGACTAATCCAATCGAATCGAATCAACTTTGGGTGGTAGCAGTAATAGTAGTAGCTTTTAATGTTCTACTTGCTGTTAATTTCTATTAGATTGAGTAATGAATACTATCGCCGCCAACTATAAAAGGTTCGATCTGAATTGAACCTATCCCTATAGTAAAATCGAGATATAAAAGTACTCCCCAGATACCAACAGAACAAATAAAAACGGACCAACATCCTCAAATATTTCATCCTTTATTTTGTTCTGACAATAAGAATTCATAAAAGTTTCGGTATTTAATGAAGAATATCTTCAAGATAAAAGATATTATCAAAAACAATCGGAATTGAAGCTAGTGAGACGTTGAAAGAAAATATTAAGTAGGATCAATTTAATTGGATTATTTATAAGATGGATGGTTTTAAAAAAAGACATTTACGTAACTTTAAAGTGTTGGTTTTTTTGTCTGTTTCTTTTTGATGTGATTCCAAGTTTAGCCAGTTCAACAACTTAGCGTACTCTGTTAAAAAAAATTACTTGAAAGCTTTCTAGTCCTTTTTCTTTGCTTTAAGGTGTTTACAAAGTTGTTCACTCTGTTTTGTTTTTCTTTTGTTGTATCGTTACAGAATCGGACCCTATGGGGATATCTTAACAAGTTAGATGATATAAAGTTTAATTTAGATTTTATGATAACTTGACGAATTTATTAATTTACAACCGTACAACTGCAAATAATCAAGTTTAACCAACTTATTTGTAATATTGACTGTAAATCTGTCAGTGGATTATGATGGAATAATCCCGTACATCGGACGAATTTTCAAGACAATGAGAACATCTCAGCTGAGCCCCCTATTGTTGTCGTGCTTTTATTTGAGAGCATCTCCACATTTACCATCACCATAACTAACACTAACATCTCCGTTTTGATAATAACTGTGTCGCCAAAATATATACAAAATTAACTTTTGGTAATCTTCATACACCGATCAGAATATAAACAGTCACCATTTCAATCTTGTCGACATATTACCCAAACAATGAAGGAATTCTAGTAAATTGAAATTGTTTAATCTGCAAGTTAATTCGAAAAATGAAAACACTGCAATATAAGAAAATAAATTTAGTTCAAAGTAACATTAAAGATTGAATTTTACAGATCACGCGATCTTTTTCCATTCTTTTACCTATTTCACTGATTAGTTTTATTACACGAAAAAAAAAGCTTAACTTGAAGACAAACCTTCAGAAAACTTAATCGGTTTTTGTTGTTGTTTGGTAGATAGTGAGAAAAACTAATAAATGATTGCAGATACAATAAACATGAAGAGACGCATTAACAAAATGGAAATTCCATTAGATGAATATTATATCTTTTATCAAACTTAACAACAAAGTAAAGCTTTTTATCGTCTGTACTATAATAAGGACAAACAAGAGGAATTATCACGAAATTGTATTCTAGATTATAGTACAATTAATATTATCATTGGATTTTATACGAGTCTTAGATTAATAGCCACAAAACATTAAATGAAAGTGATTTGAATAGTGAAGAGATAAAGGAGGGAAATAACTTGCGTTGTTAATTTATTTTTTTGAATTGAATTGAATACGAAGATATCAAAAAGTTATTTGATTAGATTTCATAAATTTATTTATAGTTTGTCACTGTATTAAAATAAAAATTTACTTATAATAAGCCATCACCATGTGCGCGTCTACAATCGCATTTGATAGGACCATTAAAACATTATTGATGTCCTGGGAGAGAATGATATGGATACGCTTATAATGGATGATAGAGTACCATGGATGCTCAAAATGATCCCACTAAAAACTCATTATGATGTCATCTTGAATATTATCTAAACATTTGCTAGTTTTCAATCAAAATACAGGCTTTTATCACTTATATTTCTGGTTGAGTACTACCTAAACTAGAATAATGGATTTTTCATTTATTTTGTAAAACATAGCTCCAAATAGCTGAAAATAATCAGACACATTTCAAAGAGCAAATTTAAAGTCTTTCGATCGTGTTAAATTATGAATTGGCAGACAATTCGACAGATGATACGCTGTACAGAATCGAAGAGAATCGACATTATTTTAAAAATAATTATCTCGTTGTTATTTGAATGACAAAATTATTAAATAATTGGTAGACGTTAAATTACAGTCCAAAATTAACTTAATAGATTTCTTTGGATAACTTTCCATGGTGTAATTTGGGAGATTTCAACTACAGTGAAACTTGCCATGTTGAACACCTCTCTATACACATGTTTGGTCTAAGTATGGTGAGTTCTATGAATCCCCTATTAGTCGATGAGCGATTCGAAAAATATTTTAAGGATTTGTAGGAGGGTCCTTGGAGAACATTTCAGCAGAATTAGAACCTCGTAGCTCATTTGGAAGTTGGTCAAAAACTGCTCGTTTCTGACAGCGATTTTCAAAAACGAACTAAACACCCAAAGCGACTTAGAGTGACTTAGGGATCCTACCAAAATTGATTCTTTCGTTTTTCACCATTTTATTCTGGAACAAGTGGAAATATTTCGCATTTTCTCTGGAATACAGTGGAGAAAAACGAAAAAAATCAAGGTCTCTGAGTCAGTTTTTTTAAAATTGCGAAATTGTCCAAAACGATCGTTTTTTGACCAACTTTGAAATGAGCTACGAGGTTCTAATTTTGCGAATATGTTCCCTAGGGACTCTTCTACATATCCTCCAAATATTTTTAGAATCGCTCGTCGACTAATAGGAGTTTCTTAGAACTCACTATACTTAGACCAAACACCCTGTATTGGACTAATAGGAGTTTCTTAGAACTCACCATACTTAGACCAAACACCCTGTATTGGACACCTATCCTAGTAGGACACGTTTTAATTGGCCTGCTGAAATTACATTGTTTTGAATGTACATTTATTCTTATAAATTGGACAACTGCATACGTTGGACACGCTTTTTAATGATTTTTAGTATTTTCACCTGCTTACATTAACTACATTAAAATGTGAAATTAACGGAATTTTTTTTTGAACGATTTCTTAGAGGAAACGATAAACAGTGAAAAGATTTGTTGAAAGCATTTTGTTAAAGAGATAATTGCTAATGAAAAGATTTATAACAGACAGGGACGTCGAAAGAAAATTTTGCAAGGGGTTGTAAGTACGTAGTTGAAAATTATTTAAGCTTTATCAGAATTTTCAGCTCATTGTTAATTAAAATTAAATATTGGCACAAGATTTAGAAAAGTAATCATTGGACTGGATATGTAAAGTTTGCTCTCTCTCCTATGGCAGATATATAATAAATAATAAATCATTTTTAGGAAATTTGCTCTATTACTCTGATTGTGAGTAATGCTCTCGTACATGTCTTCTTCGAAACTAGTCTTATCCTCGTTTTAAATTGATTTCTATATTAGTTTATATACCTACATATAATCGAGAGGTTTTTTGGACAGTTTTTGATGGCACGGCGAATGTCCAACTTAGACAGGCTTCACTGTATTTTCTGTTATCTAAACTAACAACTTATCAGTTATTAGCGTCTGATACAAATTATATGTACAATAATAAGTACGTCTCCTACTGAATGCCAATGAAATTTGTATTTTAAATTCATTTTTCTTGGCACAATACTGAATTTAGTTCAAATAGACAAAATTCTCAGTTTTAGCTTAAACCTCCTGTAGCTATCGAGCAACTAATTACAACGGAAAATATGTGTGTCATGATTACATTTCATTAGTAATAAATATTCTAAAATTTATCATGTGGACGTAACGTTGGAACGAATATTATCAATACTACATGAATGTTTTTTTTTTACCGAAAAAAAAGGTAAAAAGCCTGATCGATTGCGGACAACTTATCACCGTCGACACGTTTATATGTTGTCGACCCTTTAACCGCAACATTTTTCAAAAATTATTGGTTTCCACTACTAAACAGCGAATATACAAAACGATTTTTCTTCACATGCAGTAAATTCAAGTCATTTCTATACGAATCGATTAAATTAAAACTGTTTGTTTTGAATTTATAGCTGATTTTCAAACAGATAGAATCGGTCTCTTTTCTCTAAACAAGTATGAGACAAGTCGCGATTACTTTAGACAGTGATGTATCACCCCTGAAGTCATCAATCACGATATTACTCGTAAAGAATCACTGTCAACAACTGTTGCTGCCGTTTTAACCTTAATCCAACATTCTGCAGAATTCACAAGTGCAAGAGAGAGAATATAGATTGAGATCCTCTTTATGTATTTGTTTGTGACAGCGGTTAGAAGGAGAACTAGCTTGTTACTCTACCCTAGTCTGATACAGCTTTTTGAAAATATCAACAATCACTCTATCTCTCTTTTACAAATTGCATCTAATTGACACGAATCGGGTTCGGTCAAATCGATATTATAATAACTCACAATAAGAAGACAAAGGGACAAGTAAGTATAGTGATTTACTTTTTTCTTTGTTGAATTGAAGCAAATGTCAGTGTTTCAGTTAATTAACGTTCTGATAATTGAGAAAGCTGAGACAGTTATCCCGAACATAATCATTTCGAAGATTTATCAGTTTCATTAGTTTAGGAAAGGCAAACACCCATGCGGCGCAGCGCATCCACCAATTTCAACATTAATACCTACTTTTATATCAATAAATTAAATTATCTTCAATTGCTGTAAATTTCGATCGTTTGACATTAAGTATGTATGTGTAGTTTCTACTAGATTATCGTATGCAGGTGAAGAACATTGTAATTAAGCAATTTACTTAATTATCTTCTACTTTGAAGTGGTTATGAAACTAAAGTTTGTAATGAAAGCATAACCGTTTAAAATTAAACTATAAACTCGGTACAACAATGACAATAATAATGGCAATGCACTTGTGCAATTTTAAGTTCTTTGTTTAGTTCTTTTACGTCTGTCGCCTGATGCACTTTGTTAACTCTTGTTCAATCTATCCAAGTCATTTCAGTAACGACTCGCAATATTCTATCTTCAATACACTATTAATTTTCGCCTTAATTTTCAAATGTTGTTTACAATTAATACGAATTTGTTAATTAAGAAAGGTTGGTGATAGTTTAATTTGTGGAAAATCCTTATTGACGGTAAATACAGGAAACTGTTATAAAGGAATCATTCGACAAAAGACTTTTAGGATACAAAACCAGTCTTAATCAAGCCTCTTCACTTTGTCATTCATTCTCATTAGTTTTCTTATTCATTTGGCTTTTTCGTTCTCATCACTTAACTTCAGTTATTCGTAAAAGTCAAAAGAGAGGTGTTTTTGAATTTCACAGGCATATAAATAAAAGACGTCTGAACTTTTGAATTCTTCAATAGCTGTTTTTTTCTTCTTATTAGTTGTTTTGAAAATCGAATGCAATTTTTTTTAGAAAGTAAAGATTAGGATCTATATTCAACTGGAGAATTGGCCGAATATATCAGACACCACATAAATAACATAGATAGTTCATATATGCGAAATGTTTCAAAACTCTTCTCTTTGGCCACAGTAAATCGTCGAAGGAAGAAACTTGCTAGTTTTCTAATGTCGCCTTTTTCTTTCTAAATTTACCACTGACAATAAATCATTTAAATAAAATATTTTGCTTTCTTTTCTCAATATTCTCAATGTTGTCTATATGTACATAAACCATTGTCTTTATCTGGATGACAAATATCTTTGGACATTTACAAACAAACTTCCACATAATTAAGTTTCCTCTAATTCCAATGATTTATTCATGAGGATAATCCTGATCCTTGACGTCAACACGACAATAACGTCAACCGACGAGTCTGACGCCAAGACTGCGATCAAATTTAATTTGATAAAAATTGACGATAAAAAGATGCGCGCCTGTGGACTTTTTTATCGGAAGAATTATAGTGCAACTGTTGCACTAAGACTTTGTATTTTTAACCACTCTCTGACCAAACCAGAGACTTTATACTCTGATTTATTAGTGAAGTTAACAAGTTTACGTACCGGCCGTGCTTGTTCTCTTTAAGTAAAAACAATGCTAGTGACGTAGTAGATTTATATTAAGTTTCTACTAAAGAAAACTTTTAAAACGGATTTTCACTTGAATAGTACTCAAAGCGTCCTTGTCGCATTTTTTTTCCGTCTTAGACTGGATGTTTCTCTGAACAAATAACAATTGTTAAACGTAAAATTAAACTATAATTAATTTAATTAATTAATTATAATAATTAATTAAATTATTAATTATAATAATTAATTTAATTAATTTAATTTAAAACTATAATTAATTTAATTAAAATTAAAATTAAACTATAATTTCAAGAGATTTATGTATGGAGAAAATCTTGAAAGCTTCAAAGCGTTCTCAACAGGTAATTTGATAATGTTAATTTCGTCTATTTTTCGTTAACATTATAAAAATCTTTTAAAACCTTGTTTTATGCAAAATAATCCTATTCGTTTTCTGTTTAATGGTCTGTATCCATCCGACAAACATTAAGCTTATTCTGAAAGTTTTAAAATACAATTTTTTTTCAAAAGTTGTCTCTGTTAGTTGATCCGATTATCTAAAATTGTGCTCGAAAACTTTCATTAAAAATAAATGCAATTAATTAGTTTGTAACGTTGAGATATTTTTCTCGTTTGCTTCTATAGAAAATTGATTTCAGTTGCCAATAGTTTCTGCAACATTTATTTCTTAAAGTTGAAATGTTTTAAAGTGTTTTCCGTTGTACAATTAACGATAAAACTGTCAAAATTTCATAATTAATTTTCTGATTGTCTCACTAATGACATGTGTAATAGTTGAAATGGTTGAAGGAAATTAATTTTTCAAAAGATTTGTAAATGTCTGGAATAATTAAGAAAGTTAAGCGGAATTTAATTTGACAAAATCCTGAAATGTTACCGAAAGTATAATTTTACACTTTATCGATTTTGACTTGACTTATTCCCCAAGTATATCCACTAAATACCAACATTGTCTCACAAATATTAGAATCAAACAGACAAAATAACAACAGACGCGGTATACAACGTATCATACAATATTATGTAGAGAATATACTGTTTTTTTATATTTGAATGATGCCGTTAGGGGTTGTAATATAGGTCTATGTCTCCATTTTGAATACATCTTTTTTAATGGATTTGATCGGAATAATTAATCATAAAATGTAAATCTTTTGTTAATAGTACAAAAGCTGAATTAAAGACATATTGACTAGATCAATAATATTCAATTGTATATGAAAACTCATTGTATTCATTTTAAAAATATCCTATCTCTCTATTTTGTTTGTTATTTATCCCTATCTTTATTGGAGACAACACAAAAAAAGTTAATTATGCTTGAAGTAATTTGTGATTGTTAATAATTGATGGATTATTAATTAATTAATTCTATTTGTTTCAGGTAAGATAAAAGCGAATAAATAGACGACAAAACACACAATTTAAGTACAAGATGTTGGGTTTGTAGAACGAGTTAGTAATCAGACTAATCAGTAAGTTAAATCAACATGGTATTAGTTGAATTGTAATCGTTGCAGTAGTAATAGCAAAGCAACAGTACAAAAATAAATGTATGTAGAGAAAACAAGAATGAGAATCTTTGTGATAAGAGCTTTCAATTATGTTCTAGCTTCTCCTTAGAGATACTCGAGTTCCATTAATATGAATTCTACGTCGGTTTTCATTCATTTTTCGTATATAACTTTATTCAATTCTTCTGTTTTTATACGTCCCATTTTTATATTGTATAATTTGATAAGTCTGATTAAACATCGAAAAATATGTTAAATACCTAATATTAATAATAATAAAATAGTGAAATAGTATAAGGTCGATTGCGGTTCAGTGTGAAAATGGAAATTTTCAGGTCTAATCTCAGACTAGATCTTTTATTTATGCGTTAAAGAAAATTTGAAGCGGTTTTCCCTTACTATATCAGGAATTCTTTACAGGCTTTTAATAAAGTTAATGTTGCCATAAAAAGGATGAATATTTGATTCGTTTATTTTGATCATTTATCATAAATATGAATAAGAAGTGTATGTGTGTGTCTGTGTGTGTGTGCAATTTTCATTTCCATGGCATTTTCAACTGAAAATAGAAACAGGAAATTAGGGTCTCGACAAATTCGTTTTTTTATATCCAAAGAAAACTCATCTAGTTCTATAATTTTACAACTACTTATTATTCGATAAAAAAGCTAAATAAAATCTAATTTTAAATGTAAAAAGGATATAAGAGGATTTCCTATAAAGGGAACAATTTTATCATATCTACTGTATATATCTTTTTGCTTCTTATTCTTGAATTTGATCAAACTACTTTCATGGTAATATTATTCAGTTGTCATTTATAAGAATCGATAGATAGAAAGAGAGTGGTAAGAAGAGTTGCGAAAAAGGAAGATCAAAACATATAAGCTATAAAAGATTAGGTCCATTGCATTTTCCACTCTTGTCTAACTTATTGTTATCAAAGCTTAAAAATACACGCTACAAAAAATCTTACTTTCCATTCTGTTTATAGAGGTGTAATATTTTAAACTATAAAATATTTCAATTAGCTTCAATTGTAATACGTTTGACACAGTTCCAAAACAAAGAAAAAATCTTACTGTAAATTATTTGAAATTATAGCTTCATTATGCTAGATTGTCAACATGTCGAGTTGTACTTAAAAGATTCTCTTTGATGTAGTAATACAAGGTACAATAAACCCTCGTTAGTACGAACTTGTCGGGACTGTAAAAAGTGCTGTACGTCTTAACGAAGTTCGTTTCAGTTTCAGAATTTCATTTGTAATTTCTAATAATTGAAGGTAAAGTTCAGAGAAACATAGATCTGTATATAGTTGTGGAATCGAAATAATGAATCTTATAGGAAACATCAAATTACTTTTTGATCGGGAAGCACACAAAGGAAATTGTCCACTTTAAAATCTGTGAATTGTTAAAGAATTTTTGTCTGTCACTGGTTTAAGCTGTAAATTATCTACTTCTATTCACAGAATTTACAGTGGACAATTTCCTTTGTGTGCCCCAGTCATAAAGTAATTTGACTTTTCCTATAAGACCCACTATTTCCATTACTACCACTATAGTGTTTGGTTTTCGCTCTTGAGCCGTTTTAACCACGTATTTAATTCGAGTAAAGGTGAACTAGAAATAAAGTATTTCATTATATCCATGTCTAATTTGATCTTTTATGTGTTTTTTTCTTTATATACAGGGATGAAAATCTAAATGTATACGATTCTTCCTATTAATTGGCCAGCGATTGGAAAAATATTTCAAGGATTTAAAGGGGGGTGTTTATTTTAGCAAAATTAGAGCCTGCTAGCTCACTTGGAAGTTGCTCAAAAATTGCTCATTCTGACGATGTCGCGATTTTCAAAAACGAGCCAAGCACGCAAAACTACTAAAAATGACTCAAAGACATTATTTTTTTTTGTTTGTCTCCGTTGCATCTTAGACAAAAATTGAAATACTTCCTCCCGTTCCAGAATAAAATAGAGAAAAACAAAAAATCAGTGTTGGGAGGGTCACCGAGTGATTCTAGGTCGATTAACATACATAGCTCGTTTTTGATAATCGCGACATTGTCAGAAACGAGCAATTTTCAACCAACTTCTAAATGAACTACGAGGTTCGAATTTTGCTAAAATTATCTCTAGGCACCCTCCTATAAATACTTGAAATATTTTTCGAATCGCTCACCAATTAATAGGATTTTCACACGAATCGTATACATTAAGATCTTCATCTCTGTAGAATGTGAAGGATATGTAATGTCGATTAATAATTTAAGCTAGGAGTTCCTAGAAACGAGATGTGTTCGTATTAGCTCTATAAGAATATTAAGAAATTTTGTGGGGACCCTCATTTGTGTTCGTGTAAACGGGGCTCGTCTTAAAGAGATGTGGAAAGTACAATTATCAGCTTTAAGGCTCCCAAAGACATTGATCGTTTCGTAGTGACGAAACTTTTTCACAGTGAATACTTGTTTACATTGCAAAAAAATCGTTGCTGCTGCAAATATTTCGCATTGGTCTGGCCTGTGGGGGCCTGCTCCATTAACTAAAGTTACATAGCCAGAATTTGTTCCAGCGTTAAGATAAAAATGCGTATGTTATGGTAAATAATTTGATATTTATGGTTTTATTTAAAGAAAACTGATTGGAAATACAAAATAATAATAATAATAAAAAAAGAATGATTAACTGAACGTCTTTAACGTCTTGTATGTCTTTCTTCTTCGCTCGACGATCTTTCTCTGGCCCCTCTATTGTTTCTCTCAACACTCCAGCCACCACACCCACGCATAATCATAAAATTATTGTAACAGTTCGGCCTCGCTACCAAAGGCGACGTCCTCGGCGTCTTCCCCTTCCATATCGTCCACCAATTCTTCATCATCTTCTTCACTTCCACTCATATCACTCATTTCAGTTTGTTGACACCAGGGCTTAAGCGAATCTGAAGCAAAAATAGAATTAAAATTTTGTCCTTTCTGCGCCAGGTATGTCACAGAGAAGGTATCGGTCGTTATCGAGCACTTTAGACACCATATAAGGTCCTTTATATCGCGGAATCAACTTTCGAGATTGTCCCGTCGCGGTACTCTCACGTTTAACTAGTATGAAATCACCTTCAGTATAGCGTCGCGGCTTTTTATGTTTTCCATCAAATCGTTGCTTCATATTAGCTTGTTGTTTTGTCATCTTGTCAAGCGCGTCTTGTCTCAATTTTCCAAAATCTTCAGGTTGTTTCAATTCCATGGTTGCCAGCGCAACTTGATTTTGTAGTGCATTTCGAGGATGATAACCAAACAATAGTTGATGTGGCGTTTTCTTCGTTGTTTCATTTTCGGTATCGTTTATCGCAAATTGGATGTTTTTCAGATGTTGGTCCCAATCTTTGCCACTTTCTTTGTTGTAAGTCGTCATTAAAGCATTAAGAAGCGTTTGATTTTGTCGTTCAGCTTGACCATTAGCTCTGGGAGTAGCCGTTGCATTCTTAATATGAATTATCTGATTATTTCTGCAGAACTCTTCGAACCTTTTTGAAGTGAAAGCTGTACCTCGATCTGTTATTAATCGACTAGGTGTTCCAAAATGACTGAATATGTCTTTCAACGCATTTATAACCGGTGACGTCTTCGTCGATCTTGCTGCTCGTAAAATTGTGTATTTAGTGAAATTATCCTGATACAACAAAACATAATCCTGATTTCTCGAACCTTTTACGAATGGTCCTAAATGATCCATATTTACTGTATGAAAAGGTATGGGTATTCTTTCAATCACATGTAACTCTCCTTCTGGTTTGCCCTTACTAGTCTTATGATAAGCACAGCGAACACACGAGGCAATATAATTCTTCGTTCGTTTTCTCATTTTTGGAAACCAATAGAATCGTTTCAAATTTTGCATTGTCTTTTCTAATCCAAAATGTCCCTTGTTATCGTGATTTTCTTGGACTACTTTCCAGATTATACCTTTTGGTACCACCCATTTGGTTCCCTTTTTTGTTTTTCGACAGATTCGATTATCTTTAATAATGTAATCAACATGTATCTGTTTCTGCTGAGGATTGCTGGGTTTCGCCTTTAACACATCATAAATTTCTCTTAATTGTTTATCTTGTAATTGCATCGTCAACAACCAGTCAGATTCATCAATTCGAATGCTACACACTTTGAGGTCTGCAACTTCTACGTCATGGCTCTCTTCTGTAGGGTTTCTACTCAGAGCATCAATATGTTTCATTCGGTCAGCGGATCGGTGAATAACTTCAAAATCGAATTCTTGTAGCTTAAGTAACCATCTACCCATTTTTGCTGTTAAGTCTTTCTTTGTCATCATCGTTTTTGAAGAATTACAGTCAGTTACCACAGAAAATTTTCTACCCAATAGGTATATCTTAAATCGATTTAAAGATTCGACGACTGCTAGAGCCTCAAGTTCATAGCTGTGATATTTTGATTCCAAATCCGTAGTTTGTCTGCTGTAGTAACATAATGGTCTCCAATTTTTATCATCTTTCGTCATCAATATGCCTGCTAAGCCGTATTTACATGCGTCTGTATGTACTTGAAGATCAGCTGTTGGATCATACAACGCCATTACTGGTCGGTCTGTCAGAAATTTCTTCAATTCATTGAACGCGACGTCTTGTTCTTCCTCCCAAACAAATTCCCGATCTTTTTGAGTTAATTGTGTTAATGGTCGCGCAATAATCGAATACATCGGAATAAATTTTCGAAAGAATCCTGTTAAACCGAGAAATTGTCTTACTTCATGCACGTTCTTTGGTATCGGAAAATTAATCACGGCGTTCACTTTTCGCGTACCGGGTCGCACACCTTGACTATCAATTTCGTAACCCAAAAAGTCTATGTGAGTACATAAAAATCTGCATTTCGACAATTTTAAAGTCAACCCAAGGTCTTTTAATACCGTTAACACTTTACGGAGCTTTTGAATACCTTCTATTACAGTTTTGCTAGGGATTAAAACATCGTCCATATAGGTGACAACGACATTAGGTCCGATTCGTTCTTTCACTTTCGACATTAATCTATTGAAAACACTAGGTGCGTTAACTAAACCGAACGGCATCCGATTAAACTCGTAATGTCCATTGCTTGTTACAAAAGCCGTCAAATGTTTAGATTCTTCTGCGATCGGTATCTGATAATTACCACTAAGAAAGTCTAAAGATGTAAAATATTTGGCACCGGACAACTGGTCTAACTGTTCGTCTATTATAGGCATTTGCACATGTTCTTTTCGCGTAATTGTATTAAGACGTCGATAATCAATGCACATTCTTTTATCGCCCTCTTTTTTATTAACGAGTAATACAGGACTCGCAAACTCCGATATCGATTCGCGTATGATTCCAGATTGTAATAGTTCATCAACAATTTTGTTTACTTCGTCACGTTCTGCGTATGGTAATCTATACGGTCTACAGTTGACAATTTCGGGTTTTGTTAGCTCGATTTTCATTTCGATTAGGTCGGTTTTACCAATTTGTGACATCGATGAAGGGAGAACAGAATCAAATTGACTTACCAGTTCGTAAAGTTGTTCTTTTTCATGCTCACCTACATCTGGGTCAACCTTAATGTCGTCTCTGGAAAACTGTCGACATTTTGTTGCTTGCTCAATCTTCTCAATAACCAACTTTCCTCCCTCTTTTATGATTCGGATTTCTGGTAAATCTAAAACACCTCGTCCAATGATCATTAGGTCACTTTGAGCTTCATCGGGTACAATGAACACGTCTGTTTCAACTGGAATTCCCTCAATGTCCAACAACAAATTTCTTTTGCCCAATACGCAACATCGTCCTTGTCCAAAACCTTTTATCACCACATTAGACGGTAGATATCTAATTTGAAGTTCTTCTGCGAGTTCTTGTTTCATTGTCACAACATCACTACCTAAATCTATAAATGCTTTAACATTCGTTCGATCAATATTTATAGTTTTGTAATATTCTCCTTGGAATTGTTCATTGTTTATTCTTTTTACTTCTGTTTCAATTCGATATTGTCTATTTTCGTGCTCTTTTACCGTTTTACTCTTTTTATTTCCTTTGTCACATTCCATTGCTTTATGTCCGAAATTGTTACACTTAAAACACTTCACACCTAAGTCTTTTGAACTACAATCACTTGCCTTATGTCCATTTTGTCCGCAATTAAAACATCGAAAATCTTTGTTCACTTTTTCTTTAGCACTAGAATCCCCTTTCGAATATGTTTTGCGAGAGTTATGTCCATCACGTGATTTTCCATTTTTCGTTATTTCTTTAGAGTTCGTTTTCAGTTGTTTTGACATTACGATTTCATATAATTTCAACTTTTCTCTGAATTCGCGTAGAGTTCTTGCTCCATACAGAATTATTTTATTACTTGTGTCATCTGATATACCATTTATTACATATTCCATCAATGCTTCATCTTCTATATCACCTCGACCAGCCAAATCCTTCATTGTCAAGAAATACTCTAACACTGATTCACTGTCTCTTTTGGTCCTCTCTACTAACATTCTATGTAATTGTGCGCTGTTAATTTTTGTTGAAAATTCGTCCAAAAGTATTTGCTTCAATTCCGACCACGCTAAGATTTTATTTTCAGCTTGAACTAATAGTTTCGCAAGTCCTTTTAATAATCTCTTAGCAAAAACGAATTTCTGCAATTCTGTCCAACCATATCTCTTGTATCCATTTCTCAATTGGGTAACTGTCTTCACCATTAAAACAACGTATTGTTTCCTCAACATCTCGAAAATTTACTAAAAATTGTCGATCTTGTAAACAATCGTTCACTTTTGTTTTGTCTTGTTGTTTAGATTCACATTTTTCCGCTTCATTTTTATGTTTACAGTTGATGGCGTCATCGTTTTCTTCTCCAGAATTCGATTTCTCACTTGTGCTTTCATCTTGTTCGGATTCTTCATCTTCGTCGTCATTTTCTATTACTAGACTTTCCTCGAAGTCATTAATATTGTTTAGTTTCTGATAAATTCGTCGAATTACGTCTTCTATTGTTCCAGAATTGTCTATAAATAGTGTATTTGCGACCAAGGTTACATCTTTTTGCTTAAAATTTTGCTGCACTGATTTTCTCTTCCATTTCTTCTGATTTATATCGAAATCCAGAAAATGTTCCCAATTTTCTTCTTCTAAATCTGTCTCCTTCCTCACCATATATAAATTTATGAATCATCTTTATCGTACCACCAGGAGCAATTTTCAAATTCCGCTCAATTTGTGGAATGTCGCGTAAACTCTTCGTTGATGCCATCGTGGTCACTTTCTTCTTCAGCACAATTTCACAACTTTGCACTCTCGTAATTTTCGGGCACGACACGCACTCACTTTCGGAATTTTCTTTTGGGGCACTATCCCACCGCTGCTCTGTTATGGTAAATAATTTGATATTTATGGTTTTATTTAAAGAAAACTGATTGGAAATACAAAATAATAATAATAATAATAAAAAGAATGATTAACTGAACGTCTTTAACGTCTTGTATGTCTTTCTTCTTCGCTCGACGATCTTTCTCTGGCCCCCTCTATTGTTTCTCTCAACACTCCAGCCACCACACCCACGCACAATCATAAAATTATTGTAACACGTACTTACTTATACGGAATTTGAAATGGAGTTTATGATTAAATATGTATTAAAACTAATAAAAAGTTGCTCTCAAAAATGTTCCTTATCTGAGTTGTTTGATTGAAGAAAACTTTACCTTAGGGTATTCTTTGCGACTTTGAGACTCTAGGGACTTGAACCCCAAAACCCCATCCTCGCTGCGTCACTGATTAAACAAACTACAAATGTTATTTATTGGTACACAACTAAAATGTTTTCTAATGACGCTATGCGTATACAAAGTTCCTTGTGTCTATTAATGATCTGAAATTAGAATGTTACAGAGCAGAACTTTTGATTACGCAATCGTTTCTAAATGACTGTCTTTGAGATTATGCATCGAATCTTTGTGGATTTTTTATACTTTCCCGTAATTATATCGCAACCTTTCTATGACATCTACATATAATTTTTTTCTCCCTTCTAACCTTATGTCGAATTCTTTTTTACTAATATAACCGATCTTTTGAAAGTTTTCACTTTACGAAAACTTCTCTATTTCGACAATGTGCCAAGTGTTTAGCTCATGTTTTTTTTTTAAGTGGCCTTTGATGGATTTATACCAGAATGAAAATATTAAAGTAGAGCGACTTGTAGTGAAAAATATTTCTGCTCTCTCGTGAAATTTACTAGTGTTAGATAAGAATTGTACTGTCTCGTCATATATATCAGATTTATCTTTAAATTCGTCGTTATTTTTTTCATTGATAAATAATTTGGAAGTTTCAAGTTCAAATCGTTAGCAGATCCTTAAATAAATCAATTTCGAGCAGTAAATAATTAACTTATCATGATTGAAACATTTATCCACTAGAGTAAAAGCGACACTAATTGATCATGATGACTTGTTTGAAGACAGTTACAGAATACCACCGATTTGTTTATGTAACACATTTACTAATACCAAAAATTGAACAAACTGTTTTAAATTTCCCTTAAAAGGTTTTAAATATTATCAATTATAAAGATTATGTAATATTCGTGTAATAATTTTTCCTTTAGCCAGTATTTAACAAAATGACCAAGGATTATGTGAAAAATTATGCTCGTTAATCCGTTTGTGGACAATTCTGTTATTCGTTTTTTTCTCTGTGTGAATTATAGTAAAATACTCACTATGAAATAGCGCGTAAAGCAGTTTAAAATACAATGAAGTATCGGATTATATTACAAATACACAAAACTGGAGTAATACAATTGATAAAAGTTTCTTAATTTTTTTTTTTGTAAAGCGAGAAAATCGCGGCAGAAATATGACACAATCATCTCCTATTATCATCTATTTTTGTTCTCTATTGTATTCTAAAATCGCTCTACGTAGACACAATAAGATAAAATTGTAATTTTGCTGAGTTATCCTTTTATAGTCGCTCTTGTTCACTGTGTATATTGCTTTTCGTATGTAGCATGTAGTCCTGTTAAACTGTTTAAATTTTGATAGTATATAACCTGTTTGCCCAAATTAGTAATTCAATCTCGGCTAGATACAATCTATTTTTAATTAGTGTCAATTTGTCACGCCTCATCGTGTTCAGTAATTACAACGAACGAGAAGACATGTTGTAATAATAGTTGTAATAGTAAAACTTGTATGGAGTTTAAAAGGGAAATTAGATTTTGTAATGACAAATTTCAAACAAAACCGGAAATTTCAACATAATTGTTAGAGTAATATGCAAAAAAAAAAGATACAAATTTATCTTTTAGTACAGAGCAAGTTTTAATTCTATTTACCATCGATACAAAATTAAATCTCTTGAAACCACCAAAAATAACAAGAGTCTTGTTACGAATCATTCCAAGTTTTTCGTATAATTCAGAAGAATATCGTTTGACTGAAATCATCATCAGTTGAAGATTTAGTTAATAATTAATTAATTTTAATTGCTATATTTTTTTGTTTGCTGATTAAATAATAGAGATCGGAAATAAAGCCAGCCATCATGTCGACTAGGAAACGGAATTCAATTAAACAACTCCTTATTAAACGTGACTTTATTTCTTTTTAAAATCGTTTTTCATCAACATATAGCAACCTGATACTAAAAGAATGAATCCAGAAATTGTATATTGTAGTGTTAATATCCAAAATGATAACAAATAAGCTACACGATTACAATAAGGTCCCAATTTATAATCATAATTCGGTTGATATTCTTTATAAACAAAGTATGTACCTGAAAATATATTTGTTTAAATATCTTTTATAATTATTAATATTGAATTAATCTACCTAAACCTTGCCAAATTAGAAAAATAACACCGAAAATTATTGCTAGATTTGATAGTAATTTATTATCAGTATCGTATAATAATTTTGTTAAAGCTCCACAAAATCCTGAAACTATCAAATATATTGGAATTAATCGATTTATCGTACAACTATTTAATGTAATCCATCCGATTGTAAACATTGAAAAGAATATTCCATAAAGCATAACAACTGAGGCATTAATTCCAGCTAGAAAATGTTTTTTTTTTTTTTAATTATTATGAGAGAAAAAGCAGAATAACAAACAGAATATTAAAACGGAAATCTACTTACGAAGTGGTTTCACTTTAATTTTCTCCAAAGATTCATTATCATTCTCAAGTCTTTCGTTAGATTCTGTTTGCCTTTCTATATCAATATTCTTATCGGTTGTGCTCATTATTTGTTTTTAAATTTTTGAAATTCTCTTGTCTTGAAATACACATGCGCTACGTACAATTGTAACTGTTCTTGTTATATAAATCGTTTGATGTCTATTTATAAAATTCGCTGGGTTGTTTTATTTTTAGTTAAGATGAAATAATGGTAATGTTAAATTTATTTCAAACAATGATTGGATTGGAGGTAGTTCAAAAATACAACATACACACAGACTAGATAGTGTTTATTTTGTTAGAGATATTTGATAAAAATGCCACAGTATCAAATATAGAAAAAAATGCTTTATTCGATAAATTGACTCGGAATTTTTCTACAATCAAATCAATCCATTAATAATTATTATTATTGTTGTACGGTATTAGTTGAAGTTTGTAAAGGTTGTGTACTTTGATTGTTATCAGAACGTCGGGCTTCAATATCAACTTGAAATTGATTAGATGTTGCAGCCGCAAAACATATGCAAATTATAAAACATGTAAATCCTAACAATATCGCTAATATAATAACCCAAATTATCGTTAAATAAATAAATGCAAACAAATAAGCAGTCTTATTACAATATTTAATTCCATCGTTCTGATTAAAACTCGGCTTAAATATCGAATAAACCCAATAAGAACCTATAAATTACGATAATTATTATTTACAATTAAATCATGATTTTATATCTAAAAATAACGTTTACCTAAAGCCAGAAATATTAGTGATGTGAAATACAAACATGACTCCAAATGTTTAAGAATTGCTGTATTTTCAAACATTGGACGATTCTTTAAATACGTTAAAATATGTGAAATTATATTGATACTGCCTAAAAATCAAACTTTTAATAATAATGTTAATAATTATTTTAAATTCTTTGCACGTATATTTACCGATAACAATTAAAAATAACGGAATTGTTGATTTTACCGGACATTTATGAACATTCAACGCCCCAATTATCAACATAACAAAATTTATAATCAATGATATTGATAATGAATATTTCAAACCAGCTGTAACAGAGAAACGAAATTAATTATAATAATTGACCTTTCAACCGAAAAAAAAACACGACAAAATTTAGCCGAAAAAAATACTTACGAAAACATTTCTCTTTAAGTTGAGCGATCGAGCCTTTGATCCTTGAAGATGCATCTTGTCCAGCATTTGGTGTTGTTTGTTGTTCCGCCATTATTACAATATTTTTTTCTAAATAAATTTCTAACGTTGCATTATTTATAAAACGCGTGTTACTTCTATTTTAGCTGCCACTCAACTAAACTCTACTGCGTTATTGTGTGGCCTAGAATTCGAGTTGTTTTCCTGGTGATGTAGTTTGCCTAAGGTTAACTTCAAAATAGATTTAATTAATTGTGGGTTGCTTAATTTATTATTATTGTATCCGTATATTTTTAGAATGTTTTTGTTCAAATGAAAATAAATATAATAGAACTGATTATTTATTATTTTCAGGATCTTCATCATCTAATTTCTTACAAACACAAAATCCTATTAAACAACAGACAATAAATATTATAATTAATAAGAATATAGTATAGAAAAATGAGATATAAAATAATGAAAATATATAAACACTTTTATTACAATAAAGATCACCATTAGATGGATCATAATTTGGTTTGTATTCCTTAAAAACAAAGTAAGATCCAATGATGAACAATATAAATTCTGTTGTTGATAGAATTGATGAAATTGTTGAAACTTTTATAATTTTTTTTATAAACCTCTTAAACAATTCAACAAGTTTAAACGCAATCCCAATAAGGCCTGAAATTAACATTGAATTATCTATCGTTGAAATAAATCGTGATATTTTACCTTCAATAAGCAGAAATAGCGGTATATTTGGTTCGACAGGACATTTACGAAAATTAATACCAGCAACGATGATCATGGCTAAATGAAGGATCATCGACAATATCAAACCAATATCAATATAGGCTGAAATTCACAATTTAATAAGATTTATGACTAAAGTGACAAAAAAAAATAATGCTAACTTTTAATTTTTGCTGTAATGTATTTGTTTCGTCTTATACGCGGATTACTTTTTTCTGGATCCGATAATGGTGATTGTTGTTCAATTGCTGTTGTTGTATTTTCACTCATAATTGTTTTTTTTATTTAAAGATTTCGAAAATTTGAAACAGGAAGCTAACCTACTACCAATATAATCGCAATAGCTTCTAAGCTTCACATGCAACAACTATAAAATTTATAAATGAAACTACACTGCGCACTTTGAAACTAAATCTAACAATAACAAAATATTTGCTACCGGGTACAGGGCCGGAGCGTCCATGTGTGCAACGCGCAAAGGTGCGCCAATCTAAGGGGGGCAAGAATGTGAATTAATAATAAAATTATAAACTAGCAGGGGATGCAAGCAGCGCCGGATTAAGGGGTGGGTTGACCGCAGAACCTACGGGGCGCCAAAACTAAAACAGGCACTAGTTCGTTAAAGCTCACGATCCTTCAACAACAGGTCGCATGACTGGTCTGTTATTGGACAAATTTCTGATATAAAACGGCTTACTTTACTGTATGTTATACTTTATGATATCCATTAGTTAGCAGCAGGATTTGCCCGCATTTGCTTACATGTGACGTCACTGCTCCAAACGCACTCGATTTCCATCGGCTTCTCAATGGATTTATCCTTTTATTTGTTGAGATTATAACACCACAATCATCCAAGGTAATTGATAAAGTGAGTAAGCGACGTTGCAAACACTAAACAGGCGGTCTTACTTTATGCCCATGGCGTGCGCCGACGATAATCGCACGACAGTTTAAAATAAATTTATGATCCGCTGCTAAAACATAAATATGAAGATTTAAGGGCGCTAGACACGAGCTGGCCCAGGGCGCGAAAATACCTTATTGTTAGTCCCACACATGCACAAAAGCGCATAATATATCAGCACTAGTCCTGACAGGATGGCATTGAGCGATTTAGATGGGACGAGTTAATTTTATTTTCAAATGCAATGTTTGTTTTGTCAGACATTATGCATTATAAAATCCATTAATATCTAAAGGTCGATGCAATAATCGAAACATACCAATGCCATATTTTCCAAATTTTGTCTATAGGAAGTATTGAAACGAGTTAATTTCTTATAGGTTATTGAAATTCTATAAATTAAGTTTATGGGAAATTTAAATATTTATTCATAAATCACTATTTACTTGGAATTAGGGCGCACCCGAGCCACTCCCAATATTATCAACTCATCATCAATCCATTTATCAGTTATTAAAATTTTGTTTGTTGTACATGTAGTTATCCAATAATAACAATAACAAACAGTAATTTTTAATTGAAATATAAACTACAAACTAAACTAAATACCTATAATAACAACCAATTTTATTACAACATTTATCACTACTACTTAGATTATAATCATAATCGTAACTTTTAGAAATGAGTAATTAATTAACTACAGTTCGTGCCAAGATTAGTGGACGATTAGTCTAACAATCAAACGACACTATAAAAATATTCAGTGTTGATTTTACTTAGAAAACGACATATTTTAATAATAAAAACAAGTAAAATTTATAACATTTATTGTGAAGGTTTTCCATATGACACAGCAATTTTTCATCAATGCATGTTTTCAAAATTTCTTACAAACGTTGTTTCTGTTCTAACTGATTATAAAACGAGATAAGTTTACAAATAATACAGATTATAAATACAAGACCGCTTTCAGTCGTTTTCTTTAACAAATTTCCAACTTTTCCTTTATGCAATCGCACAAGAAGCGATTCTTAGAGAGTGAATCTTTTGAATAAATGTTTCAAAATTACTATGCAGAAAATAATAACCGGGAATGTTCTCTCCGAATTGAAAGAACCAAAATTATTCTTATCAGATTGTAGCACGATTTTGTACTTGTAAAGCTCAGCTTATCGCGATTTGTAATGAAGATCCTTGTTAAATGAAATCTTCAATGCACTCCTCGCTCGTATGATAGAAGAGTTCAACAGGCGCGGAATCTTGATTTAGGAAAATATTGCCTAAAATCGAGCTGTACTTATCTCGATTTAAGATTGAGCTGAAATTTAGTATCCGTCGAGAAACCGTGCTTAAGTGCCACTCCCGTGTGACATCGAATTCAAGCTATTACTAGAATTTTATATTGATTCAATCTATCAATACTCTGTTCTCAATGAGAGACTTTCAACAAAAACTTGGGCCCAGTTTTTCTCACTCTACTTAAGCTCAACTTAAATCGAATTAATCGTGGATTTACAGGCATTTGATTGAAGACCAGTACATGAACGAACCTTCACCCAAATTCGTGCAAACCTACCGTTAGTTCGATATAAAGCCATGTAGAGGCTTAGGATAGGAAGAAGCTTATTTATACGAGACACAATCTAACGTTCTATCCAATTCTTATAACTACCTTATAGGTATCTATATAAGGATATTTACATACATATTGATAATCTACGGATACCTACATAGGTATTCGTAATGACCCGTTAACGCATAAACTTATAATCAATAAACTGTTATATATACCACAAACTTACAACAAACTAACGATATACTGAATAGAATATAAACGTACAATAATTTTAACAATAGAATTTAATTAACAGTAACATTATATACTTATGTTATAGAATAATCCCTAGATCTTATATAGAACGAACGCAATAACTTGGTGCTCTTTCAGTAGTGTAAAAATGAATGATGCACTAGTATAATTGTTAATATGTTTCCGGAAAAGTCTCATTAATTTTGTGTCAACGCACCACACACCCATAAAAATCATAATTTTTCTTTATTTCCAGAAGAATTATTGTTCTATTATAGTTTTAGTAAATTATAATTGAGTATCGCGGAAGCTAATTAATAATATTGAAAATATTAAATTGATCATTTGTAACAAACTATTTCCTTCAAAGTTATTATTAAAATAAACGTTGAGCTGTTTTATTTATATTCTTTCGGTGTATTTTAATTAACAAATCCCCTTTTTTTTGTTGAACGAAAAATGCACGTCAATTTCTTGTAGTTTTGTTGTTGTACCGATTTGACCAGATGCAATACAAATAATAGCATGTCAGAACCGGGAAAGTTTACAAATTTTCAATAACCACATGTAAATACTAGATTTCAAAACGTCAATACGAACGTTTTTTTTCTTTGTATTTTGAAACAGTTTAAAGTTCGTCATTAGATATTTAGTGCTATATTTGAATCTGTTGTCTATTTTCGGAAGTTGTGCTTCTACAGGTTAATACACTTTAACCTTTCTTTAGTGTTTGCGGAGGCTTTTTGGCAGCTTTTCAAAACACTTTTGATTATTACATAGGTATATATTGAAATATGCGAATTTTACTACCTCTTTTATAATTAACTACTGTAATTGTATAGAAGTTATGAATAGATGCTCAAGTTCAAAATATCGAAGTGATTCAGGTAATATGTACGTGTTAAAATCTGGTTTATATCAAAATGTACGAACAATGTTGACATTTAAGTTTATAGAAAGCTTGACACGTTCTATATGTGGCAGTACAATATTGTACAATGTATTTTTTGTACAAAAAAACAAAGATCAGACACCCTTACAGCTTTCATGTAAATGAAAACGAGATGTAGAGAGAGGATAAGCACTGGAATAACAAGAGTAGCCCGTTGAAATACACTCTCTAA
Organism: Mylabris sibirica; assembly: GCA_039776855.1. Taxonomy (NCBI): domain Eukaryota; kingdom Metazoa; phylum Arthropoda; class Insecta; order Coleoptera; family Meloidae; genus Mylabris; species Mylabris sibirica. The sequence continues at coordinate 10,435,202 of CM077839.1, forward strand.
GGATTAGACTAGACTTAATTTTGTAACATTCATTCTAAACCATTGGCAAAAAATTTACATGGTCCATAATTTTTGATGACTTTCTTTATATTTTCATTGCGATGGTTATAAGAAAAAAATCATGTGTTGTGTTTCTATTTCGATGATTTCCAATAATTAACGAACAATCCTCTGGTCTCTGATCATTTGAATTATTGATTTAGCCAAGATACATTCTTCATCTATCTCTAATTCGACAAGCAAAAGAATTATAAGTCACTTTTCCTATGTTTCAATACAATTTCCAACTATATAGATTTTATATATGGATCTTGTTCAAAAATACCTTCGAAATGTATGTGTACCAAACTTTAGAATGTTGTTATAATTTACTTTAAGATTTTTATAAAAATTCAAATGTTGTTTTTATTAAATAATGAAACCAAGCTATTCAATTAATGATTGTGATTGTCAGAATTCTTGCCTGAAGAATTTCATATTTATTTCCGAATTCTTGCTTGTAGGAAATTAATCTCGAGAATTTCGCACTATTAAGAATCAATGCAGCGTTGCTTTTTGAAATGTGAACGATTCATATGAAATTCCTATTGGTCGAATAATATTTTGAGGATTTGTAGAATGGTCCCCATAAAACATTTGAGCAAAAGTAGGACTTTGTAGCTCATCGGGAAGCCAGTGAAAAAAGTGACTCTTTTCAGCAATGTTGGAATTTTCACCAATCAGCTGTGCATGTAAAATGACTCACAATCAGAATGATTCGAGGATCCTGGTAAAATTGTTTTTTCGTTATTTTATTAATTTTTACTTCTATTTCCCCTTTTTATTGCAAAAAAACAGAAAATAAACAATTGTTTATTGTTGAAATCATGTATTGCAATTTCCTTTTTATTTAAATGAACATTAGTTTCAACATACCAGTGCTTTTCAAACTTTTTTCCAAATGTTCACCTGTAAATTTCTCCATAGCTCTTTAAGGACCAATATTTTTTTCAAAAATAAAAAATTTCTTGTTTTGTGGGTAAGAAAATGTTCAATAGGTGTATATATAGTCATGTAGAATTCTCTGCGGTCTGATATTGATTCCCGAACCAGTGGTTGAGGATCACTGGTTTAGAAGTTGATAATAAACAAGACAATGTTCGGCATAGGGAGGTAAGGGATTTTGAGTTTCAATGTTTCACAATCAATTGTAGGTTGGATATTTTTTTATTTAATTTTTTCGAGACATAAGGGACGAACTTCAAAAATACAAATGTTAAGAACGTATTAGATCACTTTAAAACTTTTGGCGTATGCACAAGGTTGGTTGAATTTGCTGCTTATTCAAAAGTAAGATTTGATTTTTCACCCAGTTTTCAGTGAGCTACTTTTATTAGAATGTTCTCTGGAAACCACCCTACAAATCCTTAAAAACATTATTTGAATCTCTCTCCAACTAACAGGAGTTTCATACGAATCGGCTGTATGTAAAAAATCAAAGCTGTATGGCTATATCGCAGTTGTTACTTAAAATAATCGCCACTTTAAATTTTTATGTTTAGTGTATTATACTGTATTAGTCAAAGGTTTGAAGTCGCAAAAATATCCGACCGTCAAGTATTTTCGTAAGGTAATACCGGTATTACTGAACAAAATTATTAAAAATTTCATTCTCTACAAATAAATTCAGTAAATGATGATTTGCTGAAATTATTGTTATTTATAAAAACCTCATTACTGATAGTTCATGTACAATAGTGATTACACATTACTACTTTTTCTACTTAGTTGTTGGTTTAAATTCAATTTACTGACATGAAATACGGATGTAGTGTGCCTATTTTGATGATATCTATACAATACTGGAATGCGTCCAATTTTATTGGAAATTCACCTACCCTACAAGCCTTTCCTTAACTGCTATCATTAAATGGTATTTAACACAAATTTCACTGTTTTTAAACTTGTATACTACAATTTATTAATTTTTCCTGTTATTCACAAACCGTACTGTGCTGGCAATAAATAAATAAAATGCTAAAATTCATCAAAATTTGGAGTTTCAACCTCGACTTGTAAGTCATGCAATTTTCTATAATTAACTTCTTCGCCATTTTGCAATGTATAATCTCAAGTCAAAGAGACGGTGTTATTTCAAAGTTGGTTCGCTGAAAATTTTCTTTCACAGGTCCCAGTAAATTAGACTTTACATCCTTAAGGCCACTGATGTAATCTGCAGTATTCATGCTAATTTAAACAGAATCACCAGTTAGAATACGAAAATTTTACAACATATAAATCGTCGGTATTCATTTAATTGATTTTGTATTAATTATTCGGTTTTATTAACACAACGTGAAATTTATAATTCAATTTGAATACTGTTAATATAACATTTATATTCCAGCTTTCAAATAGGTAAAAATCACAACTACAAATATTGTCTTTAATGAATTAACTCGACATTAATTAACAATAAAAAGAACGCATTTAAGTCGATGAAAATACCTGAAATGTACCTTTTTATCTATGTTTAAATAAACTTGTGGGGAATTTAAACTTTTTTTTTCAATTCATGTACAAGTATTGTTAATTAAAGCTAGTATTCATGGTATTAAATTTACACAATTTGTTTTCCAGTTTAATTAGCTCAATTTGTTCAATTGTACTTCATTAACCTACAAGCGTTCACCTATTTGTCTTAATTAAAACACTGAAAAACAAGGTATGTAACCTTTGTTTATCAACGTACTATCAAATAGTTTCTGTATATTTATGCCAGATTATTACGATTATTAAATTGTGATTTTCATGAAAAATATATTTAAAAGTAAACAAATGTTAATATTTGTGAATATTCTCCCTTTGTAATCGCGTTTCTTTATTTACCAAGTTCAAACATTTACAAGAAACATGTCGAGATTCTCTTTTCAGTCCCAAACTAATTTATCACAATCCCCATAAGATAGTTACTGAATGTTGGTTATATCGTCCGAAATTCTTGGTGTAAATATCAAAAAGTTTCCACCATCTTTCATTTCTAAATCTTCTTTATATAATAAATATACAAATTTATAACTTTAATATAATATTCATAGTTTAATAAATTTATAATTTGTCGCAGGACTTTCTAAGCCCATTTCCTTATAATTGCCAATTTACAATGTAAATGAAGAAGAAACGACCATCAATTTACGATAATTGTGTTGCGGCGACTGTCGTTATGTGTTAACTTGCACATCTTGTTTTTTTTTTGTGTCTTTAATTTTTCAATTGCCGTTATTATAAAAGTTTACAAGCTTAGTAGACATCGTCAACTACAATTTAGTAGAATCATGATGATAAAAAAATCTTGAAAGTGTAATTTTTCACGAAAGGAAAGAATGGTAATATTATGCGATTTCAGTTATTAAAATAATAATTTATTTTAAATATTCTACAGTAAATTAAATAATTGATACTAGCCGTTCTTCGCAGATGTTACTTGTCCCTAATTTATCCCACTTTTATTGAATTATTCATAAAATCTAAATATATTTATCCTAGAAATTACATTTCAATTTCTAGTTTATTTAAATTAAAAAATTGTAATAGTTAATTAAATCCACACAGTAATATTACACTACAGATTCAATGATTTATTTAACTACTTTATATCTTTTTGTACAGTTAAATAAATGCAGTGGTCGTTGGTTTTAAATTGCCATTGAGCAGAAATGGGATTTACCTTATTATTTTCCAAATTGTTGAGGCTCGCTTGTTAAAAGATAAACGACTGAAAATTTCAACCAAACTGATAATGATTAAAAGTTTTGCTGAAATAAAGCAAGAAAGCGATAGGTTTAAGTTTGATTGTGGATAACGCCCGATATTTTTATGTTTCTTGAAAAATTGCCAATAAAATGAATCTGAACAATAGAACTCTTTTCCATTATCTCATTCTAAAGGTGCCTATTGTTGTGTTTGATGACAATTATTTCGATTCATCCATTTCCCCCATCAATATCATCCTGAAAAATATTGCCCTAATTCAGTTCGACGCCGTTGAAGAGAAAAGAATAATTTGCTTTGCTCTATCGATCCATTTGTAAATTCGACTTTGATTTACATTTTGAAATCATTATTAGGAGAATATTTCAAGCATGCACTGTAGATAAATAGGATTGCCATTGAAATCCTTATGGCTTTTATCGAATCAAATTAGTCAGCTCGATTTATTTTGCTACATTTCAAATTGAATGGAGATCTTAAAACATATCAGTTATAGGAAGTAACATGGAATTGTTGTAGGAAAGAGAAATGGGAGAATGATTTAACGAAAATTTCTTGCCTTAAAATGAAGTTTTATTAACCGACAACGCAACTTAACGTTGGATCGAAGCGATCGACGACAAATTCAATAAATCATTCCACAGTAGGGCGGAAGGTATCGTCAGGCTTTTTCGTCGACATATTTTTCCGGAATGTCTTTTAATATTTTCCCTCTGCTCCTAAAAAAAAATGTGCATGTTAAAACAACCGTATGGTGGATTGATTTATTTGAAAATGAAATACGAATAATTAATTTTCTCGCTAAAAAAGTGAACAAGTGGAAAGTTGGAGAGGCATATTCATAAAGGAACTAGTGTGTTTGATTTCTTGTCAAGTGGATATTTATAATGATCCTTATCGGAAGATTTCAATTTCAATTCAACTTGCAAATTTTAAAATACATTTCAAGTTGTACATATACGAAGCTCTATTGACATGGTTGAGTTGTTCGAACATATCGTTTTGAATTGTTTGCCAATAGCTTTCACATATTTGTAAAATGCTTAGAAATTTGTAGCTGTCCTTTGTAAAATTGAACTGTTTCAGGTCGACTAAACCTTGACCGTATTTGATAAGAATACAAATTTTATGCAAAATATCCAGTTTCTCACCAGTTCACCCTATTATAAATACTTGTATTACAGTCGATAATTTGAAATAGTAGAAGCTCTAAGAGATATCTACTTTGAATCTTAATTTTTACGTATATTTAAATGAAATCGAGTCTGAATCAATATTTTTGTATTCGTAAAACGTGCTGCATCATAAGAAGTCAACTTAGAAGTTTTTGACATTAGTAGTAGGTGGTAGCCTAAAGGTCCGTTGAGACAAACAAAACAGATCCTGACTAGAAAACTAAGAGTAGAATGGCATTTTTATTATTATCGAAAAATTTCTTCTACAAGACTCGCCTTTTAAAGTTATTTTCTTAAACTTATATTTTCTTGTTACAGGCCAAACTGGAAACGAAAGCTTTGAAAGCAAAACGGCCAGGCTTCACCGATGATCGCTACAACGAAACATCTTACTACATCGAAAATGGTAAAGTTATCATTGAAGTTTTGTATATAAGATTTTTACAAATTGTCGATTCTCTTCCACCATTAAAAAATCTTTATTTTCTTTTAACAAATAATAATATCAACACGCATAGTGAATATGCATAAATTACATTAGTTGATATCAGCAAGATTTTAGTTATAAAGTTTAGCAAATTATCATAATTCCAGTAAATTGCACGAGTAAATAATAAAGTTGTTTTAATACCGATTTTGGTAGAAATTGATAATTTCTTTAATAAATTAACCAAAACGGTGTTGAAATAAAACTAGTTTTAACAAAGAAAAAAAAAATCCTAGATAAACACTCATTGATATTTTAAGCACGAATGCTGACCTTCCACAAAAGTAAATTATAAACCCAGCTGAAAGTAATCCTATAAACTGTATTTTCTATTTCTTTATAAATCCACTGAATGAATATCGTGTACTGCATACGGAAATTATACACAACAAAATAGGAAAAGATAAAATATTCAGTGGTCTATTTTTATTCGAACAACTTGTCGATTTCACTGAAATATAAAACGAAATAAAGCAAAAAAGATTGTGAAATTCTAAAATTTTATTTATAGTAAAGTTATTGTTTGTGAAAACTGGTTAACTGAATGTTTCTCACGTAGTCAAGTTCTATTCGATCGAAAAACAATATTATTACACCAGTTTATTGAAGTGAAAAGCAACTTTATCTTCTTCAAAACAAATCTAAACTGGCAGATTTCGTTATTGTTGGAAATTTAATAGATTTATTGTAATGTCAGTATTTATAAAAGCCGTAATTGATTATAGTTATTTTTTAATAAATGTCCTTATATTAATGGATAGAGGTTTAATTGAAAACAATTGTTGCAATTTTGGTGGATGCGCCGGGAGAATTGTTTCATAATTTCTATCTTGACAGTTTAATCGTTTTTTTTTTTCTTTATTATTATTGTTATCATTATAGGTTTACGGAAAGTTTATCCATACTATTTTACGTTTACAACATTTACAAAAGGTCGTTGGGTAGGCGAGAGGATATTGGATGTATTTGCTAGAGAGTTTCGTGCGCATCCAGCCGAAGAGTACGAAAGGTGTATTCAGGCTGGAACTTTGACAGTGAACTACGATAAAGTCTCAACAGACTACAGACTGAAACATAATGATCTACTAGCCAATGTAGTCCACAGGTACGTATTTTCCGTTAAACAGTACGCGAACTAGTTGGGGAAAAGTTGGAATAAAAAATTTAAAATATTTTATTATTCAAATATGATAATAGCCGGATGCTTTTATTGTTATTGTCATTAAAGCTCTTTATCATATCACTTAGAAATCAGTTATCAATTTTTGAGAAAATTTAGCATTTTATATACTCTAATGATAGCTTATTATTTTTGTGCAATTACAAGATTACATTAACAATTGGCAACTATTATTTTGTTACAAAAAGCGTGCAACAAATCATTTTTAAATTACTCCTGAATGTTGGTTTTAAATTTATCGAATCATAAAACTAAACCAAATTTGCATGTTGTAAAATAACTGATTTGATTAGTGATTGAATTTTTGATTGTACATAAAATCAAACTAACAATACGACTAATACAAGTATTATTATTTTGTTTCATTTTAAATTTTTATCATTACAAGTTTATTTATAAATCGAAAACATTTATTGCATTGTATTTTGTTTTGTTTAATTAACTATTATTATTTTTGTATTGGAAAATGTGCCGTACCATATGACGTACTGAGCGTATAATGTTGCAGACATGAAGTGCCCGTCACTAGCCAACCCATCACCATTGTACACATGGATGAGGACATTGTGGTGGTCAACAAACCTGCCTCTATCCCTGTAAGTGGCCAATAGACTGCCATTATATCACCATTATTTTGTCTTTTTTTACTAAGTATTAAAACAAAAAACCAACAACGAAAAGAACAAGTTGAAATTTGCATGTTTATTGTATGTGAAAGCTGTATGCTAACATGTTTGCTTGTCTCTACTATGGTTGAATTAGGACAAACCTGTAGATAGAGATCCATAATTTCAACACAGACATTTATTGATTTTCCGTTTCGCATTTTTCTTTTCTACACTATTATGGAAAGAAAAGCAAAAAAGAAACGCTCACCTTGCCGAATTTAATAAAATTCCCAGCATGACTAATATTACAAGGAAAATTATTGGATTAATGACTTATCAAATTGCTTAACATAAACAAAAATATTACAAAATCAAATAAAAATAAAAAAAAAGTTGGTTTACATCATTAAAATGAAATTAGTTTGCAACAATTTGCATTTCATTGTTTTATGAACTTATTGGATTTGGCTGTTTACCAGAACTACCAAGAAGAATTCCACTAGTGTGATTTATTCAAAATTGTAATCAATAAAATATTCCAATTTGAACAAATGGAAAATTTTCATACATGAATAACAGAGGAACAGTAAATCCTTTGAATGAACGCGTTAAAAGTTAAATCATATTAAAACTATATCATATAAAGTTGACTTGTAAAATACACGAAATTCCTGTCTAATTTTATTAGATTAAGGTTTTAATCTTATCGATTTTTAGCTTCATTACACCATTAGTTTTTAGGTGAAAGCGTTACTAGATGGGTACGATGATGTCGTCGTCAATCGTTATTTCTTCAATTTTTCATAATCGAGTCCCATCAAGGACACCAAATAAGATTGATGATTTCGTGTTATCGATGTTGAGAAATATTTAAAAAGCCCCAAAAACTTTTCTGTCGTTGGAGGAGAATTGTTTTATATGTCGGTGATAAAAATTGGGTAGAAAAACATATAGAAAATATTCGAATCTTGAGTTGTTTTTATTTTTCTAAAAGCTTAAAAACTCAGTAACATTTTTCTTAATACAAATAGCTGACCAGTAAAGTTTCTTACAAATACAATCTCTCCAATGGAATTGTTTTTTATAGTGAGCGATAATTGATGTGATTCAATAAAACACTTGTATTGATTATTTCTAATATTGAGTTTGCACTAGTTTTACGTAATTTCAACCCACAATTAGTGTTGTGATTCAATAATCAACCTTACGTAATTTATATGAAGAATGCATGTTATTCAATAAGTTCGAATAAACTAGTAGATAAATAAAATTGAAATGAGAACATATAAAATTGTTTGTTACAAAGATATTTCTCGCATTAAATGAAAAGTCACGTTTTGAACAACGATTGAGAGAAAAAATATTATCACGTTTAGACAATTTAAGGGTGGAAGGAGACGATTCCCTTAAATGTTTCTTTTTTTTGTGTATAAGTACCTAGAAAAATTCCTGATATCATTTGATTCATTATTACAGACATGAAACCCCTGTGCTAGCAAATCCAATCAAGTTAATTCATGTTGATGAAGACTTAGTTGTATTGGACAAACCGTGCTCGTTACCGGTGAGTACTATTGTGTGCTCATGGTCCATCTCAACTCCAATATACAGGCTGTTCCACTTAACTATGACCAGTTTTTATGACAACTCTTATCAATTGTTAAGAGATCGTAGGGTTCCTAGAGGATATTTTAGCAAAGAGCGCTCATTTGACTCGAAATCCCTTTCTTATTCGGTAAAAGGTGGGAACATTACGAAAAAATCAACATTGGGAGGGTCCTGAAGTCATTCTTAGTCGTTTAGCTCATCGTTGAAAGTCGCGACATTGTCCAAAACGATCATTTTTTACACCAACTTCCAAGTGAGCTACGAGGTTCTAATCTTGGTAATATGTTCTCCTATGAATCCTTGAAACAATAATAAGAGTTGTTATAAGAACTGTTCATAGTTAAGTGGAACACATGGTATATTTATACTGAAATAATGAACGTTGTTGTGTTGAAATAATGATGCAAAAATGACAGCATCAATTATAATTAGATGAAGATTAGAATTGGGCAAAAAAAAACTGTAAACTAACAGCACGTACTAGTAATTTACACTTGTTGGAATTTATATTGAAAATCCTTTAGTGTGTCATTTAATTAAAATCGTTGCATCTACGAATCGTTACCTATTTGAAGTTTCGTCATTTAAATTGCAGAATATATCTTAAATAAACATGTTATTTCTCTTCAACTACAGCTTGAATTACGACTATCACCACAACTACTACAGGATTACACTTTATAAGACAAATAACTAGAATCGATACAGTTCAAATTAAAATTAATCAAGATTAGATACAGTCTAGTAATCACGAAAATATCGTTTATACGGTTGTTGATTTCAATAAATTAACATCAATTTTATTTTATAGAAAATTTCACATATTGTACCATAAAAATTAATATGAACAAAAATAATAAGAATCCAAAAACGAAATTCTTCTTATTAACCACTGGCAGCCATAAATTCCCTTAGAAAAGTCTCGTTTTAGCTATATATTTTTTGTTGTTGTTGTTGTTTCTTTTATCCTAAATCTCGGTTGTGCTTAATTAGATTACAAACATTAATATTCTTGTCACGAATAGTTTCAATTTCTAAATGCATGTGTTTTTGTTCGGTTGAAATTTCTTTATTTCAAGCCAGAGGGAGAGAAGAAAGTGTAAAAGAAAATGTAACAAGAGAACGTGTTTCACAAATTTCTTTAAATATTATGTTTTTACCCTCCTATGTACATACATATAATGCATATGTGTGAATAACAGCTTGTCAAAGATAACCTAGAGAAATATTTGCATGGCTTTTGAACTTTCCCTTCTCATCTTTCTTTATCTACCATTTTCTTTAACATATCTGCTTACACATCTCTTTGATCTTTACATAGTCTGTATACTTTTATGTTAATATAAATGGTACACAGGTAGGTTCAATAATAGATTTCACTTAAATTCAATTAAGATTATTGTATATTTCAATTTTGTTTTAATTAACTGTACTATTGTTCAGAAGAAGCTCTTCCTTTCAGCGATTTATAAAACTCATTAGAAATATCTTTTATTATTGATTGATAACGTACAAAACAGATCGTGCAGTTCCACGATAATCTTCAGCGTCTATATTCTAAACCATTTCTCTTATCTGTTTCCTGTTATAATAAGAGAAGGATATCTTTTTAAATAAAGTGTAGATGAAACGCTCTTGTGTAATACTCCTTGAAATCTATTATAAATAGTTGATATCTATCTCTACCAGTTTTAAGTGTGCTTCCTTGTAATTTCTCATCTCAATTTCAACTTCCTGCCTTTAGAAGCGGGTTGTTTATCAATTTTCATAATGATTAAAATTTAACGTTTCATTTTGAACTCAAGCACATAACTTTTCGAGTGTTGTTTTTAAAATAGCAATCACCAAATACACATTTACCACAAGTCTAGATAAAGTTGTGCAATTGAACGTATGCATCATAAAATTATAGTAGTGATCAATCTACTCAAAGTAAACGATTCAAACACTGAATTATGTCGGTTTCCGTGACTCACGATTTGATCTGTGCGTTAGTTGATGTATTTATAAAAATCCATTATTGGAGTTTTCGGTAAAACGTATTTATTTTCGAAGGAAGACGCTTTTCTCCTGACACAAATATGCTGTATTTGACATTTGTTTATTGGTCTCAGGTGCATCCATGTGGCCGTTACAGACACAATACTGTTGTTTTTATACTTGCCAAAGAGTACAATTTGAAAAATTTACGAACAATCCATCGATTAGATCGTTTAACAAGTGGTTTGTTATTGTTTGGTCGTTCACCGAAGAAAGCCAGACAAATGGAGCATCAAATTAGAAATCGTCTTGTACAAAAAGAATACGTTTGTAGAGTTGAGGGTGAATTTCCAGAGTATGTGATCGAAATTCGATTTTTTGTCTCCTTTATCCAATTGAATAATAAAATTAATTTGATTTTCTAGTGAAATTATTGAATGTAAGGAGCCTATAGAGGTTGTTAGTTATAAAATAGGCGTATGTAAAGTATCACCAAAGGGCAAAGAATGTAATACAATTTTCCAAAAATTAGGATATAATGGAAAAACTAGTATTGTTTTATGTAAACCAAAAACAGGGCGTATGCATCAAATCAGGGTACATTTGCAATATTTAGGTAAGTCACTTTTCTATTATTATAAGTCATATCGGGTGATTCGCCTAAAACGAAAAATTCTCATGCTAACTCCCATTATTTGGCAAGCGATCCGAAAAATATTTCAAGGATTTATAGGAGGATCCCTATAGAAAATTTTAGCAAAATTAGAACTTGTCATTGTTTCGCATTTTTTTCTAGAATGCATAGAAGAAAAACGAAAAAATCAATGTTGAGAGGGTCTCTGAGTCATTCTTAGTCATTTTGCGTGGTTAGCTCGTTTTTGAAAATGGCGACATCGTGAGAAACGGAATGTTTTTTGACTAACTTCTAAATGAGCTACGAGGTTCTAATCTTACTAAAATATTCTCTGGGGACCCCCCTTCAAATTCTTGATATATTTTTTTGAATCACTCGCCAAATAATGGGAGTTATCATAAGAAATTTTCGTTTTAGGATAATCGCCCGGTAATTCATTCATTTAAATATTGTTCAACAACTCTCCTTCTATTATATTTTATAGGATATCCGGTTGTGAATGATCCATTATATAATCATGAAGTTTTTGGTCCAATGAAAGGTAAAGGCGGTGATTTAGGTGGAAAAACCGACGAAGAATTAGTACGTGATTTAATTCATATTCATAACGCTGAAAATTGGTTAGGTATGGATGGTGATAGTGAATTATCAATGTTTAATCCTAGAAAAGCTGATTTAGATGATTCGTTAGTTGGACCTCTTGTGCCTAAAGGTTTGTAATTATTTATCTTTTTTTGTGTTGTTGTTGTTGTTTTTGTGGTTTTTCTTGAATATTTATATGGGCTTTAGATCGTGTATTAGGTGACGACGATGCCGATCCAGTATCAAGGGAACCTTCACCATGTGATGAAACATGCGACAATAGTTCATCACTACCATGTGAATCTTCACCTAATCCATTAACAACATTATCATCAATAACAACTAGTAGGAATGTGGATGCTAAAGTAACTGTAGCAACACAAACTGGTCATGAAGCACCTGATTTCACATTTAATCCTGATAAAATGACAGTTGATAAGCATTGTTATGAATGTAAAGTACGTTATCGTGACCCAAAACCGCAAGATTTAGTTATGTATTTACATGCTTGGAAATATAGGGTAAATTTTATTTACTACTATAATTAAACATTCAATAAAATGTTTAATTATTATCAAAATAAATATATATATATAACATTTGAATGTATTTGTAGGGACCTGGTTGGGAATTCGAAACAGAACTTCCAGATTGGGCACGGGTTGACTGGGTTGATCCTGACATATCTGAGTGATGATCGTAATCAAAATGGAGACACAAAACCAAAAGAGAACGTTCATTTCACCATCCCGACCTTCCTAAATATAAGGCATCTCTTATCCACTCTGTCTTTCCATGGCTATTAGAATAAAACATATATAGGGTATTTAAGTTGAGCCCAAGCAAAAGGCAGGGTCCAAAAATAAATATAACTGGAGACAACAAAAAAAAAATAAAATTGTACGACAAATTCTCAAGGGGAATGACCTAAAATCGTAGAATAAAGTCAAATTTATTGAACAATGAATGTTGAAATATAAATATCAATTCATAAAATAATAAATCAAAAAAATGATGAATAATTTCACTATGTGGATAGTTTTCAGGCAAGGTAAAAACAAGTGTTTCAGAAACTTTAATTTAAATACAGTTACAGATGGATCAACTTAAGTTTTCCTAAGTCGGCACATTGAAGTTTTTGAATGTATTAGCAGTGGGCAAACTTATTTTGATCAATTCATATTTTACAAACAAATTCCGATTGAGTTTTCAGTTCAGATAAAATATGGTTTATTATTTGATATTTGTACAGGATTGATGCTGTCAATATGCCAAATTCGTAGGAAACTCCTGTACGTTGTCGGGTGATTTAGATAATACTTACAAGATTTTTAGGGGAATCCTTGGACAACATTTTTGCAAAATTAGAACCGCGTAGCTCATTTCAAAGTTGGTCAAAAACGATCGTTTTGGACAATATGGGAATTTTCAAAAATAAGCAAAGCGCAAAACGACTGACTTGTTTTTTTTTTTCATTTTACTCTGGAACAGGTGGAAATATTTCGAATGTTTTTGCAAAATCAATGTTGCAAGGGTCTACGAGTCATCTTAATCATTTGCTTATTTATTTTTGAAAATGCCGACATTGATCAAAATGATCGTTTTTTGACTAGCTTCTGATAAGTTAGGAGGTTCTAATTTTGATAAAATATTCTCCAGGAACTACCCTAAAAATTCTTAGGGTATTATTCGAATCGCCCGCCAAATAATAAGAGTTTCATACGAATTTGGCATATTTACAGTAACAACCCTTAGCTTGATCCATCTACAATTTGAACTAGGAATCAAGATATAGAAATTTTCTAATTTTTCCTAATTAACAAACTTTGAAATCAAAAATTTACATATTTGCCTTATTTCCTTGTTCCATTCATCATTATTTTCTTATGGCAAGAAATTATTCTATGACATTCTCATTAGTCTTTGCAGGTCGGTTTATTTGCAGACATTTTATGATAAGAACATCAATAATTCTTACTAAAAATAATTGCAATGCTAAGTAATTTGATTAATGTTCAGTGACCATTAGGGATAAAACTTTTAATAATTTCTAGGGAAAATTTACAATTAACGTATTTTAGAATTGAGGTATTGAAAACTCATTGGAGTGATAAAACAACTGCATTTAATTTCCATTTTACAAGAATTTCTTGTATAGTGTGTTGGGAAATTTAATGTTTTTTGACTTAATTCTTGAATTAATACTTAAGTTTTCACAAAAAATGTTGTATTTGTAGTAGCTGCCTGAAAAATAATAAATCATCTATTCAGAACAATAGGTAAAGACAAGTACATATAGTTGTCGCATGGAAATAATTTAAGTCAAGTCAAGTAATTGTCCACTATTCCCATACGACAACTATACTTATCTTTAAGAAAGATACAAATGTTCTAAACAGTTGATATATTACTTTCAAACCGGCCACTTTAACATTGATTGACATGACAAATAATTGTTATTTATAACTTGAGTCAAAAAGGGTTATATTTTCATACAGACTATAAACACTCGCCCAGCGAGCTAGACTCGCTAGGGCCGGTCCTGCTTTATCCGAAACCTACCCAGATGGTGAAATTCTTGATCCTTTATTCGATTTATTATATTACGAGTTGCATTGTTGATTAAACTTGACTTTATTCTATTACTTTGTTCATTCCGTTTGAAAATTTGACGCACTTTACAATCATTTTGTTCAACTCTACATGTTTGATGGGAAATCTAGATTCTTACCTGTATTTCAGTGCTCCCTTCTCATTGTATTCTTTCGTTAATATATTGAAAGACAACAAAAACTTGGCCTCTACAATTTATATAACAAAATATTTTTATATAAATCACACACAAAAAGAAATTGAATTATAATTTTAAATTGTAGTAGTCATTACAGCAAGTGCCATGATTCATATTTTAAGAGAAATTATAAAAAAAACAACACGGACAATGATTGAAATAATCTGTGAAATTAACAGATTACTTCTTAAACATTAAATATTAAAACTGACAACATAACAAGTACTGGAATACATATTGTGCCTTGACAAAAAAAAACCATGTGTTGTGAAATAATTTGCAGATTAATTTGAGAGAAAAAAAATATCTTTAAACGACAAGCAAATCATATCACCTTCGGACCCTTCCTTTACCCTATTTATATTAAAAATAATCACTAATATTATACAATAATAAGCACTGACATGGATTGTTATTATTATTATTATTGTAGTTCCCCTCATCAACAGTATTTTATTATCAATGATTCCGCTGAATTATTTGAATTGAAATCCAGATAAAAATCAAAACTCATTCCTTCATGGAGTGTTACTATTATTATTGTTATTATTATAATTATTATTACTGTTATCATAGTTGTTAATAGTATCCTAATGATTCCACATTAAGTCAGTGCTTGAATTAAAACTTTCATTTTACAATAAAGACATGTACTAAATACAACATTTGTGTAGAATTAGTTTGAAAGATTTGTTAATTTATAGTAGTTGATTGATAAAAATATATTAAAATTGCAAATTTCTCTGGCTATAAAATTTATACAAAATATTTTTGTATAAAACTAACAATACTGTTGTTTTCTTTTTAATATATTTTTAAAAACTACTACTACTATTAATACTATTACAGTGTAAATTAATCGTTGTGATGTAAAGACAATTATAGGGACCTACTCTACAATAGTATAAGTTTTTATTATTATTACTAGTAGTAATTATCATCAAATAGATTTGCGTTATTATTATTATTATTACTTAGATAATAAAACAATCGATTTGCACAAACATTAAAACACACATTAATGCATGAATTTTTGAATTTATACTTAAAAAAAAAAATGTAAAAGAAAAAAGAAAGATTGCGCATATCTTAGCCAAAAATTGTAAAATTTAAATGAAAAGAAATTAGAGAAACACTAGAATGAAATAAACAATCTCGAAAATGAGCTTAATAATTAGCTTTTATAATTTTTTAAATGTACAAGACGTCAAGTTGAAATATGATTGAGGGAATTAAAATGAAATGAAATATAGGAAACTATTTATCAGCAAGCTTATTGCGCTTCCAATTTTAATAAAAACAACAAAAATACAGCATCTAGTTTTAAGTGAATTTGAAACAATCACTTTTCCCCGTGTTTTTTTTTTCTTGTTTACTATTTAGATTATTAAAAGACAGTATTGTTGTCCTTATTTTGTTATTAATATTGTTGTAATTATTGTAATAATTCTTATATGATTCATGGACGGTCCTCACAATTTGTGTAATTTTTCGTTATAATTATTATAAATTAACGTTTAAGAAAATTTCAATATATACATATATAAATATATTAAATGATTTTAAAAAGGAATCAAAAAAATGATCGTTGTAGTAATGCTATTATGATAATTTGTTATTTTTCCATAGCTTGTTGTAATCTGTGATGATTATTGTTTATACAGCTATGACGAGTTAATTTTAAGGATGTCGAACAAATATCTAGATTTAGAATTGTAGTACAGTGTGTAATAAAAAAAAACGGATAAGAAATAATTGGAGGTGTCTTATTCGCATTTATTTCATATTTAAACAGTCTATTTTACCATTTTTTTTTTCGAAAAATATACAGGGTAATTCAAGAGCATTGGCCATTAATAAGTTTTAATTGATGGAAGCTGATGAAATTTGGTATATAGCCGTTATATGCCCTGAAAATGGTCTAGAAATTATTTTCCTTACTCTAGCTGCCCTTATATGGTGTAGTTCACCCTACTCTCATATTTTAAATAGAAATAGTATGTTTTTATTGCATTTTTGAAGTCTTTGAGGAAACCGAAGAGGACTTGGATAACATGACCCATGGTGTAGCGCTGAAAGTTTTTCAGATATTTCAGCTTTTAGTGCAATTTTAAAATTTGCAGTGTTTGATTGCAAATTCATAATTTTGAAACCATAGCATTTGAAATGTTGAAACTTGTAATTCGTGTCACTTCACACAGAATTCAATTATCTTTCAGTGTTTAGCTGAAATAAATTTTACTTTCAGGCAATTTTCAAACTATAATATCTTGCTTATTCTAAGTGGAACACCATATTTTCCTTTACAAGGTTGGATAAAAAAAATTCCACATCTAACTGTATTAGCTTTTCAGTTATTCAAAATTTTCAACTTCGTCTAATTCTCTCTCCTGAAAAAAAAATTAAAACATAGAAGGCTTAGCAAAACAACTTTCAATTCAATTGTCACAATCAAGATATTATTTAATTAATTTTAGACTGTCAAGGAAGAAAAATGGAAGAATTTGATAATTAATTAAGTAAAATGTGCTAAAGTTGTAAAAAAAAACATGTAAAATATTTAATACCGCATTTGTGATATTTTGTTATTTTTTAAGCCTTCTATGCATTTTATTTTAGTTGAATTAGTTTGGCATAGGCGACTAGACGTATTACATTTTCTTTCAAGGGAGGTGATTGGACCAAATTTAAATTCTGAATGTCTGAAAAATTGTCAAAGATAGGTATAGGAATAATACACTTTGTTACAGATCTTATTCTCTATCCATCGATGTAAAAACAAATATGGTGTTCCATTTAAAATAAGCAAGATATTTCAGTTTGAAAATTGTCTGAGAGAAAATGGTTTTTCAGCTAAACGCTGAAGAATGATTGAATTCTGTTAAAATTGATAAAAAGTACATTATTTTTACTACCTAGATCCTAAAATCCATCATTTTAAATGCCATAGCTTCAAAAATATGCATTTTTCAATCAAACAATTCAAATTTTAAAATTGCACCAAAAGCTCAAATATCTGAAAAACTTTCAGCGCTAGAGCATAGGTCATGTTATCAAAGTCCCCTTCGATTTCATCAAAGAATACAAAAATTTAATAAAAAATATACATTCCATTTAAAATAAGAGATTAGGATGCACTACCCCATATACGGGGGGTATCTAGAACAACGAAAATAATTTCTAGAGAAAGTAGAAGTGACATAACCGCTTTATACTAAATTTCATCAATTTCCATTGAATGTAACTTCTTATACTTTTAATGGCCCATCCTCTTGAATTACCCTGTATTTGTCAACTTTTTATTTTTAGTCACAACAACGATAAAATAAAGACTGCTTTCATCATTTCACGGCTTTATATTTTGGCTACTATAATTCAATTCATTATGTAAATGAAGCATAAAAGCATGCATATTATGTAACATTAATTAAAAAGAAAAAATGTCAATACACTAGGTCAGTATCTCGTAAATGAAATAATTGACAGTTTTAGAAGGTGATAAATTCGACCTAATCTACAAATGATTAAGAATTAAAAATAAACTGTTTTTTTTTATATGGTTCAAAAGTTGTGCTACCTCAATTTTGCCAAAAAAGAATCGCCTTTGCCATTAGTTGTACAGTTCTTCATCTTCATTTTAGTTAAAATTTAACAATAAAAGAAAATACTTGGAGCTCTTTTATTATTTTACTATTTTTAACAAGATTCGAACGGAAATTCATCCTTGAAAAATTCGTATTTCTGTTATGTTTTCTTTTATTTTTCCAATATAATTAAACCACAAATCAATTTATTTTGAAAAGAAATTAAATAACACTCGTTTTTAATTGACTGTTATTTATGCATTATTGAACTATGTAAGTTATGGATCATTGGTAATTGTTATTTTAATAAATTTCGCAATTATTCTTACTGATGAATTAAAATTCATTGAATATTACAAAGCTTTTTTGTGGTGTTTTTTGCGTAATTAAAAAACCTAACATTTAATTAACTCTACAGAATTTAAAATTAATGAAACAAACCATGGTTGGACATAATTCAATTTTCTGTTTTTTTATAAACACGTACCATTGTAAATAAAACAATTCTAATAAGCATCAAGCATTCAATTAGGAGATACGTTTCAAACGGAAAGTTTGCATTTTTTAGAACAAATTTTTAGGAAATTAATCATAGAATAAAGCAAGCTTTCCTTACATCTCTTCGCTTCCAACCATGTTTACTGTTTTTCGTAATATTTTCCAACCTTTACGAATCGTTATTCACACTCAATGACTCAATATTGCTTTAATTACTGACATTTCCTTTCAGACCAATGCATTTAAAAAGAGCTCAAGGAGGGATTTTAAATTGATTAACGTTCAAAGGACCGTTAACCGATGAAAACATCTTAATACTTACTGTAAAATTTTCGATTTCGATTGATCATCTCATCGTGAAAAAATCCTGAATGTGAATACAATTTCACGGTCAGATAATGATTCGATCACTAATTCCTCTCAATAGAATTTTAGAAAACGAAGGTCAATTAAATGATATTTAAATCTTGTTAATTACTCCATTTTCAAAGTAATCAATTTGATTATTAATTTGGTTATTGTTTGCTGATTAACGCTTGTCTCGTACACCCTTGTTATACTCCTACACTATCAAAAAAGCTTTGGTTTAGTAATAATCTTAATGCCTTGAGTCGGTGGGATTTACACAAATTGCTCTTATTTATAACAATCTATTATAAAATCTAACAAAAGGCTCAATTTAAAATTAATTCCCTTGAAATCTCTATTCGTATACGATAATTGTACTAAACATAATAAAAAAAGAGTGTTTGTTTTTGGCATTGTGACATTTATTTGATTTCAAATTAATGTTTATACTGGAATAATTCCTTTAAGAAAATTATTAGTTCGTGATTGATTTTGTAACATTGACCCAATTCTAAATTAATCGCCGGGAAAATTACGCAAACTGCAGAAAATTAAAAACTTCCACTATTGTATACTAAGCTCAAATTGAAAATATACACGTACAGAAATAATGATGTTTTGAAATATTGACGAAAACGAAAAACTGTTTGTTCCCTTTTTTTTTAAAGGAAAATTAATTATTCATGAAGCTCACCTATTGTTATCCACTCATTATTGAACATAAATTATAGGAATAACTAATGTTGGAATCGATGGGGGCTATGAACAATAATTATCAATATTTGAGAAGAAAAACAAATATTTATTTGTATTCGTAGTATTTTGGATTTATTTTGAGATCCACCGTAAAATTGTACTAAATGGCCTATAAAATATCATCTAATTTTAGTTTATAGGAATCAGACCGAAACATTAAAAATCAAACTCATAATTTCCGTAATTTCTAAATTAGATGAATCCAATAAATTTAGAAGATGTATTTTAACAATAAAAATATTTGGGCATGATCCAGTTGATGGGTGTTTTAATTTAATTAAATTATCGGCAAAAGGGGTAATTGTAGATAAAGTTAAAATACCTGGACATGCGTCGAAAGCTCTGAAGCGCGTAGGATCTATTTTATTAATAAACAAAAATCCTCTCTGTATGTTGTATACACGAGTGGGAAATAGTATAAGAGAGTAAAGTTAAAATGACGCAACTTATCGTATTTTGTTGTTGTTGTTGGTGAGAGAGCGCGGCTTTCGAATCGTTTTTCAAACTATTACTCCGACAGCAATAAGAGAGTGAGGACTTTTTTTCTATTGAAACGTTGTCCATCTAATAATTGATAAGCAGTAGTCAAAAGTGTGATGCAATTTTGTGCCATAAATTAATTGTGGTGAAATATTTTTGTCTGAAAATATGGCCGATTACAGCAATATACGAAATCGTCAAGAAAGTACAGATAGTCAAGAGTCTTTCAGTAGTAATAATACAAGAACATCCACATCTGAAGAGTATTCAGACGATGATAATAAAGATGGTTATGATATTGAAGATTTCAATATTATCAAGACAATTGGTGAGTTTCTTTACATTTTATTTAAAATTTTGTAAACGTAAAAATTGTAAAGTAGTTGACCTCGTTGATTTACTAATAGTAAAGTATTCCATTTATCATTTATTAAAAAAAAAATGTACAGTCAATTTATGATAAAATAAATGGAATAATTTGCAATTTATTGAACGATAAAAAGGAAAATTTCTCTTAATTCACATAAATCAAAGGTCATTGAAACTGTCTTAATGAGGTGGCGACTTTTATGAAAATTTCTAATTATAATTCAATGGAAAAATATTAAGATTATTGCCCTGTGTTTCTTGTAAAGCTAAAGAAAAACAGGCGTACAAATCAAACTCAAGAGGAACGACCAGTTTCCTTTCAAGCCATAAAACTTAATAGATCACAATATTTTAAATAATTTATTATCTCTCAAATGGAAATTCGTAAATTTAAATCGGCTACATGAATCATCTCGATAAGCTCCCATAATCAAATGCTAATTAATCCATTTTAAAATATAGTTTTGTATCGTCCTTGGATACTGAGTAATCTACGAACCAGACGTGTTTCCTTTCATGCGATACAAATTGATAGAGCTCACAAATGGAAATTTGTAAATTTATATCAATAATGTAGTCGAAATCGAATGAATCATCTCTTTAAGCTTCCATAATCAAATAATCCATATTAAAATCTGTATTTGTATCGTCCTTGGTTACTGGGTAATCTACGAACCAGACGTTTATTATAGAATAGTTCTCTTTACTGTTGTCAAGAGATCCAGGGGTCATTAAGTGAGTTTGTCGATCATCTCTACAGCTCTAATCAAATTACACTGTTGACAAATAAGTCTAGAATAGACGTCTATAAAAACACATGTAGATCCCTGTTGAATATCAGTGATTGACCGATAACGTATTTAAACAACAATGCCCATTTTATTCCGTTTTGGATAAAGTCCAGATGAATTTTCCCGAATGGTAAAATCACGCTAAATTTGGAACAAAGACTTATCAAACATAAAAAATATGTAGAACTAATTTTTTTTGTAATTCAAACATACAAACGTTTCTTTAATATTTTCGAATAGACCTAATTTTCCAATTAAATACGATAATTGTAAATATTGATAAAAATTATTCGTAGAATTTTTACTGATAATACTCAATTTGTAAATAGTGCCCCAATTTCCCAATATTTACGCCCATCCAAAATTGGTGATTGTCTAGGAATCGTATTTTATCGTTTTCGAAATAGAATATTGTCATCAACGTAGAGGAGTGAAAAAAAAATTATTTTTAATTTTATGTTTTACTGGAGAGAGAGACTGCTGGGCGAATTTTCTGTCAACGTTCGACTAAATAATTCCGACAAGCCTACACAATTTTTCTTTAGCGTTATTCGAGGAAGTCATCGTTAAAATTAGGATTGATTCAATAAAAGCGCGACATTGTCGTTTGAGAATTTCACAGGTAATAATAATTTCATAAATTTGCAAATTTTGTAAAGATTTCTATTAATAGAAATTGTTTGACGTTATTATTGACTTGACACTTTTTATTCGAAACAAAAAGTCCAATGATGATTTTGACGTAGGTTCATACAATCAATTAACGATTCATTTTTGTTTGTGTTTCTTTTTTTTTTTAATTTACATGACCCAAAAATGAAATCGTCCCCAATTTGCTGTTTGATTAAAAATATTCAAACGTAAAAAATCGTAATTGAAATTGAATGTAATTTAGTGTGAAGAAAAATAAACAGAGCGAATATTCAAACATAACTCATTCTATACAACAATCAACAATTATTGTATCGTTGTAGACGAAAAAATATGGCGATTTTGGCAAATATTAGGAGACAGTGGTGTAGGTGGATGTGGTGTCGTATCTATACCTTGAACATGAACCAAAATATCGATCATTGCCAGTTTGATTGTTGTGTTTAGATTAAAAATAATATCAAGAATAAAAACAACAACAACAACGCATTCGAATAGTATTTTTATTTTCGTTTAAATGTTCATTTTTTTTGTGTTTTTGAATTATGTAAAGTAGCACTTGTGATGATGTTGTTGTAGCTACCACTGGTGCAATCATTTAACATTATTAATTTATTTACTAGACACGTTTCTGTTTATTTGGAATTTGTACTAAATTTAGATTTACGGAAATGTAATAACATCCCACATAAACAAATAATTATTTTTGTGTTATCAACTTGGTACGTACACGTACTCATTACATCTGTAATAATTAATAATAAATGATAATTGTTAATGCAAACCATTTTTTTTCGAATACAGGGTTATTCACGTCAGACGAATAGTTCTTATGGTAGTAATGTTACGGATCTCTGTTTCTGGTTCTGCAACTGCGGAAATTTCGCATGATTTTGGAATTCTGTCTCGGATTACGGATATATAACGGAAATTTTTAGCATGTGCACTAGAGAAACACTATTAGTAAAAAATGTCAATATGCAGGAGAAATTACATTGCAACAAACCTGTTAATTCATTTTTTTTTAACTTTTTTACTTTCTGTTTCCGTTTATGTTCTGTTTCGGTTATAATAAATTTCAAAAAATCTGTTTCTGATTCCGTTTCTGCTATGACACTTCTGTTCCATCTCTATCTTATGGGAACTCACATTATTTGGCGAGCGATTCGAAAAATATCTTAAGGATTTGTAGGGGGATCCTCGGAAATCATTTCAGCAAAATTAGAGTCTCGTAGCTCATTTGGAAGTTTATCGTTTCTGACTATGTCGCGATTTCCAAAAATGAGCTAAACACGCAAAACGACTTAGAATCACTCGAGGATGCTCCCAACATTGATTTTTTTTTGTTCTTCTTAATTTTATTCTGGAACAGGTTGGGATGTTTCGCATTTTTTTCTAGAATTCAACTGTTGAAAGGGTCTTCGAGTCATTCTTAGTCAGTTTACGTGTTTAGTTCGTTTTTGAAAATCGCGATCTTGTCCAAAATGAACGTTTTTTTATTCACTTCCAAATGAACTACTAGGCTCTAATTTTGCTAAAATAACCCCTAGGGACTAGATTATAGACCGCCAAATAAGTTGCCGTAAGAACTTTTCATCCGACATGAATAATTGACTGGTCCAGAAATGGAACTTTTCCCAACAACAATTTGGAAATATCATTGGGGCAATTTTAAAGTTGTCATGTCTGTTTTAATTTAGGACACACATGCGTTTTTTCAATTTAAAAGAAATATTTGGCACAAAATTGTGAGATTAAACTAAGTAATATTTTAAAAATAATTACTTTCCAATAGAATGGATGTTAACAATTATAGTCTCTTTGAACGTTCAAAGTATGATTTAGAAAAGTCATAAGAGAAACTCAATCTCGTCTGGATTTTGTTGAAAATAGAATCACAACCGTATAAACGAAATTTTTGGTGTTCACTCACGAAATATGCTATAGGAACTTTAACGATTATCTCTTTCCCAAAACTTGTTGTCTTTATCTCGTTCTTCTAGACAAATCAAAGAATATCATTGCTAGCAAAAAGAAAAAGGACATTATCATTGCCCTTAGAGATTATCTCCAAAAATCGGTGAACACGATCTACAGTCATCGGTCCAAAATTCTCTGAGATAAAACCGACAACATCAGTTGTGGATTGATTGGCTAATCTTTAGATTTTGCATTCATGAATTGTTGAACTTTCTCTGCACATTCTTCATTTAAAAACACTATCATCATATAAATTTTGTTGTTTCAATGCGAATATGGCAAGAAGAATATCGACCGTTGATTTTTTTTATATTTCGCCCTTCCCCACATAGCTTTCTAGTTGTATAAATGGAGAAGCATGTTAGAAATATAATCATCGTTTGGAATTTTAAAAATTACTAAAGTGCAATTACAAGATACAGAGAAAAAAGGAAGCGGGAAATTTCTCTTCACATTTTCTGTTTCATTGAAGAAGAAAAACGTTAACTTTTTGGCAACAAAACACTCTTGTTTGCGTAACTAAAAATCCGTTTCCTGTTCTCTGTAATTAAGTGTATTTAAAATAAATATTACCGTGTAACAGCGTAATTTCAACGACTACTTTTTCTCTGTTAAAAGATCAACTTTCAGTACTACAAGACCATTATAGACTTAAAACAAGTTACAGATTACATATTTATATGGTAATTTAACAGAGATATACAGGCGTAATGTAAACGACCGAAAAATCGACTAGTAGTCTTTTTTCAGGGAAATTTCTCTTTCACTACTCATATAAACCGATGGTAGAATTGTGGATAAAATAGCCGAAGTCAAGATTCGATTGTTTATAGATTTAAAATGGAAAAGTACCGAAAACCTTTAACACTGCATAGTTTATCAATGAAACGTGTCTGACCTAATAACGACCATTCATAAAAATAATAAATTATCCCCAAAAGAAATCAACAATACAAACATTTATTGTTCTTGTGAATTGAGTTTAATAACATCATTTTTTACACATGTAGTAAATTTCCAAAATAACAAATGAGATCTGCCATTAAAACAACAAATATACAGGCATATGTTGAAATTTCACCAACTCTCACCTGACCTTATCTCTCTTTCTCTTGGTATTTCAAATTTAAAACTAGGTGCATAAACTTGATGAAGTAGTTGGAAAAGGCGGAAAATTTCAATCAATATAAACAGATCAGACGAATTATTTGTAATTTTATACGGTTTTAATGTCTACTTAATTAATTTTTATATTGTAAGTGGTGAATCCTACTTTCTAATTGTTGACGACCAGTTTTTCTAACAATTTATATAAAACAGGACAAATATCGCTTTGCGTTCTTTTTCTCTATAATTAAACAGTAAAACAAATTGATTTGCGTAATATAAATTATTTACTTGAATATTTAATATTAATATTTAATTAAACTGATCAGTTTGTGGTACATTGATGATCACTTCCGAAATTATTTGTCGTTTCTATTGTTGTTTAATATGAAGAAGAATCTAAATTGCAGCAAAAAAAAAATGAAGATAATGACCTACAAAGCTAATGAAGGCTAATTATGTTCCACAACTGCTTTCTTTCATAACGAATGACCTGCAATATATGATGCATTTATCTAATTTTCTATTATATTAACGTCGATTATCTCACGCTAGTCTATAAAAAGACAGAAAAATCCTATTGTGGTAACAACATTTATAAATTTCTCAATGTCAAGGCTTTTATACTATATTATTAACTTTGTATTAAATCAATTTCTTTCAAAAAAGAATTGTTAATAATAATAGAAGCGAAATGTAATTGTAGATTTTGTTTTGTAGGTCATAGGATCTTCTTCCAAGTCTATTTTTAGATAAATTCAACGCTCTATGAGTGTATTTCAACTAAACATTTTCCACTTTTAAATTGATAAAAGTTGTATTACTACAGGAAAATCGATCAATCAATAAAATGTATGATTGGTTCAATTAATCAATGTTTATGAACAAACGTAAATTATTTGTTAAGTCTGTTTAGTAGGTGTATTGTTGATGTCAAGTCTTGGAAAATAGTTTTTAAATCTAAAAATATCTCTCACCATGTACAACGAATATGAAGCAGTCAAATTAAATTGAATGTAAAACCAACGATGCCAAAATATTAGATATGCACTTGATTTTTTAATTGAAATAGTTGAAATATTTACAACATTATGGATTTACAATTTGTTCTAGTGATGATTGATGATATCCTACATCAAAATCAAATAGTGAAAGAAAAAAGGTCGATGAATTCTAAATTCGATCGCATATATAGAGAACTCAACATATGCTTCTTTCACGATTATTTTTAAAGATCCTCATTATCAATCGATACGTCGTTAATAATTGCTCTTCATAAATATTGTCTCCTTTTACATATATTGTGCCTTGAAAATAATTATAGTTTTAGAGAGAAGATTATTTTAAGATTGTTGAGGAAGCGCTTATATTTAGTTGAGTGTCAAAATTAGATTACCTATATCTCCTTTTATTATTCAATAAGCTGTAACTAATCTCGGAGATTCTATTCTATATACAAGACCGATATCAATAAGACAATAGGTTGTGATTTAGAGGAATATGACGGGGAAGTGCACTTATTGTTAGCGTTAGAGATTTGAGTTGGTGATAATTCGATAAGTTAGAATATTTCCTTAAAAATTATTGAGATAATCGGAGAAGAAAAAAACAATAATTACATTATTTTGAAGATAATCAATAAGGGCTCATTTCTAATTAGTTTTCATATTAATCAAATCTTTGTCAATCAAGATTATGAAAATTTTAACTAAAATTATGAAGGTGTTTAAATGTAGTTGAATCATTTAAATTTGGTCGGTTTCATTTGAAAAGAAAAATGGCTTGTACACAAAGACGAGCAGAACAAAAAGAATTTTGAAATTGTTCCTTGACTAATTTTCAAGTTATTTCATTTCTCTAAATTTCACAGGGAAATTGACGGAATTTCCTTAATAAAATCATATAAACGGACAGAAAATTAAACTCCAAAAACTTCAATTACGTATGTATTACAAATTTTTAATAAAGCATGATTTTCTGTATTATTATTATTATTATTAATGTTTTGTGTTAGGTCTTTAACAGTCCCTCATACACAATTTGTGGTTCACTCTCAGCCGTATCTCGGCCTATAGAACCTTTTTACACCCTTCCTCGCGCCTAGTTTCTTTCGTCAGCAATCCTGTAAGTTTGACGGAAAACTCCTTATGTTTTTGGGAGAATTTTTAAGGAATCACAGTGGCACAAAATGTGAAGTGAAGTTTCCTCTTGATCTTCACAAGCTCTCCATATCGGCTCTTTTACTGCCCCAATGCTATTGAGATGCTTCCTCAGAGCACAGTAACCAATGAACAGTAGTTCCTTAAGTCTTCTACAGTTTTAAAGTCCCAAAAATGTCTGACAAAACCATTCCTGGCACCCATTTCAAGGTCATTTCGTTATGTTCAGCATCGAAGCATTCCAGCATTAGTCGTCAGTAACTTAAGCTATTTTGATGTGAATGTTAATGATTCTATAGTTTTGTCACAACATGGCCTGTGCACTGGTCATTATAGTTATTAGTGGTTGCTTAGAATATGGAGCACTTGTTCCATAGGACCTGGGTCTCACCGCCAGTACCACCCCCAACATGGATAGAGGAGAAGGCGTTTGGTATACAAATCGCTCCAGAACGACCCTGAACCCAAGACTTTTCCTGGTTCACTATACCCAAAGCTTCCTCCTTGATCTGTGTCTTTCACCCTGTCCATTTCTACTTTGAAATTCTTATTGAAACGATAAACGTGGTTGATTCGGTCAAACATCATTTCTACTAGAGGAATCATGTCTCTTTTCCGATGGATTTCGGCATGAGATTCCTTAAATACCGGTTCTTTTCCTAAACCATTTGTTTTAAAGCGATAAGAAGCAGCTATCGTCTCTGCCACCACAACTAGCTTGATGACACCATAACAGTTCGAGTATGTTATCTTTATCATTGATAATACACTTATAAATGAAGAAATACCAAGGATTTGTGCATTAAAAGAAGATATTGTTCAAGTCTGGAGATTGTTTTAAGATTTACACGTAACACTTGAGTGGTGTACTTTTTTTTGGTAAGATCCTGAGAACTATCGAAAGAATCACAAGGCTCCTTCAATCGAGTAAAAATATAGAATTTTAAAGACAACTTCTTACTTGGAATTTTCCTACATTACAGTAGCGATAATTTTCATATTGAGAGTAATCGTGAAGTATACAAATAAATCCTCAACTTTCAAGAAGAAAAAAATAGGATAATAATTAATTAGTTCAAACATGCAAGAACAATAATCGTTTTTCTAAGATTTTCAGGAATACTAAACGAGTGCTTTCCACCAACGACTTGTATATCGTCAGACTGTTCTTGAGAAAATTAATCATTTTCTTGTCCACAGTATGACAATAAATAAGAAAAACATTAGTTTAGTCAATAAACTTTATTATCGTGTCAATAATTAAAAAGTATCGATTTCGTGACTTGTGAATATGATTTATTGACTGTTTCTCTATTTTTGTTTCTTTTCATGAAAGCAATTCATAGAAATAACAGTAAAGTAATAAAAAATTTAATAAAATATTTATAATGAAAATAAAAAATTCTACTAAAATGTGAATTTCAAAAATACTATCACATTCTTTATTATTTAGATACAAGATAGTAAATGTATAAATCATTTTTATAATACCGATTGAAGTTGTTGCCAATTTAGTTATCTAAATAATAATAAAATCGTTAAAAGCAACTAATTATCTTAATTTTTATTATGTTACTTAATTTCTTTATCATAGTGTTGTACACTTTGTCCAGTTATAACATATTTTTACTCAAATCGCTTCGATAAAAGTTGTAAAAGTTAATTTGATGGATTAATTAAAAATTCCTCTAAAGTACTTATCATCTATTGCTTATCTTTATGATAACGTCGGTTTTTTTTTCATTTCAATTTGACATGTTATTGAAATTATAATTTAATGTTGATGATGAAATTTGTAGATTTTTGTTTTAGGTTAAAACAATATGCAAATTCTATAAAATTTTACGAGCCGTTAAACTGACATGTAGATTTATTTACTTATTTGCATATTGCCAGATTAGTAATTTGAAAAATAAACATTAAAGATGATTGAAGAAAGGGGAAAAAAAGCAATGTTTCCATCCGCACAGCCAAAATTTTCATCACTGGTAATTTCCTGTATGTATAACGATACATATTTATAAACTAATTTTAAAGAATGTTAAATAATATTACTATATTTACAATCTTATTGTAAACAGTTCTTTAATGAGCAGTGGCGTAGACATCATTTGAGGACGGAAGGGGCGGCAGAATTCAGTTTACAGAGAATCAAGAATAAGAGGAATTTAGTGTGAGATACAGAGACAAATAGAGAGAGAGAGAGAATGGAGGAGAGAGATAAAGAGAATCTCACGACACTATCTTATTCTCTCGCTTTGTATCGTTATGTCTACATCGCTCTCTTTTGCTCCACTCCCGTGGCGTTGGAGTGTATAGCTTTCTTTCTCCTTCTCTCTATCTCTGTTCTCTCTCATGTAACGAAATGTGTCTAATAAACGTGATGCGTCCTTGAAATTTCACTCTCAATTCTCGCTCAGTTATCGATTATCGAATCGCCGCCTATGAAGTTTATATTATATGTAAAAAAAGGGCTAACGTGATGGGCATGCCAGCTATAAAATGGCACAGGGGCCCACAAATTTGAAGAGTTCAGTTCATATTTTGTCTGTCGTTTCAAATTTAGAGCTGAATTTTTGAGGTCTGAAGATACATTTTTCACTAGATAATCAGTTTTTAGCGAATTTTGCAAGTGAATCATGTAGACGACGTGATTTGGACGCTTTTAATCATATTTAAGGAAAAGTTTCGAGTTGAAGTACAAGTTTTCAGACAGTTTTGTCATGAGTTATCAGTTTTCAGCGAATCTTAAGTATTGAAAGGGAAAGAATGTAGGCAAATTTAGTCTCAATTTTTAGTCTGGATTTTAGGATTTTTCCTTATAAATCATTAGTCCCTAAAAAATGTTGCTATTTAGCTGTAAAAAGGAATGATTTAGTCTATTTTGTGTGCCAAATTCTTAACTTTAAGTTTGGACTTAAAAAAATTGTGAAGCACTAATTTTAGCGAATTTTCCTAACGAATTGTAAAAAAAACTAAATGGACTCTCGACTTTAACTGAGATTTTTAGACATGAGCCTCATAAATCACAATTTTTATCAAATTTTGCTATTGAATGCTTAAACGTGATCAAGTTTAAAGGATCTTTGAGTTAGACTCCAATATTCCAAAATACATGAACCTCATAAATCACAATTTTGAGCAAATTTCGCTATAGAATACTCTAAAGTAATCAAGTTTAAAGAATTTTTGAGTTGGACTCCAATATTTCAAAATATTTTCGTCCTAAATTATCTAAAATAGCGAAATTTTGCCATTTTTAGACTGTTCTTTTAGTTCCTAAGTCATACATTGTATATTTTATGAGAAGGGGATACTTTAAATCGATTCTGCAGTTCAATTTAAGTCTTCTAATCTAAATCGTATCAAACTTTTGTCTTAAATCATCCATTTTTGATGATCTGCATTATTAAATAATGATGACAATACGACTTCGAAAATTTTTGAATGATTTTTGAGCTGACTTTTTAACTTTATTTCTAGACTTTAGAATAAAGGGTTATTCACATCGAACGAAAGTTCTTATGGCAACTTCATTATTTGGCGGTAATTCAATAAAAATTTTGAGTATCTGTAGTAGGCTACTTGGAGATTGTTTTAGCAGAATTAGAACCTCGCATCTGATTTAGAAGTAGGTCAAAAAACGCTCGTTCTGGACACGGACACGATTTTCAAGCAAAACGACTAAGAATTTTAACATTGATTTTTTTCGTCTTTTTCCATTACATTTTAGAAAAAATGAAAAACATTCCTTCCTGTTCCAGGGCAAAAGGGAGAAAAACGAAAAAAATCAATGTTGGGAGGATCCTCGAGTCATTATAAGTCGTTTTGCGTGTTTAGTTGTTAGAAACGAGCGTTTTCTGACCAAGTTCAAAACGAGCTACAAGGTTCTAAAATTGTTAAAATGATCTCCAGGGACTTCCCTATAAATCATTGAAATATTTTTTGAATCACTCGACAAATTATGGGAGTTGCACGAGAACTTTTCGTCCAATGTGTGATTCCGTCATAAGTCATCAGGTGCTTTTTTTGGCAAATTCTACTACTTAATGGTTGGAAAGAGGAGATTCAGGCAACTACGATTTTCGAGCTGAATTCTCCACTTTTAATCTAGAATTTAAAATAGTCCTAAATAATCAATTTTCTAGCAGTTAGAGGACTTTCTATATAAGAAGTTCTTGAAACTAACAATTCAGTAAAAGTAAATCCAAATATTTATATCTTTTATTTAAGAGAAGGCCCTTCATTATTAAGCACAGGACTGCCCAAAATATCTCTATCTGGAAAGTGGTGCTCTGGTGAGTGGCCGATTACTCCGCCCCTGTAAACGTTCCATTTTGCAATAATTTTTAAATGCTAATGTTGTGAATGTTCTCTGATTGTTTTCGAAATTCGTTTTGTTTCAGGTACTGGCACATTTGGTCGTGTTTTATTATGCCGACATAAAACATCAGATGAGTATGCCGCTATGAAAATATTATGTCTTGCCGATGTTATAAGACTGAAACAGGTGGAGCATGTTAAAAGCGAGAAAAACATCTTGCAGGAAATAAGACATCCTTTTGTTGTTAATATGTAAGTAATCCTTAACTTTATTTCTATTGACTTTTAAATCATATTGTATAAATTAGATTAACAATAATAGAAAAATAGTATACGACAGGTGGTTGCTATCGGAAAACAACTAAAACAAGCCAGTTTCTCTTTTGTAGCGTTAAAATTACGATTTGGCAAATTGCCATTATTTTTATAACATTTATTATTATCGTCACATGGTATAAATTTTAAAAAAATTGTATCGAATTGATTTTTATATGAGAATTGAGAAATAAGAGGCACACGAAATCGTAAACTACTTTCTTCTTTATTTGGGTGTGTATTTAGATTTATTTCAATTTAATTAACTTTAAAAGATCGAAAGTTGTAATAATTTGAATATTTCAAACAGTTTAACTTGCGGCTAGAATGAAAGTGATCTTTTTGATGCTTTTAAACAAGATAGTGATTGAGTTTTAATCTCGATTTCAAATTGTTGTAGAGATGAGCAATTGAGATTGATAATATCGGAATTTATTGGGAATATTACAAGAGTGTATTGTTTATTATTTACTTAATGATCAATATTGAAATAAATATCGAATATTGTCCTTGTTGCTTAACAATAAAAACATTCTAAGGAAATTTCCAATATCTATTTATTGCTAAAAATTGTGAATTACAAGAACGACATTTATAATAACAAAACGATAACCTTAGCAAATTTAAAACGTTCTAATCGAATCTTTATAGTTGACGCCGATTTTTTATCATAATTTTCTTAATAATTTCAATTGTTTCTCATATTTTTCCTATTTTTAAATGGAAATTTCTTTGTTCGTTTCCTTTACATTTTCCATTAATTTGTGAACGTCATGTTTGATTTAATTCTAGATATAGTTTTTTTGGCAATCATTTACAATGACGTCAAGAGTATCATTATTTTTATTTTAAATGAACATTTGATGAAAATTTTAATTTTCTTCAATTTCTTGTCTTTAACACAGGTTATGGTGCCATAGAGATGATACATGTATTTATATGCTATTTGAATATGTATGTGGTGGTGAATTATTTTCATATTTACGAAATGCCGGCCGTTTCAGTACAAGTACAGGAAATTTTTACAGTGCTGAAATCGTTTCAGCATTAGAATATCTACATTCAAAATGTATAGTTTATCGTGATTTAAAACCAGAGAATTTATTATTAGATCGTGATGGACATTTGAAAATAACTGATTTTGGTTTTGCAAAGAAATTAACAGATCGTACATGGACATTATGTGGGACACCTGAATATTTGGCACCGGAAATTATACAAAGTAAAGGACACAACAAGGCGGTCGATTGGTGGGCTTTAGGTAAGCTTGAGAGTGTTTTTTTTATTACATCATTATTAGTAATAGTTTGAGTAATTCCTATAAATATTACACAATTATGAATTTAAATATAATAATTGTATCGGTTTCCCAATTGCTGTTGATAATTGGAATGTTTGATTGAATTCGTCGATTATCATTCAGTGTCAAATGCAGTCGCTCGTAACATATTCATCATGAACATTCACCAATTGAAATCAAATCGAAACTGATCGAATTCAGTTATTTTTTGTTTCAGTCAAATTAAATGAATCCTTTCAAATCTCTTCTCACTATCATCAAAAGCCTGTATAATTTACATCTATTTTAAATCATTTTAGTAAACATTATAAATATAAATTGACTTTTATTAATTTCGCATCATAATATAGCATAGTAATAATAAACAAGAAACAGCTGTAATTCTCATTATTAAATTACAAATGCAACATCATAATATTTACAGGTGTTCTTATTTATGAGATGTTAGCTGGCTATCCACCATTCTATGACGACAATCCATTTGGGATTTATGAGAAAATTTTGAGTGGTAAAATCGATTGGCCCAAACATCTTGATCCAGTTGCCAAAGATTTAATCAAGAAATTATTAGTACAAGATCGAACTAAACGATTAGGAAATATGAAAGTAAGCTATCACAAATCACAATTTTATAATTAAACTAAATTTTCGTTCTATTTGTAAATTCTAGAGCGGTGCAGAAGATGTTAAAAGGCATCGATGGTTTAAAGGTATCGACTGGCAAGATGTTATCATGAGAAAATTAATTGTAAGTCTAATTCTATCTAATAAATATTAATTGATTAATTAATTAATTCAAATATAGCCACCGATTGTTCCTAAAATAATGTATGAGGGAGATGCAAGTAATTTCGATGATTATCCGGAAAGTGATTGGAAATCATCAAGGACTTTAGAGGATGAGGAATTGAAATTATTCGATGATTTTTGACATTTTTTTCTGACAATTCAATTAACACGTATTGATCCTTTTTTTTTGGTTTAATTAGATCATTTTAGCAAGATTAGATACGGTGTTGTTTCGATATTTTTTTTTAAAAAAAAACAAGATTTTTTTACAATTGTGATATTCATTATTACTTTATAATATTGTAATTTATTATTATCATTATTTGATATTTTGTACATAATTATTCAGAGTTGTTTGTTGATTAATAATAATTTACTCGTATGAACAGATAAATTTATTGTATGTATGTAATTTAGTTTGTAGACAAATATAAGGAAAATTTTTGATTTTTAAGAGTTGTTTGTTGAATGCCCAATTTTTCAACAACTATTAAATTATCCAATGCTTCACGGAAATGTACACAAATTTCTATACACAACTTTAACGATTTTGTATATAATCAAATTTAGACGTCTGTTGGAAAATTCATGAGTAAACCGGGAAATCCTAGATAGTTTTGTGTTTCAATCACAATAATCTTTAGTCTTGCGTTTATCAAAAAATTTGTATAAACTCATTATTTTATCAGATATTAATTTAATCTGTGAATTGCTTAACTCAAAAGTTTTTATCAATGGAAACAAAAAGAACTACTGGTGAGACATAGAGGTGATAAGATGATGAATTTTAATTTAGATAATCGCATAAAAATTAAATTGAACAATTTCTATAAATAGACAAGATTTTTGCAGTTACAGTTGAAGAGATATCCTTAATAAGCAGATCATCATACGGAAAAAAATGTGGTATTTTTAGAATTTAGATTATTATAAAAAGGTCATACTTATAAAATGATTACTCAATGTTAAGAAATTACAATAAGATTGGTTGCTTTTGATTGAACTTGAGACATCCATTCTTTTCGATATTAGTTGTTCTTTGTTTAAATTCCAATAAAATGTTCAATTGTATGATAATTTCCAAGAAGCTCTTCAAAAATTTCCATGACGGCAACAGTAATATTAATATATTAAGATAATCTTTTTCGAACAACATAGACGATTATCTAAAATGCCCCAAATATCGAAAAGTATGTTTTATATTAATTACCCTTTTTATTGAGTTGAAAGATGTAGTTTACAAATAAAGAAAATAGAGCGCAATTGGGCGCATCCACCATTTTTTCCATTCACAACTATATTTGTCCTCAATTAAAATATTTTCTTTTATCATGACGACTCCAATTGATTGGTAAGCGATTCGAAAAATATTTCAAGGATTTATACGAAGGGCCTTGTAGATTATTTTAGCAAAATTAGAACCTCGTAGCTCATTTGGAAGTTGGTCAAAAATCGCTTTATTCCACTAATGTCGCGATTTCCGACAACCAAGAGGAGGCATAAACCGATTGAAAAAGGCTCGTAGACCACCGCAAAATTGATTTTTCCATTTTTTTATTTGTATCTTTGAAAAATTGAAAATAAAAACTGTGCTGCAGATCGATCGTTGAAAAAAACCAATGAATCTAGTGTGAGTAATCTTCTCTATTGTTTACTATTCTTAATTAGATGGGATAAAATTGTTTATGTTAATTCAGTGCTTATTGCTCTTATTCTCAAAAATAATAGAACAGTGCCGTCTCTAGCCCGTTTGATACTACAAATAGTCAAGTTGTTGGCGCCCCATTTAATTCTCGGTGCAGAAACTGGGTCAGATAGTAGACACTTCGAGAAGGAACCGTGAATTTTTTCAGATGTTTGAGGGCCTTGAAAATGTTGAAAACTCGCCTGTTTCCTAAAAAATTCAGTTTATACACCATGTTTGGAAAAGAATGTTTTTTTTTTACGATAGAGTAGTCTAGGATGCATTTCATTTATTTAACTAATTTGAAAGATTGTTTGATAATAGCGAGTTGGGCCCCTCAAAATGTTGGCGCTACAAGCGGCCGCTTGCTTCGCTTGTACCTAAAGCCGGCTCTGTAACAGAAGTCATGTACTTCTTATTTGTTTCTAGTGTATCCAATATCAAGGATTTTATTTTTTAAAAACAAACATTGCATTAAAAATAGTAAATAGGAAAATGACCTCGTCATTCATAAAGATCTCCGCAAACCAATGTTACAATTTTCGCAAAGAACCAGTGATAAAAAACAATAACTATTTTGAGAGGATATTTTAGTAATTCTTAGCCCTTTGACGGGTATAAGGCGTTTTTTGACCAATTTCCTAATGAGCTACACGGTTCTAATTTCTCTAAATTGAAATATTTTGTGAATCCCTCGCCAAATAATGGAAACTGCTATAAGAACTTTTCGTTTGAGGTGATTCGCTCGGTATACTTTTTATTATTATTGTTATTATTTTAAATCTCCAGATCTCCACAATAACAATGATTTTAGTTGTAATTGTTTGTTGTCGATAAAATACGCATTTGTTTTCATATACTTGACTCTCAATCCACAACAAAACCAAATCTCCACAACATCAACAATAGTTGATAATTTAAACGTGCCTCACGTATACATATTTTCAATGGAAATCGAGTTGCGCAAATTAGAGGGCTTCCTTTATCTTTATCTTATCAGAATATCGTTAGATAAGCAGTGAACGAACAGAATTTTCTCTTGATTCTAACGATTTTGTGAGAATTGTGAAAAAAAACCAACAAATAAAATGAATTAGATTTTCCATTTGTGTTTAAAAATAGTGTAACAAATGTCTGAACAAACTAACAAATGGAAAATAAATTTAGAAGTAAGAAATATTCTACACGTTATCTATCAAACGACAATCTATCACAAAGTCAGGTAAAGAAATTATTTTTAGAACTTACAGAAATCAAACGACCACAAAATAAATTAAAAACCAATATGCATAAACAATCAGATACGTTACCGAAAAGTCGTAGTTCTAGTGAGTTGAAAATATTACGTTCGAGCTTAAGAAATCGTTCAACAACAATTGTAACAAATCATAGATCCAAAGAGAAATATCGAGATTTACTTGAAGTGAAACCAATTGTGGGGTCAAGTGAACGAAATCACCACAAACAAACCAAAGATAAAATTATAAATGTTGCTAAGAAATCGACAAAATCTGTATTTTCACCACCACCATCACCACCACGGTTCATTAGAAACGATAGTTTCCTATTTCGTCATAGATTATCGTCTTGTAATAACGATAATTTACCACAAGAGATAGTACAAGATGAAGATTTCGGTGTTAATGAATTCGATAAAGACTGTGATGATAATTATGTAGTTGAAGCTTACAATGATGAAGGTCGTGAATTAATTATTGTTTATATCAGTATTGAACGTAAAACATTCCAATTAAATGATGTGAATAATGGAGAATTCAAAGAATTATTTGATAATTCCGATATGATACTTCATGAGGATAGTGATAATAAATCGATTGAAATCATTAAAGGTGTTGATGATATTGTTGAGAATTTTCATATAACATTAAAATCACCGCACGATTCTGGTATTGAGAAAGATCAAGAATATTCATCACCAAGATCAACAATTTATTCAGAAACATCAACGAACAGTAATAGTGATTTGTTGAGAATTACCGATAATGAGGATTTATTTGATGATACAGTTATACGACAGGAGAGTGTCTTTGATACTCAAGGCAATGTAAGAATATCGCGATTTTTCTCCTTATCTGATATACCAAATACTGAACAAAATAATCGTAATGATAAGTACGTGAGTAAAGATTCTTATATCGTAGATTCTACTAACCGATATTATTTTGTGATAAATAGATTAGCATATATCATCGACGAAATGATAAAGACTGAAGAACAATACGTGGCTGGTTTAGAGAAAATCGTAAAGGTAATTGATGTCGCTTTCTAATATATTCTTGTATTTGAGAGATAATTTTGTTGAAAATTGACAGGAATATAAGCCTTATATTGAAAGAAATTCATCAGTTCTTATGTCAAGACGAATTCCGATGCTATTCGGGAATATCGACGATATTTATAAGGGGGCCAGAGAATTTCTAGAATTGTTGAAGCAAAAACCCGACATTGATGGAATAATAAATGCAATAATTATTTCTGTATGTTTTATTAGTTAAGGGGACTTTGGACATATTACTCGAATCAGCGTGCGAAAATTCCCAATTTTCAAACATTTTTTAGATATCCTGAAAAGTAACCCAAGGTTGGATAGAGCATTTCAAGGTGCACGTCCTGAAATTTTCTATTTAGGAAAAATGTGATAAGATTCTGAGTGGCAGAGGAAGCTCTTGGATCATGTTTTTTCATACAATTTCCTTCATAACTATCTAAACCTTAGCCAATATTATTTATTTTCAATATTTATCAGGTGATCTAGACGAAAAATTAAAAGAACTTTAAAAACCTTCAAGAATTTTACCGATATGTCTGTTAGTTTTCTGATAACTGTAACGAACTTAGAAAAAAATTGAGTAGTGATGCTGTGCATAATTTTAAAGATGTAGAATTATACTCTTGTTTTTAGAAAGATAATAGAAGGGGAAGGACATAAAGCTCGCTTAAAAAAATTAAAATAAGAGATTTTAACGGACTTCTTGAACACCCTTTGGAAAGCTTCAGGGCATGAACCTTGTAATGCTCAATTTGACGCACGTTTAAATTCCACAATATCTTAAAAAATAAGCGAAAAAATCGATGTTTGAAATTTGAATCGAGTCATGTCTCCAAACTGCCCTTAAGTTGTTAAATTTGTATCAATATTGAAATTTCAGCGTTCAATGTTTGAATTATATCCGAAATATTCGAAAAATAAGCCAACAGCCGATCGTGTCCTCAAAGAATTCGAATACCTCATCAAAGTATTATATTTGTATAACAAAATTTATATCAATATTTATAATTTGTAAAATTTTAGAAAAAACAAAGGGAATTAGGGGATAGATTGGATGTAACAAGCTATTTATTGACGCCTATCCAACGTTTGGGAAAATATATTTTAATTTTAGACAATTTAAGAAAGGAACTAGATAAGCTTCAAATAAATAAACCGAATTTGACGACAGCATTAGAAATAATTCGACGGCAAATGAAGAAAGGCAATGACTACATAGCTATCGATTCGATAAAACATTGCCCCATCGATTTATTGAAACAAGGCTCCTGTTTATTACGTGAAAAATTCAATTTAATTAAACCAAGAAAATTAGAATCGGTTGTATTCTTCTTCGAAAATTTGATCGTTTTTACACAAATAATACCGGTAAGTTTTTAAAGTTATTTTTAAAAATTCCAAATTTTAAACTTGTATACTTGCAGAAAAACCAAGAAGTCTTCTCTTATTTTGCTAGTATACCAATGAACGAGTTAAGTATAGCACCATTAGAAAACGAACCGTTAGTATTTCACTTGTGGGACTATACAAAAGTTAAAAAAGGCTTAGGTTCGAATTATACGTATGTGTTGGAAGCAAAAACGCCGAAAATTAAACGCCAATGGACTGAAGCAATCGAAAAACGTCTATGGGAACAATTAGAATTAGCCAGACGTAATTCTAAATTATCAAACAAATTTGTTAATAATTAATTGTTTAATTTTTAGAATTACAAAAGCAACAACATGACAAACAAGGAACACGTTTCTCTAGTAGTGTAACACCACGAAAATACCAAGAGCGAGATCAAAGGAAAACACGTAAATATCACACGGAATCATGTTGATTGTTTATTTGATTAATTATTTTGTAAATTGTACTTTTTAGAATCTTTGAAGAGGACAACTTCAATATTCTACCACAATTATGCGTAGAGTCGATTTCACAAACTTAATTAAGCGTATTGAACAGTTAAAAACAATTTTAACAGACGTCGGTGAAATAGACCCTTAAAGAATTATTTGTAAATATTATTTATCTAAATTTAAAAATAAATTCAAGCTTTATTAATTTCTGCTTTGAAATGTTTCAAACCGAAACACATAGAGTGCCATCTAGACTAGTTCAAGTTAAGTTATCAATATCTCTTCTAAGATAAAGATGTCGCGAATACCCAATTTGTGAAGCTCGATTCTGATCCATATAAACTTTCTTATATTGTTAAATATTAAAATTAATTTTGTTTTATCGTTATGAAGGAAAATGTTATTTTTCTAGACTGTTTTCATTTGTGCTGCACGAACGATTACAATATTCTATTATGCAATCAACGTTTTAGAGTTGGACTTTTATGTGAAAGCGCTTTGTTCCCGTTTTTTTTTTTTTATTTATTTTAAAATGATTGTAGAACAATGTCAGTCCCAATCATACGAAAAAATGGAACTATAACAATATTGCGTACATTTAAACGAAATGAAAGTGACACTGGCATTTTTCAGATCTCTTGACAAAACAAATTGAATTTGTTATTCAGCAATGTAAAGCCCCCAATATCGATAAATCAAAATAACAAATACACATGTTTGTTTTTCCTAGCTCAATTCTATGTATGTTTCATATATATATTTTATTCTTCTAGTTCGTGTCTTGTATATTCGTTTCGTCTTTTATAAAGACCGTCCAACCAATCAGGAAGTCTCAAGTGTCCGTATTCCTATTTATATGCAGATCTGGTCACATTCTCTGATTCGAGACATCTCAAAGTAAGACGCAAGATTTATTAATTTGCATATTTGTCTGTTGAAACTGGCTTGACTACAACAACTGCTTCTCTCCAACTTCCAACTATAGGAGTGAATGACTAAGTGTATGTGTATTTGTGTGTGTTTCTGTGCCACAAAGATGGATAGATGGTTGATAAAGAGCGAGTTGTTTGAAGTCAACCACGATGTTCCTTAAATTATTCATAACATTGTCACTCTGATTTGTATCCAAAGTATATAACTATCCCTTTCCATTAATCGGTAACTGAAATGTATTCAAAGCTGCTGATAACTAATTAACAATTCAATATGTCTGGCTGCTACAAATGAGATTTCAATGGTGGATGTGGCTGACAACTGAATAGACAACGAACGAGAAAAGTCGGAAAAATAAACAATAAAATTACTGTTATGAATCCAATTTACATAAATCGTGTATTCAACAATGTCTAAAATAACAATATGTTCGCTATGTTTAAAAAAAAAACAATATTAAGATAATAGGGCAAATAATTGCAAATCAGAATAAGTTGAACTTGACATGTTTCCCGTGCGATGCAAAATGGTGGATGCGTCCGACTCTAGCGTGAAGTGTTCGTAAGAATAAGTCCCGACTCTTAAAAAGGCTTCTTCTCTTTCTCTGTCAGTTTTAATTAAATATAAATATGCAGGTTAAATCTTCAAAATACCGGCTAGTATATTCGTTGTTAGTATTTAAAATTAAAGTTTGTATTGTTATTTCCTTCACCCGCCTCTTAAACCCTCGCCCATTCTCCGTCATTCAGTTTGAACTGTTTGACTTGAGCTCTTTCGTAATTTCCACTAAACTCAATTACATTGTTCTGGATTACATTAATTAAGTTTCAAGATCTGTTAGAATGTTGTTATTGTTATATTGTAACAATTGTTTATACTGATTTCGGTTATTTGGTAATGTTAGCAGCAAATTGTCAATCAATTAAACATTCTGTATCCACTTATCGTTAGAGTGATTTTGTAATTGGTTTAACTAAGTTTAGACGAAACTAGAATAATTCTATCACATATATTTTAGCTATTAATGGAGCAATAATTTATTTATTGAAATAATAGAAAAAATAGCAAACATTGAATTTAGTTGAAGTATTTGTTGGGCAAGTAGAACACTATGGCCAACATTAGTCAGTCCTGTCACGCAATTTATAAAGAGCTTCAAGTTTTACGTTTAGTCTCCATTCGGTAATATGTATTTTTATTAACTGTAAATAAGTTTAGCCATGTTTAAGTTCATAGACGTAAAGTTTCTCCGTCAGGGGTTCCGGACATTATGTCACGTGTATTTCGCAATAAATAACTCATGTAGGGTTTATAGCTGGCAAGAAGCTTTGAAACTAGTTGGGGTAGACCGAATAAAAATAATGCAATAGCCATGTTGGATGTTAAACGTGTGTACGTATATTACTATCACTAGTCTATTACGTGATCCTTATGGTTTTCAACAGTTTTACCGTTCTTAAAACGAACCGTTAAAATTCATTTATTTAATACGAAACGAACTATATGATATTGACACTAACTGTACTACTAACATATCAACAGTATTTCCGACATAAAAATTGAAACGACAGCTCGAATTTTTCCCCTATTCACAACATTTCGAAATAAATTGAATTTGGAAAATATTCGACGAACTTGTCGATAAATCAAAATAAGGAATCCCTTCTTTCTTTACCAGAAGACTATAGCAAATTTTCTGGCTTTATAACATTATCTTTTCACATCTACTATGAAATAATGCCAACCAAAAAATAAGGAAATGCAATTTAATAGAAAATTGTTAGCAAATTTTTATGAATGTCTACGTACATATAATCAACAATATAAATTTCTGTTAGTATTCGTATAAAATTAAAGTCGCCTTTTTACAATATTTTACGTGTCAAATAAAGTAGAAGTAGGAGCTATATATGCAAACAGACTAGAACTCTCTATAACTTTGCCATTAATCAGTCTGGTTTCAGGGTGTCACCAGGACTTATTACGAGCCTGCTGTGAAGTTGTAAGAGAAGCAGTTTGTTGTCGACTTGAAATACAAGCAACTTAATAGTGTTAGGATAACGTTTAACGTTAACACAACGGATGGAATATTTCACAATTTCGTTCCTTCTTGTTTGTTTTTTTATTTCGTTCCGAAAAAAAATTATTATCTCAGTAAAAATAAATCATGAAATCTAAGAATATTTTATGACTAAAATCAAGAAAGTTAAGAACAAAGACCTAATAAAAGCAACTTAATATAAAATTTAATGTCACCACCTAGTTCTAAATAGGGGTGGTTTTGATAGCCAGCAACTTTTATATATTTTAGCACTTATTTTGAAATTCCCTGAGAAATGAGAAAGGAAAAGAGACAAATTACTATCGCCTTTTTACGAGTTTTCAACAACAAAATTTTTAAAATAAGCCATAAATACGATGAAACCGCCCTACAAGTTGTGCATACACTCAGAGAATTGTCGTATTAATTTTGTTTACGGTTACAAATAATACAAAACGTGTATTTAAATGTGGAATGAAAATTGTTACTCTTAGTCTACAATCAAATTAACGATATTTATCAGGGCGAATCAGTTATAAATTGTGCTGTTTTTTTTTTTATTGTCCCTGTCGTTTAAAAGTTGAGCATTCAACTCTTTCACAGTAAAAAACGCATCGAAAAGTTGCCTGTGCAATTTTTTAGTGGTACCAAAATTGTAAAATACTCAACTAAACTTACACTAAAATAATGAAAACTCATTCCAACAGGATTCATAAATTCCTCAAATAATCCCATCAAAATCAATTC
The DNA here is from genome assembly GCA_039776855.1 of Mylabris sibirica. Lineage (NCBI taxonomy): Eukaryota > Metazoa > Arthropoda > Insecta > Coleoptera > Meloidae > Mylabris > Mylabris sibirica. Next base: position 10,478,986 of record CM077839.1, read on the forward strand.
TGGATGTTTGTGGATAATTCTCGTGACTTTTATTGTATTTATCTATGGTTTCCATTGTTTGTCAAATGTGTCACACAATAAACGTCAATTTATATAAGTATTGTTTGTTTTTATAAAATGGTTTATCAAAAGATATGTCCAACAAATTTAAATCCAGTAAATATCTTTCATGTTTGGTACACTGAACTGTGTCGCCGTGCTAACAATTCACCATCACCAAATATCAAAATACCAAGCAATAAATGCCAAACCGTCTTAGATTTTATTGGTGATCGTTTGAAAATCGATGAATGGAATCCGTTAATTAAAGCACTTCGTTCTGACAACAGTCTACATGTAATTAAAATTAAAAGTCGTATCAACAATTGTCAATTTCTCTACGATATCGATACTGAAGATAAATTGCGTGTAATGAAACGACGTTATGGAATTTTGTGGACTGATTACATAATACAATCACTATTGAAATCCTTGTCGTGTGTAATGAAAAATACCACTGTTTTAACATTTTTAGAATTCGATGGTATACCATTATTCGATCAATATTTGGAAATGTTGATGAAAGCATTACAAAATAATAAAACATTAAAAATTCTCTCATTAGCAAAATGTCCAATTAATGATAATGGTTGTCAAATTGTTTGTAATTATTTACGTACCCTACCAAATATAGACACTTTAAATTTAAGTAATTGTGGTTTAACAAGCAAAAGTGGTGAATATATAGCTAAATTAATTAAATATCAACAAATCAAGCGTTATTGTGAAACATGGCAGAATTCATTAAGATATTCAGATCCGAATGTCCATATAATGGGTGGCCTTAAGAGGATCACATTGAATCGAAACCCGAATTTCAATGATAAAGGTCTTGATTTTATTTTAAATGAATTAATCGATGATTTGTGGATAAAAGCATTAGATTTACAAAAATGCGGTATAACTGATAATTTATCACAGAAAATTTTACAAATCGTTGAAAATAATCAATCATTAGAGATTCTTGATTTTCGTCTTAATAATCAATTAGATATCAATGTAATGCAAAAGGTGTTGAATATTTTAAAAGAGAGACAAATCGATAAAGAGCCAGAATTTCAATGGTGTAATACAACAGCAACACTATCGTGTTATTCAACGTACGATACAATAACGAATCGTACAATAACAACACGTAAGAATCGTGTACAAAAAGTAGAAATTGGGACAAGTAAACAGAATAATATGAAGAATCGTCTACAAAAAGTAGCATCAGTACCAATTAAACCGATGAATATGAATTATAAGAAGAATAATCTACGTAAAACAAAGAGTGTTCCTGTAAAGACTAAACAACAACAAGAACAACAACAAGATACTGAAAATTATCAAATTCGTTTACAAGAAGAGATAAATCGTCGATTAGAAGTGGAGAGAATGAATCAAGAATTAATGCAGAAACTTGACGAAAATACTAAAATTAGTAAACTTCAAGCAAACAACAGTAGTAATGATTTTATCTCATTAGTAGTAAATATGGCAAGTAAATTTACATTAGAAGATGATTATGAAAATACAAATATTCCATATAAAAATGGTTATCAGGAACCGAGTATAATTTTAAAGGAATTTGTGAACAATTTGCACGGCGATAGTGATGGTTCAAATATGGAAAGCTTTGTGACTTATGCGAAGAACGAGAATGAGGTAAATGATGATGGTGATGTGCTGATATGAATAATGCTAAATATCATATTATAGAAATTGACAGTACGCCAACTATAATCAAACACGTAATTATTATAATAAACAACTGCACAAAATTGACTTGTTAATAAATAGTGCTTGATAGTTGTTGTATTTTGGTTATTACTTCAGTTTTTCATTTAGAAAATAGACACAACTTACCAACATTTCATTGTCTAGCAATATTATTGTTGCCATTTATCTTTGGTTAGTAATAATGTCTATGATATATCAACCTTGTTCCAATACTGACCTTTTGACACCTACCATTTATTTTATTTCATTAAAAAAAAAAAATTAAATAAAAACAAGGTATATTAATGTTTTGATTTTCGTTATAAATCTTTTTACTAAAACTAAATTAAATATTTTTCCAAATAGTTGATATTTGTTAAAATTTATTTTGAAAACTTTTCCAATATTTCAACACAGTAAAACTGATTGGTAAATGTTCTTTTTTTTTAAAAAAAAATCACTGAACCATCTCATAAGGATAGAACAGTTGTAAAATTTATTAAGTTGAATAGACGTGATTTCTGGACGACGACGCCTTGTAAGTTGAGAGGTACAATTTTTTCTCTTGTCTCAATACTGTTTTAGAATAAAATCAAAACAAAACATTTTACGCTTTGATTAAAACAGGTGTTGTTGTTGTCGTATGAGTGTCAAGCACACTACAATTGGAATAAATAAGAGCACAAAAAAATGTTGAAAGAATTCACAAATAATTGCAAAAAATCGCGGATTATTCCTCAATTTAACCGTTTGAATATCAATGAAATAGTGTGCGGAATAATCGAATAATTATCACGTTTTAATTGTGAAACAAATAGGGGGAAATCGTACGAAAAAAATTGCTGATATTGCACATTATTCAGGATTTCTGTACTTTGAGTCAATAGAAATTGGACGCGTATACAAATTAGTGATGTAATGGAAGTGTCATAGCGGAGGCGAAAGCGTAAACGAATCTTCAAAAAATAGTTCAATAAAAGCGGAACAAAAACGGATGCGAAAGCGGAACCAAAAAAATTAAATTAGAAGGTTTGTACCAGTGCAGCAGCTATGTTTTTGAGGCCCTTAAACAAGAAATAATCTTAGGCCCTCAATTTATTAGTATACGGGTTGTGATGAAAATCACTGATAATGATAATATTCAAATCTCACTATCCCTATGTGGAATACAGGGTGTACCACGTTATTTATTCTCGCAGTTGGCTGTGATTTTGTTTATGTAGTATCGTAGTTTTGTTCGGCTATTTGCAAAATACATTAACAAATGTCAAGTGTGAATCAAGTTACGATACTACGTGACCAAAGGCACAGCCAACTGTGAGAATAAATATCGTGGTACATCCCGTAGAGTTCAATAAGTACCGGGTGTACCACGGTATTTCCTCTCGCAGTTGGCTGTGTCTTTGGTAACGTAGTATCGTAACTTGATTCACAAGTGACATTTGCTAATGTATTTTCAATTATCGGAACCAAACTACGATACTACGTTACCACAACCAACTGCAACTGCAAGAGGAAATATTGTGATACACCCGGTATATTCTGATGGGTTCCAACTATTGCTTGACGATCTCTAATTAAATACTAATGTACCATAATGTTGTCGAGATTTGATAAGAAAGCAACTGGGTGTCAGTAGAATACATCTGAGATTTCCATTGAACTACTCACGCCAATCTTATTAACTTACCTATTGAACATACACACAAAACATTTAATTAAAAACTATAAAAGTGAAGTTATATAAAAAACACTACAAAATGTTCAAAATGCATTCCTCGCCCCTGTTGCAAACAAAGCTGCACAACACGTAAGATAGAACGCTGCATGTATTGGCAGTTACCAAATTGAGTCTGTAGCTTATCTAATTTGGGTCAACAATTGTTCGAGATTTCCGAATGAATGAATTATTTCGTATGGTGTCACCAGCATGCATTTGTCGATTCATGCCACATAGTCTGTTCCCTTTTTCAGTATAAATTACGGCGGGTCCAACTAAATGGTTGTTCACTGGCAACACTACTTCACAGAATTTGCGAGCACTTGCTCGCCATCATATTAGATGATCTTTATTTAATCCAAGCCTTTTTTCCTGATTATGCACTCATTCAACATTGTTTTGACCATTGCAATTTAGCCGCCTTTCGTTTCATCTTGTCGGTCACTTTCATTGGCATTCAAGAGAAATTCTAATAGGAATTATAGTTGAAACCATTGGCTTGTCAGTGGTTGATTTCAATTTTATCTGCTGTTTGTTTGGGGACCACCGTCATCTTCATTTTCTTCATCAACGACGCTATCAGCAAATAATTGATATATTCAGAGGCGTCCCTAGAAGCTTGTCCGACCGTATGCAAGACACGTTTTGGGCGCCCTTTCAATCAGAAAAAAAAACGGCATTTATTCATAATATTATTATGAACAAGAAAAAGCTCAATAGGACTTAATAGTGGAAAATACGGTCAATTTTGGCCGCCCCAAAGATTTAGCCGCCCGTATTTCTTGCACACCTTATCAGGACGCCCCTGGATATATTGTTGCCTCTTTTGTGATCTAATTAAACCATTTTGTCTTATATTCAGGTATACAGAAATAGTACAGAAAATATTTTTGACAAATTACGAAATCTACAATTTAATTCAGCGAAAAGTTTCTCTTATCATTCTTTTGAATGATTCGAAAGTATAATTCTGCGCTTCCACATTTTGCAGTGTAGTTAATATAAGTTGTATGAATGGTATAACTGACGAAATGCTATTTTGAGAGCCAATTAGATAATTTCAAAGTAATTTTCTCGAACGGCCTCAAAATTGTTACACTTTTTTACAAGTTTAACCAATCACTAAAGGAAATCGTTGTAACCAAAGTTTCAGCGCTATTTTGCGTTTGAGCTGTCGTTATACAGGGTATTTGATTTAAATATGGTTGATTCTATGAAACTCCTATTATTCGGCGAGCGATTTGAAAAATATTTTAAGAATTTGTAGGAGGGTCCCTGGAGATCATTTTAGCAAAATTAGAACGTCGTAGCTCATTTGGAACTTGATAAAAAAACGCTCGTTCATGACGATCTAGCAATTTTCAAAAACGAACTAAACACGCAAAACAACTTAGGACCCTCCCAAAAATGATTTTTTTTTCCTCCATTTTACTCTGGAACAGGTGGAAATATTTCGTATTTTCTCTGGAATAAAATGGAGAAAAACGAAAAAAACCAATGTTGGGACGGTCTCTGAGTCATTCTTAGTCGTTTTGCGTGTTTAGTTTGTTTTTTAAAAATTGTGACATTGCCCAAAACAATCGTTTTTTGACCAACTTCGAATTGAGCTACGAGGTTCTAATTTTGCTAAAATGTTTCCTAGGGACTCTCCTATAAATCCTTAAAATATTTTTCGAATTGCTTGTCGACTAATACTGGTTTCATAGAATCAACCATACCTATCCTTTAGAAATATGCGAAACCGAAATGCAAACAGAACTGCAAAATTTTGCAAAACTGGAAGCGGAGGTCCCTACCCTTCCACTGTTAATAAAAAATAGAATTAGTCTATAGAAACATCAACATAAAATAATAATTATCTCAAGAAACTTGTTCATAGGTATCTAAAAAAAGGAACAATGAGAGTGTTTTTTTTAATATCAGCATGAAAATAACCAATTTTACCATGTTTTTCCCCTCAAATTCTTTCATTTACTTTGAAATTATTTAGGCGATTATTAAAATTAAACATTAGTAAACGAAATAGGGCGGATTTTACAACAGTATTTCTACTTGAAATAAACAGGCGGATACAATCTTAAGTCTTCTGTCTTTGACATGCAGATGAGAATTAAGAATAATTTTTTGGTAAATCTTACAATTAGTAATTTAGCAAATAATAAAAAAGCAATCAAATTATGTTTTTTTTATTATAAAAGAGAAGATGGCTCATTTTTTTATATAATCTATAAACCATCAGTAAACGTCAATTTCACGTGAAATTCGTTAATTAACGTATCAATCTCGTTTCACCGTATAGTTTGATTAAGAACAGTTTTGATCATGTATTAGAATATTGTCAGCATTACAGTTATCGTATCCAATAAATTATCAATATTGTGCAAACTTACAAATAACAAGTGGCATTAATTTAGTACCTAATAGAGTGTTTATTAAGGAAAATAATCGTTACATTGAATATTGATGATATTATAAACTTTAATTGACAAAATCTTTACTAATAAAAGATAGTGTCAATAGAATTTTAATTAATAAGACATTTCTAATAGAAGCAACAAAAACCGATAAGATTATCACTATTTTTTCTAGGCGGTATTGAGTAAACTTTGTAACCTTATCAAGTTAATAATAGTGTTGAGAAAAAAAACACGAATAAATAAAAATTAATTATTATCTAGTCGTTGTCACTTCAAGTATGCAAGTGAAATTGAAAAATGACAAGTATCACGATGATAATGAAAGACATTTTTCTTTCCTTTTGTTATATATTACATTAAATATTTTCTGTAACAATAAAATCCTATAAAGGATCGACAAAGTGAAATAGTAGCAAGATCGCAACTAAATTGGCCTGAAATAAAATTAAAAAATAAATAAAAATAAAACAGAAACAACAGTATACGAACGAAAAAGAGACGATTAAATTGGTTGAAGGATCAGTAACCGTTGCTAATATGAAAGACGGCGACGGTTAGTTAATAGCTCCAGCAATCTTCACTTCCAACAAATCCCATCGTATTACTTAAGGATATAACTCGTAATTCCCGTTTAATTTGAGATGTTTGGTGTCAGAGGGTGTGGCCAACACTACAATCACCACCATTTATGTTCACAACAGTGTTCCTTTCTACGGATAACCAATAAAACTAATACTATGTGAATGACTGTACCGCATTTATGGTGTTCAGGTGTCGTAAACATGCCTTATTATCCGTATTTTACGACTGAACATCTTTTCAACCCCCTCAATGTCCGATATATTTCTACTCCTATATATACGACTTATACGACTGACTCATTTTCTTAACGTAGTTATTTCGGACAACAATAAACTGCCCAACAACTCCTTTTATTTCAAATAAAATCCGTATATAAGCTCTATATTTCTATATTTAGCCTGCCAAAATGAGAAACTACTTCATATAAATGCTAGACGAAACATTTCTATAGTTGGAAATTTTTATAGTATCGAATTGATGTTTAAATCTAATAAACGTTTACAGAAAGCACTGCTGACTTGAACTATGTTCAATCCTGCCAATATTATTAGCTAGTTGGAAATGCTTCTAGTAATCAGAGCTATGCTACACATCTTGAGTATTTCAGAGCTGTATATCGTGCAAAGTTAACTAATTGATTATCGCTAGTTGTCCCAGTTGAGTTAGTTCCTGAATACTGGACGTGCTTACTTCACGCTGACCTGGCTCAATACACTATAAAGCCTTCGACATATTCCTCTTTACTTTCATCCGGTTTGACTATAAAGAAAAAAAATAAAACAAAAAGCAATTCAATCCGTGCCGAGTAACACGGCTACAGGTATTAGAAAATATTCTCAAATCGTTTTTCTGACACACAGACTTCCGATAACTGATATTGGCGTGTTTTTTTTCCTTCTTTCTACATAGGTATATAAACTTGTATGTATATGTGTATATATTCAAGAGCTTTACCGTGTAAATCTGCGCACATGCTCCCTCAAACATTCTGTTGAGCAAGTATAATAAAATAAATCTGGCGTGATACTTTATCGAACGTGAATGTTTTTAAGTCGACCGTCTAATAATTCTATAACACACCCTTACATCCATATCGGTCTATATTGCAAATTGAATTTGCCTCTTATTGGGACCTTACAAAAACTGTTCTTAAATTCCCATCTTGATCATTGTAAATGTAACTAAAACATGTTCTAAAACCTGTCCGTTTTTCATTAATCTTTACACTATTAGGTATAATAAAATTTATTTGCAAATTATTCATATGCGGTAAGCGTGCACGAGTTGATATGAAAGAGAAGAGTAAACGGAAAAAAAATTGGTAGATCGATGGAAAATTAGCATGCTGTAATAGGTGTTCTTGACAGCTTTTTGCAAAGTGGTCTTCACACTTTCAAGTTTCCATCTCGTTCTAGCATCATAATCATCACACCATCAACATCCAGTCGAAATCTTATTCAAAACCATACGATTTTTTTTTTTATTTTTAATTTAAATTGGGGTTAAGCGAAACCACGAATTGTATGTTGTTAAATGAATGAGAAGAGAAATAAAAAGAACGTTGCAGATAATTATGAATTCAGAAGCGTTTTTTGATTGAAAATGCTTTTAATTTGTAGAAATGAGAAGGAAATTCTAATTTCCACCGTAAATGGAAGTGAGAAATGAACGTGTTCGGTTTTATTAATAATAATATTGAAATATATTTTTTCTTGTATGCTATTAACGATAAAAATCTTGAAATCAACGATGGAAAATTTGCAACAATAAAATTGAAAAGTACCAACGTCAAATTACTGTACGTATAGATCTAGTTTTAGACTGTTAACTTAATAAAGTATGACGTGCATTTTTTATAACAATAAACCTACAGTAGAACAATAAAGGAGTCTGGAAAAAATAAAAACAGTTTATGCTTGAACACGTGCTCGCTTTATAGCTCAGGCCAAGGCTGTTTAAAATTTCAGGACAAGGCAAACGTCGTTTTACCTATACTATTCTTATACTACTACCACTGTTAGGAAAACAAGTATACATGAAGAAGAATGGAAAGACACGGACGCTTCCCTAATTTCATTTGCCTTTTCGCAACTGCCTAATGTATTTAACCCAATGAATTATTTTCGTTGGTAGACCGTTGTAATCTCGTTGTCTATTGCTTCGCCTAATTGAGAAAATTCCAGCAATACCATCGTTCCGTTCAACGTAAAGTGAAGAATAGAATAGAAGAAAAAAGGAGCTATACACATGTCTTGATATGGGAGCAATTTGAATGAATTACTACAATAATAACGAAACCGAAAAAAAAGATTTTGTTGAAAATTGTAGTACGAACGAACGAAATAGAAAGATTGATGGAAATTTTCACAAAAATCAGGCTTCCATTTTTTTACATGAACGAATTTGATATATTTCAAGGGATTTATAAATAGTAAACTCATAATCCTGTTAGTTAAGCTGTGATATAGTTTGAGGGGGGAAAACACGGCCGGCCATTAATCCTCCCTTGGATATAATCAAAATATGATAGTTTTAAAGTTTTAATACGATAGAAAGAGAACTGCCACTAAGTATGTTCAATGTTCAATACTAAAAAGTTTCAACTTGCTGGAAACATCAAATTACCAAGTTCATAAAAATTCACCACTATAACGACATGACAGGTTCTCTTCTCTAGATGTTCATTTTTATTTTTATTTGAGTAGAATACTATACAGAAACTACAACTATAAAACTGGAATTTCTTCATTGTTACATCAATAAATAAATACATAAATAAATGAATAAAACATAATAATATAGTATGAATCGAATTTATTCAACTTGAACAAAACCAATCGAAAAGTAATGGAGGGTATAACACTAGAACATTGGGAATGGACCAAATCCGATTAATATGTTGATTGAAACTAATGATTGTGTCTTCATTGTCAGTCGTTGTGCAGCTTTCTGTACAGCGCCCTCACGCTGCTTTATCACATTATTGAAACGTGACTCGAAAAGCTCGCTGCTTGTCGTTCTTTGTATAAAGACGCACGCATACATATCCACGTATATGTAATAAAATATATCTACACATAAACAATTTTAGGTAACACGAATTCAATTTCTATATTATGTGAAAAGTTTTAAGTTGTTCAAGTTTTGATGCAAGTTTTTCTTCTATTATAGTTTCTTGTTTTATTTTTTTTTCCATTTTTATTTCATTTTTTCGTTCTAGCTTGGAGAAAACTACTTGAGAAAAGGCTACAATCGAACTGGTTGACAACAAAGAAATTATTTCTAGTACAGTTAACTATAATGGATAAAATATATATTGAATCTATCGTACCGGATTCAACTATAGCTCCATCCAAAGCAGAATAAGCATATTAATTGTAAAATACAAAAGAATAAAAGAACGTCTTATACGAGGATTATAGTCAGAATTCTCAATTCGAAATAACAGAATGAATGCTCAATTCATCGGCTCAAGTTTAATTGTATTCTTGTAAAAATTTAAATAGTTAAAACTCCTTAAGGGCACTCATGACTAATATGTCAATTCGGCGTGCGAAAATTGTTAATTTTTAAACATCGATATCTCACTTGCTTTTTGAGATATTGTGAAAAGTAAACGTGCGTTGGATAGAACAATTCAAAGTGCATGTTTGAAGCTCCCTAATTAAGAAAAATGGGATGAAATTTTGAATGATAGAGGAAGCTCTTGAACCCTCTTTTTTCGTACATTTTCCTTTAAAACTGGCTAAACCTTAGCCAATATTATTGATCTTCAATATTTATTATGTATGTGATTTAGATAGCAAATTAAAAGAGCTTTCTAGATCTTCAAAAATTTTCTCGATGCACTTGTTTTTTTCGATAACTGGAGCCATTTTTTTGGAAAATCGAACAATGATGCTGTGCATAATTTTAAAGATAGAAAGGTGATAGAAGGAGAAAGAACATGCAGGTCGCTTAAAAGGAAATTTTAAAAATTAGACATTTTAACGGACTTCTTGAACCCCATTTTTCTCCTGCTAGTTACAGCTATTAAAATTAAATAAAGTACTTCACAATTGACATGAAAATGTCGGAAATTCTATCTACTTTCACGACCATGTTATTATAATGCAAATTTTTTGAAAATCTGTCTATAGATTAATTCTTTACTCGACCATGTTTGTGTTGTTATCCTTATTGTTGTTGTGATTTAGTATAGATCTAGTATAAGCCGACAAACATAGTCGACTAAAAAATGAAAAAAGATCTCCAAAGGCAGCAAGTACCTTATATAGCGAATTTTTTATGTATCTACATACTGAAATATTAATTGCAAAACATTCTTATGATACTGACAATTAATATATTTTAATAACATTGAATCAACTAATAAATTCATTTCCCGTAATACGTTTAATCAACGCCTGCTTGATTTTTTCAAGCGAAATTCTCTAGCAGGCCTTGCGTCTAATATTAACTGTCAAAATTAGTTGCCCCCCGCGATATTCAATTTTTTTTCTAATATCAATTGTCAGAACACATAGCCATCTTAGATACGTGATTTTACTACTTATACTCAAAAAAGAGATTTTTGCATTTTTCTTGCGATCCAATGAACCGATTTTGATGATTTTTTTTCTGGGTCATAGAGGATCGACGACTCTACTGTTATTTTAATTTTCATCAAAATCTAAGCAAATCTAATATTGAAAATGATTTTTTTTAACATTTCTTCAGCTCTTATTCCAAAAGTGTTGGCCCTACCAGTCTGGCCAACGAACTCATCCAAGCTATCCCAAAGACCGATTTTTGTACCAACTTTCATTAAGATTGGTGTATTTTTACGGCAGTTATCGTGGGTATACATATATATATATATATATATATATATATATATATATATATATATATATATATATATATAAATATATAAATATATATATATATATATAAATATATAAATATATATATATAAAAATTTTAACGAACGGTGGATATGGGTTCCTGAGGTCCCAAAACGAACTTCTGTGCAAAAATTTTTCGGAAATTCAAAAGTGAGGATCTCGTCATTAGCTAATTTTTTTTAAAAAATTCGCTAATATAGAAAGATTTTCAAATATCTGCCACAATAATAACATGGTCGTGAAAGTAGATAAGATTTCCGACATTTTCATATCAAACAAAAGATAAATTAATTAATTTTCATAGGTGTAAATAACAGGTAAAAAACAGATTTCAAAAAGTCCGTTAAAATCTCCAATTTTCAAAATTTTCATTTAAGCGAGCTTCATGCCCCCCCTTACATTATCTTTTCAAAAACAAGAATATGATGTTCTATCTTTAAATTGATGCACAGCATCACTGTTCAATTTTTTTTAAAATTTGTTCCAGTTGTGGGAAAACTAACAAGTGCATCGAGAAAATTTTTGAAGATCTAGAAAGCTCTTTCAATTTGCTATCTAAATTACATTATAAATACTGAAGATCAATAATATTGGCTATATTTTAGCCAGTATGAAGAAAAATGTACGAAAAAAAAACAGTTTTCTCTGCCATTAAGAATCTTATCACATTTTTTCTTCAATTGAAAACCTCAAGATATGCAACTTTAAACGCTCTATGCAACGCACAATATCTTAAATGATGATCTTAAATGATGATCACAATATCTTAAATGATGATCGAGTAATAAGTCAAAAGCCCCCTTAAAGAGCTGGACTAGAACTTGTCCAATTCCGTTTTTACGAATTTTAACACAATTTTAAAGATACAAAATAGGGCGTTAGTTTTTATTTGGGAGCGTACAATTCTGTAGGGACGAAATATACAATTTTTGAAAATTCAATGAGTTTTCACAAAAATTCTTCACTTCTTATATTGCCCTACTAATTTTTTTTAACGGGCTTAGAGGAAAAGTAGCACAAGTGACTTTTTTATAAAAATGCTATTACAAATATGCTTTTTGGAAGGAATATAAATGGGGCAAGTGTAATTTTGCATTAGAACACTAATAGTACTTTTTGTGGAAGGGAAATTGTACTAATAAGCAAGTTCACTGCAATACTTGAGAGGTAAAAAATTATATTTTCAAAAGTACTAATTTTTCAGTTATACTATTTTTCCTCTGAGCCAATCGACTATTTTGTAGATGTATTTAGATAATAATTATCTACAAGCTGTAAAAATTCTGTTACAAAATAATTATATTTAGTAGGTCAGTATAACAAGTGAAGAATTTTTGAAAAAAAACTCATTGAATTTTCAAAAATTTGACTTTGGCCTCTACAGTCCAAAAGCCCCAACTATAAGCTTCCAAACAAACTATCACCTCATTCTGTATCTTTAAAATTGTTCGGAAACGGCATCATAGAAAGTTCTAAGTTGTGAGAGCACATTTTCAACTCAAAAAATATATTCTGATTCTTAACTACATGTTGACAAGTCAAATGCAGTGAAAATTTTATAACGAGAGAATTGAATATTGTTAGTTAGTTATTCTTGTTCTTTAAGGAAATTGCCTAAAATTCATCGAGCAGTACGTTGAAGAAGTTATTGACATATTTATATTTGATTAAAAATCGACCATCTGAAAGTGCTTCAACATTTAAAAGGTATTTCTTCAATAGATCATTAGACTCATCGCTGAGAAAAGTTCTAAACTCCCCAATCTGCATATAGTCGGAACTAGTTACGTAGTCTCTACAAAGTTATAAGAGTGCTGGTCTCCTATTGTAACACGATTATAATAGAAATAGGCAACTATGAACAAAATTCTTTGTATTTTCCTATGCTTAATACTTGTTGTAATTTATGATAATTTCAAAGAAAATATTTGCACTGTATCAATTGGCCGTGTATTTTAACTTTCAGCTGTAATTTATTGAGAAGTTTTTGTTGCCTTGTTTTTTATCTAATGAGTCTAGTTTTTTGTTTAATAAGGTAAATAAAACTTGCAGTCGAGTTTCGAGTCTCTGGTGGCTGTCAGGTTCGACACTCGCTTAATCTACCCTCGTCTACTATACAGTCAAAGCATTTCAAATAGACACATAGGAAGAAAACATCAATACGACTAAGAAGATAGAAAAGAAACATATTCGTAAGATTGACCTGTTACAGAATTTACAATTTCCCGTTTATGAACATATTTGAAACAAGATAAAATTGTCATTCGATAGATTTGTAAGTGTAAAATTGATCAAATTTGCAATGTTAATTTAAACTTCAAGTTGCTTCAAACAAAGTCAGATTAAAGTGATGTTTATGTTTAAGATTAATATTCAAAGTGATATTGAAGATTTTCCTCTTATCGGTATAGAGACGGTATGAATATTTCAGACTTTTCTAGACTGACTGTAAAGATTCAGGATCTTTATCAGTTTGACAAGACATGGTAAAAGTCGTATTAAAGAGAGAGCTTGTTATGGAGCTCAAAGATAAAAGAAAAATTCCCTTTGAAGTGTTCACGAATTTTTCCAAGAAAGTTGAAACTAGTAGAGAATCTTAAGTGAATCTGTTTCATTTTACCACCATTATCCAGTTTCTTATAGAACTTGCGAATTTATACAGTCTACGAAATAATTTATTTTGATTTCATATTAGAAACTTTTCACTGCATTCGATCTATTATAATAGAGAAGTTTATTGTTATTGCTGATAGAAGTATGAATGTGTAAATAAGTAGCTGTATTCTGAATTTTTGTGGTTGTATATTTGATGGTGTGAACGTGTCTAGCCAGCTCTTCCTATCCTTAAAACTTATGGCAATAGAGGGGAAAAGTGAAATAACTACATTATAAATACTCATAAATTATCCAGATCACTGAGTACACTCTATCTCTCTGTTAGTTCAAATGAAAGTTTCTCTTTTAAATTTGCCTCTATTATAAGAAAAAGATAGAATATAGGTTTTCCCCGATACGAATAGAAAAAGATGTAAAAATATATAAAGGACATTTACGTTATGTATACTGATGATTGAGATTATCAGGCAACTGTATGCATACTAACTAAAAACAGTCACAAAGCTCAACAGAGCCAACGGAATGAGTTTTCGAACCGTGAGCAGTATTTATTATGTTCCAACAGACAGAACATATTCATCTTTGGCTCTGTATATGTTACGTAAAGATATATATTTTTTCCGTCTTTGTCGCTATTTCTCCATTTCATGGAATTTCAGTAATGCTTCTAAATAAAAAAAAAAATAAGAATACCAAATGTCTTAAGACAGTTCTTTTCCACATATACACAAATATCTATTGTTAGAAACTTGAATATATTACTTATTCGATCACATGGCAATCTTTTATGGTTTTGGTAGATTTAGAAACAAACATTGAATGAATACAGAGTTTGAAAATAAAGAAAAATAAACGACCATCTTGTCTTGTTAGTGTTGAGAAAAGATTCGAGTTTTAGTTTTACTTTCCAACCAATCAAAATAGGTTAACAATCAAGAAAACTAGCGGGTAAACAAGTTCGTGAACTTAACAACAATATTAACTAGTCGAGTTTCAGGTAGAGTTTTCAGGATTTTCAATTCAACATCGATAACTTTCATCTTTAATCCGATGACTTTTACATTTTTATTTTATTATTAACAAGGGAGATATCTCATCAAAATCAAAAATGAAAGCAAAAAATTTGATTGTCTTCTATTATCTTGATATCGAATAAGATCGAATTATTACAAGATTACAACAGAACAATTTCCCAATAGTAATTATTTTATCTCCCTTGATGATGTCGTCTTCATGAATCTTATTTATTTTCAATTTAACAATGAATAAACTTACAACACTACTAGTTTGGTAATATTTTTCTTCAATTCTAATTTTTTTCAAACCTTTTCTACCCTATTATGGCAATAAAAACACATTCAACTTGTGTAGAATCCGAATAAGACAAATCCAATAAAATCGAAAGGTGATGATGGTAGCCGTTTAGACACAGTAAACATGAATGAAATAGATTTGTGGATAAATAAAAACCAAGTTGAATATAAGAATGTATCCCACGAGCAAGACGATCAAATAAATAAAATTAAATCTAGAAAGAGAGCAAATTGTCCACGGATAAGAAACTGATGCATTCAAATGAAGTGACCTTCTTCTTCTTCGTCGTTTTCCCATCAACTTCCACATTCGATTCTCATCTGTATTCGTGAGATTCGGTTTTGCGGTGTGTGAACACACATATTCTCTATGCACATCTACATCCACATAATACACAACGTAAAACGGAATGAATCTCTAGTGGCTGGTGTTTCCATTATAGAAGGACTTGACTAGCGTGACCTCCTACTTGACACCTTCACTTCCGCTTGATATGCACAAACCCCTATTTTATAAAAGGTCATTTCCATTTCCATTTGGTCATGACAGTGTGTATTGGTCGTCTGCTTATTCTTTGTTTTGGTAAATCGCACGAAATCGCTATGTCAAAATATATGAAGATAAAGATCAGTGCGAAAAAGCACCGAAATTACAATTGTTAATGGAATTTAATTGTTGATTAATCATTGTTGTGAATCATAAAATCTTGCAACGACCTAATTTTCCATCAACTAGATGGCTATAAAATGGAAAAGATTGTTGTAAACATGATTTTAGGGATTAAACATTGCAGCAAGGCCTAGACATGATACAGTAAAAAATTTTTGACTTACCGATAAATATCCACTTATTCCTCCTACAACTGGACCTTGGTCTGTTATTTTCTGTTAAAACTATCTCTTCTGTGATGCTTACCATTCGTACCATCTAAACGACCATCAAACAAATTCATGTTTGGTGCTGAAGTTATAAATTTAAAAATAATGAATGGCATACTAATTCTTCTAATAGTAGATAAGACTTTTCATCTTTAATCTATCCAAATTTTCTGGACGTGCAAAATTTTTGTAAAGCAAACAAGGCCAGTATTGCAAACTTCCTTAATAAACTGAGATACAGCAAAAGTTTTAAGACTTACCGATAAACATCCACTTCTTCTACTTCCTCCTCCAATTGGACCTTGTTCTGTTATTTTCTGTTAAATTATTTCTTCTGTGATGCAAATACTGACCATTCGTACCATCTAAACGGCCATCAAACTAATTCATGCTTGGTGCTGAAGTTATGAATTTAAAAAGAAATGAATGGCATACCAATTCTTCTAATCGTAGATAAAACTTTTCATCTTTAATCTATCCAAATTTTTTGGACGTGCAAAATTTTTGTAAAGCAAACAAGGCCAGTATTGCAAACTTCCTTCATAAACTAGGAATGATACAGCAAAAGTTTTAAGACTTACCGATGAACATCCACTTCTTCTACTCCCTCCTCCAACTGGACATTGTTCTGTTATCTTCTGTTAAAACTATCTCTTCTGTGATGCAAATGCTTACCATTCGTACCATCTAAACGACCATCAAACAACGTCATGTTTGGTGCTGAAGTTATGAATTTAACAAAAAATGAATGGCATACCAATTCTTCTAATAGTAGATAAAACTTTTCATCTTTAATCTATCCAAATTTTTTGGACGTGCAAAATTTTTATAAAGCAAACAAGGCCAGTATTGCAAACTTCCTTAATAAACTAGGAATGATACAGCAAAAGTTTTAAGACTTACCGATGAACATCCACCTCTTCTACTCCCTCCTCCAACTGGACATTGTTCTGTTATCTTCTGTTAAAACTATCTCTTCTGTGATGTCAATGCTTACCATTTGTACCATCTAAACGACCATCAAACAAATTCACGTAACCTCACTTGTCGGTGCAAACTATTAAACCTATTGTGAGCTATTATAAACATAAACTGACAAGAAATACAAAATTTTAAGATAAAATCGAGCTAAGGCGGTGATGTAACAGTATTAACAACGTAATCAAGTTTGGTAAAGTAACGTTCTAATCAGTTAATCCAAATTTTTTGGACGTTCTTTTAATTCAACTGTGCAAATTTTTAGGAAAGCAAATTGCCGATAATCCATCGCGAGTCTTCTCGTACAATATGCACATACATCAACAGTATTGAGGTATGTATTATTTATTGTGTGTCAGAATATTTCATTTTTAAACATACAGAATGCGTACAACGCATTTTCCATCCATCTTTCTCGGTAAGTTCATGCAAAACTTGAAGAGCCGTCACCGCCAGTCTTTTTCTATTATTTTTGGAGAAGAAAAGATGTAGAAGAAGAAGAAGAAAAACTTGACTTTGGTGGCAAGTTAGCGGGTGAACACGTGTCACAAAGACGTCCCGCCGCGTACTTACACATACACATACCAACACATAGACAGAAAGAGCTTCGGATCCTTCTCTAGATATTGTAGAAAACGTGCCTAGACTCAGTAACGAACATGAGACGTTATATTGCAAATCTCATTTGACAATAATTTATATGTAAATATATCCATGTTGTACGTGTTGCATTTCAAAAATTTTCGAATATCTAATATGTTTACGTTTTATACATATACATTATACATATACTTCTATTTCTTGTTCCCATTTTTTTTCTTCTTGTTGTTGTTCCTCTCTTATTATTCCCATTTTAGCATCTGTATAGTTGTGTATATGTTTTGTATTCTCTCAGCTGTTATACGCAAGTGTTAAATTATAAATCTTCCAAGGCAACTTAATAAGATTCTTTTCTTATACATATAACTTGAACGCGACACCAATCCAAATTTTCTTGCTATATCTAAGCGTCTCTCAGCCCTTATTTCAGCCATTCTACAATAAATTCATAATTGAGAACAAAAACAACACTCTCTAAAAAGAAATACCTAACACATTTAAATCTCAAATGGTGAATATTTACAACGAAAAGTGCTCTCAGTGGAGCTTTCTCTTTGAACGATACGGTCAATTAGTCAGTGTAATTTATCGAATTTAAACTGGATTGTAATTTTGAAAAAATAATGTCAAACAACACAAAAAAGTAGTAATTATTTTTAGAGGCTCACAATAACTTTGCGAAAGATCGAAAATTTGTGCGACAAAAGCCAATGAGACATTATTTGAGCTACTCAAACATCGCTTTAAATAAACTATTGCAGTCTATGTGTTCCATCTACGACGATCATACATATCTGAGTCTTTTTTTTAATAAAATAATACTGTTGTACAAAGATAATTTGTCGGTTAACTACAACCCTGTTGGTCGTCGATTAAAATTAGTTTATAATTTTAAAACAGTATCACTAAAAATTCATGAATTTTATATTAAATGTAAATATATTCAAAATTATAACACTATGATGATGTGAATAAATCCTATATTCGTATTAACAAAGCTTTTATAAATAATAAATGCGAAAATTATCATGATCGATAAACTAACCAATATAAATTAGATTCGTTCATTGACCAAAGCCAAAATAATACCCTTCACTGTCAACTATATTTTATTCATATCACCAAATAAACTGACATGAAGAGTATGCGATTAAAATTGAACAAAACTAAATTTATCAATATATTTATGTACTGAAATTGAAGAGGGTTAATACAATGGATTAGTTTAATTATTTATTAAATTTACTGAAATAATGATGCACAACAAAACGTTACATTTAGTTCATTATTCTCGTATTATTGTTATCACGATTATTATCGAGTAAATTTGTTGTAAGTACTTGTAAAATACTCGAATAGAATATACAAAATCTACTACAACGAGAATTGATGATTCTCTCATGAATTCGCATCAATTGAAATAATCACTTTAAAAAATTGTGTGTATTTTCAATCAAACGGCTGGTTTTCGTTTATAGTTCACACTGTTATTAGAAGGATTCGAGTGCTTTTTGTTTAGATTTACCTGCCTGAAGAATCGTCCTTTCTGAAACGAAATTTCATAGGGTACAAGGAAAATACTAAATTCGCCTTGTGTATATATCGCCGAACAAAGAAACTGGAATTTATGGGCTGGTTGTGTTTTCAATTTAAACATATGAGAGGAAGTTTTTGATACACAATTTTTTGATTATACTGTTCCTTTATTTGTTCTGTATTCTTCCCTCTTAAACTCTAGGGAGATTGTGAAAGTGTATATGTATTTATAATAAGTTTGTTTTTCGTTTAGTTATTTTGCCACGTTTGTATGTATGTATTTAATATGATTTCAAGTATTCCCGAATATTCTACTTTTTCAACAACTTAAATTTTACGTACGGCTACATATAAATAAAAATTGTAAAATTTTACCAAAAGTTGTAAATTCTTCTTTCTTATTCGTTTTTATGTATTTGTGTATATACAATAAACGACACAAAATAGAGACATGACGGAGAGAATGTATATTTTCACTTTTATTTTTCCACTTTCTAGAGAACGAGCTTCACACATAATGGCAAACAAAAAGATATGTTTGTTCATACTGAGAGAGAAACATGGAAAACCGTTTAGTCAAGTCTCAAATGAACGTCGTATAAAGTCCGAATGAAATTGCAGTTTTGACTCAATAGACCTGTTGTATGTCTTCTACAATGTTGGCGTTTTCTTTTCTTTCCGTTTATTTTTTTTTGTTTTTCGTTTAAATAAAAGGAAAAAGCAAAGTAAAATGTACCAAGAAACTTTATTACATTGTTAATTCTACAGCAAAGAGGGTTTTTTGATAAAGAAAAGTGAACTTTGGTAATAAATTGATTAAATGTTCACAAGATGCCTGTTTAAATTTATACTAGCAACATTAAATTATAATTAGGACATTTCGTCACGTTCCTAATAGGACGACGGTAAATAGATGGGCTTATATCGTGTCTAACTATCATTAAATTTAACAATACAAAAAAGCATTCTTTTGAAACTTATAATTTTCACAAGTATGAATTAAATATTATAAATACAAGACTTGATCATTTTCTATTATATTCTATCGTTTTTGTAATGTACTATTGGAGTTTAGGGACTGCATTGAAACTGCAGTACCTGCAACAATAAGCATGCAATAAAGACTGCAAATGAGTGACATTAACTCACGCAATCCGGCGACGGCCCGGCACGGCGCCCCGACGGCTGGCGTCCTTATGGCTGTTTCCAACGCTCGTACACCAACACACACACACAAATAGAGTGCAATATATATATATAATATACACCCTCTCATAAGACGGGTTAGACTACTTTTAAGCTGAACTTGGAAAAGGTCAACGAGAAATACATTGTACAATGGCGAGACTCTATTATTTATAGCGGACAACTAACAACAAACTTAATAAAATTGGGTAAGATCTAACAAATTAGGGTTTTTATGATTAATTTGTCAACCAAAAGAGAGACTAGTATATAAAAATTTTGAATTACTTTGCTAGTTTTTTATTAGACTGGAATTACCATGATAATAAGAATCTCAACTTGCTAGCTTAACCAACAGATTGTTTTAATTTCTGTTCTTTTTTCTCATCTACTACAAGTTAGAACATAATTTGTATTTGTGGAAAAATGTAAATTTCCCGCTATTCAACTTTAATGCCATATAGTATACGTTTATTCTACATATATATATATATATATATATATATATATATATGGGTATATTGTAGTTATTTTGTGAATAAATAATAATTGTTTGGTTTGAAATAAAGCCACAATGTTAGAAGTTTGACATTGTAATAAAGCATTTGTGGAACAGGAATAATGTGATGTTACTCAAGCATAGTCCAGTTCAGCTGATTGTGCAAAACCGAAACTATTTATTACATCGCTGCAGTCCAGTTGGTCCCGTTTCTATCAGGAATAGAACCCTATCCCTATCTATACATATATACCTACTATCTCTATTGTATTATCCCAACAATTGTCCAGACTACTAATAGATAATTGCATTCTATTTTCAGGATGTATTACAATATTTGCAAATGATGGATGTTAAGATGATTGAATTTTGTTAATATATGTAAAACAACGTTTGTCTTCATTATTTTTCTATTTCAGGTAAATATAAAATATTGAACAAAATCAACGTTGTTATCAGAATGTTAGAAGCTAGATGGAAAGTCAGCTGGTGTACATAAATTTGAATCAAGCGAGAAATTGATGTCAAGTTTTTTATTAAAATTTACAACATATTATGTTGTAAAGAAGTCATTGATGAAAAAATTCAATTTATTGTTACTATTTGAATGAAGCCAAACAAAAAAAAAATAAAACAGACGCTCTCCCACTAGAATAAGGTTTCTTGGTATTTTGCAACTAGACAGCAAACAAGCAATTTTTGGTAGAATGATCTTTTCCTCTTGATTCGTATTAACCTCCTCCTCTGTACCCGTATATATATATGTGCTACTGTTTTTCCTTATATTTTTGGACGAAATAACACGACAAGCTGTATAGCAACTAAATAAACTGAAATCTCTCGAGGTCGGTATGAGTGTGTGTGTGTATGAAAAAAGCTGAAAAAGTATACATATATAGAGGAATGAAAAGGAGACATTGAGCAGATATTCATAGAACTGAAAGTAACCTGGAAATGTAACCCAACGGGATGCGTCTTCATTCGATTGAGTTCCCATAGGAATCGAACATGGCCTTTTTGCAAGCTATTGCTATATGTAAATGCTGGTAGGACGTGAAACGATGGTAGTAGGCTGAAGAGAATTTAAAGAAATAACTATACAATCAAATCTATTAGTGAAATGATACATTTAATGTTAATGTTAAAACTAATTCGATTAGAATTTCTAATCGAAAGATAAGAGAATGTTGCGTTCTTTTTAAATTTAAATACATCTATTTGTGGAATTTGCACACACAAACAATCTGATAATTTTACATGAAACTTGTAAAAGACAAATGTTTTGTGTCCAAATAGCACGAAAAACAATATACTTGAATTGCATGTGTGAATGCAGTAGACTACTACAGTTTCTTGTAGTTTGCGTGCATATTGTCCGTTTGTCGATTATAAAATTCATTTTGGATTGCAACTGCAACGAAACGACCTAGTGGCGTCATATATGCCTCCGCGTCAAAAATGCTCTAAACGATGGTGGCGCCGAGAGTGGCGGCGTCGGTAGTGGCAACGGCGGCAATAGTAACAGCAATGCAGTCTGTACTATATACCCATTTTAATATTTCAAGGGTCGGTTAGTAAATGTTTTTGGAACAAATTTATGGGATACATATATACTGTGAGAATGCTTTGACCAATGACGAAACCCTCAGGGATGGACGAAAAACATACCTGATAAATTTATCAAACCAATTTACATTGCTAGTGAATATATA
This sequence comes from Mylabris sibirica, assembly GCA_039776855.1. Taxonomy (NCBI): domain Eukaryota; kingdom Metazoa; phylum Arthropoda; class Insecta; order Coleoptera; family Meloidae; genus Mylabris; species Mylabris sibirica. The sequence continues at coordinate 10,501,649 of CM077839.1, forward strand.
GATAGACAACGAGTGCATTCATTGCATAGCATAAAACGTCTTATCAAATGAATTCAATATTGTAAACAAGCCTAAAAATTGTTTACAAGCGAAACATCTTTGAAATAATCGTGCTGTTAATAATAGAGCTAACATTTTTAAATATACGTAGAAGGGTTGAAATGACTCATTGTACATAATTGTCGATAATAAAATATGTGGGGAATATAGTTTGCATGCACAATTTCAATTTCCATTCGGTATTATAGACAGAAAGTATAGATACGGAAAATAGTAGCGCCCCTTTACGAATATCTTATTGCATGTTTACAACTATGGCTAATAAAATATTGATGTGTACATCTTTGGTATAATAGCCGTCGTATAAGTGTGGCTAATTTAATTCGAATTAAAATCCATTACGTTATTAAATTTTATTCAAGCGCAAATTAAAATCGGAAAAAAATACCCATTGTGATTGTGTTGTAAACGCCCGAGATGGATCGGCAGGAAAATTAGAAAGCGCACATAGAAGAACGACAGAGATGAATCACAAACTCATTAAATGGAAATTTAAATATTAACAGGAAAATGCTATTATTTCGATAACATTTAGATAGAGGTGGAGATTACGATTTGCACGGAATACGACCGCTTGAACTTTTTCACATTTCAGACTAGATTTCAAAATATGATATTTAATTAGAAATATTATCACGAAAAGATGTTTGAAAAGAACATATTTTTGAACAAGTTTCTTCACTCTCTACTATTTCTACAGCGTTAATATTTCTTTAGTTGAAAATTAAAATTTTCATCAAAAACTTTTCTTCTACAATAAATTCAATTTTCCAATATCCATAATAAAAGTAAATAATATGGAGTATTCTTCGTCGTTGAAACCGTTGTTGTAGCAACTTTTATATCATCGTTGAAAATAGTAGTTTTCTATTGTTGTTGCTATTGTTGGGGCTTTATTTGAGTACAAAGTATCAGCTATATTCACATATTTCGATTAAAATACTTGCCAGAGTAGAAACTTTAGTGGATGTAAACAAAATTATTACAATAGTTGTATGAAAATTAGATTTTATGTTGATATTTATAAATACAGATTATCATCTGTATGTATTTTAAAATTCGATTGAACCATTCCAATAATGAATACAAATTGAGCTAGTACAACAATAAAAATTAAATTCGGGTTAGTTTAAATGTATTTTATCAAGCCACTATCCTCTGGCATGTTCCTGGTTTAAATAAAGATGTACGTGCAGTTGCCAGTAGGAAAGCTCCATCGTTGTAAATGTGCACTAGAAGAAGAACAAGAAATCGAATAAGAAAGACGAAAAGGATGAGGAAGAATAAGAGGTGGTGGAGAAGCGAAGGAAATGTGTACGTGATAGGAACAATTCTGAGCATTTATTGCTTTCTAGAACGTACTGAATTAAACTGTTTTACAATAAAAGATGACAAATGTTGGATCATTTCCCAAATAATCATCTGGAAAATTAACAAATCCTGTTGTATTTTATTAATAAAGTTGATATTGAGAGAATCTCGCTTTTTTTGAATTCCTTCAAAAGTAATGAAACTGTTGGAATTGTGCTGGCAGCAAAGGGAATTTTTACCGACTCTGACACACAAATCTGACAGTCTCAGTTGTAACTTGTAGTCGGTAGTTTCCTTTCCCTGAGGACATTACTAGAAAAATCGACTAAATGAAGATTACATTCTATGAAACTGTCGTTTAATTGAAACTCACAAGAATTTTATTTTCTTCAAGTCCAGCTAGTTTATTAGAATTGCAACTTTATGATAGAATGAATCGTTCACCTTGATGGGGGCTAAAAGTGGTTCGTCTCTTTGAAATTTAATTGTGTAATTGCTTATGTTGAGATATTCATTCTTGTTTGGTATCGGGCGCGAAAATGGTTCTTTCAAATCAAATTTCTGCAATTTAAATTACACACATGATCAGCAATTGATTGAAAATTCAATCGTGCGTCTTTTCGAGAACACATGTCTCTGACAGGATGATTTTCTTGAATTTTCCTATGCATGTTAAGGATATCTCTTCTACTTTTTACATACACAAGCGTGTATAATCTACCTTTTAGTACAATAGTAGAGAAATTGAACAAGTCATTTTCCACATCTACGGACACGTAGAATGAACATCCAAACTAGAAATTTTACAAACTTATTTTGTTCAACCATTATTTTATACAAGACAATAAGTCTTTCATTTATACAGTTCAGAATTGTTGAAATAGATAACTTGACATGAGAAAAATGCCTGTTTATTGAGTAGGGCAAAATAATCTGTAATTCGTACACGTTCTTCAAGTCGCGTCGTCACCATCACCACCGCCACCAATACTCTCGTGTCTTTATTGAAGGCTTTTCCCCTATCGTCTATAGTTTTTCTTCCTTTTCTTTTGACTCTTGTACCCTTAAACATTTTTCACATTTTCCGTTGCTTCGAACATTTTACGTATTCAGCAGAAATGATACAGAGAAATTGGCTTTACGTATGTGTTGTATTTTCTTTATTTTTTAACGTGCCCCAACTTTTAAATTTCCAACATTTCTAACTCTACAATATATTGCATATTTTACAATTTATATACATATATCTAAAGTTTTATTTTATTTATCTCTATGGATGAATTGATTTATTCATTATTTATATATAATCGCTTCTATTCTGCTGAATCTTTTGTTTTTGATGCAATTTCCAGCTATTCTATAAAAGCATAAAGTTGGATTACATTCTGATTCGAAAGTTCAATTGAATTTCGGCTTTTATCGTAAATATTAAAGGCACTTTTAAAGTCGCCCTGACGGCAACAATTGGATTTTCGTCGAAATGTAAATAAATATACAAAATTCAACAATAGATCCTCTATATGACAACCGGTGAATTTTATAAAGTTGAGCACTAACAGTACTTTAACAAGTATTCATAGGTTAACCGCATCAATGAGCTATTGATTTAAGCTGTTACCCCTAAAATGACCCTATCCATGCTCTATCGTAATCGTTCCAATTAAAGCATTTCTACTAAACTGTTTAATCTCTTGATTTGGAATTGTTTATTAATTGAAATTGTTATTTTACAAACTTTAAAGGATCTTTCAGACTTGTTGATATCTAAACGGAATTCATTATGATAACTGTTGTTGTTGTTGTTGTTTAGTTTTCCACAGAGGAAGAGAAACTTTACCGTCTTTATCTAATTACATAAGCCATTCCTTGTAGGAGCATTGGTCTCTTTTATACAACATTGTAGCTTTGAGTCTGGACTTTATACGAACGAACAAGATTACCTCTTTCCGATGTCAACACAGTTACGAACAAATACGTGACATTGTGTAGTTCAACTGATGTACGACAAGATACTAAAATTACTTTTAGTTTAATTTCAGTGTTGGAAAAGATATTACATCGTGATGGTGAATTGTTGTCTAGAAATTTCCAACAGTATAATTTCAACAATCCTTATCAAAAGTGTTTGTTTTCATTATACAATAATAAGGCGAGTCAGCAAACGAGAGAAGGTAACAAAAAAAAGGGAATTATTTTAGATTACATCAACGTTCGATAAATCCTTCAAAAGCCAATACATTAAAATAAAATGTAATTTTCGCTTCAATGAATAAGTATATTATATGGGTAGTAGTATCAAGGAAAAAGGTATCAAGATGGAATACTGAAGAAGCTTCGGACAAAAAGCTGTGCACGTTCTTGCAGGATTTACTTTTATAGAACAACTAACAGGCCTCGCTACGAACCTGAGACTCTTGTCGAATACTGAACAACTTGCTTTAATGGAAATATACATGAGGATATAAAGAGTCGAGCAGAGGTCGCGTCAATTTACAAATCACTTTGGGCCCAAATTAGATCACGCGACCATATTACCAACTTTTACGGCATCGCCCCAAACTTTTACCACTTTTCACGTATAACACTCTTACTCTTTATTAATATGGATGGGAAAGACGGCAAAGGCTATATATACTAGCCTATACTCCAAAAAAATTATAATTTGTTGTTTTTACCTTTCAGATAGAATCGTGTACTGATCATAACACAAGGCAAGACTCGATGGGGTGCTTTTTTATATAAACTTTGAAGTTTGAACATCTCCAGATGGAGATCTCACACTTGTTGATAATTGGAATATTCATAGAGCACGTAGGATCTGGTCCCAATTAGATTGCCATTAGAATTTGTGTACGGTCACTTAATAACAGATCTCATACTAAGTTTTAGGTTGAATTTCCCAACAAGCAAGTCTAATTGGGAATTTTATCAAGGCGAATTCCCACACACAATGGAAACTTTAAATGTCTTCTATTTGAACTGACTTTCTGTATTTCACGTTCTGTAAATCGGTGTATTTATATTTGAACAAGTTGTTGTTTGATATTTAAACAATTTTAGCTTCTTCTTTATAGAAAGAAACTACAAAGTTTTAAAACAAAAGGATTTTATAACAAAGAGAATATCCTCAATGTTGCTTAAATACCCTTCTCGTTTGATTATTCGTCTATTTCGATTTTTATATTCGATAAATTGAGACGAGTTGAATTACTGATAATTTTATTTTTAGGCGTAAGACACTTTAAAATTTTGGAAATTTGATAACAAAAATGAATATTTTGATAAAAATACTTATCGATAAATTTAACTTGTTGTAATGAATTAAATTGAAAGTGCTTCAAAGTGATTAAAATCTACGATGACTTCTTTATTGCAACTACACCTTCTTTAATGAGATCATTCGAAAATTAACAACTCAATAATGTTGTTTTACATTTACTAACTTTACTATCGTTAAAAGTTTATTTTAATAGATCCCATAATAGTTAAGCATGGTTCTTAAATAATTTAAGATATTATTAGATAATTATGTTTATTTTAATTAATTTACAGACACGTTTATTTAATCAATTATTAGTACTGTTTTTCAATCCAAGTGGATTATAAAGCCATGGATATACAGCAGGACATGGTACACATGATTTCATATACCTTTCTTGCTGGTCAGCATTTGATAATTTACAATTAACTGGATTACACTCAGCATCACGATCTAAATCTTTCGTTTTATAATTCTGATAATCTACTGGATTCTTCATCCAATCTATTATTTCAGATTGTGACACAATAAATACATCTTTTAATTCGGCTACTTTATCTAAAAATCGGGAGAGACCATCAAAACTGTTTTTAATTGAGGAGAACCAGTAGGTATCGACACGTAAATTAAGAGGTGCCCGATTCGAATTGCGTACATTATTCAATTGATCCAATAGCCAATTAGCAATATCTTCAGCCGATCCGCTAGAATTATTAAAAGTATATAAAATATAATTAAATTAATAAAGTATACTTACTCAACTTCACAAGTAGCTAGTGAATTACATTCGGAACTATTACCAACAATATCCGTAATTGGTAGAATCCAGAAACCTGGATGTGATTCAACTGGACATTTAATAGTCACTGTACAATCTTGTGTTGATTTGTAATCAAGTGTGTATGGGAATAGATGTTTTGTACTTAATGTTGGCCAAGAATTGTCGTAAATTAGATCGGCTTTTATTAGGGCATTTATTGTAACATCACCTTCAATTTGTAATTGTGGTGTACGTGCACCGATAATATCTTCTTTTGGGATATTAGCGAAATTAGCAATGATTGTTTTTTGATCACCAAATTCATGTTCTAACACATCTAATGATGCATTTCTCCAATATGATTGTAATACATTTTTACTAATTAATAAAGATAATTAATTTGATTGATTTCGGTTATTTTTAAAACAACTTACGTTACTGAATGGACACCAATTTCCATACCTTGAAGATAAAGTTCTTGGACTTTTTCATAATCTGTGTATTCATGTGGTACAAAGAATGTTGCAGTAATTGGATTACCATCTGGATTGACGCGATCATACAATAATTTACTCCAGTAATCATCAACATATGAGGCTACAATGGCTTCGTTGAAAGTTAATGCAAGAAACTGTGAAATTTTCGATTGATTATTATAAGGATATTTCAGTTAAATTCAGTATGGTACCTGTGGAGAAACGCCATCACTTAGTGGATTTTTGGTTGATGAACATCTACAATTGTCCTTAATTTGACACTTATCAGCTGAACATTTGGCAGCTGTGTCTTCAACAGGAATTGCTAATGTTAGAGATATACACAATACAAACAATACAATTGATTTCATTTTATTGTTTTAAAATAATCGAAAATAACTGTTATAATTGAACTTCGTCAATTATTAGAGGTTTTTATATATAAACGATTGCATTCAATCTAATTGTAAAATTAAAAATAGCAATAGATAAGAACTGATAATCAAATGATATCATAATTTGTGTTTTCAGGGAAAATATGATTAAGAAAAAATTAAGCAATAGAGATACACTTAAGTGATAATTTGAAATAAACAAGCCATTAAGTTATCAACAATTTTTTACTAATTGCAACATGCTTTCAGTTATTTCGTTTATGAAGTGTTGCTTTTTTTGAATTTAGATTTTATTCTCTAGACTATAGACGATTAGTTCAGTAACTTGAGGAATTTAAAAAAAATTGATTTATTGGAAGGACAAGATTGATCATTAATTATTTTAAATAAAGTTGAAGATTATGCCTTGTATGATAAGAATTGTGGCCAATTTTCCTTATACTAAAATTTGAGAATTATTTTAATGATACGTGTAATCAATATTTGATATTGTAGTATTATTGTCGCTACGGATTGAGAAATCTAGTCTAATTCGAATCTTTTAATACTTTTCAGTTTTCAATACAGTTTTACAGGATAACTACTTCTTAAACAGTTTAATCAAGAGCAGGCCATCGAAATCGGCTAGAAAGAACAAAATATTCAATTTTTATTTTCTAGAATACAGTCCTTAAAGATGTAACAGAAGTGTCATAGCAGAAACAGAATCATAAACAGATTTCTTGGAATTTATTATAACGGAAACAGAACAGACACGGAAACGGAAACAGAAACTAAAAAAGTTAAAAAAATGAACTAACAGGTTTGTTACAATGTAATACGAATACAGTGATAATTTTTTTTTATTCATTGAAATCGAAAAGTTTACTAAATCTTGTAAATATGAAACGTTGTACATAATAATAACTACAACATAAACAATAGACTTGTAATTTTCCCGAATATTGATATTTTTTACTAATAGTTTTTCTCTAATGCAAATGTTGAAAATTTTCGTTATATCCGTTTAAAAAAATGCGGAAACAGAATCGGAAACAGAACTCCAAAATCATGCGAAGTTTCCGCAGTTGCGGAATCAGAAACAGAGATCTGTAACATCACTAAGTCTTAGCTATTTAGAAATTGTGTGATTTACAATGAAATCTTATATTTATAATAAGAAAATGAATTACACATAAATGTTGCTTTAATTCTGTATTGCTCGTGATTTTTATTTGTTGTAAATTGTCACAATTGGCTAAAAGTTGCATTTATTTTAGAAACCAGTCTACAATCATGCAGTTCTACTAATAAAAATGCATTTTTTTAAATACCAATCATGAAATTTTAGTTTGGAGGGTTGTGAAGCTATTGCTTTCCAATATCATATGAGTTCGGACGGCATTGAGTTGTACCTATTCATAAAATACTAGGCCAAATTCTCTAAATAATCAATCATTGGAAATATTCCAACATCAATATTCGCAATAGGGCTACCGATTAAAGCCAGGTGTTTCCACCGGCGGTTCTTTATTAATCTTCCCAATAATTAATTGGTGCGTCAATTAAAAAAAAATGACTGATTACCAAAAAATATAGTGTATCTTCAACGACATTGCCAAGGCTAGAGGATGTCACTAATGTTTTACAATAGAAACGTCTATTTACAACAAAAAAAATAATAATAAATCGATTAATTCTCCTATCATCTTGTATTATATAACAGCAGCTTTACAAATAATTGCGAAATTCGTTTTTTGATTAGAATTAGATTATAATTTCTAAAAAGGATTAAGGAAATGGACGATTAAGATAAGCATTAGAAATTATTTACAACCTCCTAGTACTCAAGATAAAACCGACCGGATATTGTGCTAAAAATTACGCATTTTCTTTAGTTCACCATATTATTTCCGATTTATAATTTCGAAAAAAATTGACTACTTTGGCTGCGATTTTCTCGTAAAGGATAAAGAAAATTGAGAGGCGACGTACACATTTGACTTTGCTCTATTTATTCATGCAAATTTTATTTTATCTTATTGACGATAGAAGAAGATATATGATTCGACTTGACACTACCGTTTGAGGCCAAAAGTCGTGGTTTTTCCGGATTTTTGGCAAATCTAACCACTTCTTCACTAAAAATCTTACATTGCCGTATGTAGAATAATATTTGTCATCGAATAAGAGATCGCCCACCTCAATAGTTCTTACCGTTTTCAAGTTATATTGGCGCAACTTTTCTCGTATGGAATTTCTATATAATTTCAGTCGCCTATTTAACAATAGCCATAATGGTCGGTATTTTGAACCGCTTATTCTGTAATTCTTTATTATTGTATTTACTTTGACCTATGTCAAGAGAATTATTGTTTGGTTATTTGTGTAATTAATGATTGAAAATGAGACTAAAGGCAGTCTCTCTTATTGTATTTTCTGTTTATTCGACAATAATGTTGACGCCAGAACTTATAAATTTCATCCAGCTTAGTCCAGACGATTTTTTGTGACATCACCCTAAATGGCTGATTATAATCTAGGAGACTTTCACAATAATCTAGAAGACAAGACAAGAATTCTGTAGACAAAATAGAAGACGGATCAACAATGGAAAGATTCTCACAATCAGAGTAGAAGGCGTACGTAATTATAAAACAATAAATTAACAAAAACAAATTGAACAGCTGAATGTGGAACAATTTGTGTTATACTAATATCTAAAATTATCAAAAGTTAATTAGAGTTGAATCAACTTTATAATTAGAGTTTTGTATTCTTTGTTATATTACTTCTCTTTAAATGGTTTGTAAAACTAATAAATTTCATTCGATGATTCTGATAAGTATCGAAACAATTTCCCAGTTAATGGAAATTCAAAATATTGTTAGTAATTGGGAATTTAGCGTTCATTCATATTCTGTATATAGGAGCCGTTAAAAGATTGTATCTCTGTCACAATTTATTCGTTATAATTTTTCCGTTACATTCAACATTTTGATTGGTTCAATTCGTTGTTTTTTACATAAAACGATGCGTTTATTGTGTCGGTATAAACAAATAGTGTGTGTGTACCATACAGATTTGTTAAAGTAATCATATTGGGTTTTATTCAAAACGTTCTTTTTTTTGTAGCTAAATAGACTAAAACGTCCCCTGATTTGACATGAAAAACGTATAAACGTATAGAGCCAACAGTGGTTGTCAAACAGTCATTAACAGACGGCTGTTTTGTCTTTCTCTATTTTCCCATATCCTCTATATGGAAATGGGGTAATAATGTTGAGTTGTATGAATTTTGTGCCTATATAAAAATAAAAGCCAAGCACCCGACCAAAGGGCCGATTAAAATTAAAATACAACGATAAAGACGCGTATGTCGTTAATGTCGCCATGATAATTGTATAATATCTCATTTTGGGTTGTTGTAATGGTACAGGGGGGGTGTTTTACAATTGTACGATGATACTAAAAGACATGGCGGGGATGGCTTTATATTGCGGTTGCAGAAATGGCAGTAACATAAGTTCTCAGCGGGCCTCGGATACTGGGAAACAGACTGCATGAATTGGGGACCATTTCGATGCAAATGAATGTGTCACGGAGCGTCACCGACGCTATCAAACCCTGTTATAAGCAACTACCCCTCTCTCAATACCCGCAATACACACACGCAAACACGGATACAGAAGAGAATACAGGATAGGTATAAATATATAAATGAAATGTTTTAGAAGATGACGCCAGAGGTCGCACACAGTTGGAAACACATTCGAACAATATAATTGCTGTTCTGTTGTTCCACACTACTACTGTTGTTCCCTAATATTCCCCCGGATTTTCGTACATTGGGGAGTGATAAGGATCAACCCTTACAGATCGCAACTTATGAACCAAAAATATTGTATGGTGCGAACAAGGCAACAATAATCTGTACATGTAATTAGAATAAATTTACATTGAATGTGCACGTTTCCTGTGTTTTTGCCAGTTCTGTTTTCCAAAAAATGAAACGGTGAAAAACGTATAAGTTTATCGATAAGCCGCTATTGATTAAACTAATCCTTTTATCATAAACCAAATATTTATTAGAATTCAAAACCTTTTTGATGCTAGAAAGTGCTTTGATAAAACAATTATCATTTTTAGTATCAGCCACAATCGTCACACATGTCGATTTTTTACTATTCTTGTATAGAAAAGCCATTACAATTGAATTGGATCCTTTTTAACTAACATAATTACAAGTCTTTCTTCTTTAATTAAGGGTTAATAATACAGACCTCCTATATCCAGAGTCGGCGCTATATTTTGCGAGGCCGTGTGCATAGTAACGTAGAGGGAGCTTCTCTCATATGGAATATACATAGAAAAAGTTTGATTTGATTTTATTGAATTATTTGTTGATTTCAAGAGTCTACAATAGAGGAAGTCCTTTTAGTGCTCAAAAATACAGGACTACTGCGACCTCAAATCTAGATTATAGTGGAAAGAATTAAGGTCTTAAGCTTTATAAAAGTGCCTCAGTTTCCTCTGTATATTTTGTAGAAAAATCCTTTGAAAAACTAGTGCAAAGATGAGAATGTGGCTCAAAAATCAATCAATTTTTTTGTTTTCAACGCGATTTAAAACTGGAATTCACTGAAGATTCATGGGTTAAGCCAAAAAAAAACCTAAAATTTAGATTAGAGAACAAGAAGTTGGCTTTAAAGTGACCTTTTTTATAATTCAATATAAACTGGGCACCAAATTTAATTTGGACATCGATCGAAAATTACTTCTAAAAAGGCACAAGTATTTTGGCCACCAAAGATATGATTTTGGCTGCTTGAGAAATAGGGTACGATATTCCTATGTGTAATTTGGGTGAGATTTTTCTAATCGAGATTCTATAAAGATTGTCCGAAACGAGGCGAAATTTAATTACAAAGGTGGTTTTCGTTGAGCATATACTAATAAAATATTTGAAGAGAAGTACCTGTAACATTACATATCTTTTATCAAAAGGCAGGTTTGACCTGGTGCCCAGTTTACCTGTGCTCTGTTGGGTGCAAATTGCAAGCGGTGCCCACATTAGGTACACTGTTTCTAGGTAGCTTTGCCTCTTACATTTCAGGTAGAAGAATCCTTGATGCCCAAATTGCACAAAGGATCATCGGACCCTATTTCGCAAGCAGGTAAATGGTGCCCAGTTTACGCTCATTGATTCAATGGAAAATGCACCGAAATGTCGAGATTTTAACGCTAAAATAAACCAAATGTGTCACAACTTTGCATTTTTAGACTCAAGAACCAAGTTGAAGAGTTCAGTTTAAAAATTTACTAAACTTAACTAAATCTCTTAATTTTGACGATTCGATAATAAAACTTGTTAAAAATTATGATTTATGAGGACAAATCTTGATTGAAAGTAGAGTCCAAATCAAAATTCAACTAAAAGTATCTAAATAGATTTATTTTACAATTCACTTAGTGCCTTATTGCAATTACTTCTTAAAATCCAGACTTAGTCAATAATTGAGCTCTATGTAATCAATTAAAAGTCTCTAAGTTGTCTCCTGCACAGTTTATTTGCTAGCAAAATTTAATAAGAATTAAATACTTTATAGCAAAAGTATCTTATTTTTTGAACATATATTAAGTGGCATTATATTGAGTCGAAATTTTGGCATCCCTGTAAAGTGCCGCTTTTAGATAATGCTAATACAACACGAGAAAATGAGGTAGTCAAAAAGCACTTTTTTAGATTTGCTAGCATGTGGCCTACCGGGTATTTGCCCGGTTGCCCGACGACCCAGTACGTCACTGAATGTGATGCTTTAATTAAAATATCGATGTTTTTGTTGTAATATTATAAAACATTGCCGGACTAGATGATCAAAAAAGGCGACAAAATACAAGTTAATTTCATATGAGAAGCTGAATTTAAACGAAGAAACACTGGTATCCATTATAATGTTTGTCTAGAGATTATTAAACCACAATAGAGCACCTGCCTCTAAAAATTGAACTACATAACAAACTGTAATGTAAATTTGTAAACGTTTACGTTTACATATTTTCTTCAATTATCGTTCAATGAGCACAGACACATATAATGAAGCCGGTAGGTTGTAGGTGTACAGTTTCATAGTGCTGTATCAAATTAGTTTCAAAGATGTTATTCTTTTTTCTCTACAGATTTAACAATCCTTTGTTGTAGAGGAAATGGCAATTATGTTGGAAATATTGTTATGGATCATGTTTTACGTTACAACCATAGAAGGAATTTTATTAAGCGTAAAAGTACAAAGGTTCCAATGGCCGTACACTAAAATAATCGTAATAATCCTACCAAAAGAAAGGAAAAGAAGAGAAAAAAAAATAGCGAGAATAAGAACAGATATTATTAGAATGTTGGAGGAATAAAAGTAAAAATAATAAAATATCAACCAACGGATAAATAGACGACAAAACCGAAAACAATAAATAAATTAATACGAACGACCAGTAATATAAGTTAAATAACTTTGTTTTAGATTTGTGTTATTGTTAGCGGACTGAACAACTATTGGTAAATTTATATCACCTCTATTTTTTACGAGATTGTTATGCGATATGGAGCCATGAAGAAAACATGAGTCGCTGACTTTATCTTATGGAAGTTATGTAATTTTCCTTACACCACCACTATCAACGATGTGCTTTTATTAGAGAGCTTTCGTCTAGCACTCTCTATATTATTATATCAAACCTTTATAACAGTCTCTATACGGAAAATTATATAAAAACCAACCTGTTTTGATGGACCATACGAAATTACTACAAAGAATTTGTGAAATTTTTTCAAAAATACACCGACTATAAATTAACAAGAATCAAAAATAGGTGACAAGGTACAATTCAAAATATCAACATTAATAAAGCTGAAAAATAAATGAAGACTCCGTTGACAAATTGTTTTTTCAAAATGATAAATTAATTGGTTTTTTTTGCTTTTTTTCTTTTTTAAATTGTCAACATAATTTATTCACATTTGGCATAAATGCCTGGAGTTTGACAGAACAAAATGATCGATAATCCAACGAAATGCACAAATCATCTGGGAATAATGGGAAGAATCATAGAAACAGGTGACGAAGATAGATGGAATATACTTAAATCTGGTAGTGCGTTCTTCCACAGTTATAAAGTCACCAAAAACAGTGCGTTTATAGTCTTTCATAAGTTATTTTTTATACCAGGAGCAGGAGCAACTCGGGAATAATATTGTAAGACTGCAACACCTGATTTTCTCTCAAAACTTATTTGTAACATAAAATTTGTTGCTATGATAAACCAAAGATTTTGCCAAAATAGATTTGTTAATAAATGAGTCTCTCTCTATGGAAAATATTTCAACCTTGCAAGAAGACCCAAAAATTAATGGACTTAAGAGCGAGGAGGGGAGTTGACTTTTTCAAAATATTAAAGCTGTTTTCAAACAGCACTTATCACAGATTATCGCCTAGTGTAGGAGTTCTTTTGCAGAAGAAAAATTACTGTTGAGTTATCTTGCAACAAACATTTGAAAGCGCAATCTTATCGAATTTCGATTTTGATAATCGATAAATATTTTGACAAGGCTAAGCGGATTTCAACTCTATTTTCACCTCAATATGAGCGCAAAGCTGAATCTTTGATGGTTGCTGTGCTAAAAAGCGCATCAATGTGCAAAGAGAGTGTAGCCGTTTCCGGTGTCATATCAAAATTTGAGAAGATCTTCAGCTTTCAACAAGTAAATGAATTTGTTTATTTCTTATTTATAGATCAGCCGTGAATCGAAAACGTTTGAGAACCGCTTAAATCAGTTACTTATCCTTATAACAAAACGAGTACGTTGACTAAGTGTATTTTATATCTTTCACCATAACTTCAATATTAGTTTACAGGAGCAACATTGTTGTTCGATAATATGAAGTTTGTAATCACATCAATCATACTTGTCACCTGAAAGAAAATAGATTTTCAGACTCCTCCATGTCGGTAACATTTTTCAAGAATAAAGTACTGAATAACTATTTCATAGAAAATCAACTTAGGTTGTCGATAACGTTAGAATGTTAGAAAAACTCTTCTTTTTTTTGTTTAGATTTCAACCATTATAAGCTTTCAATAAACAAGATTATAATAATTTATCAGTAAGATATTCGGTTAGTATCAGTGAAATTCAATTTTGTCGTTTTTTAAAATGATTTTATTGATTTATTTTCACTTACAAAGTGGAAAAAATAGGTATCGTTGTTGATAATACGGGACGGACGTGAAACAGTAAAAATAAACGTGTTCATTAACGATATGTGTGCACTATGTTTAATTAAATTAGTTTCAATTAAAACAAGTCTCTCGCCTTTGGGAGAACACTATTAAACCCCCCACACACGTTCCGATAAATCTTAGGATCAGAACTGTACAGTTCTGATTTTGAGATTTTTTAGATCCGAACTGAATACACGTAACGATAAATCGGGAAGATAAATCCTTTCGATTTTTTGGACCTCGCCGGATTCGCGTTTACACTGAAATCTAGAGTGTTTGCCACCCGTGTCGTTCAGTTCTCACCAATCAGCGGTAAAAAATGGTCGCATTGAACGATAGTTTGGCTCTTATCGGTTTATTATATTATTAATTTTTTTAATAACATGATTTTTTGTAACATGATTTTAGGTCCATATTTTCTCACCACTTCACTTAAACGTGTATATGCACTTCCTCTTTTAATTTTGTTGTGGTAATGTTTATATTTAACCTGTCTAAGGCATGGTTCCCAGAATCATAAGCCCTACACACACGCTTCGATAAATCTTAAGAACAGAACTGTACAGTTCTGATCTTAAGATTTATCGAAGCGTGTGTAGGGGGCTATAGACGGTGAGATCTCAGAGATTTTCCTCATAGCGCCACACGCACGCCACGATTTGATCTCTACGATTTAATCGTGAGATGAAATTCAATCATTTTTCGCGTGCAGTTTTCGCTCACACATGCTTCGATAAATCTTAAGATCAGTACAGTACAGTTCTGACCTTAAGATTTATCGAAGCGTGTGTAGGGGGCTATAGACGGTGAGATCTCAGAGATTCTCCTCATAGCGCCACACGCACGCCACGATTTGATCTCTACGATTTAATCGTGAGATCAAATCTAATCATTTTTCGTGTGCAGTTTTCGCCCACACATGCTTTGATAAATCTTAAGATCAATACAGTATAGTTCTGACCTTAAGATTTATCGAAGCCTGTGTGGGGGACTTTAGAGATACAGCGGTAGAATAAGCTGCAAAAATCGAATAAGCTCGCGTCTTTTACGATTTTTCAGAAAAGCTATAGTCCAAGATGAGGAATCGAATGCGGTCTATCCGATTGCCGTATATTTTGAAAAAAGAAAATGAGAATTTATCGGTATTTTATAGAAAAATAATACAATTTAGCACCGTGTTTGCAGTACTATTTTTAAAGCCAATGAAACTGTGCTTTAATTATACTGTTCAGTTAGTTTAAATTGATCCTCAAATTACTTGATTTTACTGCCTCTAATATTTAATTATCTCGATCAATTTTCTTTATTCAGATCTTGGACGGATTTAGAAGGGTGATAAATGACAAATTTCCATAATAACTCTCCTAAAAGATGTCTATATTATAATTATTGAAGCTTCTACAAGGACTATTTTGAAAGTAGTAAGTCTATAATTGGAAAAAAGGGTCAAGATTTCTTCGTGTCGAGTCTGGTAGATTCGACTAGTCGTAGATTGCAATTCCTATTGTGAAAATATTTCATACGTTCATGTTTTGAGTTACAAGAATCCTCACGACAATCTGGAACAAAAGAAAAGACATTAAAATTTGAGAAGAAAAAGAACTATTGGTCACAGCGGCCGTAAAACCAAACAAGGATACAGTTTGTATGTCAATATATTAGACCGGTAAATGGATTATATGCTAAAATATTCTTAGACTATAATGTGTGTATGTGTATTATATTTTCAGTTTTTCTTGTCCCAATTCCGAGTTATATCAATAAAGTGACAAGAATCTTGTGCAGACGTATTTATAGCGTCTTCACTCTAAAGTCGCATTAAAATATTAAAAATGGTTATAAATGAAGTAGTTGCCAAGATAAAATTGAAACACATGTGTGCGGTAGTTTATGTGTTGGTTTAAAATGAGGCTAATTCAGTTCAGTAGCACATTTTATAAGTAAATTTAATTGCAAACGACTGTCTCGTTTATTTCGTTAATGCATGAAATTTGTTTTATTGAGACATCGTTACTATTATTAACATCTCTATAACATTTTAATCACTATAAAATTCTTATTAATTAAATGAAACCGAAGCGGAGAATGAATAAATATATGAAATACAATAAAAAAGGCGACAATTGTCCATCTGGTTAGTGGATTTCAGTTATTTAATTCAAATTCGTCGTCAGAATTCATGATTGGCGTTTTATTTACCCACTAACGTTTCATACTGTGCCAGTTGAAAAACTGACGCTTTTTTTCAGTTGATCCATCCAGTTCCATTATTTGATCAACTCTTTTAACAGTTGTTTTTCACCTTCTCTCCTATTCTATTTCATTCCATTTTCCGGCTTATATTTATAGATTTTTCTTGTAAATTCACAATATCGAAATCATCAACTTTAACATCACTCAATTGTCTGAGAAATATTAGAAAGATAAATCTATCGGTCGCTTGTTGGTAAAATGAAAATGCCATATCAATTTGTCATTAGACATCAACGTAATGATTCATCAAAACATTGGGTAGTAATGAATCATTTTGTAACCCTATACTGTCTGAACAATGTTAGAATTAAAACGATTTTTAGAGGGGTTGTTTGTTATAAGCTTTTTTACAAATTAAAATCATTCATTGTACATTTTTCTATTTTATATGATTTGAATTATAACATTTATAACAACAATACTTTATAAGTTTCTCGTAAAAATCACAGATGTTGTATATTATAAAAATTCAGTCAAGCACGAACTGAAAACTCAATAAGAATGGATTGAACACGACATAAATATTGTTATTGCAATGGTTGCACGCTAACGCAATAAGTAATGATTAAACGACCACCTTGAAGCTCTTTTTCCTTGGAAAAAAAATGATTTTTTTTTAATAAATATGTTAAATGTAAACAAGTATTGAAGCACGAACATGGCAAGGAAAGGTAATAAAGAAATAAAAATTCAAATAGTCTCAAATGGTCGTGAGGATTAATGGTTGGTGTAATTATAAACGATTCTTGACGTTATCAAAACTAACATTTTACAATCTTTTTGACGTGTAATTCTATTTAACGTTAATAAAACTTGCATATTTCAAAGGACGTAATCTTAATTAAATGTTTTGCAAATTAATTAGTAACTCGAATACAATTGGCGAATAGCGCGTGAACTTTTATATGTTGTGATAATTTCAATGATAATAACAAAAACACTATTAAATTCTTAATTGAAAATAAAGATTAATTTTGAAAATGTAGTGATAGTAGAATATTGCATATATGTTTGAGAGCTTTCCACATGAATACCATTGAATTGCATAATAAATAGAAGAAGAAAAATGAGCGGAGGTACAAACGGGAATGAGACAAGAGTAGAGAGCTTTTCCAAGTGTGTTTCAACAACAATGTATAAAATAAACGATTTTAAATGAAATAATTCCATCAAGTGGCAGCTTTCAAGACTCGTATACTATAGTAGTATTAATGTTTACATGTAAATCCGTTTACATTTCAAGGATAGAGAGAAACAGCAAAATGAAAGATAAAACAAAAACAAATAGTTAAAGTTTGCTCATATTTTGGTTTTAATAGAATTTGTAGAAACAGTTAACATAAGTCTGTTAGAGAGAAGTTTGAACCTATACAATTTCGTAAAGTTTTTAGTATAGAAGAGTTGGGAGAATTTCACCAAATATTTTGTACGAGTAAGTAGGAAAATTTGATATCTATGTGTATACAACAACAACATAGATGTATTATAATGTCTAAATATATTACAACACGAAATTACACTTTATTACGATAATCTAATGTTGCATACACCCAAGTTTGCAGATATGCATCGTAATAAGTCTCTGGATAACGAATGTAGTCGTCATTATAATATGAGTGTAAGTAGATGAGGAAATTATAATTCCAACATGCTTGTCAGTACCATGATAATTACTTGTTTGAACAAATAATCTAGTCTAGGAATATTAACCGGTTCATTTTATATTGAAGAATATCAAACGATAGTCACAATCGATATATCGATATTTAAGAGCAGATTAAACAATTTCATTGACAGTGGTAATGATAGATTGATGTTCAATCGTATTTTAACTGATCCATTTATCGGATTTAGCTAAATCTGATCATGATTGTAATCTTGTTGTAAAGTTTGCCTCAGCATCACGGTACATTAATGAATTTATACATTTTCCTCGTCAAAATGGAAGAGAAAGTAAATGGATTAATAATAATGTTAAATAATCACTAAAGACAATAGAAAGAGTGTAAAGAGAATGATTACAAAAATAATAAATAAGCTGGTAAAGTTTCTCGTTTAATAAACAGTGACAGTTGAAGATAAATGAAAGTGGAATACACTTAAATAATAACAAGATGAATACAAAATTTCTAAAACAATAAAAATCAAAAATTCGCCATTTAGTTTGTATAAATTAAATAATAAAATTTTTGAAGTCTTATCCTATAAAAATTATGTTAAAAAATGATTAGGATTTCATATGTTTAGCAATTTAAATTCCATCTTTATAGTTAACGAGCAATAAAATAATTTTTCGAGGATTTGTAGGGGAAATCCTGGAGATCATTTTATCAAAATTAGAACCTCGTAACTCATTTGGCTAACCTTGGACAAATATTGTGATTTTCAAAAAACGAGGTAAGCACTAAAAACGACTAACTAAGAATAACTTTAAGACACTTTCAGCATTGATATTTTACGTTTATCTCTAGAAAAACAGTAAAATATTTCCACCTATTCGAGAATATAATCGAGAAAAGCAAAAAAATCAACGTTGAGGGGATTTTCGAAACATTCTAAAAAATTGTGTAGCAAGTTTTTGAAAAACGCGACATTGTCCAAAACGATCACTTTTAAAACGATTTGCAAATGAGCTATGAGGTTCTAATTTTGCTAAAGTAGTCCTCTGGGACTCCCTTACAAATCCTTAAAATATTTTCCAAATCACTCGTCAACTAATAAAAGCTTCAAAAGAATCTACCACGTTTAGATCCGATACCTGATACCTTGTATACAAGATCTTTCAGGTGAATATGATTAATGGCATTGAATTCGTTGTAACTATTTCATTTATTAATAGATTCGAATAATTTTTTTAAGAACATAAAAGGAACACCCAGACTATCTATTGGAGGTGAACACGCCCTTCTACGATTTCTGTGAAACAATGATTAGGATTTCATATGTTTAGGGAGTTTAAATTCCATCTTCATATCCTTCATACCGGGTGTTGGATCTATAAATCTCCTATTTAGTTGTGGTGCAATAAAATAATTTTTTGAGAATTTGTATGGAAAATCCTGGAGGCCGTTTTACCAAAAATTCGAACCTCGTATTCGGAAGTTGATCAAAAGAAGCTAGTCTTGGACTAATATCGTGATTTTTAAAAAAACCTTAAGTACGCGCTAAAAACGACTAAGTAAGAATAACTTTAAGACACTTTCAGCATTGATATTTTACGTTTTTCTCCTGAAAAACTGTAAAATATTTCCACCTATTCGAGAATATAATCGAGAAAAGCAAAAAAATCAACGTTGAGGGGATTTTCGAAACATTCTAAAAAATTGTGTAGCAAGTTTTTGAAAAACGCGACATTGTCCAAGACGATCACTTTTAAAACGACTTGCAAATGAACTATGAGGTTCTAATTTTGCTTAAATAATTTTCTGGGACTCCCTTACAAATCCTTAGAATATTTTCCAAATCACTCGTCAATTAATAAAAGCTTCAAAAGAATCTACCACGTTTAGATCCGATACCTTGTATACAAGATCTTTCAGGTAAATATGGTCAATGGCACTGAATTTGTTGTACATATAACAATTTCATTTATTAATAGAATGGAATATTTTTTTCAAAAACTTGAAAGGAACACCTAGACTACCTATTGGAGGTGAAAACGCCCTTCTACGATTTCTGTGAAAAAATGATTAGGATTTCATATGTTTAGGGAGTTTAAATTCCATCTTCATATCCTTCATACCGAGTGTTGGATCTATAAATCTCCTATTTAGTTGTGGTGCAATAAAATAATTTTTTGAGAATTTGTATGGAAAATCCTGGAGAGTGTTTTACCAAAATTTGAACCTCGTATTCGGAAGTTGATCAAAAGAAGCTAGTCTTGGACTAATATCGTGATTTTAAACAAAAAAACGTTAGGTAAGCGCTAAAAACGACTAAGTAAGAATAACTTTAAGACACTTTCAGCATTGATATTTTACGTTTTTCTCCTGAAAAACTGTGATATATTTCCACCTATTCGAGAATATAATCGAGAAAAGCAAAAAATTCAAAATCGAGGAAATTTTCGAACCATTCTAAAACATTGTGTGGCAAATTTTTGAAAAACGCGACATTGTCCAAAACGATCGTTTTTAAAACGACTTGCAAATGAGCTATGAGGTTCCAATTTTGCTAAAATAATTTTCTGGGACTCTCTTACAAATCCTTAAAATATTTTCCAAATCACTCGTCAACTAATAAAAGTTTTAAAAGAATCTACCACGCTTAGATCCGATACCTTGTATACAAGATCTTTCAGGTAAATATGGTCAATGGTACTGAATTTGTTGTATAACTATTTCATTTATTGTTAGAATGGAATATTTTTTTCAAAAACTTAAAAGGAACACCTAGACTACCTATTGGAGGTGAAAACGCCCTTCTACGATTTCTGTGAATAGAAGAAATTTAATTTAATTTCTTCTATTTCCAAAAAATGCTGAAGGCGCTTTCACCTCCATTAAATAGCCTAGGAATTTCCCTTCAAGTGCTTATCAAAATTATTTTATTCCAATGGTCGAAGTTAGAATTATTATCGTCCATTATAAAAAATATCGAATCAAGGGGAAAAGGACAATTTTAACAATACATAAGGGCTAAAATAGTTGGGTTATGATGAATAAAAAAACAGAATTATTATAAAAGAATTACCTCAACACAAGGAATTTGATATTATTTTATTCTGTTAATAAATCAAAGAATTATAACGAATTTACTGTTATTGACCATATTTCAATGAAAACCCCTGTATAAATGAACAATCAGTATGTACTACTAATCAATTTGTAATATAATTTTTATGGGTTAAAGCTTCGGGAATTTTATTTTTAATTTATAATTCAATCATCTCATATTTGTGTTTTTTTTTTCAAGATAATATCATTGTAATTGAGAACGAAATTGACGATTTCCTTCACCACACTCGCTTCGAGCAGATTTTTTTCCGAAGCTCCTTGAAAACTTTTTCGATTGAAACCTTCAAGTTGGATTGTCCGATAAGTCTCATGTTCGAAAGTCGATCGATTCTTATATTCTAGGAACATCTAATCACTTGTTGGGATGACAAATTTCTAGATATTACAAGAATGACAGTGCTTCATTCTCTCTATAATATCGTTGCTGACTTAATCTATCGTGAAACAAGTTTACGATATCAGAGCAGTCGTTTGAAAGCTAAGAATTATTAAACACAAAAAAAAATCAATAACGGTTGAGTAAATAAAGTTAAGCTATTAATATATCATGATATAATGAATTTTTCCTTTTTATAATTGTCTGTTACGTTTGTGCTTGCGAGACAAACAAAATAATAAAATAGAGTGTGTAGCAAAGAAAATGGTAAACAAAGTACTAAATTTGGCACTTTATTTGCTGTTATATGAACGACGTACACAGATCGATTGTTCGGCCAGAGATCGTGTTAAGCTTATTGTTAATAACTATTGTACGTGAATTTAAAATATCCATTTGACGAAAAATATTATCAGTTTTTTGGAATAATTGTTCAGCTTTTTCACTGTATATTAAAAAAAAAAAAACAACTAAACTGTATTTTCAATTTATTAGTTTTCCAATTGCAAGTCTGTTAATATTCTACGTGCCACAATAATGTGATCTCTGGATTATTACGGATAAGCTGGGCTTGTGTTATTACCAGCGATAAATTGATAGAGGAGAGCTCATTGTTGTCTCATTTCTCAATTAAACTGTAACGTTCAATTCAGCCAATAATATATAAACTACATATTCTATATTTGTATTGTGTTATCTATTCGAATGTCTATAATATACGTAAATATATCTCATTTGAGAGGGTTTTCCTGAAAATCGATGTCTAATAAAGTTCCAGAAAAAACTGTATTTGTTTAGAGAACAGTGTCTACTTTGCTCCATCCCCTGTTTCGTTGTCGTCGAACAAAAGTCAAGAACAAAATGTTATCAAACTCACCATCTTATAAGAATATGTGTGAGTGTGTATGTGTGTGTGTGGTGGCCTCTAATATTGAGCTAAATTGTTCTGAAGTAAAGTTATTGCAGGACCGGCAAATTATCTCTGGATTGCTCCGTTTCTCGCAAAACTTTTGGAATTTGTGAGACTTGTTGGGCTCCAGTGAAATCCATTTGGTGCTACGCTACACACTTTTCGTATACTCTTGAAAACGACAAACTATCCGACAAGGCTATATCTTTTACGAAAACTTCCCGACAAACATAAATATTTCGAGATATATCTAGAAGATATATTCAAATACTAAAATTCAATTGATTGTAATAAATTTTGTTGGTTAATAAACAACATTTGCGTGCAATCAAAATGTACCATATTGACAATGATAATGATAAAGGTGCGTGCAAAAATAATCCCTTATTCGTTTTTATTCAACATGCAACATTAGCGTATCCGCAAATTTAACATGAACACAAAAAAAAAATTATAACAATAGGGTGACACAGTGTATGATCAAATCAAGGGTAAATAAGTATCTAATTTAGTAAATTGATAGTTTGTTTTCGTCTCTATAATGCAAATTTACAAACGCAAACTGTAATAACACAGGACTCGTTACAATATTATACTATTAGTTGGAAATTCATTACATGTTATAACGATAATTATTAAAATCCAATCTTGACACTAAATTACCATAAACACTGAAAACTTTTAGACAAACAGGACGTGCCGGCTATTGGTAATTTAAGCTATCAACACTTCCTCTAATACAAGTTGTACTTTTAATTAATGACACTGAAAACTCTCTCGTGCTAGCAACGAAACGTTATGTCGTTACAGAAGGTGTGATTAAAATTTAAACTACAGGAAAACTTCAAAGATAATGCAGTTTTTCGTTAAAATCTTCCACTAATTTACTACGGTATTATTTGTTTTGTTGATATTTCAATATTTCAGTAATAAAATTTTGTCCAATACATAATTCAATCTAAATTCTAAACCAAGAGTAGTTGAGATTTTCATAAGTGTTCCAGTTTTGAATTTCAACAACTGTAGTTATTGCAGTTTGTTGGAGTTGCTTGTTTAAGTGCAAAACGTTGAAGTTATATGGACGATATTTCAATATTGTAGAAGTAAAACTTGACCTCATACAATATACATCTATCGAAATTAATTTAATCAATTTGTATAAAATATTGGACAGGATTTTAATTGACTGTAGAATAAATCCTTTGATTAAAAACTGGCCTGTGCTTAGCTTACATTATCAATCATCATTGACATGTATTACTTAACTAATCACATCATTGAATACTTTTTTATTACAACTTTATTTTCAAAATATTAAAATATTCTATACGTTATTTTGATTTGACTACAATAAACTTCGAATTTGATCCGTATATTATTTGCTCGTTCCTTGAAATGCAAACATTTATATGAACGGGAAATGTTGGATATGAATTGAACGAGTCATTGCAACCCTGTCCTGATTCTATTGTCAACAAATTTAAAGGGCATGAGAGGAGGGTAGGCGACGGCAAACGGCGACAATGATGATGATGACGACGACGACGACGACGTCGACCAGTCTGTACGACGCTATTACTGATACCATAATTTCCTATATTTTATGGCGCTTTTAATCGCAACACACGCGTCGCCGATATTTGCGAGCATTAAATAACACTTTATAAAGCATTTGCAAATGAAATGAAAATGCGTTTATACCAACACACACATATATCCATAAACACGTACACATAGACGGAAAGAGACACATCGGCATGATGGTGAACTTTAAAACAGCAAATAAACGTTCACCAACATTGGAAAAGTTTTTAACGATATTGCTATTAGAGTAAAGGGAGAAACACAACAACACAATATAGTTACAGCTAACAAATTCTCCCAACCTTTAACACAAACACGAATATTTTATTAAGTTAAATATTGTGTGAGTGGAATTTGTGTGCAATTTTTGATCTAATATTGTGGCACCGAACGTTAATTGAATCATATACACTTTTGTTAAAAAAACTTTCGGACAGCATTTACGTATACGCCAGTTCTCCCTCGGGACGATACAATAAAACAAAACGAAAAAAAAAATAACGATGATATTTCCTAGACAAAACTCTATTTTCACGGCTTTTTCTAATCAATTTCCTTCTTCTTATTGGAACTAATGAGAAAATAACTAGTTCGACATTATATTGAGTCCTAAAAAAAGTCAATTTTATGATTGTGAAACTTGATCCGTACGTTATTAATGATATTAGTGTAGCGCGATGTGATCGTTGCCAATAGAATCAAATCAACGTTGTTGTACTTTTTTTTCATTTCTCTTGTCGAGGTTATAACGAAATGGAATACGCAAATAAAACTGAAAATATTGCTTTCACACAGTCCCAACCGGCGCAAATATTATCCGGAAAAAGCTCTCGATGAGGATCTTGTGATTTTTTTCCTTTTATTTTTTCGGTAAATATATCAAATAAAATTTAATTGAATAACACGCAGAGGCGATAGCTTTCGTTGAAATTTAAGATGAAATTATGATTATATTCGCAAATGTTGATTCTAGTAATGAGGAAGTAGAGGGTGTTATGTTTCCAGTATTAAAAAAAAAAATACAATTTGTTCGTTCTCTTTCTTATTAATAATGAAAACTGGCAAACTGGTAAAGATGAAGCGCTCATTAAACAACACGTGTGCCCTTTGAAATTTCTTGTTGAAATGATATTAAAACGAATAAATCATTCAATGAGGCAAAACAAATAAAATTAAGTCAAGCTAAATAGCTGTAAAGACAGAGAGAGAGAGAGAGAGATCGTGTACAAGACACAAAATCGAGTGAATTGTAAAAGAGAACTGGTGGTAAAGTCAAGTAGCGAGGTTAAAGTAATTAATTCGTTGACAGGGAATAAATCAAAAGTCTGCCATAACAAATCTAACTAATTCAATTAAATTAATACTGAAGGTTTTGTAATATTATAAATATCTTTGACTGTTGGACGGATGATGGTTGGTTAATGTTTAACAGCTTAAAAAGTATAAATACACTGACATTTCGACGATTTTCTACAATAACTTTAGGAATTTCACAGAGAGATTAATTGTCTTAAAATTTGTTGAGAAAAATTAACTTTCCGAGGAATAACGCACACAGTGATCGTTAACTTTGAAACGAAACAACACGCTTATTCCAGCTGTTGGACACGAAATCTCTCAACTTAACAACAATAACAAACATAACAAATTATAAAATAGCTCTTTATTTTTCACACAAAAATAATTGTATGAAACAACCAACATTGATGAGACACCCTTTAATTAACTTGAATTTGGAAAAATCCAACAAACAAGCTTATTAACTTTGATAGTGACAGTTTCGATTTGATTCTTTTCCAATAAGCAATTAGTGTTGATTTTTATTTTATTGAATATAACAATGTAGTTGTGGGTAAGCGAGAAAACTGTTTGTTTGTGATGGTTTTGTAGAACAATCAAATGAATAAATTAATAGAAGTAGTCCCTATTTTTTTGTCGTCTGCAATCTCCATCTTCTCCGCATACATTGAAATATTCTAAAGTGAGTTGGATAAGTTTGTGGGGGACAACAACATACAATAAGAATGAAAGAAAATACAAACCACATTCACTCCACAATTGGGATGCGGCTGCTGCGTAATTAAGTATGCTAATTTTATTTTGGCCTTTGCATGTGAATCTACTACCACTACTACTACTGACAAAGAACTGTTCAATTGAAGGAAATACAGGGAAAATGGAAGTTTTAAAGACAAAACTCTACGCTTCCAAGTAAATTAAATGAAAGTTCATTGTGTGTATTTGTTGATAATCAAAAATGAATTTACGCACGCATGACAGACAAATATTGTCGTTAATTTGTGTTTTTACATTTTATAAAATATTCTATCGTTGTCGTTTATATCCTCAAATTATATTTAATTAAAACCTGCTACTAAATTAACATTTATATTTATGGTTGCCCTATATTAAATTAGGAGAGAGTCGTGACATAATTTCTTTTATGCGTAGGATATTGGAAAGACAAGGATCACAAGCGGAACAAATGATCCTTATTTACAATTTTGATAGCAATACTAGGAGGGTTATAATGTAAACTTTATAGGAAACAAAACAACGTTGTTTGTACATCCGTGTTTAGCGGTTTCTTAGGGTGCACCTCCACGTGACGATGCATATTATAAATTATTATATTTGAGCAAAATTTATGTGTTTTTTCGATTTCTAGCTGAGAGACTAATGAGAAAATTCTTTAGTAGTAGCCTTCAGTTCGAATTTCAGTGAAATATTTATTTTTTCAGTGGAAGTATTTCCAGAAATTAGCGAGAATTATGTACTTTAATATTGCTAAATATGATGCAATTATTCTCGGTTAGCATTTAATACTTGCAAAATTACCAAATGCGCTCTCTAATACATAGATAAAGAGACATTTTGATGTACCTACTCCATGCAACTCAATAAATTTAGAATAGGTATGTTTCAATTATTTAATAGCAGGTGCCTTCAGAAGGCAACAAAACATTTTCTGTTGTACCATGAATTATAAGGAGAATTTATTTTATTATTTACCAGCGGGATCGTGAATTCATTTTAAATTGTCGCGCGTTTATGAGACTGTAGCAAAGAAGGAGGAAAAAATCAGCTACAGTAGACGACCTGTTTATTGGTCGTGACGTCGCTCATTCACTTCATCAATTATATTGGATGATTGTAGTGTTACAATCATAATAAATAAACGGATAACTCCATTGAGTGATGGTCGATGGAGATGGAGCACGATTGGATAGCGCTAACATTTAAGACAGTTCAGAGCAGTGATGTCACCTACACGCAAACACGGGCAAATCCCGTTGTCTTGTATAATAAATATCAAAACATGAAGAGCTGAAACCGGAACTGTGTTGTTTCATGATGTCTTGTGTATATTTGAAAATAATTAATTTGAAAGAAATGTGATTTTCGATGAAAAATTGATTTTTTTGTGTGCATTTGTCGTGCTACACTAGAATGATCAAAGTTATTTCTTTTACATAATATTAAAGATATCATACACATGGGAATTTTAGACGACAAACTTATCTCAAAGTAAATAGAATAGATGTGATGTGAGCAAATATATATATTTAGATATCAATAAAAGCCAAAGTTTCTTGAAATTTATTACTTTAGACTAACGTATATACATCAAAATTTATTATTTCTTTGTACTTGCCAAATATAAATATAAAATTAAATTTACTGTATTATTTATATCTATTACAAAAGTGACGCTGTATTATAATTATTGTTGTACACCCCTTTTTTTCTTTTACTTTTTGTAAAAGATAATTTATTGATAAACTGGAAATTAAAATTTGCCTTAATGAGATTTCCTTCAGTTGTATATTGTCTACCTTTCTAATTTATATAGCGGTTATAAATACCCGAATTTCAGGTGATTAACGACTTGACCTGTACAGTTCAGTATGACGACAGGATCCTCTCGGTTGTCTTGATTTAGTGCGACGCTAAGTTACCCGCCGGGTATCATGTTATCTCAACGAAAAAGATGAAAGATTCCATCCCCTCTTCTAGTTTCTAACAACAGGAAATCATTCTATCCAGAAAAAAATAAAATTCAAATTGTTGTTTGATCAACAAGAATCAATTAGATTCCTTTGTTCCGGATTTTGTATTTTATTCGTTTTTCTGTAGGATGGATTAATCGATTGTTTGCATAGAATGTTGACAATGCGGTGAAATATAGATCTTTTATTGTTATCCGTTTTCTTTTATATTTTTTTCTCTTTCGTAGAATCATCGAGATATAACAAACAATGACGTGATAAAGTTGGAGGATTCGAAGCCTGACGAATATGCAAACTAAAATGTTGAGTTTCCAGGTAGGGCGTCTCGACGCCAGTCCGACCGGCGCCTGCCTCAGCTGATGGCGGGTCGATCAGCCAGCCTTGTGGCTAACTACTGTCTGCGCTTCATTCTCTCTCTTTCTATTATTCTTTACATTTCAAATACATTACTGTAGTACAACAATAGAAGATCTAACGTCTACATCAGCATAATTATCATATAAAACATCTATTGCCAAACGAATAAATAACCAAACTGTTTAACAAAACGGCAAATCCGTAATTTTATCTCGTTTTGCTCGAAATTCGTTCATAAAAAAACAATAACAATAAGTAAAAGCTATTCTAATAGAGTCTAACATAATCACAAATGGTGGATGCGTTGGATCATAATAAACTGCTCTAGTATACCGCAACCTATTCGTCTTCTAAACAAATCCTCGTGTGTTTCATTTGTAGGGGGGACATCAAAATTACAACACACGTAAGAAAAGGGTTGAAGGGGTTTATTTCAATGGTCCGGAAACTTTGTAACCACTTTGATATAAATCAAATGGAATAGTTGTCTAATTTTATGCCCCATCCTTGTGTACTGTTTCAAAGTAAAATAGATTCAATTTTTTGTTCTAGTAATAGGATATGTATTGAAACGGGTTCTTGTTGTAAAAGGTAAATAAATAGAAAAACAACAATGTCTGATAAAATCGTAAAGGTATCTTATAGTATAGAAAGTAATCCCCAAATGCCAAACTAGTATTCACTGCTGCTGCTGCTGCTGTTTCCACATCTGAATCATAATATTCCAATCAAGACGTAAGTGGTCGAGAGTTGAAGCAACATGCCATCAAGCTCTCACAGTATAGCAAGATGGATAGAATGAAATAGAAAGAGGCGAGGAAGAGGAACATCCGCAATATGGCAAGAGATTCGGGCCAAGTGTACGTGTATTTCGTCCATAAAGGCAAGATGTCACACAATCGATTGGACAAGAAAGAAACAAGCCGCGCCGATATTGTTAGGGACACCGCGACATTGAGTACACAAACAAGGCAATTTAATCTGCCGGGTCAATACAGAACCGTATTGAAAAATAATACAATCACCCAACTAATAACTTTAGCAATATCATAGATTGCCTATTAATGATATTCTTCTACTAAATACCATTAATGAGTTCAGTCTTTAGAGGAAAATAACTAGTTTTAGTTGTAAAATAAACTTTTAAGATAGTTGTAGCAATTAATTTTGATTAAAAGTGAAACTTCTCGAAAGAGCAATCATGAGTCTACGTGACTCAATCTGATCGAAATCATTGAAAATGTGGCCAATCCATCTCTGTGTCGCTACGGAATTGAACCCACCATTAGACCAAACAACCATTTCCTCAAAATCACTTACATTGTAATATTAACCGTACGTTTCTTGAAAACCGTATATGTCTCTAACGCGTATTTTAAACTTAATTTACAAAAACCATCATGTGGACAAAAAAAAGGTACTAAATCGAACGAAACTTTTTTAATCTTGAAAAAGTCCAAACTTGTCTCGCCATCATCATCATCATCATCATGATCATCTTACATATTCTCAACATATAAACTGGAATTGAGCAAACATCACTAATGGCATTCGATATAATATCGAAAGCCCCCAATATTAAGTTGAAATTGAAGTCATCTTACGTCGAAAATAAACTCTGTGTATCTTAGATCTTGATTGATTTCCAATTCCTGTAGTAATAACTTGGTGATGGACCAAGCCAGAAATATTGCTACAGTTTCGTTGATGGTTCAATCAGAAAGTTATAGCTCTATAGGATTGCTATGAACGGAGACAGTTTTGGACTTGGCAATTTTGATAATGAAATCTTTCAACAGTCCGTTCCAGTCTTTGATACAATCGCGTTATGAGCTTCCCTTCTTTTCACTCTATACACACACACACACACACATACATATCAAAGCGATTTGTGACAAGTTTCTGATTTATACGCCTTGTTAACGATATAAACGAACATTGTTATTTATCTACGCAATCTGTATTTTTCGATTTGATAAGGTCAAGTCCGAGATTCGTTGTGTTTTTTTTTTTCGTTTATTTCTCGATCTAATAAGATCTTTTTAATAAATAAAAGTTTACGTCTACAGTTCAATAACTGTTTGTTGAACTTTAGAAACGTGACTTTATACTTTTCAATAAGAGTCAGCACACTTTCGTGATTTGTTACTTCTCGATTATCTCATCATAAACTCTATTTATAAAGGAGAAAAGAATGAAAGAAAGAGAAACAATATGAAGGCAAAGATTAGAATATTTCAACGTTTTTAATTTTTTCGTCGAATAAACATGCCAACTCTCTCTAACTTTCCAACTTTTACATTAAAATATTTTCCACAAAAGATAAATGAACATTGGTGAATATTTCCTTTAGTATTGCATATCCACTAACCTTCTACACTTTATGTTGGAAATCTCTAAAAGACTAATATTTGTGACATTCGAGACTACTAAAGCATAAAATGTGGGTTATCATAAATCAAACACTATGAATGCTCTTGTTTTGAAAACTACAATTCTTGATAAATTATTCAATTCATATACAGTTGAAAGTCAGGTCAAGGATATTACAAAAATAATTTGCTTGTAATTGTTACACAAATTACAAAAGTCTTTATTTGATTATCGTTTGTATATAAGAACAATTTGTTCTACTTTAGTGTCTCATTCGGATACGAACGTGTCTTATTTAATGGCAGAGACTCAGTGAATTACACCTAGACAACTTCCAAGTTGTAATAATTCCTCTAATCCAATAAACAATGCAGGTAATAGAAACTGGTGCCTGATACAAATAGCGTAATTAATATTCATACCATTGGTATACTATATGGATAGTAGTTTGTTAGATTGTGTAAAATTGGTGGATGCGCTAGGGGAATAATTAACAATACTGTAAACATACATTTTTACTGCACAACTAAATTGAGTATTGTTCAAATTTATTTTAGTCGAAAGTTATTATCGAAGATAATTTAATTTACAAACAATATTATTACTGGGAATTGTTACACTTGATTCTATTATTGAAACATATGTTTTGCTTTCCATATTTAGTTTATTTTAAAGAAAAAAGATTCTACTATATATGAATGATCACAAATTACAATTTTGCAAAATCAACAAGTAGATATTTTGTTAGTAATTACAACTATTACACGATTTTGTAAACTGCTATTTCTACATGTTTATAAATAACTCACAGCCATTGGACAATATTGTGTATAAATCTAGGTAAATTTGTTGATGTTACATGTTTGATAACAAAATCAATATATAGCGGTCAACTAATCACATTTGACAGTATTTGCAATTATACAATCCTTTCAACATTCAGAGAATTTCAACTAATTGATGGCTGTTTACAATGTACCATAATAAGTACAAGCCTCAATATACACAATTCCATGCAGCTCCCCTTAGAATTGAACATATTGTGTATAATTCACACATGATCATTATACTATGCCCTCTAATATTTGAGCTACATATACATTAAATCTCTATATGTCTACACCAACCCTAATCTATTCTGTAGAGATCTGATCATTGAAGGTTTATAGGAATTATCCCTTTTCAAACCTCAATCAGCATCATTAGATTGTGAACAATTTGATAAACACATACGCACAATTTATACAACATGAATGATTTAAGTTCTCCTTATCTAATATAACACAATTTCATAATAGCTTTCAACACATAATTAATCTGTCAGTTAATTGATATTAATAATTGCTGAAAATCTAGTCTTGACACATCTCTAAAGATACCTTTAATAAGTGATTTTTCAACAGCTCAAACAATAGGAAATGCAGTTGAAAATATATAACCTTTTATTTCAGGATTAAAAATGAGTCTTGAACCGACCCTCTTAATGACACTTTCAACGTCAAAAAAGAAGATTTGGTTGTTTCCGTGAATATCCACGTTGACTATTAAAACAAAGAATTGAATAGCCGGGAGGAAATACGAGAAAATATTCAAGTATTGTCTGGTGTATGGGAAAAAAAAAGACTGCATTGAAAAGTCTAAGGTATTGTTACATTAATGTTTAATCACACCAGTGGTACAAAATAAATTTTTTCTAGAAATGTTTCGAATAACAACAGAATACAGGTAGAATAAGAATAAAGGTAATTCTATGGTTTTGGTTGGTTTTTCTTTTATTTCGTGTTGTCTTCACGGATCAACTTTTATTTTAAACCTTCTGAGATGTGAGAATTTTTCCATGTAAAAAAAATGTCACTTTTATTGAAGCGTATGTAAAAGTCGTAGTAAATAGATTGTTGGAGTAAATTGAAGAATGTTGTGTTCAATTTTTAATATATTTTTGACAGAGTACTCCCCTGTGGTGTGCATAACAGATAGTGTTATTATAAAGTAATATTGTAGGGTTAAAATCTCTATATTTATCAGTGAAAGGACAACAACCATGTATTTACGTATATACCATCTACATAGTGCGATAAATCAGCATAAACTTGAACAAATACCCGCTGCTAGCAGAAGATATTTTACTCCTTGAACTTGATGATTTAGAACCAGACCGGTGTAAAAATGCACGTGAATTATCCTAATAAAAGTACACATTTTCTACGCCAGTAAAATGTATTTAAAGGGTGGAGGGTAGAAAATACAGGTTGTTGTGGTGGTTGGCGGTGATGGTGGTGGTGGTGGTGGGATTGAACAGACAGGGCTGTTGTAATAAACAAGAAAGCGGTATGGGATAAGATACAGGCAACGGTGCGGTTAGCGGAGCGCTCAAACAGACACAGACAACATACCCGCTCGTAAATTCGGTCTTTCTTACGGCCCTAGCGACCTCTAATTCCTCCCATGTGACGCACGACGTGTGCTTTATGTGTTTGCGGGAGTGCTCGACCTGCTATATGTGTCTGCAATTGATTCAACCAACATATACAACCCCAACCCGATCCCACCTTTATCTAACTACCATCAAAACTACTACTATACAAGTCGAAACAAAAATGACAACGACAAGTCTACTCAGATATAGACAGACTCACTATGAACCATTTACAAGAACGTTACATAATTAAATAGCACAAGCCTTTCCACTTTATCGGTAATTGTGGTTTGTAGTTGGGAAAAACGATGAGTGTTTCATACAATTCACTTATCGACTTGTCATTGGTTTTCTGTTTAACGAGATATTCACGGAAATTTCCAGGTCGATCTTATTATAGAATATAGAACTACAAATTTTGACAAATTTTCTAATATTTTCTGATATTTGACCGATTGGCAAAAAAATTTCGTCACAGACAATTACTATGAAAATTGGGCCACGGTAAAACAATAATAATCATTTTTAGAATCAACCACGATCGTTGCACATCCCGATTTTTTAATGTTCTTCCATAAGAGCTCTTCAAATTGAATTGGTCCCTCTTTAACCAACATAGTGGCAAATCCTCTATCATTAAGTAAGGGTCAAAAAAAAAGATCTCCCATATCCAGAGCCGGCGCTAAATCTTACGGCGCCCTGTACATAGTAACTCAGAAAAAATTTTATTACCTTTTAGTGAATTATTTGTTTGTTTTCAAGAGTCAGCAATAGAGAAGGTCCTTTGCTACTCAAATATTGAAGATTAAGGCTGACTATCATAGAAGCGGCGCCTCCACCAGAAGACAACCCACTTCTCCCGCCTTTCTATGAGAGTTCATATCTGTCCGTGTTATTTCATTCATAGTTGCGGAAAAATAGATTACTTTGCATGCTAATTAAAAAAAAAAATAGCAAAGAAAATAGAAAATCGACTCGTTCAATTTTGTAGAGTGAACTTTGCTCGATATTTTTATAACCGTGATAATTAAAATAATCAACTTGTACACACCGGAATGTTTGTTTTACCAAACCACTCGTTTCAGCACGAAAAGTTACTTTTTCTTTATACAGAGAAAATCCTGTCAAACTTTCCAAAATCCACTCGTTCAATTTTGTAGATAATTGTCTTTGGAATCGAAATCAACTATTTCCAGATCGCTACCTGTTACCGTTTAAGACAAATGTTTGTTTTACTGTCTTATGGAAATTACATGTACACTCAGCCTTAAGCACTACTGCGTTCTAAAATTTAAATTAAAATAGATAGAATTCAGGTCTAAACGATTCTATAGAAAAATTTGTCGAAAAACTGGTAGTTTATTATCAGAACGTCATAAAATCTAAAGTCAAAGATGAGAATGTGGCTCAAATTGACCAAAAATTTTGATTTAAGCATAAATGTCCTAATATATAGATTAAAATATTAGAATCTAGCTGGAATATTAACTTAAATTGATTTATTTTTATAATTCAATGACAAATTCACCGAAACTTTGCCGTTTTATTGCAGATACATGCCAAAAATGTCACAATTTTGTATTTTTTAGACTCGAAAACAAAATTTGATTAAAAGTGAAGAATTCAGTTAAAAAATTAACAAAACTCAACTAAAACTTCTACTTGTAACAACAAAATTTGTTAAAAATTATAATTTAGTAGCAAAATGTCTAATTCTTCATTGAAAGTCGAGAGTCCAAATTAAAAATCGATTGAAAGTCTCCAAGCCGTTTTTTTTTACAACTCATTGCAAAAATTCGGTAAGAATCAGTGTCCCATAATGATTACTTCTTGAAATCAAGACTAAAAATCAATAATCTAACTCTATAATAGATTAAAAGTCTCTAAATTGTCTCGTTTACAGCTTCATTTTCAGCAAAATTTATTAAGAAATGATGACTTATAAGAAAGGTATCTTATTTTTTGAATATACATATTTTAAATGACATTTTTGGCGTCCGTATGAAGTGCCGTCTTCAGTTGCTTGAGTGCCAACGAAGGCCCTTACTTTAAGGACCACTTAAATGCGTTGTTCATCATCAAAACACAACGCGAGAAAATGAAGTACTCAAAAAGCAATTGCCCGCTTGCCTGGCCGCTCAGTCCGCCACTGATCAAACTATGAATCAATCACAATTTAGAATATTCCAATGACATGTTACTATCTATATTGGTTTTTGACACTGGCTGTGGATGGACTTTGTGGAATAATTGAATTTAGATGTGATACATGGTAGCGCTATTTGCACCTCTTCAATCACAATTAAACAAATATTTATGTTATTATTTATTACATGTAGAAACTACCAAAAAAAACAACAATCTTTATTATAGAAATCAATAATTGATAATTTTACCGTATTTATTCCTGTTGACAATCCATATGAAATCATCTACTAATGACTGTGTTTAGTTGTTAAGCTTCAATTAACATAAATCAAATTGATACAACGTAGTCGACAACGTTTTGTTTAACAGTTAATCTCAATAGTGTAACTGAGTGGTAGTTGTTGGGGGTGGTTTTGTAGTTATCTCACTTGGCGAAATAGCTAAATATGGCTATAATTTCAAACGGATTCTAGTCGGAGTCCAAACAGTGATGTCGCTGAATAGATACGTTTCCAGTTTACGCTTTTTGTAGCCGTGTAACTACCCTAATAGTAGTACTATTGCTACTATCCTTTATCACATCCAACCACCACTACTACCACCACAATAACAACGACGACAACAACAAACGATGATTGTACCCTTTACAATTGAACATAAGGAGGAAAACACGGATGTATGTTTGTATATAGGAAGGTTAAAGCTTTGGTATTGTCATACGGAAATGACATAGCCACATGGCTAGCTGGACTGTGGTTTTATCATTATCCTCATCATTACGACAATAGTTTCAAACATTTACAAATTTTTGTTTGATATTCTAACTGGTAAGGCGTTAATAATACCGGATAATAGGAAAGTTTGAGGATATTTTAAAATGTTACACAAAGCATTTAAGCGAGAGACTTGCGGATGAAAAGTAGCTATCTCAACCAATGAATATAACAATAGCAATAACAACAACAATAAAGATAATGAAAGGAACGATAATTATCTCATCAAATGCATACCCATAATAAACTTTATGAAATAATGTAATTTTAGTACAACAAACAGTTATTTTGAAAATAAAATATTTCAAAGTTGTACACAAATAAATTGCCAGTTAGATGGGTATTTTCTTGTAGAAATAAATAATATACGGTTTTAGGTTTGTGTAATAAATTTCGTAATGGTCGAGTACACTGCATAAAAGTCAACAACGTTACTTGATCTTTATAAAGTAATAAACCCAACGTGTGTTCAATATATTTATTTATAGAGTCAAGATATAAAAATGTTACAACTTGATATGTAGTGGAATATTGAAAAATACAACACGTATTAGTGAATTACATTGGTAATATTTCGTTTAAAATTACAAAACAGTGAGAGCTTATAAAATAGTTCATTGCAACATTACCGGATACCTTTCAATATTGTTTGTTGAAATGTTGACACAAATTTCCCCTGAACCGAAAAAACCAACAATTTACCTGTCCACAAATCATATCAACACATCCACAACACAGCCCCTATAGCGATGAAATATTGATAGAGGAAGTAGAAGAAGAAGAAGAAATGAAGGACTTGGGAGAGGATTCGTTAATTTCCCACAAAACTGATTCTCTTTTATATCTCGATATTTTTTTCTCGTTTACTCTTCTAATATTTGATGATGAATTCCATCATTGTTAAGACAAGTCTTCATTTCGGCTTTAAATGGATATCGAAAAGATAGGAACTAATACGACTGGTGAGATAAATTGTCGATTTTTATGACATCCCGTTGTACAATTTATCGATGTCTAACATGGCGAGTAATTCCTCTTGAAAGTTATAGAACTGTCTGAACGCAAATTTATCTGATGGTTAACATAGGATTGCCGCCGCCGCCACCCTTGCATCCAACCCCTATACAAATACGCATACGTACACGTGTCAAATGCAGCCTTTTATGTCAACAGACACACACACACACACACAAACAGACAGGTATTGCTCTATTGTCCACAACTATTCTACACTAATTACACCTCAATCAAACCAATATCATGGCAACTTGTACTGGATCCTTTCTAAACCACCTCTATATTGAAATCAATTTGTTTTAAAAGGTACATGGATAAGGGAGTTAATTAAGATAGAATAATACCTATGGATATTATGTTGCTCAAACGTTAGATGGCGTTTGCTCGAAAACGTCTTTTATATATGAATTTTTATTGACATTTACAGATTATTTTATTTTCTTAGAGAGCAATGTGGCGGAATTTATAATTTAAAATTTTAAAATGTGTTTTTTTTTGTAGAAAAATAGATGTTGAGTCTAAACATACACTTGGTTCAAAATACACTAATTTAGATATTTCGGCTTTTTTGGTGCGAAATGGGAAGATTCAGCATCATTCGAAAAAATTCAGGAGCTAAATAAAACTAACTCGGATGTGATTAAAGAGTTTAAACAAAATCAGTCCTCTCATTCATGAGATTAAAAAAAAAATAGTAAAAAACCACGGTTTTATCACTTTTTTTCGTAAGCTTCCCACCAAATTCTTTTGAAATTTGTCATAAGTGAAGCTTAAACTGGTACTAAGCTCTGGTAATTTTTTCAAAATTTCTGAATCTTAAGTATTTTTTTCATTCCGGTGAAGTTCAACCTTAAGACATTTTTTTTACAATAGAAAAATAGACTTGCTATAAGATCTACTTTTCAATAATGATAGAATATTCCGTTCAACATTCAATAAATTTGTCTAATTAAATATGATATGTGATAATAAAGTGATAATAAATTAGTTCTGAAATTAATTTAATTTCCTTTACTGTATGTATTACAAATTCACATCGATTCAGATAGGAGTTGAACAACAACAGCTACAAACAACCGGTAACAAATGGAGTTTAAAACAGGAAAAAACAATCCATGTTCATTTTCATTTCGTATTATTAAAGTTCATTGTTTGCTATCCAACATTCGTTCCATTTAATGTCAAACAACGCTATAATGATAAAACTGAATTTACCTTAATTGGATGCACAGTATATACAGAGCAATAATGTATGACGAACTTGTATTATAAAGACTCAAGTTAAACAAAATTAGGCTCGGTGTACATAACTGTTGGAAAACATAATAATTTGCTAATGTAAACAAGACTCTCGTTACCTTGTCAGGTGACACCGCCCATATTCAACTTGAAACGATGGATAAAACGGGAAACCTACTGGACGTTTTATTAATTAAGAAAACAAACACCATATTATTATAACATAGCTACGGACAATTTATACCATACGGTAGTACTGACGTCACTATCTACAACTATCATACATGTAAGCGGTCTACAGTTACAACTCGATCTCTCAACAGAATTGTACGGTTATTCGATAAACTTATTAATCTTATTATAATTATTTAACGTAGTTAATAAAGGGAGAGAGAGAGTGACGTCATTTACAACAAACAAGCAGGCCAGTGTAGCTGATATTTTCCCCCTCTACTTCTAATTTTGACAAGCGCAGCATGTGGGTTGGATTATTCTACATATTTTAGCTGTAGTGGCAATTATAGTAGGAATCGAACGTCACGTACGCCTATGACATGCGCTGCCGATAGTCGCGCGATAATCTAAAGCAGTTTCATTATCCTAAGCTTACTTATAGCATCTATAATTCAAAGTTTGATACACAATTATATTTTAAGTCTGTCTCTGTGCATGTATATGCAATTCGATTATACGATACATGAAAATTACCAAATTATCAAACGACAGACTTACTAAATCAAGTTCAAGTTGGTACAATTTCTTGTTGATAATTAGAATAACTGGCAACCAAGTTGTTATGACAATTATATCAAAGTCCAACAAATTGCAGCTTGATAACTGTACCAATAACTTACTGTTTGTTTCTCCATATATTTAACTTAATATTCAACATTGTAAATAATTTCCTTCAAACAATCTCCTTCATCACAACAACAGTATTTCAACTGCGGTAATGATGATAAATTTTTATACAATCTGAGGAGAGGAGAAAAATAATTACAAATGTATTTGATTAAATAGATTATCAGTATTTAATAGACTAAAACGAATTAGTCATTTCGTACCAATATAAGCAAATTTAATTAATGTTAATCTGCTATAAGTATAAACATATAAAAAATTAATTTGATTTAAATTTGTGTGCATTTTTATTTGTATTATCAAAGCGGATAATTCTAATATCAAAACGTATAATATTTTTGTAATATAATTTAGCAAAATTTTTATTCTTTGAAACCAGGTCTGTAGCATGCTTTTTTTTCTAAATATGGAAGGACAAATGTAGAACTAAGGACGGGAACACATTTTTTTAATAAGAAGTCCAAAAAATGCCAATATTTAGTAGTCGATTTCTTGCTTGTCTTCCGAGATATTGAAACGCGTTATACAGCATTGGAAAGAGCATTTCAAGAAACTTCTAAAGACTGCTTTTGTTTTGTATACCTTGAGAATTCAGTCCCGTGTAAGCCCAAGTCTTTCATTACAATTTTCTGGCCACATGAGCATGATTTTCATGATGATAATCTTATCGTTAAAAAATCGATAAAATCATGCATAAGTTTTTGTTGCAAGAAATTTTAATAATAATTCATTTAATTTTCAAAAATTGGATTTCTACAATACCTGTATCATGAAAATTCGCCTTGTATAAGATTTTACAATTAAAATTTTGGGTTTTTATTAATACTCCGAACAACTAAAATGCGGTTTCAAATTGCTATCGACCGCAAAATAAATAATAATACCCAAACTTCTGGGAGAATATAAAGAAAGCATGTGCCAATATTTCCTCTGTAATTCAGAACTTTATCGAAAATTTCAAAGACATCAAAAGTCATTAGATGCTTCTTTAAATGAACTTTCCAATGTTGTATCATGCATTTCAATATCTAAAACAACAATACAGTAATCGTCTAT
The DNA here is from genome assembly GCA_039776855.1 of Mylabris sibirica. Classification (NCBI taxonomy): domain Eukaryota; kingdom Metazoa; phylum Arthropoda; class Insecta; order Coleoptera; family Meloidae; genus Mylabris; species Mylabris sibirica. Next base: position 10,542,275 of record CM077839.1, read on the forward strand.
TAAAAGCTCGCATTTTTCGGGAGTCGACCCCGTAGTTCAAGGTCTTAGGCTTGAACGACGGGGCCAAGCTTGAGTCAGTACTGGGCAATACAGCCTCGGCATATTTTGCAATGTTTGCCCAAGATTGGTTCAGTACTTATTAGTCTATCCCCGGGTTTTTAATGTTTTCCCAAGACTGGTTCAGTATTGAGTAGCCGAGACTCGGCCTTTCAATGTTTACTTAAGATTGGTTCAGTACCGAGTAGTCCAACCTCAGATTTTTAATGTTTGCCCAAGATTGATTCTGTATTAGGTAGCCCAAATTCGGCTTTTCGATGAAGGCCCAAGCTTAGGCCGAACATTGAAATGTCAAGACGTGGTGTTTTATATTATTACCAAGTTTAAGTCACGTGGCTCGATATTACGTACTCTACTTTCTCCAACTACTATCGAATCGAAAAGATGTAGTCTCTGCTCATAAAATTATGTAACAATATACTATAAGTTGACTTAGGACTACATCAGACGTGCGTCTATCTATGTAAATAGATCGAGCGTGACTGTAGAGCGCTTACATGTAGGATAGTTCGAAGCAGTGACGTGAGAGCCTCGATATCAGGGCAAAATCCACTGCTTAGTTATAAGTGCAATAATGATTACTAATCACAATCATGCAAATAAAAGTCATTGATTAAATTTCAAAAATATCACATGTAGATACTTATTAGGATGTATTTAGGCACATTTCTTACGGAGTACATCTCAAATAGTTTTTTTTTTATTATCTGTCGTTGCAAATTTAGATGCGCCCCCTTGAAACGGCGCTTGGTGCGACCGCTCCATTGCACCATATCATGCTACAGGTCTGCTTGAAACTAATGGAAGAGTCTTGAAACGATCGACGAACTGTGTGTTTGTGCTTTTTTACACACTAGCAGCATGATTCTAAGCTATTATTTATAATAAAATAGATAAAAATTGTATATTTATTGATTTCTTTGATCACATGTAATTCGTTGCAATTCACCTTGATTCTAAACTGGTAAGAAAAACAAAACTATAAATTTATTTTACTGTACAACCTGTAATTTGTGGTGCGTCCTTATTGCACATCAAAAACAACAATTTATTCGTAAAAAACGGTGGTAAAAAGTAAATTAGAGTTTTAAATATTTATAAAACTTCAACGGCCGAAAACACATAAACTCTAGAATTTCTCCAGAGGAAGACTACCATATCCAAGTGCATAAAACATAAACAGTATAGCGAGACTTAAAGTTGCAAAGCATCTAATGTTTGTAGTATTTGGGCGAACACATATTAAACTTTCCAACAGAGACACATTTGGACTTTTATACATAAATTAATTGCAAGGAAATAAGTACCTAAGTACTTGTAAGTTTGTATTAAACAAAATTTTCAAATCCAACATCTGCTTGCTTCTGCCAACATTTATCCTAATGTACTTTAAAACAAAAATAAATGAAGTGAAAGAGAATTTATCGAATTCAATTCGTTCTAATCGATTATTCCAGAAGATTGCCTAATACTTATCCATATGCGATCGTAGAGTTTCTAGAGAAATTCCCACCGTATCTATTGAGAATGTATCTCTCTAGTATTAGGTAGTTTTAGATTCACAAACATGATGGAAAACTATTAAACTGTAAAGTTTAATGCTTACCGAAGAAAAATAATAGCTAATACACTTTATATTGGCAATTCTTATTTCAATATTGATTTATTGGCTATCAAGAAATTCAACAAAATTGAAATTTTCGTCAAGTTTACCCCTTAAAAAAAGTTCATCCACTATTTGTTTAGGAAACTTTCCAACTTTTAGCCGTTACAACATGTCCAATGTTGTTGTTCATTGCATCCTGGTCGTTTGCAATCAAATGTAAAATTGTAACATTCGTTGTCATCTGGTCGTTTAATAACATCAGTTGGTTTGAAAGTTGTCTCCAAACAGCACAAGTAATTCTTCTAGTCTAGACGATAGGAAATTCTATCTCATTCTTTCTATCGTATTGCTTTTATTAGCAGTATTACTACACTATTTGAGGAGAGATATGTAAGAGAATAGTGTGCACACAAGTTTTCATCCCCTCAATTCAGAATTGTTTTCCGAAGGAGTTTACCCTTCTTCTCAGTTCTCTGATTTATGGCCGGAAACAACGTAAAGTTTAACGTAAAGTGGGTGCAACAGGGTGGATTGAAAGAGTTTGCCGTTTTGTCACTGTTGGTTATATGCACACATCGCATACCTACACATACATTATACATATAGATATAGAGGTACTTTATATTGAAAGAAATTTTTATTCAAAGTGGATTCAGTGTGCTCGGACAACTTTAAAGTTCACAAGGTAGGTGTGTATGTATGTTTATGTTTGTCTCAGCGACGGCCCTTAGGGACAGCGTTGTTCGCAGATAATACCACAAACTTTAGACAAAGTTTCCGATTTTTGTTGTTCTTTTCGATTTCAGAGGCTATACTCGGAATTGGTGCTGCATTATGTGACTAGACTAGAATACTGTTTCGGTTATACGGCACTTTTGTCTTTTTTATTTGTATTTTAAATCTAAAGTTTCCTGTTACTCACGATTTCTTTCTAGATACTCAAATGATTTTGATTAGAAAAGGACAGAGACGACTCTTCCATTATTATCACCATAATTATCATCATCAACCAACGTTATAAATGACCTTATCGTTAGCTTTTAAATGATTGATATCGTACCATTCTCACTCTCTGATAAATTGTCGACATCAACATTTTGATGTATGTAAATCACGAATAGCATTTATATAATAAAATAAACCCGGGCAAAATCGGCCAACTGATATAAATCATACAGGTATCCATTTATTTCCAACAGAAAATAAACTGTTTTATCTTTAATATACAACATAATAAAATTAATAAAGGTACCAAATATTTAAAATATAAAATTTTTATCTTTTTAAACCAATCTCAAAGTCGAGAGAAAGATGTCTTTGTATATGTAGTAGTTAGTATAGCTTAATTACCAATTTAATGACAAAAACTTTTATAAATTTCCCCTATACTCAAATTATCAAACTAGATAGTTGAATTTATAAAAGTTTTTACCGCAGAAATACCAAAACAGATAACGTCCACAGTCTCGAACGTGCGATAAGCATTACCGTTTCGATTTCCTTGCAGTCAGTTCTTTCGTTACAATCATTTGGAAAAAAAAATACACATCAAATACGAGTTTATCGTTTCTTTGTATGTTTCTATAGTCAATATTGGGAAAAGGAGAATATTTGGTGATATAAGACGATGGATGTTTCAGTTCAGTAAATGTGGATAGTATCCGGATGCATTTTGGTCGGAAGTGGTAGCAGACGACGACGTCGGTAGGATCGATGTCGGCGGGCGTCGGCGATGAGGCATGAAGAGGGCCGCACAGGTTGCTCATTTTCATTCTAGTCAAGTAGACGGCGAGCGAGTCGCAGATGCGATGCCCAATAACAAGACGGAGACGCTAGCGCCTTGTCGTCATGCATTTTTATTCTTTTTCGCGAATGTTTTAAGAAGGAGCAAGGTATTAAGGAACCGGCCGACAAAGCTGAAAAGAATAATGATTCTTAATTTTCATTTCGTTCCTATACTTGACTACGTGACCAGAAAACTAAACGAAAAATATGTCATGGGGATTTTTTTTTTAGACCAACTTTCCCAACTTGGACCATTTGTTAGGAAATTCAATAATGCTGTACAATGTTGTCGTCTTGCTGAACATCATCGGTCACAGTGAAATATGACATTGTTGCTGCAGTTGCCTCCATGCTTATGACACTTTGCCAATGTTGACTGCACCATCCAAATCACACTTGAAACGCGATCCATACAATCGCTGACCATGATCAATCGATTTCTGATCGTTCAATACGAATACAAATCACCTGACAATCAGTTGTTAAGACTCTATCCATTTACACTCATCCACAAATTACCTACTTTGGTGGCATTTATCGTCTTGTTTCGTACCATTTTCAAGACAATCACTAGATGTAATCTGAGAGAGGACCTTTGAAGATGGAACTTTATTCGCCAATTTCTATGCAGTCAATTTACTTCATCCAACTCTACTGATTTTATTCACCAAACTGTCTCTCTCAGCAAGACTTAGCATCCAATTATCTGAAGAAATTTCAACAATAGGAATTGACAACACTCTATAAGTACTTTAATGTTATTACAAAATTTAACTATAATAATAAACACATTATTCGAGAGTTTATACAAATGAATTGTAGCTAAATTAATCACAAACTCTCCAGAGATAAGAATAATATTTTCCATAAATCTGTGCAAACAAAACAGATTGGTTTTAATAATAGTCGGGGCTAATCGAGAATTTTATTCAAAATCCAAATGACAATTTAGTTTAGTTTTGAAAGAAAAAAAACCGGAAAATAAAACGACAGCTTGATAGTTTTGCTGCAACCAATTTTCAATTTACTCATAACGTGACCGGTAAACATAATATTAAACCCATTTCAAATCAAACGTTAACATTTCCACTGCAAAAATTCGACTGCATAGTGCATCGAAATTAACAAAGACAGAGAGAGAAAGAGAGAGTCATTTAGCGATCAATAAATGTACGCTATGTACAAAATCGTATATTTTTAATAACAGACAGAAGTGATTATATTTCAACCAACGGCATTGCCGAATGTAAAGTGTCATTTACGACAGACTCTAGAACTAATCAAGCTAATCTACTGTATTTACTAGACTAGTATTACTGTGTTAAATCCGATTCGTCCGGTTGAGAGATGAAATGCTGTGCTACTATTGCCATTACATTCTATCTCACTTTTACAACATTGTATAGATAATTGCATTTCGTACTATTGGTCAACATATATCTACTAATCCATACAGATATCCATACTATGGATATGTCCTATATATACACTTGCAATTAGATTCACGCTGTTTATATCTGGTGAAAGTGAGATAGATGCCTGTTATATTCTATACATTCTACCTACAGATATATCGACGTTTCCGTTTTGTTATCAACTACAACATCTAGATATAGACGAAATAAGGGAAATTTCAACCTTAACTAGTTACATCCCTTCACCAACGCCGCCACCATCTCCTGTAATCTTTGATAGAATTGTATCAAGTATATTTGGTGTAATATTAAACATTTGAATAGCTTTAAATAGTCTTGTTTATTCCTCTTTGTAATTGAACAAATCATCCAGTGGAATGAGGATTTGAAAAGGATTTGAAAAGTTTCAAATCTATAATCTCACCAAATAGATCTCAAGAAAATCTTGCATATAAGAGGATGAATCTCTAGGAAATTCAAACATGTTGTCTATATCAACCGAAGATAATCAAGAGCTTGTTGACAAACTAAGAAGCCAGCTTATCTTGACGCTTACAGCATTGTCTCTTTTTCTGTATTTATTTAAACAACACCTCCCCGATCTTTTTCCCTAAATGAGTTACACTTTGTTCTAGTGTAATAGATGAGAAAGATGGGTGAGTAATACAGACAGATATCTCTCATACCTATACCCGTTTTCCATCTTTTATGAGTACTCCACTGATTGCGCACTCTATTGCTATTTTCCAAAAAAAAAAGGATGAACGTTCCGCAATTCGGATCGCCTTATATTCCGCTTTGAAATCAGCATAGAAAATCACCGTTGAGATTTGAAAATGAACAAAATGATTGAATCATTTAAGAATATTCGGTGTATTCAGAATAGAAGCAAAAAAAACAAGACACCTACACACATACACAGAAAACACGTACAAAATCGATCCAGTTGCCAGGATCATTCAAAAAGTTTTACGTAAATGTTAATGTTGCTTTGTATCCAATTTCACCGCCCTTGACAATTCACAAAACATCAACTGATAAGAGGTGTAGTGTAGCACAGTAAGTTCAGATTTATTATACTTAATGTCCTACAGAAATTGGAGAATATATTGGAGAATAATGTTCTAATTTTCTTTAATCCCTCAACGCTTCATTCTGAATGGTCTACATTCAAACAATTTATACTTGGTATAAATGCATATGCGAGTTAACCAACCACCAATCTACCAACAACCATGATATAGAGCATATCTTTTGCTGAAATTGTCTTCTGTATATTGTTGCGATCTCTTTTGCGCTTAACACATTGTAGTGAAGAGATAACATAGAATTGCGTGGACCATTCTCATATTGTTATTGATGGTTTTTTCATAGTCTGCCCCTTTTTTACCATACAACTTTTATCAGAACAAAATGAACATTAGAGAAGCCACTAGAATCTAAATGACATGAAAATTAACAGCAACAACAACAACAACAACAAAGAAGATCGTAATTCTGGAATTCAACAGTAGTTTCAAATTATTTCTGTTGATTGAAATTGTAATGAAAGAGGAGGAAGCAAAGAAGCCTTTAAACAAACTTTATTAAAGTTAATTAGAACTTTTCAGTTTTGTAAAGCAGAAAATTTTTCAAGTTTGATTGAATGTAGCAAAACAAACTAACTAGGATTCGACTGAAAATCATTTTATTATCCATAGACGAAGAACTTACTATTTGACTTGTAATTTGGAAATGAATTTCAACACAATCATCATATAAAATATTCCAAATGTGTTGTAAATGTGTGTATTGAACGAGTAATTTCACAGTTCATTAGAATAAATTATTGTGACATTTCTTGTACTTATCTGCATTAGACTGCATTTGTGCATGTTTCTAATTTAGTCAAAACAGTAGTGCAGGTGTCTTAAATGACTAAAATACAACGGAAATTTTAGGAAAGCTTTGCAAATGGGAAATTGCGGAGAGCAAACAGTATGGCAAACGCTTCTAATAAAGACCTTAAAATTTGCTTCTAACAATTGAACCAAAGTTGAAATAATTGACAGCGTACAAACTTAAAAAAAATTACCAGAGATACACTTGAAATTTGTTTAAATAAATCTGAATCGATCCAATTCATTTCCTCTCGAATGATCCACTTTACCCAATAGAATTGATAAAGAAAATTATGAAATTGATAACAATTTGTTTGCAAAATATCCAATTTCCATATGAAATATTCAGCAGTAGATCTTATCTTGAAGGAATTATATAGCCGAATGATCAATATCGTTACTATAGGATTCAATTTTTTTTTTATTTTTGCTCATTTTTACAGAAAAAGAAAACAGAATATAAAAACCGGTCAAGTAGAGATTGGATTGAAATATCTACATTTATATTCTGTATATATCAATGATCGCACAACCCTTATAAAGTACGCCCCAAGAGACGATATTATTACCCTTTCTAGTATAACGTAATCAAGCAGCTAGGTTGCTACCACCTAATATATAACATACCGGGACAAATTTACAGATTTATGCACACAGAAAAGGGTTGCGAAAAAATAATGTATTTCTACATGTTAAATCTCTTGTGCATATTTGCAACATAACACGTTATCTTTCCCAGTCCCTCTATCTCTGAGTTCTGTTTTTTTTTTCCATTGAAACAGCACATATAGAGTTCAACATTGGTTGTCAGCAACGATATAGGTAGTTCATATATGGATATAGCAGTAGTAGTATCTCTTCGACTATTTGCGAGTTTCGTTCATGAAAACGACCAAGGGAATATATGGTAGCCATTTACGGAATGAAGCGCCTCTACAAATAAAAATGTTATCCTCTAGTGGCCAATAAATTATGATGAAAAGGCTTGTTACATTGGAAAACGCCACACGATGTACAAGCACGAAATCGAAACCAAATTTAATTTGAACAGCATAATATCACATTTAATATTGGAATGTATATTTTATATTTATCACTATATTCACTTTATTACTCATCATTTCTCAAAATACGCATGAAGACCAGACAAATTCTAAATATGGATATTAAACTATGGATACAACATCAAAAAAATCGTGAAAGCTTCTCGGATATCTGAAATATACACACAAAAATTATTGTAGTTTGTAGTAGTTTGGAGAACGATTAAGAATTAACAATGTTTTGTGGTAAGTCGTTGAAAACTTTCAAGTATTTCTTGTTGGGGACCTTAATTACTTATTTAACATTTTATTGCCTGCGTAATGGTGCAGTATTTGCTCTCGGGCTTTATTTTATCGCCTGATCTTTGTTGAATAGCCTTAAAACTACCATATTATCCAAAAAAAAAAGAATTTCTAACAAAGCTAACTAATCTTAGAACTGGCCTGGCTACAGTTTAATCCCAATGGAATATTACAAATGTTTCTGTTCTTCATCTATTTCGTTTTTGCACCTCAAATTCATCCAATAAACTGGAATTATTTGATGAATTCTACTGTTTTAATTAATTGTAAAATCAGCCGCTTCGTTAAATTATGATGACACTTGTGTGTATTTTATAACGTAGACTTGTCAGAAAATATATTTCGTTAAAATTTCTCTGTGTGAGATAAAGTTCGGAAAGCACTCGACTGTATAAAACGTCTGTTAAATTCACAATGGGTATCCAGTTTTTTTCTACAATTTCATACTCTATATAATCTCTTCTTTCCCCCATTGATTTTATTGGCAACAATCTTGATGGTTTATAACAAATTCAAATACATCTTGATTAGCGTGATGATGATGATTTCAACAAATTTCCAAAACAAACAGAATAATAATAATAATACAAAAGAGAGACAGAATAAAAAAATAAAATAAAATAAAGCTACCCAGACTGGCGCCATACAATTCCAACTTATATCTTAAGGAATAAATTCAACTGGAAAACTTTTTAAATACGTATAGGATGAGAAGGCGGCGAAAAAACTTGACCAAATAAAAAAGAAAACACTTAATACCTGTAATATTTCCTTATTTCACACCACCGGCTCCAGATAAAACCCAGTCTTGCAAATTTATTTTCCAATTTCATTGAGGTGGAGTTTCAAACCGACTGAATCAAGTAGAGAGAACGCTACTGCTGCATATATCTTCTTTATCACCTGTTTTATCATCGACTCTATAAGTGTGGCTTGGAAAATTCATAAATATAGATAAATTAGGTGGGTGCAATAAAAATGGCGGTAAAGATGACAACTAATGCCAGACAAAACAAGTTTCACAAGTTATAATTTATTATAGGAAAATACTGTTCTTTAGCTAGGAAAATGTATGAAATATACAGTAGTAATTGAATTTTAAAAAATGCTTGTTGTCAGTTTATTTATCACAAAAAATCAAGGTAAGTTCATCTGAATAGTTGAAATAAATACTGACACAAGAATGAAGTAATAGAAATTCCATCTTGCAGTGTCAATATTTGCCAACAATCTATCCAGATTTTATTATGGACATTTGTTTCAAGCACTAAAGTATTCATGAAAATATGCTAAAGGTGACAATAATCAATCACTTTATTTAATTTCCATAAAAAAATCTCAATCATTGATGAATTTATTGAAAATCCTTGTACAAATTTGAAGCTTCCTGTATGCTTAACAAATTACCAAACGTACAGATTTTTTGATGTGACACTATAATTACTTAAAGCTTTGAGGTGGGCTTTTTATTAGAAGTTCTATTAAGGATTCACAATTGAGTAAATTGTTCACTGATACTATAATACAAGACAATTTAATCATGTTGTTTGTTTTGTCTATTCCCCTTTCATTTAATCTAGAAGGTTTACTTGCAAATTAGAATAATAAAAGTAAAAGTTCTTTATTTATATAAAGTTTACATTCCGCGACTACTACTATTACGACAATAACAACTACTAAAACAATTGCAACAACCACCATGAACAGCACCAGTTAACTTTTCTAATTTTGTACAATGGAAACAGGACCATTCAATTAGTTAATTAAGTACAAAATTCAAATAAACTTAAAGTATAAGTTTGTTGTTTATATTTCTGCTTTAAGGGATTGGTGGTGGTGTGAATAAGGGAATATTTTAACTCCTTATATCGCTTATACAATTCTACAGCAATTAAGGAATTGCTTTGCTTCAATAAAATATTTAACTTTGTTTGGCTGGCGAATCGCATGAGAAAACATAATGAACACTGGAAAATAACCATGAAATAGTATTTATTCTTTCATGAGTTCATTTCTTATTCTTTTACGGCTTTACTGTACGATAATAAAGTTTCTTCTTCGTTTTTTTTTTCTCCTATGATCCCCTCAAAAACAAATTTTCTATAATATTGTTAATATTAAGCGAGACTCAATATACAAAGTGATATAAACCGATTTAACAATCGAATTAAATTTATAACGAATCTGGAAATTGATATTTCCCAACAACACGTTCCAGATGCAATTTCAGTATGTATTTAAACCACAGGAGAATTGTACACACCGTTTCTACAGTGGAAATCAGGTATTTTAAATATTAAAATATCTTCGTTTTTGTACGATAAGAGATAGTAATTTGAGATATTCGAAAATTTACATGTTTAAAATTAAAAAAAAGAGGAACAGAATGTTTCAAAAAATTGTATCGATTAAGTATACAAGTGACTTCTTTTTGGTGGAATGTTCAATTTATTTATACGAGTAGAAACCTCCAACTGGCAATAAAAACGAATAGGTTCAGCTAAGAAAATAAGGTCGTCTGATTCTGTTTTATTTTACCGTATAAATAAATAAATTCTATTTTTTATTTAGGCACTGCAGAGTGAAATTTTCGATAAATTCCAATGACCCATTTTGATTATCATCGCAACCATATTTTAAAGCTGCTCTATTTACTTATAAGTAATTTGATGTTGGAATTTCTTGAATTTTGGATTCCGACACAAATAAAGAAGAGCCATTCGTATTCGTCACTATGATGCTTTACACGTTGTAAAAGCGAAATTGTGGTAAATTTGAATAGCGCTGAAAAGATGCGGTAATCCTCTATTTAGTCGCGTATACTTGCTGTGTTTTTGTTAAATTTCGATGAGATATTATCAAAACACGCTTCATTTACCTTGAAATTAATTGGCTAATTTTCCATGTCAATATCTTATAATTGTTAAACAATATAATAATATAAAATTAACATACAAGTCTAAAAATAAACATCTTTCTATATAAAAGACAAATATTGGTTTATTTATAGCTGTATAGCAGCTATTTCTCAAATTTTAAAGTATTCGTCGCAGTCACGACAACGAAAGTGTTGCATAAATATTTAAAGTTTGTGTGAATGATGCTTTATTTGTTCAATAGAAACATAAACACTTTTGGCAACTTTCACTGTTCGTCGATTGGTTAAAACTGATCAACTTAAACCGGTGCAGAGCTTGCAGTTCTTCAAGTTTTTATGCAGATTCCAATAAAAAAGCGTACAATGTACAAATTTTCTTGAACTTAAATCAAAGTTTAACAATATCGTTTTATGCTAATAAGCATGAACGTATCGAAAGGGCATTAATGGAAATGTTACCCCCAGAAATTGATACAGCATTAGAAAGAGCCGTAATCAGAAATTTAATCCAGTGGGGCGCTTTTTTAAAAGGCAAAGCAACTTTTAAAGTAATAACAATTTGAGGAAGAAAGTTTCATGACAAGGGGAGCAAGAAATTGAAACAGCATTTCAAGGAGCAAGGAGTTTTGGAAAACTTTAATGAAAAATCTTGGAGCAGGCTATTTTTTATATTTTCTGCTATAACTCAACACATATTAATTAGATTCTAATGATAATTATGTCGTTGATAGCATATTTTAAGACCCTTCCAAATATTTAAGAAATTTTCTATAAAATTAATAAAAACCAAAAATTACTTGAACCGGTGCAGAGCTTGCAGTTTTTCAAGTTTTTGAGCGGATTGCAATACAAAAGCGTACAATGTACAAATTTTCTTGAATTTATATCTGAATCAAAGTTTAACAATATCGTTTTATGCTAATAAGCATGGGCGTTTCGAAAGGGCATTAATGGAAATGTTACCCCCAGAAATTGATACAGCATTAGAAAGAGCGGTAATCAGATGGGGCGCTTTTTTGGAAGGCAAGGCAACTTTTAAAGTAACAATGATTTGAAGAAGGGAACAAGGGGGACAAGAAATTGAAACAGCATTTCATGGAGCATCCCAAAGTAGTTTTTGTTTTGGAAAACTTGAATGAAAAATCTGGGAGCATGCTATTTTTTATATTTTCCGCTATAACTCAACATATCATAATTAGATTGCAATGATAATTATGTCACTGATAGCAAATTCTAAGACCTTTCCAAATATTTAAGAAATTTCCTATAAAATTAATAAAAACCAAAAATTACTTAAACCGATGCAGAGCTTGCAGTTTTTCAAGTTTTTGAGCATATTCCGATAGAAAAGCGTACAATGTACAAATTTTCTTGAATTTATATCTAAATCAAAGTTTAACAATATCGTTTTATGCTAATAGGCATGAACGTATCGAAAGGGCATCAATGGAAATTTTACCCCCAGAAATTGATACAGCATTGGAAAGAGCCTTAATCAGAAATTTAATCCAGGTAGGGCGCTTTTTTGGAAGGCAAGGCAACTTTTAAAGTAACAATGATTTGAAGAAGGGAACAAGGGGGACAAGAAATTGAAACAGCATTTCATGGAGCATCCCAAAGTAGTTTTTGTTTTGGAAAACTTGAATGAAAAACCTGGGAGCATGCTATTTTTCATATTTTCCGCTATAACTCAACATATAATAATTAGATTGCAATGATAATTATGTCATTGATAGCAAATTCTAAGACCTTTCCAAATATTTAAGAAATTTCCTATAAAATTAATAAAAACCAAAAAATGTTATTTACTGTATTTTTGCACAGTCTTAAAGATGAAGAACTGAGCGATACCTTGTTTGGAAACTCAAACAATGGAAATTTGACGACGAAAATTGAAATTATAAAAAAGATTCAACTGAAAAAGTATTGGAGCGATTTGCTGCAAAAAAAAAACACCAAAATTAAAGATTGCTTAATAGATCTTAAATGATTTTTGGGTGGCTAACCGGGTAGTCTCTCAACTACGCTCATTCTTAAGACAACACATTGCACTATTTACAAAAACCACTAGAAATACCTGATTTTTCTCAATTTTACCAGATGAAACAACATTAATGTTGTTTCATCTGGTGAACTGATGATAATACAGCATGATATATGACATAACTTCAAATCAATACCTTTACAACTGGTTCTTGTAAATGGGTCCACTGTCGTATAAAATGATCGATCAAAACACACATATAGTGGACGAGAATTCCTGTGCATTCTGGAAGTGCTTTTGATTTATTACTATCGGAAACCATACCGATAGTTATTATTACAGTGTATTCCAAAGAACAATTATAAACGGACTATTTTAATCCATGATCGTACTTTTTATTATCCGACCATGGGCGTATAAAATATTATCGTATGATATTTTAGAGAGTTTAATTCTGTAGTATTTGTAAGGCACGAAAATAATACAAGATTGTGTTTGTGTGAGGGTGATGATAGCGTAGGTTGAAAAGTATAAAAGTCTTGTCTAAACAAATTCTGATTTACAAATTTTTGACTGTCAAAACAACACAAAAAAGGCACGAGAAAATTCGTTATTTCCATTCCCGAAATTTGAACTAATTTTAATAAACGTAAGGGAAAAATCTACTAAATACCATGTTTCCTCATGCATTTTGATCTTTGATGTTTTTCTTAATTAACATGAAAAGTAAACTTGAGCTGCTAACTTTTATTCCTCATTTTCTATGATGCAAGGGCGAAATATCACATAGCTCTTGTGAATAGTCAGCAATCGTAAGATTCCTTGTTTGGAGAGAATTTAATATATTTAAAACGTCTTTAACAGGCGTGAAAAACAAAATTTCAACCTTGGTTGAAATGTGAAGAAACTTTACAAGTTGTTTGTTTGAAATAAATCAATTCGTTTTTGGATTTCGATAAAAATAAAATGCAATAAAAAAAATACTATACAGCAGCAATGACTAGACGTGTTGTAAAAATAGCAATACCAATCTTTTATTTGAAAAATAAACTTTCAGTTAAAAATACATAATTTTATTTTTTGCATTTATTTCAATCATGATTCCATGATATTATATAATTAACTTTGTAATGATAATAAAGTTTCTTTGATAAAAGTTTTTATTTAATCTAAAATTATTAGAGAATTTATGGTAACATAAAGATTTGATTGAAATAGCCTTGATTAAATAGACGAGTTTTTCTTTAATTTAAATATGTAACTCAACTAATGAATAGTTGTAAAGTTTTAGTTCAAAGTACACATACTACCTACATGAATAAAGAGATATATGCGCTTGTGTTTATCTTCATCTATTAGATATCTTTATTTTATTAGAACTAATTCTGTAATGGCAGGAAATTGACTGTCTCTAACACTTGGATAAATTTGTTTTAATCTAAAATCCATCACACTAATAGAAGCATTGCAACAATAAAGACTATTCCTATATATCTATATATATGGTATTATTGACTAGCTACATGCCGTGTCTAAAATCTAATATTATCAAAAAGCTAGTCGGTTGTTGTATTTAATGTCCACAAGGCGATCCACTCAACTTACCACTACTAACTAACACTATATCTAAACTATCTAAGAGACTCCAACAGGCTATATTCCCTATCGTTTCTAGATTCAACTTTTACTTACTTACATTAGATTAAATCTGTATTGATCCTTTTGCATTTGTCGGTTTCTCCAAGTGCTTTACAAACTTCTTCTTCTTCTTCTTCTTCTTCTTCTTCCATTATACCACCACCACGCTCTATTACATCACAATCTGTAAGTGAACATATAATACATCTTATAGGTAGCCCATTTAAACGTTCAAATCTCTTTCTAGTTGAGAATTAAATAACAACTTTGAAATTGTCGCTATATACCACAATAAACAACAACAACAATAGATTATCTTGCGGCTGGATTCTCACCTATTTCAAGTAAAATAGCGACAGGAAAACAGTTTGTCTGCAATTAAAACAATAAGAGACAGTCTAGAATTGTATTGCATTACTAGGTACTAACAGACGGTGGTTGAATTTAGTAGTACGAATGATTTATAGTTATGGATTTAAGGGTGGAATGTGGTTTGAGGCCAACCAGAATGGCCATCTCTCCTGTATGGGTCGCATATTTATACTTATTTATAAATTCTAGAGTCGTCTTGAAAAATCTAATGATTTATCACTGAATTGCTCTATTACGTTGCCACTGAAATAGGATCAAGCTATTTATCATTTCAATAAATTATATGATGGAAAATTCTACAACATTAAAAATATCCTATAGTAATTATAGATGGTAAAATAATTTCGTGTAATTATTGTTAAAAATAAATGTGCAGTGGAGTACAAATCCAAAGGTCGTGGGTTCGGATCCCACATGCTGGTTCCAAACTTTTCTCAGTTGTAACACGGTGATAAGGGCCGTATTCAAGTATTAATAATAATATTTGAATTAATTAACAATATTATTTAAATAATTTCACACCGAGTTTCTTTAACTATTAAAATTCTATATAACTATTAAAATTCTATATAAAAATAAATGTGTTGAATCATCGAAAAATTAGCGTTAATTTAGAATGTAAGTTGTGTGCGTTTTGTAATCTTTTTCTAACGTTAATTAATGTTTTTTTCATCTTGAAAATGGCATATATTCTTGAAATTTGGAAAATTTCCAATACGAAATTCACAAGAAATCCTTGATGTACAACAACATACTTTCCAGTTCGTTGAACCACTTTTTATGTCATCATTTTCAACAAAAATATGCATACAAAACTACGATTATACGATTGTTGAAAAGAGTCTTTACCATTTTTTATTGATTCATATAGCGAATAAATTTCAATTGCATCATTTCCATCGAATATAATCGGATTGAGAGAGTATTTGTTAAAAGTTTTTGCCCTTCAAAAATTCTACTCACGTGCTTTGATTTGAAGTTACAAGTACAACATGTCTGACATTTTCTATCTACCTGTACCGTAATTCTATATTAGAGACATTTTAATCATGATAAACGAATAAACTTTTCTACACATACATATATGTATGTACATATATGAAAAAAATGAATATTTTTTATGAAAATTTGAAAAGCAATCTGCTGTATGTACATATGCAAAGAGATCTTAATGTTGTCGTGGAAGAAATAGGAGTTAAGGGTTGGTGTATGCTCGTCACGATCCATCGTGTCATGCATTATAAAACTGAAACTAAAACCACAGAAAGAACTACATAAATGTCAAGACTGATTCATATAAAATCTGAAAAGAGATGAAGCCAGCAGTTGTAGCTAAAGAGAATAGCAATACTGTATTGTATGCAATATTTAAGGGTAGATTTGCATAAAATTGCGTAACATTGAGCCAAATTACTTTTGTGGGGTTGGTTGGTAATAACAATAACAACAAAAATGATGAAAAAAACAAAATTGATAAAAACTATATGTAGTCTATAAAAAAAGATGACGGCAGCAATAAAATATCGCTTAGTAGGTTAATCCTTTACGCTGCCAGTTTTCGATCTATACTACCACCAATAGTAGCCCTATTGGAAGGAAAAACACAACCTCCATACTAACACAATTCTAGTATAACTAACTATACTGTATTTTACAATATATAGATGTAGAATATGTATACAGAGCAATAGAATGATGAATGTAGCCAACATTTGCATATGCCGAATGATGTATGGGATCCTGTTGAAATCAACAGTGGCGAATTACGTTCCGATCTCTGATCTATAAATTCACCATTTTTACATAGAAAGTCTCTTTAAAATACGATTACGGTTGACTTAACAGGAAATATACCTCTATGCCCAACTTGGATATTTTAACGTATTTTTTATTCAACTGCTTCTAACCGAAAGACCAATTGGAAGATCGATTATACTAAACAAAAATGATCGAAACTGGAAATCTGTAGGGGAATAGTTTTTCACGATAGCAGAAAAATTATATCAGCTAAGAAAAGCTAAGAATAGCAAGGACCCGAGTGGGTGGATATATCGATTTATCTATTTTCAAAATAATTTTTTTTATTTATTTTGCGTCAATATCTAATAGCGCTATTTCAACACTTGGTAGTGTATCGAAATGGGTCTATTTCAATACACTGTATAAAAATGGAAAATGTAGTAAATCTTTTTTCCTTGAGGTTGGTAATATTTTCATTATATTTGACAACTGTCAAAAATCATAAAAACAAAATACAATTTACAATTGATTAAGAGTGAAAAATTGAACAATTGAAAAGTTTCCCGGCTGAATGTTCAATTGTTATATCAGTAACACCAACTCAAACCAATTTCGCTAAATTTCAAAACTCGCTACACCGTACATACATTAGACTCGAAAACGAACTAGTGATGTAACCGAAGTGTCATAGCGGAGGCGAAAGCGTAAACTGATCTCAAAAGAATAATTTCACGAAAGCGGAACAAAAGCAGAAGCGAAAACGGAACCGAAAAATTGTAGGCTTGTTACAATAAAAGCGAATCCAATTACAACACAAGTTTTTTTTTTAATTTAAAATATGTAAAAATAGTACCTATAGAAAACATTTTTGGTCAGATTAGGAAATTTAGAATTCCATTCAGCGAAAAGTTTCTTTATCACGCTTTTGAATTTTTTGGAAGTATCATTTTCAGCTTCCTCATTCTGAAATATAATTTGTGTGAGTGGTATAACCGGAAAAATGCTATTTCGACGACTAACTACTTAATTTCATAGTAATTTTTTAGACATTTCTATATGATTGTCAGAGGAAATCATCGTGATCTAAGTTTCAGCGCAAAAAAGCGCTGAAACTTTCGTTATACATCCCTTAAGAAAACAGAACTCCAAAATTTTGTGAAACTTTAGCAGCTGCGAAACTGGAAGCGGAGGTCCGTTACACTACTGGAATGAATTAGTGATGTTACAGATGTCTGTTTCTGGTTCCGTAACAGCGGAAATTTCGCATGATTTTGGAGTTCTGTTTCCGATTCTGTTTCCTCACTTTTTTAAACTGATATGTAACGGAAATTTTTAGCATTTGTACTAGAGAAACACTATTAGTAAAAAATATCAAAATGCGGAAAGATCCATTGTTTATGATGATTCAGTGAAATGTCGTAGTTCTTATTATGTACAACGTTCCATATTTACAAAATTTGGAAAACTTTTTGGTTTCAATGAATAAAATAAAAGTGCCTACACTATAAATGTATTCGTATTAGATTGTAACAAACCTGTTAATTGGTTTTTTTAGTTTCTGTTTCCGCTTCTGTTCTGTTTCTGTTATAATAAATTTCAAAAAATCTGTTTCTGCTATGACACTTCTGTTACATCTCTGAACCACCCATACAGTCTTATTTTAAATATTTGATTTGTTTCTTGTCGGCTTTATTAGGACACACGTATTTCCATTATACAACAAAAAATGTCTGAGCGGATAATATTCCAAGGAAAATTCCACAATCTATAATTAACCCTTCAAAATTTTACTATAAAATGCTGATATTTTTTGCAGTATACCATGTTATCGTTATCAAAGTTGCATTTAAAAAGCTCTTGTTTAATTGACGTGTGATTCGATTTTACCCCAAAGTCGGGTTTTTCTATCCAAGATGTGCCCCTTTACGTATTGTCAAACCCTGTAATCTAACCCCAGGAATTCTGGTGTTTCTTGTAAAGTTTCTGATAGATGATAAAAAAAATAAATAAGATGTAAATGCCGTCGATATGAGAAAATTTCAATAGAAATTTTCGAGAGCTAAAGCTAAATGAGGGGGGTGAATAAAGGCAATTATTAAAGCATTAAGGCGTAATTTTTTCGTGATAAGAAATACGAATTATTGTTGATTTACATCAAGTTCTTACAGGGTTAGAATTTTAATATTACTAATGGTTTTTAAATAGTAATCGTCTGATTAATAATTCTCTTCTCGTCAACTTGTTTGGAATTTAAATTCACTTGTAACCCCAAAAATATTTCAAGTAAATGGTACGAATCCGAATTATTTTATAATAATAAATAGTAATAAAAGTGGCAGTTTTCTTACTTGAATTTAATTAAATCTATATAAACTTATAGCGCATCTGGATACTAATTTTAAGTAGAACATCTACGATGACGTTGTTATACGTAAACTAAGATTGAAATAATGAATGTAAATCAATGTTTTTGTTGATCTTTTTTTTGTTGTCTGTGGTATTTTAAAGTTTGTATGTTAATTTCATGGTGGAATTGATGCTAGTGCGAACATCACAAAGATATAGACGACAACCTTATCCCATCTACACTTTAACCGTCTTCATTGCGTATTCTGTCGACACTTTCAGGTGGTATTGTAGCAAAACTCATCAAATTTGAGGCGTGTTGACATTGTGGATTATATTCAACTTGTCTGTTGGTATATGTATGTGTACTAGGGGGCTGATAATCTCATCTTAAGGATACGGAAATTCTCTTAGAACTTTGATCATCTTGTGAATTATGATGATGATGATACACCTATGCATAGAATACGTAATAAAGTCGCCAATATTGCAACAAATCTTCTACATGGGGAAATTAATTTGGTTTATTAAAATTCACAAACTTATGCGTCCTACAATAATAATTACAACAACAACAACAGTACATCCCCTTAATGTATTCACGCGTCTATTTATTTTGATAAATATTTACATGGCGACAGCATTTACCTAAGCAGCAATTAGTCAACAAAACCCAACCCTGCTTCTATGTTCCATCAAAAGAAAAATTACATGAAACGAAAGTGTGAAAATTCACCAGCACAACGTCAGAATTGCGATTTTTCATACCATTCTCTCACTGTTTATTATCTTTATATCTTTTTGTACATATTTCCATTATGTTAGACGGGTATATAATAAGATAATTTCACACAGAAAATAGAATGGGAATTTCAAACATCCTTACGACAACATTTCGACTGTCATCATTTCGTCTGAATATACGATTATTGTTAAGATTATTTCCAACATCTACCCAAATTGAAGTCAACATCGTTTCAAATTAGTATCAATTTAATTAATTAAACGACAGTAACGTTTGTCCAATTTTAATTTAATAAGAATTTTTGGCAAATATACTCAGTGCTACAAATCATAAAAGTTGTATACTTGTTAAGACATCCATCCACTACAAGCTGTAGTTATGCATTAATAAATTTCAATGTAGTGTCACTATTTTTAAAACAAACATTACCTAAACTGTATTTTTATTGCAAATGATGCTGTTTATCATGAGAGAAATTAATGTATTTTTCTTCCATTATTAAATGTTTTATAAATTATAATCTTACGTATACAAAAAGGGTTTATTTTTAGGTGTAAAGGATCATTAATGTATTGTCGCTTTGTACTTAAATTTCTAAATGATAAGAGTGTCAATTAACAGTCGCAAATTTGATGATATTTTTGGATTCTATCCAATTGGCCTACTAAACACACTACTAGCTTTTTTCAACATCCAAACCACACAAATCCACATGAAAGAAACGAAATAGTGATCATTAATTGTGGGTGAAAATATATGTTTTTACAACACTTCAACTTGTCGCGTATATTTTTTATAGAAACAAACTTTTACAGATAATAAATATGAATCTTTGTGTACACAACTTTGAATTAATTTAATGGATCATAGTTGCAAAGCTTTACAGTGGACAAAGCAAAAATGTAGTGTAATTTGGCAGACAATTTTCTTAAAAAATGTCCGAGTACCTAAATATTTCAGAATTTATATCGAACAAACTTTCTTTTTAAAATAGAAAATATCACCCGTTTGCTTTCCGATAGTGTTAAATTTTAAAAAATAAATAAAACTTAACTGTTTAAATTCTATATTATGTCCACTAAAGTTGGATATTTAATAAAAAACAGATGGTATCTACAACGTATATTATCGGATAAAATTCTCAATTCTTTCAGTGTCGAAGCTGAAAAGCCAAGGAAATAATACAGTAGGTGTTTCAAAACATGTGTCGGATAATGAAACCTGTGGTTCTTTGGCTCTTTTTAAGAACAAAACTTCCCAATAACACAGGTCCAAAAACGCACGATTTTTGAGATACAGGGTGTCAAAGAATATTTTTTTTTTAGTTTTTCGACAATATCTCAGGAACCGTTCGAGATACAGTACTCAGGTTTTATCCACTTCATACATTTTGGTTACATCATGAGTACTAATTCAATTTATTCTAATATGCCAGTGGCGAAGATCTTAGGGCTCTGCCCCTAACTGGCACTGCGAAAGTCGGAAATTCGGAACCACAATTTAAGACGCCAATCTTTCCTACATAGAAAACTTGGCCTGTTTTCGAAAAAAACTTCATTTTATCATCAAAAGAAAACATGAAAAAGGTAACAATATGTTTTGGTGTTGACAAAAACATTTGTTTTGGATCTAGTCGCCTGATTTAGTGCATTTTCTTCACTCTAAAACAGGTCAGATTGGAACTTTTGTCCTTTATTACGTAGAAAATATTGGAGGTTTAAATTATAGCTCCGAAATTCTAATTTTATTAGTGCCACAGAAATTAGGAGCAAAAATCTTTACAACGCCCTAAAATCTCCGCCGCTGGCACATTAAAATAGATTGAATTAACACTCATAATGCAAACAAAATGAATGGTATGAAGTGGAAAAAGTCTGAGTACTATACCTCAAACGGTTCCTGAGATACTGTCAAAAAACTAAAAAGAGCGCTCGATTGCTGTCGAGTGTGACCGTTCCTTAGCAACGTAAACAACAAGATAGTAGCTCGTTTCTGATTGGTTCCTCTGCGTGTGGAAAAGTACTTTCAAACACTAGTAGTATCTTTTCGAAACGCGGGATTAACGCGTTTTTGCAAAACGTACATCCTCGTTTTCCACTATTTTCCACTATTATATCGAAATCTATTATTCCAGTCAGGAAACGCGTCAATTACTATTTCATTAATTCATTAGCGAACATAATTATTGTTTGATATTGTTGACGAACAATAATGTTATACAATAGAGGGAAGACAGTATTCATGAAGACAATAATGGAGTGGTAATAGAGACAAAAAAGAATACTAAACACTTTTTTTGTAGTTAAAATCCAATTTATATGTACAATACCTTGACATCTTGAAACATAATCCAAATTTCACTAATAAAGTCAAATAAAAAAAAAATCTAGAGAAAGGCTAAGAAGTTTTTCTCCTAAAGCGACGATCGAATAAGTTTTCTAGTTAGAAAAAATACACGTGGATAGAAGCTTAATTAAAGAAGATAGAGAAGAATTAAAGTAAACGTTAGGAAGAAACCATCTATGTTGATGTTGAAAAAAATAGTTGTTAATATGTACAGTGACGGTCACAAAAAAGAGTCCGACTCTTGGGCGAGACACTCACATATTTCCGTCCGTGTAGATCAGGCTATTTTTCTCATAAAGGTAAGAAAGTGGGTAGGTGGAAGGTGTTAGAACGAGTTTCGACTATATCGTGAAAAATATTTTAGGTAAGTTTCCCAAATGACGGCAGTAATCTCATCGCCATCTTCTGATTGAATAGCTTTCTTCCCAAAGTCTGACCTGAGAAAATTATGTTAAATTGTCACGACCGACCTCATAAGCCTGTTTTACACAGCTCTGCAAAAATGGTCTTTTTTTTGTGACCGCCACTGTACTCCAATTGGGAACACAACTACAAAAAATACTGCAAAAAAATTTCGATATAAACACAATGGAATGAATGCCAATTCGTATCGGGAATTCTAGGATATTGTTTACGTACAGGGAAATAAAACTTCAAATTTCAAATTGGCTCCTGTTAGTGTGGAAGAGAAAAAATGACGGATTTGGAAGGCAGACGGATCTTTTAAGAGCAGGATCATAATGTGAAGAGGAATATTGTTGAAAACAATCGGACAACAATCAAAACTATCGAACACGATTTTAGTGTGTTGGAGAATAACAAAATGATTCTTTCTTTCTCTTATTAATTTATTAATTTTCCTTCGCTCTTGGATAATTTCATTTGAACATCCCGGTATGTTTATTGTTAAACTATCTAATTGTATTTACAAAAGCGTATGATGTTAATCATAAAGTTATTACATTAAATTCTGTTTTGCGACACCATTATCGACAATAATGAACCAAAAATGAATAAATTAACAAGAGTGGGTGTGTTTGAATGAATGGTCTCATTAGCTAAATATAGTACACACACATATATCTACCCATAAAACGTTCATATTACCCAATTATAAATGGTAGAGATCACATTATTAGAATATATTTTCCAGTGGACAACCCACACACAATTACATTAACAGATTGATTTCTTTATTTATTTCCATATAATGAAGTGTCTACCATGTATGGTTTGATTAAAATGAGATAAAACCGATGAAAAAATTTCATAATATCCGCCATCTATTTATGAGTTATTTAAAAGATTCGATCATCAATACGATCACATTTACCGATCTGACACAATGAAATATGAGCATTCCTGACAATATGATGATTGAAGTGAATTTGATTAGTTTAAATCGTTTTTGTTCATGTTGTGTTCCATTCAGTGTTTACAATTTTTTATCATTATTTTTACATTACAAAAACCAATTACTTTATCTTTTACTATTCTACAAATAATAGAATAATTCTAATAAAATAGACTACCCCTATTGCAAAAGCTCCATCTATAATCCATCTCCTATTGTTAGAGCTAGTGATGATGATGGTGGTGATGTTACTAACTCACTATTAGGAGTCGTAGTAGAATTAGGAAACGACGATACAACGACAAAAGGATGAGAGATTTTCTGACATGAGGGTAGCTTTGAGTTGGTTAAGAGTTTGTCGTAAGTTTTAACAAACCACGTGTTGCAATTTCCTGGACGTGAAGACTACGGGAAGAGATGAACAAGAGAGAAATGTACACAAGACATGACAACACTTGACAAGAATTCCTTTAATGGAGCTGGAACTTTGTAAACTTGGCAGTTCTTTATTACATGCTTTATTAATTTTAATTAAATGATAAACAAGCCGCTAAAGATAACAACACAATTTTCTTATCAATTGCATTTTTGAGTTTTACCAATTGATATTTGGGGTGACGCAACCATAATATGTTTATCGATATCAGTGATTCCAAACTGAGTTCCGAGGAGCACTAGTATTCCGTGAGCATCTCGTAAGTGATCCGCTATATTTTTATGGATTCTTCTCGAAATCAATATGCAACAGCAGCATTAACTACCACCAAGACCACCATTGATAATATTAATAATAGCTACACAAATACACCCAAACATTATAACCCTTATTTTTTCTAACTAACAGATACTATTATGTTAGTAATGTTACAAATCGTTTCAAATAAAAAGGTGGCATATCGGTACAAAATTGCGGTATGATGATCTCCGATTCCTGTTTCACACTGTTCGAACCTACTGTAATTAGAAAAAAGTAAAAAAGTCATTAATTTTGGAATAATAGTTTAGATATTTCGATTTACCCTCTAGATGACCCTCAACCACCCAACTCCAAGGGATGACTAATTCCTCCGTCCATAAAAGCACTAACACTAGCACTATCACTAACCCGATCACATCACTTCACCAATTTTTTTTAACACTTGAACTTATTTATGAGTTTTAGAAATTAATGTTAACCTTACGACAATCAAACGGGAACTGAATAAAAGAAAAGAATGTTAGGTAACCTTTCCTTTGTTGTTTTCTTATCAAAAACTAAAGAAAAAACTTGTTTGTGTACATACATATTCATAATTTTGTCGTTTCTACAAAAAAATTGAGATAATTTGATAATACTTTGAAGGGCTTCAATTTATTCAACAATGAAGATTGGTCAATAAAAAAGAATTACTGTGTAGAATACTTTATATTTTTAAGATATACAAAAATTTTCGATCTGTCCGATTTGAAGATTTTATTTGAGGACATACTCTTCATAAGGCTCCCTTTTTAAACGGGTATTTTTTTTTGATTAAAAACACTGTATTGATTTTATAGGGAATTCTGTGGTCATTCAATAAAAAATTCCAATTTCTCTTTTATGTATACCAGGTAGACCGAAATATTTGCTATTTTTTGTCTAAACTACATAATCCCTCTAAATGTATTGAAATCCAAATAAGCTATTTATATGAGATATGAGTTTTGGGAGAGAATACATTTGTGTTTTCAAATTAAAAATTAATTTTGTACAAATTGTCAGAATTCGTTTAGATTATGATTTTTTCTTAATCTTTTTTTAAAATTAGAGAGTGAAAATTATGTAAAAAATTATTTTGGTCTGCGCCTCAACCAAAAATGTTTGTTTGTGGCGTGGGATTGATCACAACAGTAAATAATATCTTTACCTATACATACAGTAGAACCGCAGCTTGGAGGAGGGTCCCAGATGGGGCTAAGGCCCACATAGTGCAATTCCTTGCCCCCGTAATTAGAACTTTTTCCCTCAAATCATTGTTACTTTAACAGTTGCCATCCAAAAAACGCGCCACACCTAGTTAGCAACTGAGCATGAGCAAGATTATGTCTGTACAGTTACCGCCAATATTAAGAAACCGAGTCTTTTTTCGTTCGTGTGAGTCAGGCTGTTTCTTCCATCAGGGTAAGAAGGTGGGTTAATAGATAGTGTTAGGGCGAGTTTCAGCCATAGCAAATTTGTAGAAAGTATTTTTCTATTTAGGTAGATACCCAAAATGGCATCAGTAACCCCACCCCTTCTTCTGATTGAATATCTTTCTTTCCAAATTCTTACCCGTTAAGATTCTGTTATATTGTGATGAGTGATGACAGCCCTCATAAGCCTGTTTTACACAGCCACACAAAAGTTGTCTCATAGTTTTGGCGATGACTGTACATTACATATGTTCACCTTCTAGTGAAAAGTTCAAAACTGTTGTCTCTATCCAAAATATTGAAGCAATCACAAAATAAATTTCACTGTGTGTCTATCTGTTCATCTAACTAACAATAAGTATAATGTCGTAAAATTCTTGGTTTCGCCACTGGGTATTTGTCATAAATTAACGATAGACAAGATAATAAAGAAGTTAATCGAATAGTTTGCAAGTTTTTCTATTTGCTATGATGTCACCCCAATAAATATGATTTGAAATTTTATTATGCACTAAACAATCATACAATCATCTAGAAATCTATAAAACTATTGTTTTATTGACGTATAAAACCAAAGCAATAGTCTCAGATTCTGTTACAAACCGTTAACTCAATTTTATTTCATTTTTTGTTTGAAATTATTGATAAAAAATATGTTGAATATCTCTCAAAAGCTATTATTGGATAATAAAATGCTATTTGAAGAGTAAATCGATAGTATATACTTGATTTCGCTTTGTCCCAAGAGAAATTTGAAAGGCCAATGAATGTTCAAGGTGTCTATAGATGAGTACAAGGAAATCGGTGTAGGTAACATCCATTACAACCTGTACAAGAGCCTTATACGCTATTTTACCTTACCATTGTTACAGCAAAACAAACACTTTGGCTCCTTTTTATAGAACAGAAGCTCTTGGAACACATTGTTTTCTTGAAGGATTCACTAGCAACATCTAATTGTTTAAAAATTTATAATTTGCTTAAAAAGTCACTCATGACGAATTAAAAGTTTTGATTTGACAACGGATTTTTTAATAGTTCAAACTATCGGTCTTTGTAACTTGAGCCCGTCTTTTTTTAAAATAAATCTTGCATAAACCAGATTGTCGTATTTTTGTAACATCAAATAAATATAAAGACATGAAGAAGCGCGTTTATAACGTTTCTCACCGTTTAAAATAACACTACTTAACGAACAATGTTCAATTCCCATTAAAAGTTAGTGTTATTAATGCGTTCCTGAGAGCGATGCCTTATATCTACTTTAAATTTATAATAAAAGATTGTAGAATGGAAAAGGGAAGATCCGAACGAGGAACAATTTTGTAGTCAAATGACGAAGAAATGGATGAACAAATAGAACAAAATGAGCTGCAATGATTTCACAAATTGTCCTACTTTATTTCCAGTATTCTTTATTAAATCTAGGTCGATTGTATTCATTTTCATTGTTACCGATCAAAGGCTCTTATAGTACAATGTTTAAAATTAATATTACCCAAAAAAGAATTATTTGGCCCTATAATCTTGAGAGAATCAATCAGGGTTAGACTAATCATTCTCTATTCTCTAAGACAATAATAATTAAATAAGCATATTTAAATTCTATTGGGCGGGTTTATCGAGTTGACTAGGCATGCAGGAGAAGCTTTTCTACCAGTGTTTGGGATGATAATAAAAAGCTTTCACGTTCACTGCCATAATAAACTACAGCTACAGGCTAGATTTTAGTGTTTTACCATAGTCAAATTAACAGAGAATTTACACTCATTAATTTCGTAAATTATTCATAATTTTAAAATGTTTCTGTAAAATATTAAATTTAAATTGTTCCCCTTGTATTGTTTCCATTTTACGAATGCAACCAACATTACAAACAATAGTAGTTTCATATTTCCATTTAATTAGAATCAAGCTGCACCTGATTGTATCATTTATAAAATTTCCTTTGTGCCATGATTTGTGAAATTTCCAATTACCGAAATTTCAAACGTTTTGTTATTTTGTACATACAAAAAAAACACACGACCTAAATAATAATAGTATTTTGTGATTTTGAAATTTTCAATTTTTTTTTATAGATTTCAAAAACTTTCCAATAAATCGCTCTTTGTTAAATTATTCACTTGTCATTTGTAGATAGATTAGAAACTCATGTCTACTTAACAAACATTAATGATGTTGAACGAGCGGAAGTAGAGTACACTCTACTTCTTCAACGACATGCAAACTTACATAATTATTATTCAATATAGACGGGCGTGACAATATTTAGAGTGACTCTCTGACCCAAAGCTCTTAAGAAGCTAAGCACCATCCAACCTATAGGAGGTCCTTTCACCAATCTTTAACGTTATATTATATTCTCATCAAAATATTAAATATTAGTTTGAAAATTCCATAAATCTTTTTCTGTTTTAATTTGTCATCTAGATAGTTGGAGTAAATGAAAGATTCTTGGCAGTTTTATTATAATATCATGGCACTTGACAGAATAGAAAACTAGTTTTTACCATCTTTCTAATTAGTTGTCATCTCTCGGAAATGTACGTTAATAACTAGCTAGTGTCGGTAGAATGAGTGGTTGCAATTTCATTTGTAGTCATACTTGGTATCTGATAAGAGATAGTGGCATTTCTGTCAAAGGAACATTGTCAGCACTTTGGCGGTTGGGTAATATAATAACGTTTAAAGTGTCTTGTTTTCTAGTGGTGGATTTTAAAGAAATGCATGCATAAACTGATATGCTGACGACTGGTTCTTTACAGGATGTCGGATCTAAACATGGTCGATTCCATGAAACTCCTATTATTTAGCAGCGGGATTTGCTCGCATTTGTGTGTCGGTGACGTCACCGCCCTGAACTATCATTTATGTTAGCGCTCTCGAATCGCACTCGATCTCCATCGACTTCTCAATGGAGTTATCTGTTTATTTGTTGCCATTGTAACAATAATTTAACGTAGTTGATGAAATGAATGAGCGACGTCACAACCAACAAATAGGTGGTCTACTGTAGCTGACTTTTACCCCCCTCTTGCTACATTATCATAAGCGCAGCGAGTAAGTGGGTTCTAGTACATATTTGGTGAAATACAAACATATAGATGATGATTTTAGTGAAAATCGAGGGAAGGATTTGTAAAGACTCCTGGAAACCATTTTAGCGAAATTAGAACCTCGTAAGTTGGTCAAAAAACGCTCATTTAGAACGATGTCAGGATTTCCAAAAGCTCGCTGTACTCTTAAAATGACTTATTGTTAGAGTGGCTCGATGATCTTACCAGCATTGATTTTTTTCGTTCTTCTTTCAAACACTCTGGAACAGAAGGAAATGTTTTACAATTTTTCGTAGAATGCAATGGGGTAAAACGAAAAAACTCAATGTTAAGAGGGTACTCGAGTCATTCTTAATCGTTTTACGCCTTCACCTCATTTTTGAGCATCGCAACATTGTTCAAAACGATTCTTTTATGATAAGCTACGAGGTTCTAATTCTGCTACACATAAGTACTTGAAATTTTATTTGAATCGCTAATAGTTTCATAAGAATCGACAAGATTTAGATCCGACACCCTGTATATGTGTAACAGCAAATTTCCCAATCGTATTTCCACAGGTTAGAAACACATTTATTCCAAGGTGGGTAATGAATGTTGGAGTGAATTTTTGAAATTGTCTTCGTTTACTATATATGTATGTACGTACATATATTTGTGTATGTTTGAGAGTGTGTATTCGTTGGGAACATGCTATAATGAATCTTTATCGCCTACGAAAAACGTAACTATTCCCGTTCTGGTCCTGGAAATTGCTTTCTGAGAAGATTTGTGCAGAGAACTGAAAACAAAGCTATGTGTAATTTACGGAAATTGGTGCTCCGTGGCGTTGGGGGTATTAAGGGGTATGCGCACGGTGCCAACATATCCCTCTCACCTCGCTACATACCCTCAACGGTCCCATTTACTCTCACTATGATATGCCTTATTAGTGAGCTCTGCACACTAAATTATTCAGACGAGCTCTAGACCCAACACCAGTCGAGGATAACAGGAATTCATTATTTAATTTATTGCCGCAACGTCGCAGATTTTTTTTCTTTCTTCCAGGAAACACTATTTTATTTGCCGCTGTTGTTATTGTTGCAACTCCTGCTGTTGCATAGCGCTATCAAGGAAGTTCTGATTACACTTTCAGGATTAAACTGAATTAATTCACAGTTTCCTACATAAACAGATTATAGAAATAAAGACAGCGTCGTTTTTTTGAAAATTATAATTATCTAAGGAGCTTTCTTTACGCTACCACCCATACTTTTTTGTCGTATACAATTCCCTAGTTAGCAACAGCACTTTTTACAATAGTCAATTCATAACAGTGCAGCAGGAAATCGATTAGGGATTTTTCTGTATATAGAATAACAGTCTCTGAACAATGTCGACAATGTCCGCTACTGTATACATACATAGACTACAAGCCATTCGAAACAATAGCTAAATTATCCTGCTCTCCACTATTCGGTCCCTTTATTTTGTCTTTGCCACTGCTGGCCATCATTAAATTACATACAAAAAAGATGAACTAGTTGTAACAAAAGGAATAACCACCCTTTGATTCTAATCTATGCAGATTATTTAATTTTCGTACCTGTTTTTATTCTCGAATAATTAAAATAGAGAGCCTTACTAATAAAACAATCAAATACATAATTATTTTGTAATTAAATTCACAAATTATTGAACAATATTTCTACCAAATCACAAATTTTTTTACAGATGTATGCAAGGCCGTCTGAATAAATTTAAGCGCCCTTTGCTTAAAAATCGTCGTCCAAATAATAGACACATTTACCAAATTCACAAGAACGGTTTGTTGCAAAAGTAGTTAGTATTTAGATTGCAATAAAAAGTGAAGTCCGGTATAACGTGACGTAAGACTTGCAACTAGTAGTGATACAACGTGATTTTCACATAATTCCTGATTTTTTTTCTTTTTTTTATACGTGTATTCAAGATACCTAAGCAAATGCAGTGTCGAATTTTTGCCACACCGTGCGGAAATATTTCCATATCGAGTTGTCTACCGGTTGTTTAACGGCGCCGCATGTATAGTCCTAAAACATCATTTTCCAATCAGCCATAGAAAGAAAAAGTTGTATGATTAACTCACAACTTTAAGAGAGTAATAAACTAATTGAAGTTCTTAAGTAACCACAACTTTACAATTCTATCAATCAAAACAGGTAGAAGACCCTTTTGCTTAGGGCTGTTTATGGTCAACATCTTGTCTTAAAAGGCCAGTCTAGTAATTGAATTACGGGTGCTAAAATAAATAGAAATTTTTAAGCTGCCACCTCTTAATGCTACCATTGCAGGTGGTCTTTGTTGGCAAATTTTTATTACTCTCTTAAAGTTGTGAGTCGACTATACATTAAATAAAAGTGAGGCTTGCAACATGAACGCTAGAGACACACATATGTTTGGAAAAAAACATTTTCTGCACTTATAATGTACAATACTATAAAAATATTCGATTTTTTAGCGCCCCAAAATGAGTGACGCCCCTGAGTGATAGCCCATTTCGACCAATGGATAAGCCGGCCCACAGTTTTTGACATATTAGAAATGCTTATACTTTATTGACCATAGTAAATGTAAATATGTTACCTCAAAGAGTAATGTTGTAATGATGACCTTTATATTATATATTAAATGCTACTCCAAAATTCTTTCTTTTTCTCTCATTCAACCTTCTCCAAATCTGAATGCAATTGATTACTTTTCTAGGAAAACAACTTTCATTGATAAGTGATAAGATAAGTATAATAAAGCAGGACCGTAGTCAGAAAACTATTCCAAATAGGGTGCGTTTTTTGGCAAGCTGGGCAACTTCTAACAGTGATTTGAGGAAAGAAAGCTCTTCTAACGGTGGGCCAAAGAATTGCACTACGGCCCTGTATTACAGGCAACACCCACGCTATATTCGTTTAAATCGATTAAAACGTGAAAAAAAAACGAATCCCACATTGATACGCTACTAAACTAAAATTAGATAGATTGCCAATAAAAAGTTAGTCACCTCTTCTGTCAACATAAATCACTTTCACTTATCGGTATCGTCCTAGGTTCAATATAAAAATAATAATGATAATAATATCAACATCATTACCACTACTACCACTGTTGTTAATACACGTACATACTAATACTACTACTACTATTACAAATATTAAATACCTCCAGTAGCAGATAATTTAATTTTAGGGGTTGCAGGTGTCATTTATCGTTGAAGGGTAGCAAGCTATTATGTTCGTACGTTCAAGTAGTTGGGTATTAATATATTGATCCTTATTAAATTATGATAGGAGAAACACAACAAGTTTCACTTTAAATCGTTTCCTACCTTTATGTCTCTATATATAAATTTCGATATCAAATTTGAGAAAATCTCAAAAGTGTTGTGGATCCAAAATAATTTGAAAATAGACTCTAAATAGACGATTATGTAATTTTTAAAAGTCCATTAATAGAAAGACTAAATTTGAGATAACACGAAAATTGAATATATTCTAATGTCAACTGTATAGATAGATCATTTTTTATTTAAACATTGATAAATTGTTGGTACAAATTATTTAATTATTCGTTGTTTTTGTTAGTTCTTGTTATTAAAGTTGATGTGATTCCAATAATGAATTTCTTCAAGTTCATTCACTTATCTACAGTTCTGGTTGTTTCCATTTTGAAATAAATTATGTAGCTATAAATTTTAGAAAATTTTGACATTAAACATTATTTGAGGAAATATGCTTTAATTTGAACCTCATAAAAATTGTTATTATCATATAAGAAGGAATTAATAGACCTGCTTCTATTATACGACTACTGAAATTCAACTGGAACATCACACCATTTACATATTAACTATTTTCATTATTATCATTATTATCATAATGATAATTTGTCTTTCTCTCTCTTTAGCCAATAATCTCATTCAATTTTAACTACAATAGTTATACAGCTCTGCGGAATTGGATGGAAACATTAGCACAGTATATATCTATCTCCCGCTTTCATCATTCCATCTCATGTATTTATTTGTCTTGTCTAACTTATGGAAAATGACTATGTTTCCACTTTGTATCCTTGTCTCATCAACTTAACTTAAAGAGAAACAGTAGACATTTTTCTCCGTCTGTTCAATGGAGTTAAATGAGTATTAAAATGTGGAATAATATCCCGCCTTAATTTGCTCGACCTCTTTCTAACACATGTGAGAAAATGACTGCAGAAAGGAGAGAGATGATTTTGTAGTGTTTCTATCCAATATTTTTTGCCGGTATACAAGTATTCCTTGTAATTTTTAATTTCAACTACAAGAATATGCAGGGGCGGATTTAATCTTCAAAAGGCCAGAGGCGTTACGGTTTTTCTAGGCTCCATACAAATAAATCAGTTCTTTATGGTATTTAGGGTTTAGTCGTAGCTTGGTTCATGCTTTACTACATTTGAACTCTTTCAATAAACTAAGCTAGGGGCCTAAGTAACCAAAAGTATGGACAACTGCGTGGTGAAATAGAATTGTAGTAGGTACTTAAAGCACCCGCCAATAAAGATGAGTTGCTGTAAGAAAAGTCCAGTCTTAAATGGCCACCTCTGTGTACATAAAATCAAATTAAATTGTCAATTGCAAATTTTGTCTTTATTTCAGGTCTCTTTTCAACGGGGTCACAAAACGGCCGCCTCCACTGCCTGTGCGTAAATCCACCACTGGGAATATGAGAGAATTAATCAGTTGTATTTGAAGCAAATACCAAGTTGAACAATATTCATAACATAATACTAGGAATGGAGTTGCTTGATTAGACGATATGTTTTGGAAGTTTGTAATTATAGAACTGGAAAATGCCTCCCTATAGATATGTCTTTGTATTGTAAACAGTTATGATAATGTTCCTTGTTAGAATATTGAAAACTGATCTCAAGTTCACTAATGTATGTTTACTATTAACAATGTATTAATTAACTTTCTTACGGTATATAAGAAGAATAAAGAAGTTAGCGGAATAGCAAATACTGATAGAGTATTATAATCTAAAACAATTTATTCAATAGATTGAAATATAGTGTGCTAACGATGTGCCAATATTAGGTATACTTTAGTACTGGTTTTAGTGTCGGGTATTAAATCGGAATCGGTATTAATTAGCATAAAGGTATTGAAGCGGTATCATGACACCCTTAATAATTACTTTGTTTTAATATATTAAATTGTACACAAACATATATGTATAAGTAGTGATTCATTAACAAATATCCGTGAAGAAGACAACGGTAACCTTTCTTTACAAGGTATTTGTTCAACTGTAGTTCCTTTTTCGCTTTATTATCTGATTTTAATTTCTCTTTCGCCATCTGATCTGTAATGTTAATTGGAAAGACTTACATGCATATGTCTTTAATAAGTAACGGTGACTGCTTTAAAAGTGAAGTTACTGAAAAGCGTAAACTAATTTACTTCTCCCACTAAAGTATAATGTCTTAATTAAGATCAAATTATTGTATCAAATCAATTCAGATGCGTATTTGATGCTAACTGGGAAAGGGGTGTATTTATTGAAATTTTTGATGAATGCGTCCTTTGTGAATACGTAAAAACTTCCTGTTGTTTTCGCGCTAAGTTGAAATTTCGTTTACTTGCAACTTGAGTTGACCTCCATCTACTACAGATGGATCAACTTAAGTTTGCCCAAGTCGGCTTTTTAAATGTTAAATCTATTACCACTGGGGTAAAAGAGTGATAATATACTTGATTGCATTTCTACTATAGGCAAGATCTACTTGTCTGTCTATGCTTTTGGGCAAACTAAGGTTGATCCACCTATATTTAGAATCGAATTTATTACCAAATACCAATTAATCCCTTTATTGTCCCTAAAAAGTGTTGATGTGTTTTGTGTGTGGCCGCCTTATATTAGTACCACATTTACAAACAACATACAGTACGGTCTCAGGTCGCTAGGAACATTTTAGAAACTTTGGCCACGCCTATTTAAACTACTTACATATTAGTTAGAAAGAGACAGAGAGATTAATGGATGTTTATAGATGAAAAAATATGGCGCTTTTTGCCGCCTACCCTTAGTGCTTTGGCCAAACAAAACAATTTCTTTTGTACGAAAGAGCCTTGAAAACTTTCAATTCTAAAAGATAACAATAACCAGATGCTCAAAGAAATTTGTCATCTCTTTCTATTATTCATGAAACATCTGTTTTGACAAAGAAGAGACTATCCTCAGGACATTATTCTTTTACACAACAATCTTTATTCGATTAATTGGTAATTATAGCATTAATTTGAGTGGGTCAATCAAAAGCGCCATATTTTTTCACCTATAAACATCCCTTAATCTCTTTGTCTCTTTCTAACTAATATGTAAGTAGTTTAAATAGGCGTGGCCAGAGTTTCTCCAATGTTCCTAGCGACCTGAAACCGTACTGTATGTGTCGCTAACACCAGCTATTTTTCAATTCTCACCTGTGCAAATATAACACAACAATTTAAACGACTTTGTTGCTGCTAAAACTGTTTAATGTTCATTTGGATTTTTTGCATCGTGTATAAAAACATCGATTCAATCTTTTACAATTTTTTTATGAATGGAAGCCAGATTCTAATTAAAAATGACTTTAATTAATCTGTTTAAATATTGCCAAAACGAATCAAATCATAATTGGTTAGTTGGTATTATTAAAGTCAAATAATTTTATTAGAGAATTTACATTAAAAAAAATAAAGAAATTTCAGTCTACTTTAATTGAATTATATGAAAATTCTTATAAGCTCCTCTTGAATTTCTTAATCATTAATTACACTCTTGTAACAATCAATTTCTTTAATGAGCAAGGTTTTTTTGTCGATAAAATGCTTGATTGTTCTCGGCTTGTTATTGTAACTATTGTTGTATTGATCCACTAATACACCAGAGAATCGAGGCTCATTTTCGCCAATTGTGTAGTTCAATACACCTTGATACATATGAATTATAAATAATTAAAATTATGGAATGTTTACATTAAAATATCAACTCTATAATAATCTTATTTTTTATCAAATGTGATGATTAATTTAATACTACACGGTAACTTATGTCTTTGCTGCATTATAATGTTTAATCTATTTATTTTATTTTTGTCTGAATATATCTAAATATATTTAGATGGATTGATCGATCTCTCTAGTTTTAGTAAGTTTTGAAATAGGTTGTAGAAAAAAAGCAAAATTCTATATGTGGAGTGATGTTTAAATTTTTAATAGTAACTGAAAACTTCTGTTCCATTTGGCACATAGCCCAAATGCTCTACTGCTGTCATCTGTTAATCCAACTGATGCTGTAAAGGTAAAAGAGAAAATGATAATACTCAACTTTATAATAAATCACATTTTGTTAATTAAAATGTATTATTTCATATAACGATACTAAGAAGATCTCTCAAGTTTTGCAGTATATACACAATCAAATAGTACTTAATTTTCTTGATTAAAACATTAAATCTTTTAAATTAACGTTAATATTGAAAACAAAGAACGCTCGTTATTGTAGGGAATTAATTAAAATTACTGATGAATCTGATGGGATAAGAATTTTCTTGAATTATCTACAAATTTAGTCGATTTTTCGACAAAATTAGGAAGACCTGGTCTTAAATTTGATTGATTTTTACAAACTTTCTTTTTAATTTCTTAAATTTCCTTTTGGATTTGTGGACCATTTTACAATACCTGACGGACATCATAAATTCGGTTAATTTAACGAATTTTACACCCCAGAGATGGAGGGCAATTTCTCAGTTGAAGAAATTTATGAAGTTGAAAGGATGCTTTTTTCTAGGGATTTTCGTATGAAAGTACAGATTGTATGTTTGCTTCATAACTTCGCACAAGGATTAAAAGCTACAAAAAAGAGGATGCAAAATATACGTGTTGTAGTATTTAAAAAGGGTTTAAAGTGTAATAATGAGGAAAACTACGCTAGAGTATGTTTGCAGATTTAACAGTCTCATCCTGCAACAAATTCGTTATTTTCCTGTTACAATAAAAATTTTGTCGAGTGTATCGTTTAGAGACATTTTTATTTATTTGATTCATGCTATTGTATTTATTTATTTTAAATTTTACATAAATTAAGACCATTCTTATTTATTTCATTTAGTAGATAGTAGATATAAACAACAAATTAGTCTAAAATAAATAATAGAAGAATATGGAGGAATTTGAAGCTTTTCTCATTCTTTTAAAGCTTCTTATAAATGTTTGAATTCGACGCTTATTTCAGGAAGAAAAAACGTATTCATTTCTACCTTTTATAACGGTGTTTTCAATAAAAATTTAGCCACAATAAATGATAAAAATCTTTACTTTAAACATAATAAAAAAATTTGGAAAAAATTAGTTACACTTTTGCCAAACTTGCAATTCAAATAAAACTCTTTCCCGTTGACCGACTTAACTTTAGTACGGTAAGAAAAACGTCAATAAAATTTACGACCTACTAAGGGAAATTTCATTGATACTAAAGTAGTTGGAGCAAAAATAACACCAGAAAAAATATGTTGCCTTTAATTTTTTATTAACACCAAGGGAATGCATTTTTACAAAAAAAAAGCTGTAGTACACTCAAATTTGATTATCTATTCTAATCATAGTCTCAAGTCTAAACATATTAATTTGAGACTTACTATTCGTCTGATAACAGTAAATACAGCTACGAATAAAATAGTGGAGATTACTGAAAGATCTAAAGATTATCATTAAAAGAAAAAAAAATGTCGACTATAATATTTCCTGCTACACTCAAGATTAGTTCTTTTGAGCTTCCGTGAAAGCTTTCCAAAATTGTCGGCGCAATATTGATTCAAATTCGTAATTTCAATCTGTCGACTAATGAAACGATTTCTTTTTTCTTGATTAGATAGCTTTTTACAATATTTTCGTATCTGAATATGAAATTTAACAGTTGTGTTGTCGTCATTTTACTATTGAAATTCATTAGAATTAATTTGTTCAACTAGTTATTCAAATTTTCAATGTGTACAGCAATTATTATCTTGTTAGTTATTTTTAATTATTGTCTACCTTAAGCCGTGAAAGGAAAACGAACTATTTTGCATAAGACCAACGTCAATGTAAAATTAGAAGTAGATCGTTAGATATTTCTGAAATGTTATATCCCAACATAATTCTACTTGCCAAATAAAATCAACACAGTAACTGTTTTTATTAAAAGCTTGTTTTACCAAGAATATAATGAAAAGACTACATGAAGGCCAATGTAAAATAATTAAGATACAGATGGTGCACAATAGCGTAGAACGCTTCAAATAAGATAGCCTTTTGGCAAAGTTATCTGAAGAAACACAAATATCGATTCATTCCTACGATTTCCAGGATGTGTTTTTTTTAAGTACTTCAGTCTTATGAAACTCTTTTTAGTTGGCGAGTGATTCGATAAATATTTCAAGGTTTTGTAGACCATTTTAGCAAAATTAGAACCTCATAGCTCATTTAGAAGTTAGTCAAAACGGTCGTTTTGGACCATGTCGCAATTTTCAAAACGACTAAAGAATGACTCGTAGATTCTCCCAACAGTGAAAATAGCGACATTGTCCAAAGCGAGCGTTTTTTGACCAACTTCGAAATGAGCTACGAGGTTCTAATTTTGATAAAATGGTCTACAAAACCTTGAAATATTTATCGAATCGCTCACCAATTAATAGGAGTTTTATAGGAATTGACCACTTTAAAAAAACACCATGTATGCATAAGTTAAAAGGAACATAAAAATTAAAATTGGCGATTTTAAAATATTACAGAATTTGCAGCTTTTAGTTCTCTCTTGAACTATAATTTTTGTGCACCGTACATATTTTAAATGCCTTTGTATAAAATTATGCAAAATTGCAATGAATGTAAACTTTAACATTTTGAATAACAGTTAAAGCATTTTAAATAGATACATAAAAAAATCTCCAAAGGCAGCAAGTACCTTATATAGCGAATTTTTTATGTATCTACATACTGAAATATTAATTGCAAAACATTCTTATGATACTGACAATTAATATATTTTAATAACATTGAATCAACTAATAAATTCATTTCCCGTAATACGTTTAATCAAGGCTTGCTTGATTTTTTCAAGCGAAATTCTCTAGCAGGCCTTGCGTCTAATATTAACTGTCAAAATTAGTTACCCCCCGCGATATTCAATTTGTTTTCTAATATCAATTGTCAGAAAACATAGCCATCTTAGATACGTGATTTTACTGCTTATACTCAAAAAAGAGATTTTTGCATTTTTCTTGCGAACCAACGAACCGATTTTGATGATTTTTTTTCTGGGTCATAGAGAATGGACTGCTCTACTGTTATTTTAATTTTCATCAAAATCTAAGCAAATGTAATATTGAAAATGATTTTTTTTAACATTTCTTCAGCTCTTATTCCAAAAGTGTTGGCCCTACCAGTCTGGCCAACGAACTCATCCAAGCTATCCCAAAGACCGATTTTTGTACCAAGTTTCATTAAGATTGGTGTATTTTTACGGCAGTTATCGTGGGTATACATATATATATATATAAATATATATATATATATATAAATATATATATATATATATATATAAAAATTTTAACGAACGGTGGATATGGGTTCCTGAGGTCCCAAAACGAACTTCTGTGCAAAAATTTTTCGTAAATTCAAAAGTGAGGATCTCGTCATTAGCTAATTTTTTTTAAAAAAATTCGCTAAAACATAGATCAGTTAAAAAAAAGATTAAAGAATGAACTGGTATCCGACTGACAATGAGGCCAAAACAGAGGCGTAGCAAGAATTTTCAGTACCCAGGGGCAAGCTGCTACACTCCTCATTTTCACTATTTAGTTTGGTGTATCTGAAGCACCGCAGCTGTGGTGGTATTTGCCCCATCTCCCCACCTCTCCACCACTTAACCGCTGGGCTAAATTTTTTTGAGTACCTATCGAATATCATCTTTCTTGACTTATGTAATTTTTGCTCTTAGACACAGATTTGCATTATTAAAAGTTCTGAAATTTTTGGCTTACAAAATTCTAAAATTATTATGAACGTTTAACAAATGTCAATGTGTGTGTGAATCCTTTCAAGGTCTTTTGTAGCATCACCTCTAACTTAAACTGAAGTTGTTAAAAGCAGCTTAGTAGAATTTGAAAAACCTGGATCAGGAATATCCTTCGTTCTTCAATGCTTTTTTGTTTAAATTGGACAGATAAGGTATTTTAAATAGGAACACAAGTTCTGCCCATCCTTAAAGAGAAAATGTATTTTTTGACCACTACACACTCTCCTCAGTTTTATTTTTGCTTAATCTCTATACCTTAATTATTGTTGTTATCGATAAAGGGACAAATATTAAAATTTATAACTGTTAAATAGTCACATCTAATATTGAACATTTTTTTGGAAGCTTCTAACCGTATTACCAACGAATGAAGCGTTAATTTGGTTTTAACTACATCATTTTAGCAAAATTTGAACCTCGTAGCTCATTTAGTAGTTGGTCAAATTACGCTGGCATCTAACAATGGAGCTATTTACAAAATCTTATAAAATGATCCTCCCATCATTGATTTTTTTCGTTTTTCTCTGGAACAGGTGGAAATTGTTCACATTTTTTCTAGAATGCAGTTGAGAGAAGCAAAAAAAAATCAACGTTAGTGGGTAATTCTCTATTGTTTTGATTGTTTTTGAAAATCTCCAAGTCGTCAGATGCGAGCCTCTTTTGACTGACTTCCAGATGAGCTACGAGATTCTGGTCTCCAGGAACCTATAAACCCTTGAAATTCCATTCGAGTTGTTCACCAACTAATAGGAGTTTCATAAGAATCGACCACATTTAATGATAGAACGTCCAAGCATGTGTCTTGTTGGGTGGAGCTTCTCAAAGGACAGTTGAGCATACCGTTTGAGCCTGCTGTAAGGTCGTTGATTCAAATGTATTTTGTCCTTTAAGCAGGACATTTTTCCTACCATAGGCGTAGAAAAATAAGTGTTCTTCATTGAAATTAATGGATACCTATCGCCCAGTGCATTACTGGTGTCTATAACTCGAAAACTACTGAAGCCATGGATTTGAAACTTGCATTTCAATCTTTTGCGCGCCTGGCTGTAACTTGGTTCTGCTACTACAGGAACCGCTTCGTATACAAAACCGCACTTTTGCAATAATAAATCGTCCATATCTCTGGCTTACTGTTGATTCCTACCTCTACGAATTAGCTTCGTTGAACACAATGGCAAACAAAGTCATAATTGGATTTACAAATTCTATATATAAGGCTTGACATTGAACTTATGAACCTGAGTAGTTTTTTATAATGTTTAATTTGTCACTATCCTTTTTGTGTCCAACAGCTTACAGTTAAGTCGATTAAGCCCGAATAAACAGAGTTGCAAATTTTGTTGCTAATTAGGGATGTGAATTTAAACATAAAAACTGAGAAATTTCTTTACAAGAAAACCATTAATTAAGCTAAATTTCTTGTATATTAGAAATGTTGATTGAATCAAATTCTAGTTTAATGAGATTTTATTATTATTATTATTATAAGTAAATTAATATTATAAGCTTTTATTTTATGTGAATGTTGATAGATTTATTTAATTGAAGCGACTGGATTCTTGGGGATAAACCAAATTATATATTTGCAAATTTATTTATAAGGGTTGATCTGTTTACAAAATTGACCAAACAAACACTGTTTTTGCTTAAAATTAAATTGTTTACTAGATATTATACAACAGAGGGTTTTAGCCACCAGACCTATCAAATTTAATCCGTTTTAATATAATATAGAAAATAATTTAATTAGTGAAAAATATTGGTTTTCTGTGTTGCTAAAATAAAGTATTATTAATTGTTATTTCGGGTAATTATT
This sequence comes from Mylabris sibirica, assembly GCA_039776855.1. Lineage (NCBI taxonomy): Eukaryota > Metazoa > Arthropoda > Insecta > Coleoptera > Meloidae > Mylabris > Mylabris sibirica. The sequence continues at coordinate 10,583,892 of CM077839.1, forward strand.
CGTATTGTTATGTAGATTATTGTTATTATCCTTATAAATGGGAATAGATTACCATATAAGAATAGTGGATTTGTTTTGTGAGAGGTGTCTTGGTGATGGCTAGACAAGACAGGTAGAGAAGAGAGCAGTCGATGAGAGTTTTATGATATTATAGAGGGTAGCTATTTACAAACCCTCCCGAATGGGATGGTTGTGAATGGATGAATGAATGGACGAATGAATGGGGGTTGAAATTTAAAAGAGATTTATTATACTTGTTGTGCCATTGAGTGTGTGTTTACGTTTAAAAATTTCTATCTTTTTTATTGTTGTATGGTTAATTGAAAGTTCGATTTGTTAAGATAATTCACTGATTTTTTTTCTGTTGTTCTATTCAATGTTATTAATAGAGATTTAGATTTATAATTTTAGGTAATGATCAATAATTCAATATTATTTGAATTGGGCGCGCTCCGGCCATCCGCTTTTTTATGATAGGCCACCTACAACCGAACTTGACCGGATTAATCCGAACATTTAATATGTATATATTGCATGTTCTGTCAGCTGCTTGCTTCCACGGCGGTGCGACGTTTCGCTTGCTTATTTAGTAACAACTTTAGTTTATTAAATAATTTTTGGAATTTTTTATGTTATTTATGTGTCCTGCTATCTTTATTACTGTGCATATGTGCGTGCGTGTGTGTGAACAATATACCGAAGAATATTTTTTGTTCAAATAAACAACAATAAATCAGGGAAATAAGAACACGTATTGAAAATTTTTGTCGCGTTTACCGTCCCCGGACTACAGTGAAGAAGCCGCACCGGAATCCCATTACAACAACAGCAAATAAACCAAAACAATCAAATTTTGTTAAGTTTCGATATTTTCGGAAACAATAAAATAAAAGGTAAGATAAAGGCATATTTCCAATGATATTATATTACGAAAACACGACTGGAATTCCGGGTATGACTGGTTCTACACTTGGTGAGACTGACTAGGTTAGAGAAAGGGCACGAGGTTAAACACCCCTGTTTAGTAGACGACACGTCACGCCCATTTTTTCCTATAATAATCCCATTGAAGGCTATGCATCATAGGCACCCTTATTGAGTGGATATTATTAGATAGATATTTTAATAAATTTTTTTTGTTGATGATAATGAACTAGCAAGATTTTGGTGTGCTCATGGAGACGTCATAACAGTTTATCAGCGTCGGCGCAGCTACTCCCAACATGCCGCCACCGCCGCCAACACACACACACGTCTAACCGGAATCCGCTTTGCGCTCCGTCAATTTTTTGTAATATTCCCATCTTTTATCTCTACTTAATATTTAAAATATTTCCACTGCAATAACATCCATTTAATACAATTCTGGAAATTTTCAATTCTTAAATCCATTTAATTTTTTGATAATCATTTCCATCATGAAATGGTTGTGTTGTGTGTTTGAGCGCTTGTTGCTACGGTAACCAGAATGCAGCCATAATGCAATTACTGTCAACATATCAGGAATTCAATAGAATTTCATTTATAGAATTTCAAATTTAATCGGTTTTATATCAATTTTATAATTCCTAACTCAATTAAAAACAATTAATTATGTATATGTTAATTAATTAATTAGATTTGATCATAAATGGGAATATAGGGTAATAAGGGTATTAATATAATTGGCGCTAAATCAATATTTCTCCCAAAAAATGTTTTCAATTTAAAAAATTTTTGTAGCTTTCACACAATGTAAACAGACATTTATCAAAAATAGATAGTTTGAAGAATAACATGGAAGAAAATAGATTTAGATTGAAATGAAAATAAACCGACAATTTATAAATAATTATAAGAAAACAAGAGCATTTAATAAATCTGTTTAGTTCTATAAATATTTACTTTAAATGGTGAAAAAAGAACCTCTTATAATGATGATTCAATAATAGACAGTAGTGAATCAACGGATTATTAATTTTTATTATTTTCTGTCAATACATTAAATACTTATCAACCGTATAAGCATTTCATATAGGCCCATGAAAAGACACATCAAGAGTATTCCCTTTTAAAACTATGTTCAACTTGTCCGAGATGTACAGTGGCGATTAAAAAAAAGAGACCTTCTCTTGTGCGGCTGTGTAAAACAGGCTTTTGAGGGCGGTCATCACAATGTAACAAAATCTTAACAGATCAGAAGAAGGGGGTGGAGTTACTAAGATTCCATTTTAGGTAGTTACCCGAATAGAAATATAAGTACTTTCTACAAATTTACTATGGCTGAAATTTGTTCTAACACCTCCTACCTACACATCTTCTTACCCTCACGAGAGTAACAACGTGACTCACATTAACGAAAATATGTGAAATGCTCGCTCAAGACTCGCTCTCTTTTTTTTAATCGCCACTTTACACTGAAAGTCACATAACAGAGACCGATTTTTGACCGAGAAATGTCACATTTTTCAGTTCGTGAGTCAGGCTGCTTCTCTCGTGAGTGTAAAAAGCTAAGTAGGTTAGAGGCATTAGAACGAATTTCCACCATACCAAATTTGTAGAAAGTATTTTTCTATCCAAGTAAATACCCAAAATGGCCCCAGTAACCCCATCCCCTTCTTCTGATTGAATATCTTTCTTCCCAAATCCTAACTTGTAAATCCACCAATTTAAGGGACCTCAAACAAAGAAATTAATACCTAATAATAACCTGTGAAACTTCTGTTAGATTGTTTTGACCGCCCATAAAAGCCGGCTTTACACAGTCGCACAAAAAGTAGTATGTTTTATCTGCTCTCCACTGTACTGTATTTTACCATACCGTTGGTCATGCCTTTGTTATGTAGGGCCGTAGCTTAATTCATACTGTACCATATTTGATTATTGTTGACGTATTTTTTACCGAAAACACAAGCAGCCGAAGTTAGCTACGGTAGTCAAAGGCTTGAGCGAATACAAGGCGAAATAGTGTAGAGAGAAAATTGATTCAACCTTTCTTATTGGTGGTGTTATTAAGAAAAATCCCATTCTTTTCGGCGATTTAACTCAATAATTGTCATTTTGTTGACTATAAATTAAAGATTTATTAAATAGAAACCTTTACCGAATACTAATTTACAGATTTTGTTGAAATCATGAGCATTAAAAAAGTGTTTCATTGTAAATAATCGTATGTGATTGTTGTCTTTACTATGTAATACAGTATCTGAGTAAGGATATCCTTGCGAAAGGAAACGAAATTTTGGAAGATTAACTGAAAAAAAATTAACACGGAAGCAGAGAAAAACAGAATTTGTATATGGAAAACTCAGTATTTCTCTACGGAAGTTAGACAAGAAATACGGTATTAACAAAAAATATGTCGGCAACATCTGGAAGGAACAAAATGTCTCTGTCTGTTGATACCGGAAAGTCTGCCTCAAAATATACAACAAAACAAAAGTTGCAACAAAAAACTAAATTGTAATAAATCAATGAAAACAACTTTTATTATTAAATGAATTAGAAATCATTGTTGACGATGAATTTATTTTGCTCATTAGATGCAAGTGCGATGGCAAACAATAATCAGTACCTAATATTACAAAATAAGCCAAGGAAAAGACAAAGAATTTCGGTAGAAATTGCTAATTTGGATGACGTTTTCGTCAAGAGATGATTCTAATGCCTTTACAGGGCATTCCACCCCGTAGTACTTCTAATGGCAACTCATATTAGTTAGCGAGTGACTCGAAGAACATTTCAAGAATTTGTCGGGAACATTCTGGTAAAATCAGGACCTCGTAGCTCATTTGGAAGTCAATCGTGATTTAAAAAAATCTGGAATGCGATTGACCCTACAGGCCATTCCTGAAACTTCCCGCTAAGTTTTTAGAGCTCCAAAATTATTGTGAGGAGTACAAATTTGATTGGTTGAGTAATTTTGAGGTTATGTTGAAAAAACACTTTTTTCGATATTTTTCGACAATGATAACTCGTGAACGAATCAACCGATTTTAATCGTTCAAACGGCATTTGACATCATTAGTTAAGGTTGAGAGCTGATTAGATTATGGAATTGATCACTACAGCTGCTCAATAGTTACTTTGAAAAAACATGATTTTTAACAAGTGAAATTTTTCAGTTTATTTAGAATTTCTCAAAATTTATTGGGCCGAATCGATTCAAATTTGCACGAAATCTAAGTTTGGTGGAACCCTTTCGAATTTTGCAAAGAGCGTTTCATTCCTTCAAGCCGTTCAAAAGTTATGAGCTGCTTACATACTCTTCCCATATACACACACACACATACAGCCATATAGACACCCTCGCAAAAATAGTCAAAATAGCTTCCTAGGGCCCCAAAACGTCAAGATCTGCTGAAAATTCAATTTTCGAAAATGGGGGTAAAACCAATAACTTCCCGAAATTTTGAAAATTTTCAATTTTCTTAGTGGGAAGTTAAAAATAGCTGCACACTTAAAATTACTTATGTATGTACACTAGCAATCAAATAAAAGAGACCGAATCTTGAGTAAGAATTTTACATATTTTGGTTAGTGTGAGTCAGGTTGTTTCTCTCGTGAAGGTAAGAAGGTGGGTAGGTAGGTGGTGTTAGAGTCAGTTTCAGCCATAGCAAATTTGTAGAAAGTATCTTTCTGCTCAGGTAAATACCCAATATGGCATCAGTAACTCCACCCTTTCTTCTGATTGAATATCTTTCTTCCCAAATTCTCACCTGTTAAGATTCTGTTACATTGTGATGACCGTCCTCATAAGCCTGTTTTACACAGCCGCGGTAGTCTCTTTTTTTTTATCGTCACTGTACAATTAGGATGACTCGAAAATCCTCCCAACATTGATTTTTTTGTTTTTTTTTATTGTATGTACCCTTGAACAACTGAATTATTTTTAGAATCGTTCGTCAACTAATAAAAGTTGCATGAGGTACTCTCGGATGAAAGACCCTGTATATACCTACTATAATCAAATACAGAGATTACAATTCTAATTTTTTTCGGAAGGTGGGCAAAACTGTATGGTTCATAAAACCTGTTATTTACTTCACTCAGGATTACATCCAAATCTTCATTTATTTCGTATTTATAGATACAGCTTTATAAAGTATTTAGATTCTGGCAATTCGTAGGTAGCTGCTGCTTTTTAATGGACTATAATTTCAATTAATACACTTTTTTATCGTTTTACTTGATTAAAATTGTAGGCATACCGGTTTTAACCCGTTTAGTTTTGGTTCGAGAATCTGCACAAACTTTTTTTCGACTGTCTCTAACACAAACACAATTTACTATATTGAATATATGCAAAGCATACTTTCAAATATTTATTACGTATACCATTTGATTGCGGATTATTTAAAATTTACTATTCATTTGCTTATAGTAAAGGAAAAATGCCATCAAAATGTTTGAAATGGTGTATTTGATATCTAGTAAGCTAATTAAAAAAAAATCCAACACCCTTCTTAATCTAGGTCTCTCTATAATTACATACCACCATTATCATTAATAAATTATTAGTCAATTGATAGATAGTGATAGTTTATTAGTTCGTCATAAATATTTTTTTGAGAACTGTATTGAAGAATTAAGAAGTCACAAGGCTATAAAATACAATTAGATGGAAGGCTAAGAATATTAGTCAAAAGTTACTATAAAAACCTTGTATAATTATCACTATCAGTCTCATACAGTAAGAGCATTGACACATTGCAGACATAAACCTGGGTTACTGTAACTCGATAAAGTTATTGAGATGACACATTCCAGAATTGCTAAACTAGTTTAGTTTTAGCATTCCACGCAAGCGTAGTTTATGTACAACATTATACGCAAATGTAGAGAATAACCATGTAGTCAAATTCGGTTTAACTAAAGATACAGAAACTGGTTTATTTTTGACTAATTTTAAGTTCGACAAGTAGATTATCATCAAAAAAAAAAATCTGGAAAACCTTGCTTTATCTTTGCAATGTGTCAATGATATTACCAAATTCTTACTAATTTATTGTTAGTTTAATAGTTTTTGGATATCTCCAACATTCACACAAATAGTGCTTTAATTCAGTTTGATTTGGGTCTCTTCGGAGTTTGTTATTGACAAATTAATAGTTAATGACCTTATAATTGGTGATCAATGATCAAATTTAGAGCTTTCCATGCACATTTGATTTGTTTTCTTTAACTTCCTGTAATTTTTAAATTAAACTTTTCTTTATAAATTAGAATTTATCCTGCTTTTATGAGAAAGTGTGAACATTTCTCTTTTGTAATTTCCTTTCTACTTTCAGTATTACAAGCCCTTTGGGATTCTTACTTTTTCAACAAGACAATTTCATCACTTCAACCCATATTTTTGACTTATTTAATTTTTGATAAACAAAAGTACCAGAAATTGCTTACTTTCTACTACTTAATTTCTCTTATAATTTTGTAAAAATGATGTGACAGTAAACTCAAAAAGATACTGAATATCTCAAGTGTCAAAAGTATTATGCGGTTGAATTAATTAATTCTGTGATCTGTTATATGATCTTTGTTCCGCTTATTTAAAGTATTCAGTATCAATTTTGAAGATATCAGGAATTACTAATACAAGTAGAATGAGGTGTATTTTTGTGTTTCTTATTCTTAATTTTTCATGAAACTACAAACTGTAGAGCTTTTAAAGATGTATTTTTCAAAATTGCATAATAATATCTATAATAATAGAAAGGTCGACTTTATTCTGTAATGATGCCCCACAAAGGTGGTTCTAAATAGTTTCAATAGTTATCAAACGAGAATTGATCAAATGTTTGATAAGATCATAGGTATGCAAACCAAAAATGATCAAATTTTGAGCTAATTTCCCATAAATTTTCAACACTTTTAATGTTAGTTATTGACAATTAAAGCCTTGATACTACTTATGTCAGTTGCTTGTAATGAAGTTTTAATTTTTCGATAGAGAATTTGATGCCATATTTTGTATAACTATGTTATTGTGTTCGCTATTTTATCATCTTTACATTTTAATTTACCGAGTCAATCCTTTCGTTAGAGTCTGTAACTTTCAATTTATCAATAAAGAACCTCATTCACAAGGCCTTTGCCAGGAGCTCCAGAAGGTAGACGTAAGTTAAGGTGTGCAGTTATGAAAATTAATCAAGAGCTATACTGTGCAACTATTATTTTGGTCAAATCTATTCAGGAATCTGCCGAAAAATCAGCTCAAAGGAGACTTAATCCTCCGCTTACGCTGAAATTTCAGCTTCTTGCGATCAAATATCAATGATTCTCATATATGCAAATTGCATTTGCTTGCTTAGCCCATTGATCATGAGAAATCTCTTCGATGTCCCATCAATTCTAGTGCTGTCCACCCTTCTCAACTTTGAGTCATTTTTTAGGATATTCCTGAACAGATTTGATTAGCAGTATACATTAACTGGTACTCATAACATCTAACCTTTTTTGTGCCTTCTGGGTTCGCTGGCAATGGACTCGTGAAATGATTGTTCATAGGTTTATATCTAATTTTTCCAACAATTGTATGTTTTAAGTTACAGTACTACAAGATTTCTAAGGGAATGACTAAAGTGATAAAATAAAGTCAAGGTTATTTAATAATGAATGTCCAATTGCAAGTAACGACTCATAAACTTATAAATTGAGAAGGTATCAACAATTTCACCACATGGGTAGGTTTCAAAATAACTACTTGAAAATTCCATTTTATAAAAATCCCTTGTAAACACTCATCTTTACCAGTTATGTCCAAACCTACCCAGATGATGAAATTGTTGATCCTACACTACAATCAACAAAGAATGGTACCATGGGTTTCACAAAAAAGTAACCAACTCTTGAGCGGAAATATCGCGTTATTTGGTTCGTGTATCTTTTGTGGGGGTAAGAAGGTAGACAAGTAGGAAGTGTTAAAACGATTTTACACCATGCCAAATTTGCAGAAAAGATTTTTCTATTCAGATTCTGGTACGTTGTTATAACCGCCATCAAAAGCCTCTTTTACACGCACAAAAACTGGTCACTTTCTTGTGAAATCAATGGCACCAAATTACTGTTGTCCTTTACACATAAAAAGTGTAAGTAATAATAAGCTTGCTGTTTCTATGAATTATAGTTATGTGATTCTTGTTTTAATAATAATTACTGTGAAACTTGAATTGGCATTATATTTACACATTAATCAAATTTCCTTACATGTAAATGGGTTTCTTATTACTCATCTATTATTTTATTACAAGAAAAATACTACGTAAAAAAAATTGAAAGAGAGTATGAAATATTATTATTAAAACTTCTCCTAAATGACCACTTCTCACCAACGACTAGTTGCATAAAAGACCGGAAATTTCATAAAGTTGTAGGTTTTATTGTTTAACTATTTAACTCCTTGAAAGGCTATCACTATTTTGATTATAGAAACTTTCCATATATTTAACATTCTTCCTATTATTACACGCTTCTCCGAAATGAAATGACGAAGATTTTCAGTTTTAATTAAAGTTGAAAATTAAATTGTTCAACTTTTTTCCGTTATAAAATCTGTATACGTATTTTGTATAAATATTGTGCCAATGCCTGTCATTGATTTAATTAGAAAAAAAAAATTATGTTGTCAGATATTTTGTATGGTTGTAATTTGTTATGTATTATGTGTGTTGTATTCTATTGTTCTTCTGATTAACAAATAAGGATTCTCTAGACGTTTTAAGTTTGAATAGAAGACTACCTTTTGTGGATTGTACTTTAGCAAACACTGTTTTATATTCTGTATTTTTTTTTTGTTTTATAATCAAAGGAAGGACTGTTTATTCAGATGATTCTTATTATTCACATCATCTAAAAATAAAAATATTACGTAACAATAAAAATCTGCATAAATAGATTTGTTTTTATCAATGACGAACATCGTGATAAACTATTTCAAATTGATGAACGTAAATTTATCTTACTACGATCTAAAATACTACTACATTTTATGTTAAAATAATATTTTTGATATGATAAGAGTATCTTTTTAATTTTGAAAAATTCCATATATACATAATAATGTTAATACTTTATGTCTTGTAGCAATTTATTTAGATTATTTAACTTCAATTTAAGTAGGTCCATAAAAATAGCTTAAAATTGTCAGATTATTATGATTTATTGGAGAAAATTATAAAAATGACCTATTTCTCTGACGGAATAAACATTTAGATCGAAACGATTTATGTATGAATTTCTATTCGAGAAATTTCCAAATTATAATCTTATCATAATCGGTCATTTTTTCCCCTATATCAACTAAAAGATGAGTCATTCATATACACTGTTAATGTACAGAAAATACACCTTTGTGGAGATGCGTACTACGTCATTTAGTAATAAAATGTTTATTAAGCGTTGCTTTTAATAGTTTCGACTAGAAATAAACTTTATTACACGTTTCTGTTGATTAATATGATGTTAAGAAATAAATATTTCAATTTGACAACATAATTATTGATGTTTGTAACGTAATGAACTAATTTATTGTAATTTTCGGTAGTTTTAAAACAAAATCTGCGAAATACTTCTTCCCGTTAGCCTTGATTCTAGTTCAAAAAAGATTGATACATGAAATGGCGACAGAAAGAAAGTTTATGAACTCACTTATTGTTAATTAATCCTTTTTTTATTTAGGTCTTATTGTAAAGCAATTTTTTAACAATATGAACTTATTGATCAACAAGTGAGTCTTTTTTTTGGGGACTGTATTTACACTTTTTATCTTGTACACGAAATCAACGCTATCGAATTTATACTTCGTATCATGTACAATTAGGTGCATGGAAAAGGTGACGATAGTTGTGAGGCTGTGTAAGTCAGGCTAACAAGGGAAATCTTCACAATGTCTAGCAGGCCAGGATTGGAAACGAAAGACATTCAGCTAAAAGAAGTATTCGGTCCTTCCTTCCTTCCTTTAAGGTGGAGAAAACTTGGTTTACACAACTAAAATAACAGGTAATATTTCTCGCTCAAGAGTCGTTACCTTTTCCATGTACCCGGCTGTACATCTATATTGTTCAATCTTTATTATGTTCAATAATAATCGTATCTATATTGATTCGTTATGTGCATGCAGTAAAATATTCATTATTTTTACAACCATGATCAATAATATCATGGATCTAATAACTTAATAAGATTCGAGTTGCAAACTTGACAAATCTTAGTCTTTTGAGCTCTTGTTTCTGATGTTGACGAAGAGATTCATTAACTGATTTGAAATTTGCAACTAAATGTGGTGGTATTAGTAACAATAATGGTTGTTATTGTTGCTGTTGTCATTACAACTATTTCAATTAATAGTAGGATTAATGAAATATATTATTGTCAAACTTGTTGATTTTTTTTTATAGTAAATTTGTAGTTACATAATATCTGATTTAACATTTATCAACTTTTAATTAGTTCCAATCAAGAAATATTTTTTTTTAAATATAAATCAATTTCTTGAATGACAGATAGTTTTTTCCAATTGAATAAATATTATTATAAAAATAAAGAATTCTTTTAAATCTTAATTTTAACTAGGACCTAATTTTTTTTTTGTTTTCAGCTTGAGTCGGTGTTAAAAATATGTCATGGCTATTTTAAACAAATCCATTAGTGTCTCTAAGTTTCCAAATTTACGGAAGTTTTAAATTTATTATTTTTGTAATTTTTCGTTATTCCTAGAAGGCGTGTAATCTCTTTTTATTTATTACCTCTCATGCTTTAATGGTATATTTGTAGTAATTTATAAATTTTATTAAAACCAAAAAAAAGCTTTTTAGGTTAATTTTTATTTATTCTTGAAAATAATATCAAAAAATTTAAATTGAATACAGAAATTGTCTTTTCCTTTTATTATTTTTATTACTTTAATAAATTCACTTTCAAACATATTTAGTCGTCTGCTAAAAATTTAATGACATAAGAAAAAAAAACTTGCCGAGAATGTGCCGCCTATGGATCAGTGAACTAACAAAACCAGTTGGTTGCTATATGTTTAGTTTGAACTTTTGCATCACTTCCACTTGTAATTTTATAATATTTAAAAATGATAAAACTTTATTTAAGAAATGTAAATATGAATATGCACACACATTTTTTTACAAAAATCTTTTGTTGATAATTTTGTTTATTTATCGTAATGAAAATAATACAGATATTAAATAACCTAATTTTTATCTAAAACTATTTGTTATCATTTCCACTCATTGTCAGTCATAGTCATAACATTTGAGGTTAGCATGGTATAACCTTTAAATTGTTTTTAACAGACTTTAAATTGTTATTTTTCTCTTGCTTGTTACTAGGTATCAGCCTTATGGTGATTATTAAAATGAATTTTTATTTTCAGAAATTTGGGAGGGTTTGGGTATTTTTGCACATTCGTACGAATAAGATTTGTTCATTTTATGTTTAGTTACAAAGTTTAAAATATAAAATCATATTTACTACTATTGAATCCATTTTTAGGATTTTCCACATAATACAATGTTATATGGGCAGTTTCTTTGTAGTAGTAGTAGTAGTTATACGAATAGTTTTATATATTTTAAAAAGAAAACTGTGAATGTTGCCCTGGTGGAAATATGTAGGAGACTTTTGAAAATGAGCATAGTGTTATTTGAAAGTTTAACCAATCTAGAGGTACAGGTGTTAAGTCTCTACGCTCAAATCTCTAAGTTTATTTCAAAAGTTCATAATCCTCTTCATTATATGTTCAGCAGTTGTCAAACAATTTATGTTTAGAGTGTTTCAAGCTTCCTATAATAGAAATTAATATTATCTCGCTTGATTCAAATCGATTTATAAGTGGGTAGATTAAAAATTGTATTTATTCCAATCACTAATAATAGTTGTGATAAAAATGACTTATTTCAAAAAGACTCTATACATATACAATATGAATCATAAATAGTTTTTAATGTTGGTAATAATGGTATCTGGCAAGTTTTTCTATCCTATGTTGCCAAAAAGAAAAAGAAATAAAAAACAACAACGTCATCTTTTTATGATCGATCGATAAGCGTGACTGTTACGGTTTTCGTCAACGAAAAATCTACATTTTAGCTAACTTTGAATAAGTACGAATTGTTATTTGATGAATCCGTTAACAAGTTGACGTAAATGACATCTATAGACGTCGAGCTTTCTATATATTTAAATAAAAAGCTTTTTCTGAGTGAGTGTCAACGTGTTAAAGCTTTTGATAATTAACCATATTTAATTCAATTAACACATTAGAATAATAGTCATGAAATATTTCATGTTTTGATAACAAGTTATTGAGGCTCAATTATCAAATAGTTGCCATAAAGTATAAATAGCATCATATGTAGTGAAGATCAGCGTTTGTCAAACTTTTGATCATACCTTTTTAGAGACCCATGGTTTGATAACTGCTGCTGTAGATGAAACAGTTGTTATGGCCTCATGACTCACTCATTTTTTTCTTGTTTGGTGATTGTATAATGATGACTTTGTTATAGAATACAACTCCATATCAAATAATCAATTATGAGTTTTGAAACTTATTGTTAGACGAGACAATGTAGCAAGATGTAAGGATAAATTAGTTTTTTTATTTTCGAAAAACGATTATCAATTTGTATTATTATTAATATTCTATCGTGAGATTATTTAATAGAATTTTAAACCGCAACACACCTAGAATTGAGTTTTCTACTTCAATTTCGCGATAAAAACACTATCTTGATGTGTAATCTGACACATACAATCTATCTTAAGTGTTGCCATTTTCAAGCTTTCCAATTTTTGATAATTCTCTCTATAGTACTCTATCTATACTGAAAATAGAAGAAATGGAATACTTATAACTTTCCATTAATCATTTAATGATTCATTAATTATTTTTAATTATTTCCCTATATAAATTCTAGTATTTTCATGAAGAAAAGTAATTTTATGTATATCCTGGTCTGGATTATTTCTGGGATAATTTATTCTGGATCATCTTGATAATTTTTTATCTAGTTGATTAAATATTAACTTTACAATGAGTATTGTTTATCATCTTATGTCTATATAAGGATTATTATAATTTTGTAATAGATTTAGGTAAATGTTATCAAACACAAAATTTATTCGAGTGTAATAAGCCGATATGTGCTATATTTACATTAAACAAATAAGGAATAAACATTTATATATGTATATGTTAAACAATCTGTCAATTACACAATTTCTTTAGATCGTATATTTATTTTCGACACGAATTTATTGATTTAGTTTCTTTTTTAGTTCTTTCTCTTCCAAGATAAAAGAAATAAATGTAAATTAAAATATTTTAAATTTATTTACTATTAAGTCACTCGGTAGTCATCTTTTTAAATTTTTGAATGTCATTTTCATTAAACTTTAATTGATGTGATTAATTGACTGTAGTAGGAACGACTGGTTAGGTAAGAAATTTCAATTTGTAACAACCGATGTTTCTCTATTATTTAGTCGTTGGGCCTTTCTCTTTTTTTTTATATACGTGTAAAAATCTTCACAAATTAATTCCGAATTGCAAATTAGTATTTATGCATTGATTAGTCAGATAATCTTTTCAATTTGTTGAACCGTTTTTTTCATTGGTTGTATCAGAAAGGAAAGGCTTAATTGAACACAATTGTTGTATAAGTGCTATTATAAGTTTAGAAATCTCTCGTCGGTTTGATATTAAAGACAGATCTATTGTCCTTTCTTTCATAGTAAAAGTAATAATTTTCCAAATGTATTACCTTTAATAATATAAAAAGTAAGCGTGGGTTTATTTTATTTTTTTTCAAGTTGTCTATTGGAATATTTTCCAATAAATTTATACAATTTATAAAAAGTAAATGTTAAAATTATTGTTTTTTATAACAAAAATAATGGGTACTAAATGAAATAAATATCGAATATTGAGTTGGTTTAGTTATTTTTAAATAAAGTCTCACATACTATTTTGCATAAAGATTTATTCCTTCGTTATTTTTTATTGTAAAATTCTTTTCTTTTTCGTTCGTCAATTTATAAATGTCAGTAGTTGTATTAATTTTACACGCTTTTTTCGTGTTGTCAGTAAAAGATCATGGTACTTTTGTCTATTGTTATTTAACTGGGAGATTCATATCTTGGTTTGTCTAGAGCAATAGTTATTTCTATTATTAGAGTTTGTTTAAGAAAACCGGTTATTTTGATCGAGTATACATGCACTTAAATAATTCTCTCTACTGGGGAAAATCTAGGATATGATGTTTCATTTTGTTACATATTTTTGGATTTCTTGTTCTATTTCTTTTCATGATTACTACTGTGTGAAAATCATATACCTGGTAATATTGTACAATATCATTTTTATTTCTATTTTACATGGATGTCACCACGTTGGATTTATGATGACTTTGACTAGTGATCTTTCTTTATTTTGATTATACAAAGTAATAATATCTGTCTACAAGCTTGTTCAATTAACATTTGTGTTAATTTTTATCAATAATATAATACTTTATTTATATTTTTTTACATTATCTTATTTATATACTTGGAATTGTTTTGTTGACATATTACGTAATGAACATTTTTGGTTTATTATGCTTAATTAAAATGTCATTTTTTCCCTTAAAATAATAGAGAAATCTGCATTATATTATCTATGTACATTGAATTTATAGGTAATTTTCGAAACATAAAAGCTAATTATAACCATATTTGTTAATTGTTCTTCTAATGTTGTTATCTGTATTATTATTTATGATTTCTAATTAATTCAAACAAAAATTTTGATAATAAATAATGTTTATCTACGACTTATATATAAAGTGATCATTATACTTGTGGTTTTTGTAATGTAATGACCTACTTTATATCCCTAGGGAGATAAAGTAAATGAATATCCCTCTCATCAGCCAATCGGAAAATAGTATTTTAATTATAATTTCCGTCAAATGTAAACAAATCATGGTAACGACAAAAATAATTAACAATAGTTTCAACAAGTAGGCCTAAAGTGGGCGTTTTCATGCAATTTTGAATAAAATGACATTTAATTTTTCTGACATTTCGAACAAATACTTAAATGTGAGAATATACGTTGTATTTACAATGGAAAGTGGTAAAGAAGACGATTTTTTTAGTAGATAATAGTTTCTGTTAAATGTAAAAAACCATGGTAACGACAAAAAATAAATAACAGTTTCAATAAACAGTTGTAATAAGTGTCCGTTTCTTGTGTGATTTTAGAATCGAAAATGATAAAGAAGGTAAATATTCTTGTACACTACCAGTACATGTACAATTAGAAATAAGTCGTAGATAAAGTATAGTATACAACTCGCTTATAATGAATGCTAATTATAACCTCGAATGATTACAACACTCGCTCGCTACGCTCGCTTGTGTTGTAAACTTCATTCTCGGTAATAAGAGCATTCATTATAGACTCGTTGTATAATATACTATTAATTGTAGAAAATTTTGGCTGTTGTCACCTACGATATTATTTTTGTCCTACTTCAGAAAGGTTATTTTCTTTTACCTTAACTAATAATAACTATTTGTTATTTTTTCCAAACAATTTGTTGTATTGTTGCGTGAATTGGCAAAGTTTCTAAAAGAAACGAAAAAAAAAAAAAAATGATATTAGTGTGTTAAATTTGATATTGTTGTGTAAAAATATCTTTTTCCAATAAAGCTTGATTTCTTGAAACTGTCAGCAGGAATAGTTAGACGCAATTTGTGTTTCCTCTCTGTTTATATTATAGTATAAAAATCTAAAAATAATTCTTTAAGGAAACTGTGAAATATTGAAGAGGATCTCTGTCGTGTTGTGTTGTGTTGTGTTGTACACACGTTCATTCTTACGAAATACATGTTGAAAGACTTAATTTTCCTTTTTCCTATATATTATCGTTATTATTTATAAAATCCTGTATTACTAACCAATCAATTCTATTAAAAAAATTTAACGAATATGGAGCAATAGGGAAAACATTTATATTTTATTTTAATATAAAGTGGCAATATTTGTATTTGCAATAATAAAACTCTTCTGCATTAACATTCTATTTATATTGATGATATATCTTCCTGTCTAATGCAACTTTCACAACTGCCTAGCTAGCTGTGTAGAGTTTACAAAAGATTTAGGTTACCTCGCGAAAGGCTGATGACTTTGTTCTATACGTATATTTCTTGTTAAAAATGTACATCTCTTTAACTATAAATGGTTTACTTATTATTATTTATACGTTTACTTTTTTTGCTTGATTGATTGATTGATTGGTTGATATGGCTTGAGGCTAGGTTGAACAATCTAATTTAGATTGCATAAATTGCTAGTTAAAAATGTAACATTATTAATGAGAATTATTTATTTATTTAAAGCTCTTTGATTTTCGTTAATATTTTGTTAGTATGTTGTACATATTAGTTTTGTTCAACGTTTCAATGAACAATGAACATTTAGGTCAGTTGTTACGGTATTGCTTTTTCGAGTATCAAAATCTACTATTCCTCGTTCATATCAAATGTCTCAAAAGACAACATGGATTTTGTTTTTATTTTATTGATTACTTAGCTTATTAACTACAAGCTATAATGTTGTCGAAATTTGATTACATTGAGCTTTTGTTATACTATAGGTATAGGTATTGATTATTTAGGCAACCTTCAAATCAGGATTTAATGTTAATACTATTGATTAGTTAAATTACAACGACCTTTTAAAAGATTATGCAATAATTAACAGTGTTTAATTCTTATTCTTTCTCAACTCTACAAAACCATAAAATGTAACTAGAGTATTATGAATGAATGTTACAACTCTACAACGGAAAATATATTTCATATTTTGAAATGTTGGAGATTCTGTTGTAATGTTTTATAGGATGATTCTTCAGGCCTTTAGTAGTATTGTACACAGAGACAGACATGCGTTCATACACACAAAGATTCATACAAGTATACATATGTAATGTGGAAACTTATATGTGTGTGTGTGTGTTTGTGTATCAGCAGCTGCAAAGACTTGGTGCAGGTTGCCAAGCGCCTTCAACTAAATGACCTTTGCGCGCCAGAAATCGCTGCCAACATTCTGTAAAATGTTTGTAATTTCGTATATTTTGTATACATACATACATATATGCATTGATTATTTATTATACCCAATATCTAACTAATTCATTACTAAATAAGTTTAAGGATGTCAAATTCTTATCATTGATAAATAAAACTATTGAATTAGGGAGGTCTATAGCAGTAGTTGGCAGTAAAAAATGTTGACGAAAAATTGCAAAAATTACGTATAAACAGGTGTATTCTAACTAGTGTGGAAATGGAAATTTAAATTTAACGATCTATTCTCATTTCAGTTGGTTTCTTAGAGAATATTTCAATTTTTTTTTGCTTAATAGTTGCAGCTTTATAGAAATATTGTAAAGAACTTGTTTTTACCCTCTAAAACTAAAATTTCTACAATATTTTGTATTTTGACAAGTTCTAAATCGAAAACTGTTTAGGTTCTCACCATTCGGGATCGTGATCTTTTTAAAATCTAGTAATACATATTAATCTTTGTCATATAAAATTTTAAAGAAAAATCTCTAATTTTGTCCAAATTGATTCGTTTCTTCTCTCATGTCTCTATAGGTATTTATAATTCTTGTCCCTGTTTAGTATAGATTGCCATTTAGGACATTGAATTTTAGCATCGTTTTTATCTGTCTAATGGAGGGTATAGTCTGCAATAATCTTCAACTGAACCGGTTGTAAGTATGCAAGACCAGTTTTGGGCAAGAGACCTGACCACTTCACAAATATACTCACACTCGCACATATACAAATACAGACACATATTCAAACGTGCATAAGATTCATCTTGTTTCGTTTTTCTCTTGTGTGTGTGTGTGTGTTTTTTTTGCATGAACAATGGATCCAAAGGAGCAAAAGCAACAACGTCTATAAGCAAAACTTTAGCGGTGAATCTTCGATGAGATGACACGCAACATGTTGGTGTTTTTTCGTTCCACTCTTCTACACTTTTATTTTCAAAGAACTCTCGCTTGGATAAAGAATAGAGAGTGAGAATAGGGATATGATGCTTTATGCTGTTTAGTTGGAGGGAAGTTTAAAGAAAAATGAGGGAAATCGCATTAATCCTCTACTGGTATCATTATAATAAAGACTGTTGGATAAAGGGAGGAATAATCTTGAAAATAACGACATGGGAATTTGGTTTTCTAATATTATTTTGGTATTCTTATTGTTGTATAAATTTTAAATTCCTGAAATGTAATTTAAAATAATAGTGAATGGGTGAGTTGTTTATACTGATAAGGGGGTTATTCTGAATGGTATTTAAATAGTGTATAAAAAAAATATATCGTTTAATAACCTTCATGGTACGTAATTGTATGGCCTTGAGGAAAAATGAATGCCGTCTCGTTGCGCATCGCCTACGAAATACACAGACAACATTTATTTAAAATTACAATATGCCTAATAATAATAATAATATAAAATATCCTTAATTGTATCTAGTATTTTAATTCATAAATAATGTTCTATTTTTACAAGTATGATCATAAATTCTTCTATTTTCCAATGTCACAATAATATGCAACAGTAATAACAATAAGCCCATTTCAATTCTGTATGTTTCCGGAGAAAATTGTCTAACTTTCCGTTCCTATTTGTCTGCTGTTATTCATGGTAAAAGGAGTCTCTTATTGATTAATTCCTTCGTTTATCTTCCTTACCGTCATTTGTTGCTTGTCTTTTCCTAGAAGAATGGCACGAAAAGGGTAATTTGAAAAGAATCTAATCGACTTAATAGTAATAATTTGGGTCACTTTTTAAATTCCCTAAAAACCTATAGAAAAATACGAAAGTCTTTATTTTGAATGTTTCGATTTGAAAAAGAGAACGAAACGAATTTGACCCCTTTTAACATACGATAAAAATTATCAGTATGAGTGCAATTAGTAATTATAATTACCGTTTTGGTTTATAAAAAGATGTAAAATTATCTGTACAAAACTTTCAAAAAACAAATAATTCGTATTTTTGTCAGGAAACAGTCTTTGTATTTGAAATTTATCAAATTTATGGTAAAAATATTACTGTGTGCGGTGTGTTATAGATACAGTGATAAAAATAATCTCCTTTCATAAACCGTTAGAAATATTTCCATGTTGTTAATTGTACACATAAAGTTCACCAACTATTATTATTATATTCGGAAATAAATGAAAGAATTTCTTTTAAAAATTCTATAGGTTACAAAACAAAAAAAAATATGGTTCAAATGGTTTTTAGGTGCAATGCCGTGCCGGTTGGCCTAGTTGAAAATTATAGTTTGCGTGATTTCCTAAATTTCATTTACCGCATTATACTATAGAATGAATATACAATATACAAAGCAAATAATAAAAAAAATGTTGGAATTTAAATATTTATTTAAAGATTTTTACAAAAAACACATGTTTTACAAAATTTTAAACATATGTTTCTCACTATTTTAGCTAGAAATTCTCATCATATTACTTATTACTAATTTCTATAATAAAATGAAATTTTAAAATCTTAGAATTTTCCATTTTAAGTCTCTTTGTGTTGCTAATGTAACTTACGTCTTTCTAGATTAGAAGGTAATAATGTCAGTAATAAGCCACAATAGGGGTACTTGTTGAATTAAAACAAAAAAGTCTTTTTTTCCGGATCTTTTCTTTGTGATTGTTGTTTTTGTATGTTGTTAACTTTCGTGTTGTTAGTCGTCGTTCTATTTTGTTATAGAATTTAAGTACGGAATTGTGGTAATAGTGACGGCCAACGAAGTGTTTCCTTCTATACTTTTCAACTTTTAACACACCCACACAAAGGATGCATCAGTGATGGCCACTTGACTATAAAAATACACGAGTTTCAAAGGACTACTTCTTTTCAAATTCACCACTGTTTGATAACTTTTTTGAAACAATATCCGGTTTCATTTTCATTAGTATTGTGGAGAAAATGATGAGTTTTTGTCATTTCTAACGAAGCTTTCCCTTTGTTTCGTCCTTTGTAGATAAAAGAAAATTAAAAAAACCAATTTAAATAAATATATTTATTGTTAGAATGTATGTTGGGAGTTTACTCCAGTCATAAACAATATATTTTATATAATTTATAGACGCATGGCTAGAGATATAATTTTTATTTATATAGGTTTAAGACTTATGTGATAATTGTTGCCTAGAAATTATATTGCAAAGATAATTGTTGGACAGAATAAAAAGATGAACAGTATAATAGATGTATAGACATGATTTCTTCTTCCCCATTGTGTAAATTTTTTTCCACATAACTAAATATTGTTTTGAATCAGATCCAATTTTCTTTCAGTAGTAGCTTCTATTCGTTTTGTTATTTTTTAACAAATGTTAAACAAATAAATTTAATTTTAGGATAGAATAAATATTTAGGAAAACCAATATTCAACTTTGATTATAGGTAAACTGTGGTGAATTTTCGTGTTTTTTTTTCTTCTTCGAATAATTTTCCTATATTCACTGAAATTGGAATTCTAGTTTAAATTACACTTTGTAAGAAATTTGAATCGGTGTCAGGAGAGAAACTTTTAAGTGATGTTTGTTGGTAGATAATTCATTTTTAAAACCACTTTCCAGAATATTATATTGAATAATTTATTATGAAATGTTCTTGTAATATTAGTGTATTGTTGAATGATAAGAATATTGGTGGAAAAGGGGCACGTCACGAGATTTTAAACTGCAACTGAACAATGCGATAACAATGTGGACACAGGAAAAGCTCCTATAGATAAGAGATAATGTATATTTAGATATTTTGTGTGGTAATTTTTATCATCGTATGATTTTTATTTGAATTACAAATACATGTGGAAATTCCACATCATTGATAATAAATGATAACAACTGTATTTTTTCTATTACTCACTTATTCAATATTTTTTTAAGTGGTGGATTTGATTACAACGAATATTGAATACCATTTCAGTTTTGTTGTAAGACAATTTAAAGATTTATTAATCCGTTTCAGTAGAATCTTTTGCAATTAGTCGTGGTGGCGCGACAAAATTCCAAGAGGGGCAATGGAATTGCGCAACTCTCTTAACCATACCGCACTCAACCCTTGCGTCTATCTCTTTTACTCTTTCTTCTGTATAGCCACTACCACTACCACCACCTCCGCCGCCGCTGCCACCACCACCACCACCACCACCAACACCACCATCAGCACTATTACATCGTCATCGTCTCTATCTCTCTATTTCTTTCTCTTTTCTTTTCTGACAGCAGGATAGTTCTCTCCATCGTTGTTCCTGGGTTGCCATTCTCACCACCCCCAATGCAACGCTTGCGCTGTCGATTGATGCGAAATCGCGACGCTAATGTCGCGACCGGCAAACAAGCAAGCAGTCCCTCGCTATCGCCTGACCGCTTAGCTTGCCCGCGACGCTTTCTCAGAACCAGTCTTGTGTGTCAAGTTTCGAGAGACGCACATTATTATATTAACACTCAAAAAAATTGAAAGTTAAAATAATTAAAAAAAAAACCAACAACAAAAACACTGTTAAAGTCTATACTGAAACCATCAATATTTCATCAGACTATAAAATTTTGAAAATAAAATAAAATAAAACGAGCCAGTTTGTTAGTTATTCTTAGTAAAACAAAACGAACAACATAAAATCTTGGAATTCCTAAATCTATACTTCTTGTGAAAAGTTGCGTCCTGTTTCTTTGTTTTTTGTTTCGGTTAAATGCCACAAGATAGCAAAAAATATCTTCGCAAGGTGGTTGAACAGCTTAAATATAAATAGAGTGGAATTAAGTGCCGTTCAAAACATTACCCTGTTATTATTATCATTATCGGAATCATTTAAAAAAAAAGAGATCTTGAAGGGAAGTTTCCAAACACAAAAACCGAAAAATTCAAACGCTTCCCACAAAAATAATCAAAGAGAGCTTAAAAACGGGGAAAAAACAGTGACGAAAAAACACACGCCGCTGACATCTGGATTTAGTTTTCAGTTGATTTCGCTTCAAATCGAATCAAAAGCATAGTGTGTAATATTATCTCTGACGCAATTTTTTTATAAGTTTGAAAATTCGTCTTGTCATAGTGGTGCAACAAGATTTCCTGCTTGGTGATTCTTTCGTGGAGTCGGTGTGTGTTATTGGTTGAAAAAATCAGGATCTTTTTTAATGTGAGTTTGACAACTTTTATCTTATTTACGTTGATTCAATTTGCTGAGAAAAAGAAGTGGAGAGTATTAAAGTATTTTTCCATATTTATACATTTTCAATATTTAATTTATACAGTTAATAATTATTTTATTAATTTATTGAGTTGTATTACTTTCACTTGATTTATAATTTTATTATGGTGGCAGATACAAAACTAATCACTATTTGATAGTCAATGTTGGTTTCCGGAGTTAACCTCAGCTTAAATTAACGATTACATCACGGCTGTTGCTATTTCGTCTTTCCAAGATTAGCTTCAGATTTTAGCCTTTCCCCTAAATTGGATTTAACACGACTATCCGATCTTCCTTCACCATCCCGATTTTCAAGATTGGAAATCACAAAATTCCAACATGTAACCCAACTAGAAATGTTCTTCTCTTTTACATTGTATTAATATACAATGAGAAAGAATGGGAGAGAATTATAGATATAGACAAGAAAAAAATTCGTTTGTACTTTTATTGTTTTTGTCATTTTCATTTATATTCATAGAATTACTTTTACTTAAAATTTAATTTTATTAGGGGCATTAAATTCAATGTTGTTTTTTTCATCGTTTTTTTCCTCTTTTACAAATGTTTTATTGTTGTCAGACCAGTTTTATCCTGCCGTTAATCAATCAATGGCAATTTTCCACCCTAAAGTCCTGCTTTACAGGATTTTTGGATTCTTCTCAAAATTACATTGGTTGATTTGATTGAAATAAATCGTTGTTGTAGTGCAAATTTACTTTGGGAATTTTGTCCCCGTTCTAATACTGTTAGATATAATGGAATTTCACTTTAATATACAATTTCTAAATGTACGTGTTGTATATATTTTTGTGTAGATGTCAATTATATATGTATTTGTTCTTTTTAATTTTTATTTGCTCAGAGCTGTAACAGTGCTTAAAAATGTCAAATGAATAAATGGCAACTAGTTTCTATTCTGTTGAGTAAAAGAAAAAAAAAACCGTTGCAACTATCTAGTTGAATGATCAGTTGATGAAACAGCCATTTCGGGTTGATGTGTTAACATTCTTCTCTCTTTTTACTAGATGGATGATGGTGAGAGACGAGACTATATGTTTGTTAGTCCTGTCGTCCTCTGTTAATCTGTTTGCAGGACTTGTATTTGGTTTTCGTTTTTTTTTTCTCTTCCTAAAATGTGATGGTATTAGTGGCCGGTTACCATTTTTAAACTATACTATTTTATACAATTAATGTGAGGATGTGTGTGGGAAAGAGTGTACAATTCTGACAGATGCCGTCGTTGTTGTGACACCCTAAAGTAATTAATGGAAGTGACACACAAGTAATTTAAACCTAAAACCAAGCCATCATCAAACCGAATAACTCACAAATCCGAAATGTACTTTTGTTTCTTATTATCTGATTCTAACTCGAGTTGCTCTGTTTGCTTTTAGTGACATTGTTGGCGTTTTTAATTTAAAAAGTTGACACAACTTTGCTGTTCTAAAATTGACAGAAAAATATCTTGAGTTCGTTATTTTTCTTTTTTATGTTCTTAATAAAATTAAAAACATTTTGATTTTTCTTGACGTTGTAATCTTTCGTTATTTGTGAAAGTCATTGTTCTGTGGAGTGTATTAATGATGGTGTAATTTAAGAAATTACTATCATATGGAAAAAGTTGTTAAGTTTCCTGAATTCACAGCTTTTAAATTGTTGCAATAAATGGTGGCGTAATGTTGTGTGTGTTATATGTGGCTAGCCACCAACAAGTTTCTATCTAGTTCATAGTTAAGCATAATAAAAAGTATTTTGTAGTAATGCTCATGAATTTAATGGATATAAATTTTAATACTAAAACTACAATTTCCATTAAAATTATTGATTGTAGAATTGGGAGCATAAATTTTAATTTTTCACTTTAATTACAAAGATTTATTATCTAATTTGATAAAATTTTTGGCAGCGATTTTCAGGGAAATCAATCAATTCCCGGTGTTAACTCTGTTAATTGAACCTAGTTGTAATAGTAGATTTCCTCTTTTAAAGCTGGCCATAGTGGCATATAACCACAAGAGTATTTATTATAGTGTCGGCAGAGCCATCGATGTTAGAGAGGAGAGCGCCCGAGAGCATAATTTATCATTTTAGATGGTTAATGCGGCCCATTTTATGCCAACATGCAGCCACAATAGACATAATAGATTACTGTGTAACCGTACTAATTTGCCATATAGTGTAACAGTAACAGTAGTACTAAAGGAACGTGTGTGCAAAATTTACTAGTGAGAAAAAGTAATGTTGAATAGAAAAATAAATATAGAAAAAAGAACATCAGATAGATAGTTCAAAACAACCATCAGAAGCTCTAGAAGAGATCTCTCTCGGGTATAGTTAGCTTGCACTGTTACTGCCGAGCATAATTCATAAAGCTTGCGAAATAATAAGACTTCATCGGGAGATGAAAGTAAAAAAGAGATATGTTAGCATATGTTGTGCTTTTTTTTCATTCTTTTTATTCCCTTTCAAATAGTGAACGTTATATGCATTGAAACAACTAAATTTAGACACTAGCTGCCAATGTTAATGCGTTGGTGGAAGACTCTTAACAACTACAGACAGTGTTTGTTATAGTACTCTTTCAACTGTTTTGAATAATATGAGTCATAGTAAATGACTCTAAATATGTGGATGACCTCATATGATATTATTGTTTTTTAAATAGTGGTCACAAGGTGACGATATCATACAACTAACATTATTTAGCACTTACAAATTATGTAATACGATTATCACCGCCTTAGAAAGCTATTCAAAAGTATATTAATAGTTTATTTTAGTTATTTGTATTGAAAATAGCTCCTAATTACTAGAAATTTATAAGATAACACCCAATACTGTTAAAGGGATTTCTCAAGTGATCCGGAAATATTTGAAACTGACCTGTTTTCAGCACAAATAACTTGAATATAATAGTCAGGGTGCATTGTTCAACGAACACGTTGTATAGGGTTAGTATTTTATTAGAGTTTAGATGGTCCTTTGTAAACTTTCCCATCCTTTACTTGGTTGTCAATTAATTAACATAGAATATAATTTGTAATGTCTTTGGTGTTTAAGAAGAATGGAAAAATTATTGTGATACCTCTCTCATCTTTATTTTCCAATAACAATAGCAAGTAATAATGTTCAGTTAATAAATCACTATCCTGTGCTTAATTAAAAGAGAATATGCAAGGTATAAAACCATAATTAAAATGACAGAATTCAATTTCACAGAACAATGCCTCGGAAATCTATGGTGGTGGTTTTTGCATTTCCGTTTTGATTTTGATAGAGGAATGGTGGTTTATAGTGAAACAGATTGAAATTGAATATGGTGTTTCCTTCTTTCGTCTATAATACAAAATAAATAATTTAAATGTTAACTGTTTGTTTTTTTCAAATTATGTAAATCTTGATTTAATCTGAAGGTTAAAATATCATCAATTTTTTATTAATTTCCATACGTTTAAAAAATGAGAATAAATTTTATTTTATGTAGGCTGTATTATCTGCTTTTATAAATACAATAATGAGGCATTAACATATAGTCAATTTGATCGATGTTTTCAGTCAATACCAGTTGTCACCCCATTAATTTTCTTCAAGCTAAAATGTACTCTTACAAGATCCGTGACTAATCGTATGAAAGGATCACGACAATTACGTGAAGAATCTAGGTGCTTGTTTTCTTTTTTCAATACTTCAAATACCAATCGTTAGAGAAATCCTGATTGTCTTCTTATTAACGTTATTTTTATTGTGTTTTTTAAATGGAAAAAAAATGAGATCATACATTTTTATATATTGGATCGATATGATAAAGTTCGTATTTTTAGACGTACGATTGTCTATTTATTATCCATTCAAAAGCATATATAAATATGTATGTAAGTTATATACTGCCGTCGTCTTTACACTTTTCACTCTTTACATTTCTCAAATCCTTGGAATTTAAAGCAATACATTTGCATTGTAAATTATAACGTCTGCATAGGCAACGATAATGAAGCACTTCACCATTTATGATCTCATTAATTAATTGTTTGCTCTTAATTCAAATTATTTTAGATGTTTTTTATTCGTCTTCTATCAATTAAGAATTTAACTTTAATTACAATAGCTATAAGATCCTTTACAATTTCCTCAATAAAACTAACAAGAACTATTCACAAGAATCTTATGTTTGATTATACATAAATCTTTTTTTTTATTTAAGTTAAACAATCCTTTATACCGATTATCGTTGAATTTAAACTATTTTATTTTCTTATTGCATCTTTCAAGCTAGTTTAACTAATATGAATAAATTCATTTAATTTTTCTTATTACTTAATTCTTTTGAAGTTGCTTTCTTTGATCTTTGACTTGTACGGTTTCTACTTGACGTTTAATATCTTGTTTCTTTCCTTTTTTGAAAAAATTCTTATTAGTCGAATTGCATCATATTTAAATTGAAGCTTTTCACATCTTTTCCGCAATTTTCCATACAATTCATACGTACGACTTTTATTAATTTATTATTATTTGTTGAGCGCTGTTTTGATTAAATCGATATTATTCATTATTTATAATGATCTCTTGTCATACTACATATTGTTTAATAATTTTGAATGACAATGGAAATTAAAGGAGGGGGCGAAATAAAAAATTTAAATCATCACCTGCTCGAATGGAAACAAGAAAATTTCTAGAAAGCATCATTCATTAAAATTAACCCAGTTTAGAAATTGGTTTTTCAAATGGAAATTAAATGGAATGTAGGGAAGTCCAATGAAAAGATGAAATTCTATAAGATAATAATTACAAATATAATTAATTAGCATAACTTTATTGATATCCATTTTCAAATTGTTGTAAAATTCTATTCTATTTTAAAATCGATAAGTTATGTAATTCAATCTATGTATTTGTTTTAAGTCAGACTGTTTCATGAGATCATGAGCAATCGTTTAAATATCCTTTGAGTTATTTTCAGCGTAACATGCAAATATTTAGGTCGAAAGTATTCAATGTTTTATGGATTCTCTCAGAAAAAATTGCCACGTTTGAATTACTTTTTCAATTGTATAGTACGTTAAAAAAAATAAAACAAATACCCGCATAACAATTTCCCAATTAACTTTTTTCCACTTTCAATTCACATAGAAACAGTATTATCTAATTGGTTATTTAGTATTCAATAATACCGTGATAATCACCAAGCTTACTCATTGATTTAATTTTGTATAGTTCAAACCCTTATCCATTATGGTTATTATAATTAACACCTCTGCACAAAATAAATGTGAGAGACAAATAATAAGTCTCCTTGATATCTAGATTTTAGTTTCAAGAGAGAAAAAAAAACCT
Source organism: Mylabris sibirica (assembly GCA_039776855.1). Taxonomy (NCBI): domain Eukaryota; kingdom Metazoa; phylum Arthropoda; class Insecta; order Coleoptera; family Meloidae; genus Mylabris; species Mylabris sibirica. The sequence continues at coordinate 10,611,508 of CM077839.1, forward strand.
CAATTTTACTGTATTCGAATACGACAAAAGTTCCTACTTGAAATGCAATCCACTTGTACTAACTTGTAACGCAAATATTTGAAATAGTTACGAGTAAATCGAATTTTCCAACCATTTACCCTATCAAATGTAGAAACAAAAGATAGAAATTGGAAAATTTACCGGAAATTCATCCAATTAAAATCGTGAAATGGTGTATACCTACCATAGATCTAACAAAATAGATTTTTAGTTAACGGTTTTTTTTTGTTTGGGGTAAAATGAGAGGGATTGATATAACAAATAATTTACTAGAGGGATGTTAAAATAAAAATCACCCTATAATAAAAAAAAAACTCATATCTTTGATGATTTTCATTGATATTTAAATATAGTAGTTGTGAGAAAAATTTAAGCTAAATTCTTAGAGAAGGGGTTAAAATGTTGTCTAGACTCTAATAGACCGGTTCTCTACATCATATCTAGTTAGAAATAAATACATGTTAACCCCTTTTCTCTAGTTTAGTTTAAGTTTTGTTGTTTAATGTGATACAACAGTGTTTTTAATCTATATTGTTATTATTTACAGACCACCACCGAAGAAGTAAGTCATCACCAGAAAACATTGGACTTGCATCATGCGCTAGAATCGACAATCGCTTCGCTTTTCGCCTACCTGCTTCTTCGCAAATTGAAAAACACAAAGATCTAAATTTAATATAAATAATTTTTCAAGAAGATAATACAATAAAAAAAAAGTATATATTAACTAAACGAATAGCAAATTTTTGGAAGATTAATTTACAAATTAATAATACTTATGATAAAAGAAGAGAAAACGAGTGTTGAGAAAAATCAGTAAATATAAACCAACAATAACAATAGTGTTCAAAGTTTATTTTTATACAACAGTTTATCAATAATTAATCACGCGTTAAATTATTATCGATTTCCAATTTGTGTTTTACCTATGGCAAATTATCGAAAGAATGGACAATAATTCCACTTGATTCAATTCAGCTCGTTTGTATGTGTTATTGAACACAACAATAATAATAATAACAACAACAATAACAACCCTCTATCTGTCTCTCTCTCTCTTTCTCTCTTTTCAATTAACAATTGAAGCGAATTATATCGTTTTTGTGTTGTTTTCTTTTATGTTTATTTGAGAGAAGTAAATAAGGAGAATAATATCGCCTTAGTGTTGTTATAACTGTTTGATACAGTCGCGTATTATAATTTTTTTTTCCTTCATCCCTCTATTATCTTCGTCTATATCAATTAATATAGAGAATATAAAGACCACCAACGCAATGGCAATGGTAAACATGAATAATTTACTCAATGGGAAGGATTCCCGCTGGCTTCAGTTAGAGGTCTGCAGAGAATTTCAAAGGAACAAATGTTCTCGTCCAGATACTGAATGTAAATTTGCACATCCACCCGCCAATGTCGAAGTTCAAAATGGTCGTGTCACGGCCTGCTACGACAGTATTAAGGTAATTTATATTTATATATATATATATTTTTAAAACTATAAGCATACAAATGTGTGTGGTCTTTGTGTTTAATGGGTGATCAAAATTATTTTAATCATATCAATAATAATTCAACTTTTACTGTAATACATTGGGTAGAAATAATTTTGTTCATCCAATAGAGCTCGTAAGAATTCTTTTTTATTTTAACTTCACTAGAGAATAGATCGTAAATCATTTAAGGGATTAATGTTCTGAAAAATATATGCTGTTTTTCTTGTGGAATTCCAACTATGTACCAGGGTGTAATATTTAATTTAAATAATGATATTAGGGTGTAATGTATAGAAATGATACGGAAACTTTTCTATTTAAATGTGAAATTTCAGTAATCTGATCAGGGTGTATTTTTTGTGTTTACATTTTTATATATTCTAAATGTCAGGAAGATCAAGAGTAAACCTTACAAATTTCATCGCATATCCTCTTTTACCCTTTAAACTCCTTTATAATTAAGCGTTGCAAATCTATTGAAATAAAATAATACACACCTACAGCTATATAATTTGAAATTATGCTAAATATTGTCCTACAGGTATATAGATGTAAGCTTTCCATATGGTTATTACAACAAAGGTGATGTTATTGTTGAACAATACTTGTCACTGTCAGATACATTTTCCGTCGTTATAATTAGATAAAGCCGAGGGTAGTATGATCGTCAAAACGGAAAGTTATTACATTCTTCTCTCGGTTTTGCATATTTCTCCAATTGAAAAGGAGATAGAATAGATATTTTGACTTGTTATGCAATTAATGAGTATATCATTTTATTAATTAATTTAATTGTTCTAATTATACTTATATCATTACAGATTTATAATCGATTCACCCCCCTTCTATATCTTGTTTCTCTATTCCTCTTCTTAGAACTTTATCTAGAAATTACCTAGGGATCATTTCAATTGAATACTTGTGTTAATTTAGTTAATTGTCTAGAAATTTTTTGCTATCTGTTGAAATAAATATAAAAGATTGGAATATTTAAATATAATGAAAGATATGTTAATTAAATTGATCTGAATTTTGAACTTGGACGAGTTGATGACAAGTATTCAATGCGATTAGTAGATATACTTAGAGAAATTCCTTTTCCGCCCCCACAACTTATTGAAATTACAAAAATTCCCGTACAAGTTGATTGTCCGAATGAACTTTAAATAAGATTGTAATTATATAAATATACAACATGAATGTATGTATGTGTGTGGTTGTTTGGCAAGTTTGCAAAAATATTAGCGTCTTTTTGAAGATTTGCCAATATTATTTTGCTGTCTAGAATTATATTTCTGATATGTTATCCAATTTACGAGAATGATAATACAGATAAGTAAAACTAGGTATATACCGAGTGAGTTACGTAAGACAAAAAGTTTTTATTGCAAAATTAGAGCCTCGTAGCATATTTGGAAGTTAGTCAAAAAATGCTATTTTCTGACGATGACTCGAGGATCCTCAAAACATTGATTTGTTTGGTTTTTTAAATTTTGCTCTGGAATAGGTTTCCTATTCTTTTAAAATGCTATGTGGACAAAAAAATCATTGTTAAGAGGACCTTTTCCAAAACGAACGTTTTTCGACCAAATTCCAAATGGGCTATGAGGTTCTGAGGTTCTAAAATGTTCTCTGGAGACCCCCTAAAAATCCTTGGAATATTTTTCGAATCGCTCGCCAAATAATGGGATTTGCCATAAGACCTTTTAGCTTCCGTGACCCACCCGGTACAATATTTAAATGACAACAATTCTAATACTTTTGTTGGTGGAGTATTCGTTAATGGCTTCCTCTTTGAAATTCAAGGTTTCAAATTAATTGGTAAATATATCGACGCAACGAACCGAAAGAACGAATGAATTACTGTTGGAAAATAGACGTCGTTGATATTGCACAACGTTTACATAAGCTTTTTTTTATTCGAAAAAGAATTATTAAAATATAATTGAAACTAATAGATTGAATATTATATTTGTTTTCGGCGAATTATTGAAGTAGAACGAATTTTTGAGAAAATAGAATCAATGAGTAGAGCCACAATATAAAATAGTTTCTCTAAACAATAGACTATTACAATAAAAAGTACTCTCGATTTAAAGCTATACTTTCGAATTTTTTTTACTTTAATTACGTTACATTTGTGGGGTTCAATTTTTATTTAGTACCTATTTAAAAAAATCATTAACGATTGAACAATTCTTTGTAAAAGCGCCATAAAGAGGCGACAAAACTAATAAAATCTGTTTTGAACACACGAAGCATTGTACTGTTTTGTAATAACGTCCATTAGATAACACCATATGGTTAAAAGGAGTTAGTAGTAGAGGATGCACGGCTGGAAGATAACAACATCATCCCGAATGTATATACGTACTATACTAAAGGTACTACGAAGGGAATAAGTGAATAAGGAGGAAGCTAAAAGAGAAAATAACCTTGCTACTAGTATATTTATTTTAGCTTAATTAGGAAATGTATGCAAATTGGATTTTAGAATTACAGCAATTTTAGGATTCCTTACAACATTTGCTTGTTTTATATTGAAATCGTAACGTTTGTTTAGTTTTCCAATTAAAATTCGACACAATCTCCAATAAATACAGATAGAAAGGGTTACTTTTTTTTGCTAGGATTAGAAAATGGATTTTTTGATATGTAGTAGGGATGCTGAAGATAATTTATTGTAAAAAAAGAATACCCTTTACATCTGTAGGTTTCACCAGACCATTATATGGGACTTTTTTGAGGTTTCTAGCAGGTATTGCACCCATATAAAAGAACGGCCTATATGATATAACATAAACGTATTTCATTACAACCGGAATTGTATTCATCCACATTTATGTGAAAAGATTTAAATTGTTAATTACATTTACAAATTGTTCCTTTATTGACATTTAGTAGATTGGAATTGTCAACAGAAACAATGATAATTTTGTTTGTGTAATAAATATTAAAAGATAAATGTTGGATTTTACATTTTCGTATATCGTTCTTTATTTTTTACTTCTGTTTTTGCATGATATTCTCTGAATAGCTATGTAAAAGCTGGGCTCTCTTCTCCCCTTCACTGGTTCAGAAAGCCGATAAATCGTTTCAAGTAAAGCCAAACGCATTACATTTGAAATGTCCAATCGGCAAGTACCGAATGAATGTATTGTTCGCGACAAATCTCAGTTGAGACATTCGATTAACCTTTTGCATGAATGTTGAAACTCATCGGTCACAAAAACGCAAAATTCTAACAATTGATTTTGAAACACGATACATATCAAGGTTATAGTGGAAATAAAGATCGAATTTATTATTATCATTTTTTGTTTCTATTTTTATTTCATTGGTCGATTGATTGTTTGAAAATAATCAATATTTGGTTCCTTTTTCTATTACTATGAATGGCGAGAAAAATCTAAGCCGTTTCTTGTCAAATTTCTATTATTACTATTATTATAGTTTTGGCTTTTGATAGTCGTTGTATACCTCTTTCACCACCTGCTGCTATACACCCCGGGTTACTTGTGTTGAACCATTTAGATTATGAACGGGTGCCATACGTCATAATGCGCAAACGGAAACGGGAATGTCCGTGGCAGTTCCCTGCAACAGTTGGTACAGCTGCAAACGTAAAGCTTATAGTGTGTCCCTATACCTATCCATATTTTACATTTTAAACATTACTTTTTTTTTTTGTTTGACAATTATCCAAAAGTTTATATATTACATTTCATCAGGTTGATATGATTATAGTACCACAATAAAAAAGGGTGCTAGTTGTTGAGTTCAAAGATCATCCCTCTAGGATCAAGAGTGTAACCTTTCAATTACTAAAAAGGGCCCGTGTTAGAAACCGGCGGCCCATAACCGGATCATTTCTGGCACGTGCCATTAAAGATTTGAGGGTGTTTTATCTACATCAACATGTCATATCAATTAAAACTGGTTGTTACGGTGGGGAAAGAAATGGAAAAAAAATAGTTAATTTTACATGATTTTTTTATTGTTCTTATTATATTTTAAGGCATTCTACAGAATATAGAGCTTTATCAGCTTGGCCTTTCACCGATGCTTGTTTAATTATTATTATTTTTTCTGATTCTTGATTTAATTTACCAAAAAAACACAACACTATATCTTGGGGGAGGCTTTTCTTACAGCTGTGTCTGAGATACCTATGACTAGGTTGAGTTTCTAACATTAACGCTGAGTATTTTACTTGAAACCCAAATAAAGCAAACCGCTACAACAACATTAATGGTCTTATAATTAGGTATTACTTTAAATGAATGTTACTGCAGCGTGATCATTCATACATAAAGTGCTGAATATAAACTAGAATCCTGCCGGAAACATATCCGTTTTGCGGTTAAAATGAAATCAAGAATTCCATATTGCACTAGTAGTTATCTTTTCCTTTCAATTTCATTTATAAAACTTTTATTGTTGTCATTATGATTGTGTGTATAGTTTCTTCTAATAAATGCTGTTTGAATTTTCAAACGATTTTTTGCTACCTTATCGAGAAATATCAATATAAAACTTAAAAACTTCAAAAACATCTGCCGTTGACCACCGCTTACGGCGGTTTTATTTTAAAAAGGGCGATCTCCGGCAACACGTTATTGAATACAACGGAAATATTTCGTATAAAGTAAAAGGGGTGGCAAACAAAGCAATCAAGTAACCCTCCTTTTTCCTTTTCTATTTTCCAACCGTACAATATTCTCTCTGTCACTTAAACTTGGGAATTATTGCAGGACCCTTTCTTCTAGTAATCTAACGTAAATTTCCTCTTTCCAACTATAAAGTTGAAATTTCATTTCACCGGTATTTACCACTGTGTTTATTTTAAACCTGGTTCAAATAAAATTTGTAAATCTTTCGTGTAGTTTAACAAATTTTAAAAGGCTCAATATTATGATGAAAATTTTCAGAGATTTCAAAATATATTTTTCTAATTTCCTCGTTTTACTACTACCCTTCTTTATATACATATATGTTTCAAAATTTGAAAGAGACAAGCACCAAAGAGAGAGGAATACAGTTATTAGATTTCCAAGCAAACAGTTCATGAAACAGCTGCGAGGCGACGCCTCTAATGGCATCGTGCCTTCTCATGCCAACGTCGCGGCGTCTAGTCTATTGATTGGGTAGTAGAGAGAAACTCTGGCTATATTTCGAAACGTTTTATTCTGAAATCGTATATGTATACGTAAAAGAAAAAGGGAATAGAGTAGTTACATATTGTCTCGCTTTTCGTTTTATATAACAAACCATTTTTAAGGTGTAATTAGATAGAATATGAACTTGATCACCTTATTTGTTCCAGCTTTTTTGTATTGTTAGAGCTAATGAGATAATTCATCAAACGGTTCGTAGTGAAATGGAAAGTTGAGAGAATCTGACAATGCTTTTTCACCCAAAAAAAAAAACCGACTACTCTATTTGATTGCTACATATAATTTCAATGTTTGTACACAGTTTTTGTAGACTGATTTATAATTGTACAGAACCCTACCAAAATCCTTTCATTGGTACCCTCAAATTGAGGGGTTGATTATATATATGACCGTTGTTAACAAGTAATTGTACACCACTGTCGGAAGTCGTTCAAAACAAGTGTTGTAAATTAACGAATGTTGTAAATATTTTTATACACATTTATCAAAACAAAAAATTGTATTGTTTGTGTAAATTTCAATTTTTCTCCAACAAAGCATCTTTCTATTATGTTAATTTTCTTGTCTTTTAATTTTACCTCCAGACGTTTTTCTAATTACGATACAACTTTTCTTGCCCACTTCAGAAGAGTATACTTTTTAATGGTTAATACTAGGTTTTTCCAAGTGTTCTCTTCTTGTTAAAGTTAAAAGTTTTCAATTTAAATTCACATTTCGTCGTGCCCTCTATAGAATTAGAAAATGAACGTGTATTTTATCTAATTTCAAAATAGGAATGATGATGATGATGTGGTGATATTCATTGGTTTTTACCACAACAAAAGACAAAGAGAGTGAGTAATGTTGGGGAAATCGTTTGATAAAAGGGCTCTCGTACACGTTCGTATAACAAGAACCACTCCATTTCAAATCCATATTTTACTCTTCATAGCAATTTCCCTAACCGAATATCAATTCATTAGTCGATATAATTCTATAAAATTTTTCAAGTATAATGTTTATTGTTTATAAAGTCAATAGTAAAAACATTAACTTTCATAACGGTTTTTCGTTCTATGAACTTTCTAAATAATCGAAAAATTATGACATCATAATCAAATCGAGAGATATTTTATTATCAATCGATTTATGAGGTTTGTAAAAAAATGAATTGTTTAAATGTGAATTTGTGGATAATGTTTCAACGTTATAAAATGAACACGATTGAAGCCATACGTTATAAGGAGAATAAACAATTACGTTTTCTTAAAATTTGAATACGATTTTCGTAACAGGAATGACACATTGATTCTGTGTTGTAACATCCAAATTAATTTTAATGTGAATATTCCTCTATAAACATTTTATAAACTGAACGAATTGAATAACTTTTTTTAGAAAGAAAAACAAAAATCCAATCCGATTATCAGATTTTATTCATTTTGAGCCGTTGATAATTGAATTTTACGTGGAAACCAGTTCGGAAAAATGAAATAATAATAATAATAAAAAATGCTATCGAATCTGTACCAATTCATTTCAATTTTATACGCTACAACCTGTAATACCAATTTAGTAGACTTATCATCATTAGCACAAAAAGAAAAAATACGACAATATATTATAAATAAAGTAGTCTAGACACAAGAAAGATAATTTATTGTTTGGACAAATCGATGTGGCTAATAAAAACTTGATAGTCGATTCTTTTCATACTTGAAAGCTCAAAATAGCAAAGTCAGGGAAAAGTCAATATCGAAAACAAGCCATGCGTTCAAAAATGGAAAGATTGCAGTTTGAACACAAAAGCATTCTAACCCTGGCTTCTCCACTATATGTTTTCCTTTCTGTTTTGTTTTCCTTTTTTCTTCTTCTTCTATTTGGTAATAAATAGAATCATCTCAATTGTAAATGTTGCTATCGAATGTCTTATTGAAATTTCGTTATAAATGTCAAATTTTTCCAAATCCAATGAACGATGGAATGAAAATTACAATGGGAATATACAGAGGGTGAAAATATCGGCAATTTTGTAAACAATCTGATATTTCTCTAGATAGATTGAATCTAGCAATTTTGTTATACTACAATAACGTTTACGTTAGATCTGTATATAAATATATGACTTTCGCTCCCCTTTACGTTATTTTTGCTTCATTTGAAGTAAATATTAATTGCTATCGCACTCATCATCCCTTTCTACACAAACAAATTCAAATACGGTTATGGTGATTGTATATATTACAACTTCCCCTCTTTAAGTTCAATTTGTAACTTTCAACAATTCCCCTTTGTAAATATAAATACAATTTTTACCAAATCCAATAAAATATTTGATAACAGAATGTATAAAATCTTTTACGTTCTTTGAATTTCATCATACTATCGAGACCTTTTCATTTCATTCAAATCATTGAAATGGGATTCCACAAGTTTGACCCTTCTATGTGGTGTCAGTTTTCAACCCCTCCATTTATATCGTTTATATGTGTATAGTGGTTGAGATCCGTTAGTATGAGCCGTTATCTTAAATTAAATAATAAACGTATTTTTTCTGAAAATATACTTGAATCTGTTATCATCAGTTTTATTATATTAGGTTAGGTACGTAGTTTAGAATGCATTTTTATTATTAGCTAATTGTTTAAAGATCAAAGATCTTTGTTATCTTAACAATAAGTACCACAGCTGGGAAATTATTCTAGTAGAATTTTCTAATGTTATACTTGTATATAAGTAACATTTTACTTTTAGGGCTCACTTTATTGTTGTTAGCGGTAATTACCTTTGTTCTAAATAGGTCGGTGTGGTCGTAAACATTTCACTTTCGATCATTACTTTGATTTAATTTTTGTTTAAAAACAATAGTGCCTTAACAAAGATTCTAAGGTGAATTTAGAATTGAGCTTTCTTTATTTACCACAAAACATTTGTGCATATCAAGTTGTAATTTTTCATATTTCTTCCCTTTTATATACAAATTGTTTAACCGGGTCCATTTTATCCATTATGTTTTTTGCATTTTCCAAGTTCAGCATCCTTTTTTTTATAAGGTCACCTTTACAACGACCAAAATCTGATGATGAGAAACATTTAGTACTCATCTCGTCCACTTACACTCGAATAGGCCTTCTGCTTCCGTCCATTAACATACTTAATCATTTTCAACCCTTAGGTCTATAATGAAATAAAGTTAGCATTCCATGGCTATTGGCGTTACACATCTCCCCGCCTCTCTAATTTTATGTTTCACTACTGCTAATATACTGTAATATTAATAATAATAAATTTCATGTAACGAAACATAATTTCATTCGCTTTTTTTATCTAACAATAAGCATGCTGGTTGAAAATTTAAAGATTCAGTGGAAATTGGATTTTTTTTGTTAGTATAATTTTGCTGTATCTGTGATAATGTTTAATAGATAATGATGGTGGATGAGAGCGTAAAATGTATTATAAGGGCTGTTTCTCTATTCAATCTAAACTTGATGTGTTTTTGTTCATTTCAGGTGAGTTGAAAATTTCACATTTCTATATGCTGTAGACTGCGAGCGAGCTAGTCAACGGGCGGCCCCCGCTAGGCATTTAGATAAGGTAAAGTCTTGAATTTATTAAACCTAAATTTCGCCAATTTTCTTAAATGGGCGATTAAATTGTACGTAATTTGTTTCGCGCCGGTTTCACTGTTTTATTAAAACTTTGTTAGAAATTCTCAACAGATCCCGATACTACCACCACCACTACCACCACTTAAACCCATCAAATTCGGTGTCTTTTAGTTATATTGCATCGTTATTATTATTATTACTAGAAGTTAGAGGTGGAACAAGATCCTTTTTCTTCCCTAATACTATTAAATACAGCGACCAGCCTTCTTAATTTTCTATAGTTACCATTTTCGGAACATTAACGCGACGACGGAAAAAGGAATTTCCCGCCAATGTTTGGAAATTTTATGTTCAATTGCTTTTCCGTGCACGATATTGCTACGTCAACTTTACTGTTATATGAGTCCTCTCTTGTAGTTGTGCGCTTTTTAATCTACACTTTAATTTCAACACCCCATTTTCGGTTGTATCTAAAAAGCTCTCTCTTTCTCTCTTGCATTAATGAAGTCGTAAAAATATCCGAAATCCTTTACACCAACTACTAAAGCTATTTTCACAAGTATCTTACTAGATAGGAGGGATATGGTCGTCTGTTATCAACCTTATATAACTTTCTAGTCTTTTTCTGGTTAGAATGTAATTAACTGAAACAATACCGGTCGTTGTCAGAGCATGATTGTATTTTTTTCCCTCACCCATTGTGGTGCTTTATGAATATATGTAAAAAGTTATACAAAAGTCAATAATCCAGTGAACAGTAAATGAATGTACTTTTCAAATAAATGGTTATTAAAATCCACTAGCTATTTCTAATTTATAGGCGGTGAGACGACCATCTTTATTCAAGCAATTTGCTGCAAGATGAAATCCCCTAAGGTAACATTGGGCATAGTGTTGGCGTCATTTCAGGTTTGCTTTCTCTTCATGTTCTTTATGTTGAAATTTCTCTTGTCCGGACTCTGGCAAGATATTGCAACTCTTATTGCTCTGTAAATTTTCGTCTGTAATTTAATTGGCAAATGTATTTGAGGCAACAATGTTCTTTTCCATAGTAACTGTTGGAACATATAGAATTTATATTATTACTTTAGACCACCTGTGTACTATACTATTACATTTATCTACATATAAAAAAAATTGTTTTCCAATATTTTATTACGCTAACATATTCTATGCCATACCAGTTTTGTAAATATGGTTCGTTAGTAAACTTTTCAAATAATTTAGATTCAAATTGTATATTGAGAAATATTGCTTACTGTGTATTGAAAAGAAGAAAATATTCTATTGGTGTCTATGGAACGTTTTCTGGATATACAACAATGATCATCAACCTATTTTGTGATGTGATTTAAACGTTTGAACGCATTGTGCTCACTTCATTGTTCTATATTATTATCTTAATCTTTGTAACGAATATCCTATACTGGGGGATTGTGTCCTGTGTTAATTAACGTTTTCAATAACACGAATTCGTGCTTTCCCTATCCGGTTGCGAAATATGTACTGCTTTCTGTCCCCATGTCATGTTGATATGACAACGACTAAACCAGGTTTGTCAATTTCCTGTGTTTTGTTATGAACCGACTATGTTGGCAGCATTTATATATTTATATTTATGGAATAATGGCAGTGAAATGATTCATCATCACAGTGTCGATTTTCTTTATTTATATGTAGATATGTAAGAAAGGAGAAAAATAAATAACTCATCTCACATGGCTTATCAATTGAAGTATTGATGGACATTAAGTAGTTAGTAATATCTGTGAGGAAAATTGAATATTTTCATCGTGCATAAAAAATAAACATTTTATCAGTCGTATACATATCCTGAAGGCTGTCATAAAACCACTATAGATGAGGGGGTTTATTTTGTTCATTTTTGTATATGTTGGCGACAAGATCGTTGGATCATTGTCGCGCTTTTCTTCAGTTTGTGGCATTTTCACGGTATGTTGCTATAATAACATCGCCATCACCACTATCAACAATAATAACAACAACAAAGATCAGACAAGAACAGTTTTCTTTTATGTGTTCTGGCCGGTAAAATTTCTATCAAAGTTTCTGGACATTATACTAGCATTGGACATACAATCGCTTACAAAATATACGGACATTATCGCTTTTCATTGTCCATCAGACTTTATGCATCGACATATTTTTTTACCTTTGGCATTTTGATGGGCTTTTATATTTTCTATCCAATATTTTCCAAATAACTTTCATGGATGGACAGCTTCCAAACACGTTACACAATAGACGTTTGTCCACTCAGGTGATATAATTTAACAAAAAGAAAAAACTCAATCATCTATCTACTACGCATCAATAAAAAATCGTTCTCTTTTTTGCAAAATCATTATTTCTTTTTAAAAAAATCAATTGAATACTCTAGGAAAAGTTTGTTTGAATTTTTCCCTAGTTTTGGTAATAATTTTGGACAGGTAGACATGTACCTTTTTAACTTTGCCAGTGAGTTTTCCACTTAACGGACGTCAAGGCGTGCTATTATGCTTGAAGGCCAAAAAAGTTTTCTTTTTCTCCCTTCACCTCGAATCTTTTCCTACTACATACCAAAAGGAAAATGAAAAGAAGAAAAAAAAACGAGATGATTCTTTGCTCTAAATATACTAACGTAAAATTTTTATCGTTCTGTCTTAATATTACTGTCCGCGTGATATTCAGACGGCGTTTCACCCGAAGCGTCGTCTGTTTTAATTGAAGTTTTCGCTCGATTGACTCCCCACATATAATATCGATATAATAGTGATGGTGGTGTAGAAAGTGACGTTTTATTAGAGTTTGAGCATTTGCAGTTTTCTGTTCGATTTTCTCTTGGGGGATGTTTTCAAGTATGCTTTTAATATGGTATAAAATCAACACCCTCTCTCTTTGCTTATAAAGCGGTTGTAATACGTTCTATACCCTAACATAATCCCAACCAATTAATAACGAATTATTATTACATGAAATTTTCATCATCTTTTATCCATTGTCTCTATCTGAGTTTGTATTAAAATTCTACATTTACATCCTATGTCTTATATATCAAGATAGATCAAATATTTTTATTCGCCTTTACAATATGGGTACATACATACGTTTATTCAATGATCGTTGGATAAAATTTATGGAATATCTGACAAATATTTTAGAAGTTGCATGAATAATAAATGCATAAGCAACATTTGCCCCAAAGGAATACGACATTCGTGCATCAATATAATATATTGAAAGTTCAGCTCTATTCTTTGACAGTTTTAACAACTCCAAAAGCATTTTAGAGTGAATGTTTTCAACATTTATTCTTCTCACAATAATATTAGAAAGATAATATCAAAAATGAACATCTTTAAATTTTCGAAAGAAAACAAAAACATACTTTTTCTCTAATTAGATTTACTATATTGATAAGATGAAAATGAAAGCGTAAGCAATTTATTTTGAAAATTCATTATTATACCTTCACATTTCTATCAGATATTTACGGCACGCAATAAATATCAGACGTAAAATGGAAATTCTATGTGTTTAATAAAATTGGGAGAAATGTGAACAATGTACTTGGGGTAAAAGCTCCAATTCCATAGCTTTGTATAGTGGTTGATGTCACTTGATTATAATCATTTCCCAATACTTAAGTGGTATTGGATTTAATTCTGTGGCAATTTGTAGATATATTAAATAACATACAAATTTCTGTTACACTTTTACATTGGTAAAGATTTTAATTCAATTTTATAAAAAAATATTTATGTTTGGGCTTTTTTGAGGATTTTATTTGTCGTTGGTAAAAATTGTTTAGTGAGTTGTTTAAAAATTAACAAAAAAATGTATAGAAGTTTTTGTATACGCAAATTATACGTACGTGCGAAAGCTTTGAATTTTATTACACAGGCTTTACGATCAACGAGGTCACAGTTTTATTGCTAGGCAACATTGCGGCGACAATATCAATTCAATTCCATAGTTTGCCAAGCCGTTAGATATACCATAAAATAGTTTGATTTGGTTTATCTATAAGTATTTTGAATATGACGAAAAAATTCTAACATTTAATAAGTACCTATTTGGTTCTCTAAATCTTGTAATTTCTATTTTGTTTTATAATCATTAGTTTCAACTATTGCTAAAGTAAGTAGAATTAGTATATCAAAGGTTGATTTGATTCACCACGTTTAGACGACGGAGCCGTTCGTGAAGTGATGTCGGTAATAGAACATGTAGTATGCATGAATTTACCTGAAGCGTTTTGAGTTGATGGTTTTAGTGTACAATATTCTACACCTCTAACATACCGTTTAAATTTCCCTCTGGAAAGATTATTTACAATTGCCTTCGGGATGGTATTACTCTCTTTATATATTTTAACTAAATAGCTCTTAAATAAGGATTACCTCTATTGGTATCGTTATTTATTTAACTAATATAAATTTCTTTCGTTTACGTAATTTTCATCGATTAAGTATTTAATGCTTACTATAGATATAATATAATACTTATTTATAATAAGTGTATGTAGAATAGGGGTCGTTACGATAAAGTGTACAATTATGCTAAGGTGCCAAGTAGCCTCTTTCTACTGTCTAGTAAAAGGATACTTGTACTGACGCGACGAAGTTAATGTGGAAAACGAGATGAAATTTCCAAGAAGAGCTTACGATAATTATCTGCCGCTATAAATGGAGAAGTATACGAGAGACGAAAAGGTCGGTTTTAGATCACCTTCTGAAGACTTATGAATAATTCCATTTATCTAACAAATTCCACCCTCTCTTTACTTGCCTATTTTATTTATTTTTTGTTAATCGAGGTCATGTTCCTTAATTGTATTCTCTTAATTCTCTAATGAATGTCAAGGAAGAGTACAACGCGATTTACTCTTATTTTACACCTATACCTATGTATGTGTGTAAGAGTTGAAGTCAGAGAACTGGACGCCCACAGTCTATTTGCCTTCGTCCTCATTTTGCCTGGCAACAACAAGCTAAATACGAATTTATGGATGATGTTGTAGTAAAATTAATCCTTACAACGACTGTCTGTACATAAAAGAAGAAGAAACCGTAAAATGCATGAGTAAGAGAAAAGCGTGGGCTCATCTGTCGCCGTAATGCCATAACGCTGCAGGAACTTGATTCTATTGCAGTTACATTATTTTATTCTAATCTAAATTTAATTCTAGCAACATATAATTCTTTAGAGTTATCACTAGATATTATTATCGATAAAATTTATTGTAATTGTGATCGATAAACTCTTATAATTTTCTCCATAGTTATCGTTTGTGTGATGTTCTATCAGTTCAATTTAGGTGAGATTTGTTTTATCATCAAAAATTATGGTGACATGACGTGTAGGTACCCAAAATAGCAAAATAGCGTCTTTCATGTTCTTCGCAAAGGTTTTGTGGCGTCATTGAGACAACACGCAATGCGCAATATATTCTCATTAACTCCTAGTTTGAATTGATGTAATTTCGTTAAAATTAAACTAGTTAAAGTTTGATTCTTATTCACGCCAATAGCTCATTACTCATTAAGAGTTTCCATTCTTTTATTGTGTTCTTTTTTTTAATATACATATTAGTTTTACTAGTTTCCAATCAGTACGAATTTCCTATTTTTGTCTTGTCATTTTTTGCAAAAATGATGGTTTTATTTATATGTCAGTTATGCATATGAGATCCCTATTTTCTAGAACAATGCAAACTGGTTTGGGGTGGTTGTTGCGATCGATGTAATAGCATGTCCGTAGTTTGCAGGCAGTGGTGGTAGTGTATAAGTACTTTTTACGAGGCCATAGGCGACATCGAGTTCGACGGATTGTCTAGACTTCCCGACGCCAGGGTGGAGTCTTTCTGCACAACCATTTTACATTGTATCTAAATAGTAGTAGGTCAAGGGGTGTGCGTATTCCGCCTACATACAAAAAAGGGGTAGGTTTGATAACACTAATTAATGAAAATACTTTTCGATGTAAAATTGCCTTATCAAATGACTTTTTTTTTCTGCTTCTGATCTGTGGTAATCTATTTCTTACTGTGACATACAGGATAATTATCGATATTGTAGTAAATTAGGACGAAAATCATTATTTCTTTATCATTAAATTGTAATTGAGTTCTTTTAGGCAAAATATTTAATGCAAAATAAGTAAAACATACATATACATAATTTCTTTCTTTGGTAATATTACGTAAAAATACTTCGATCTTATATAGGTAAGCAGAAATAGATTTATTGAGACATAATTATATTACCATTAATCATTCTTGAATCTTCCATGACAGATTGAGGAACAAGAAAAATAAAAACTGTTGTTTATTGGAGAATCTTGAAAGTTATGATTGGAATCAATATTACAAAGTCTCTAAAAGATAAATAAATCACTTGTAGAAGAAAAGTATAACTCCGTTCCTATAACTACACAATATTCGATGATATTTTCCTGTTCATCTTAGTTATCGTTCTATTTGTTGTCTATTAGATATATTTTCCTATAACTTGAGAATCATTCGACAATTTTCTGTTTGAAATTTGTGTTAGTGTGCAGCTTAGAAGCAATAAAGTTTTTGTACACCAGTTGAATGTTGCAGGCGTTTCATTGTGTGAATTGTTGCATTAAGTTAAATTCTTTTTATTCACTATCATTAATTTCAGAATATGAAAATTATTACGTCTAACACTATTATTTCAAGTTTATAATCGTTAGTCTTTTAGATCTTGTCACGTTACGATGCCAATAGTTCTTCGTTCACATATGTTGGCACGCGTCCACCGCATTGCGCTTTCTTTCTACATTTGTATTCCCATCAGAGAACGACGGCATCCCATTCATACCCCTCTAGTTTTTTTTTTGAAGACCCTGGCGTTTAATTGGATTTCTTTCTTTTGTTCAAAGAGTCGCCCCTCGTTTGTGAATTAACTCTATTGTCTCTATGTGATTTTTATAGTTATCTCTCCTGCTATCGAACTAACTCTCTTTTATCTACTACATACATTCTCATAAAACTAAACTTTAACCACCAATCTTCAATGTTAGTATGCAGGTATAGTTGTTAATCAAAACTTTTGCAAATTGTCTCTGTATAATCATTAATGAACATGCAACATTGTCATCTATGTTGTGATCATTCAACCTTGTTTTATTCACCATTTCAACATGATAAACTTATGTTTGTGTCATTTGTGTCGGTTGCCAAGGCTTAATTTCTATCCTACTTCAGTACGATTACATAATGCTTTTGATATGTTGAATTTGAGACAGTCTTGTCGACACCATTATTTCACTCATACATACAAACATCGACCTATCCGGAACATAAAATATAATAAGGTCAAAACTATTATTTTCTGTGTGCTTTACCCTAATAACATTCCATACAGTAGGAGAGAAACCATCGTTTCACAGATGTGTCCCACAATTATGTCGTTGTGGGGTGGATCTTTCTATTCTAACATTGAAAGACCGCAATCAAAATATTCAAAGCTTTCACAGCTTTATATTTACACTTTGCCTCCTTCAATCCCTTACCGATACATCAACTTGGAACGACTAAAACATGTCGAATATTTCTAATATCGCTGCTGTTTTGTGTATTTATGGGATTTCTGAACTTGAAAGTTTCTTTTAGAAAATAACGTAAACGATTTCAATACTTACCAGGTTTTTTTTTTTGAACTTAACGAAAAAGTTTTGCAACGATAAATCCTGGGGTATCAGTTTAGAAACTTGTTGTGTATAGAAGAATTGTCGGTTTTTTTCTTCTTCGTTGAGATGGATGAATAAAGGGCGAAGTGTATTGAGAATGGCAAAGGGGGTGGAAAAATATTAACTGAAACGAGAGAAAGAGATGGGGGCTGTGGAGAGTTTGCAGAAATGCACAGACGACATCTGGTGCTGTTGCTGTTACTGCCTACTACTACAACTAACCATCTAGACTCTCCGATTAATTAAGGTGTTCATAAATCATTTTTCTAACGAAAATTAAAAACTCTTTTTAAATTTATCCGTTAAGAATACTAGAAAAAGTAGAAATATATAAGATAATATACATATATTTTATGTTAGTTTCTAGTTTAATTGCATTTTTATTCCATTTAGATTCATTACGTAGATGGATTTGTTGACAAGTTTTTATGGACGTGTCTGCGAGCTTTACTAATTCATATACATTGCTAAATTTATGACTTTTATTTTAACCAATAACAAAAAAAACCAAACAAACACGTTAATACCAATTACAAAACTGTATGTCAATTGGTGATAATTGATCCACGTCAATTTTTGTCGTTAAACTTGACAGCTATTTTTATTTTTTGCCTGAACAGGACAATATTTTACGAACTTTTTTCTTGTTGTTGTTTAGAGATAGTGATAATTGAGGCGAAATACGATGAATAAATTTTCCCTGTTATCCTTCAATTCTTTTTTTTTTTTTTAATGTAATGTTGCAGTGTGGTACACATCTCCACTATCGGTAGGGTAGTAAATCTTTATTCCTGAAACGTAATCGGATACACTTTGGGCACGACCAGTCTCTGCGGGTAATTACGATTCATTCGTTTTTCGCCTATCATGAAACTAATTTTGGCAAACCTTCATTGAACCTCTACTTCTACAGAAGCGGAAATTTATAATTTTTATTTTGATTTTGAAATATTTGATCTTAATTGTGTCTTTGTGTAAAATTAGTAAATTGAATGAATAATTGGAGATTCTTTGGAAAGGAAATTTGTAGTTAAGAGAATAATTCACTGTATTTAATCGTAGTGTCTTGACTTTAATGCGATGGAAAAAGCTAATATATTGATCGTATGCATTATTCAAAAGCTAGTTTTTATTTTTATTTTATTTCATACGAACAATGTCTAGTGAAAAGGAGATTTCGACAATTTTATTTTGAATCATATCGTTAGGGAACGACAAGAATTCAATTGTGTTTGTGAAATTTATTGAAGCATTAGTAGTAGTATTCGAAGAATATGTATATTGAATATATTTGTCTGTTTCTAGTCAATATTTGCATCCAAAATTCGCACAAACGTCGTCAAGTGTTAATAAATGTAATTAGTGAGTTGAAACCCTGAATAAGTTAAGATAATAATGGGTTTTGGATTAGTATGGCTGAATGGCAGTTAACAGGCGGCCGGAAGAGACGGTTTTATCGCGGGAAGCAGAAATTTATCGCTGTAATACTCGTCGGAGTGGTTAGATTTATCGTTTGAATGTTGGGTGGCAAGTGGGTGGCTTTCATACAGTTATAATAATAATAATAATTTCAACAATTATTCATATATTCATATAACAACAAAATATTACGATGACTAATTTAATCATTAAAATGTAAAAATTATAGTCAACATTAAAAATAATATTGTTCTGATATATTGTATTGTAGTGGCAATGGCAGTAGGAATGGTTTAATCGAATTATCATCCCAATCGGTAATTTACATAGTCAGTATGAACAGGATGGGTTAATAATAGGAGTCAATTCGTAAATGACTAGAACGTGACCATACGTAGCGGTGCATCATCTGGTGTGTTATTTAAATGCAAATCTTAGAAATTTATACGTGTCATTAAATTTTAAATGCCCTCATATTTGAAATTAAATATTAACAATATATAATAATATAGGTACTTATAGTAATTAAATTATAAAATATTAATTTCGGTTTTCAAATTTTAATAAAGTATCGTTTCTAGTACCGAATTAAGTTTGTTTGTACAAGAACCAGGGAATGTCTAATTTTAAAGTACTTAATATTAACAAGACACTGGAATTTCCGGCAGTTTACTAAATGTCGCTTTTATTAGTATTGCAAATGTTTGTTATTTATTAACATTTAAGCTTAATGAATGTCGTAAAGCCGCAATTGTTAGTGTAATGATATTGATATTATACGTGCCTCTCGGATTCTTAAATTTACATTAAAAAAAAGGCTACCAAAGAAGTAATGTAAAAATTAATCTCTGTTTAATTAAAACAAATAGGTGTAACACTAATACGTTGTAGTTTGTGGTCAAAATGGAAACATATCCTGGTCTTTCAAGTATGATAAACAGACAATGATGTGGCTTTACATTCGAACTAAATGTAATATAATCATACCTGAACTTGCCATTATTGAAACGTTATAGCATTGTCAGGAATATACATTTATATTTATGCATATGAAATGGATTTGAAAACGATCAACTAGGAAATATCTTACGAATTTTGTCACGTTTTCATCTTTCTTTCAACTCATACGTATAATATCGGATAGGAAACTACAACGAAATTTTACTACTACCAATGATCAAGTTAATGATAATAATGACATCGTGTTTCTGTCTTTGTATCTTCCAAAATTCAACATCTTTGTCAAATATCATCGGGTAAATTTCAATTAATGTTAACGGGTACTAATTGGGCAACAGAGAATGGCATTCAATACATGTCGACTGTCTAGCCATCTACTATGATATCCTGTACGAACATCAATATAATTTAAATGTGCCTAAGTAATATTTAATATGAAGATATTTGCTTTTATAATAAGCCAACTAGGGGACTCGAGTTAACTGCTTTGCTTGCTTTTACCATCAACGTTATAAGTATCTTTGTTGAATATCATACAAAATACACTGCTGAACTTTAAGATAGTTGAAAGGGTGAAGGGAGCGGCGGGGTGTAGTGTAGATCTCGGGGGCGGTATATAAAATGGGTGGGAAGCAGCTTGGGTGAACGCGAAATGAAATTTATATCACGATTATGGGTTTTGGGTTAGCGCTTATATTGTACCACGACCCCTTAGCTTTTCTATTCATAAACACAGTTGCTTATATTAACTTAATTATGCGGGTTCAACAGTTTCGTGTAAAGTGCCCTAGTAGTGCTTCAAACATATGGCGAGTGTTTGAACTTCTCTTTTATCTTTACAACAACACTGTCATCTAAAGTATTAAAAAAATAATACAAAAATAAAAAAAATACTATACTTAACAAGATGAAAATTTATGATAAAATAATCTATCTATCGATTTGTGTAATAAAGTGTTTTTCTGTAATAGATCCTGGCCTATCATTTTTGAACGAAAATCGAAGCCGTAGACATCTAGTTGCTCCTTAAGGCCAATTGTCTATAAATTTTCAGGTTTTGCTCCCTTATGTACACTATAAATTGGCTATTAAATTGAACCCTAATTGGACTCACAACTTGGCTCGTAATTCGACCCTTTATAATAAGCCTATACTGCACCACAAGAGTCCTACGTATCACTATGTCAACTTATGGACAACCAACCACTTATCAGTTTACATATTTCATTTGTAATATAAATTTCAATCTAATTTTCACGTTGATTTTTTCGAAGTCTTCATTTCATTCTCAATAAAAAAATCTCAATTTTATAAAAGAAAAACAAGTATTTTTACAGTCGAAATTCAATATTTTTCTTAGACAAAAAGAGGTGTGTGTGTATTCTTTTATCTTTAAATGTGATTCAGCATTAATGCAAGTTTTGTTTTTATTCATCTTGTTGTGGTGGAATTAGTTCTTTCTCTCTGCATAGCAGCAGCAGTACCACCAACCAAGTACCACATACAAGAACCTTGAAGTTAAGTTTGCCCAGTAACAAGAACAGCTTATTGCTGGTTGGTTCGCTTTCGCCTTCTTCTCTCCACACATCCATTGGATTGTGCAATTTACCGACGGCGAACAACGGCCTTCATATTAGTCTGTAATATCTGCAGGCTTACAGACGATGTCTGATCGAAAGTATGTGTATTCCACATTGCCCAATAGCGCTCCTGCTGGTTCGGCCATTGCATACAAACGACGCATTTTATGTGAAAGAGATGGCGGTTTTTTTTTTCTTTCAACAGGATCCCAACTGGTTGACTTAGCTCTAGCAGCCATCATGAGGTTCTTTCATCGTTCGTTGTTGTCGTCGTTCACTATTTCTTTTCTTTTCCTTTTATATTTTTTAAACTATCCCAAAGAACGCAATTACTAGTAAATTATGTCATTTGGATTACTGTATGTAATGTCGGTACATTTATTTAAAACATGATACATTTTATATAAATAAGTAATGAAGAGGGGATTTAATTGAAAATGAAAGTTTCAAATACATTTATTATAGTTTACAACTTGACCCACCCTTATTGCGCCAGCCTTTAGTCTCAGATTCGTTAGGGTGAGTTTGGCGTTGTGATTTGATAGTCAGAAGCGATTCATCCTTCTCGGGTTATATCCAACAAATTGAAAGTGCTTATGCTTAAAAGCCTCTTTTTTCGTTGCTATCTTATGTAATATTTTGTCGGGAAAGGGGTTGTTGCATAGATATGAATGTTGACTTTTATAGTGAATGTTGAGAGGTAGACATGTTTTCACTGTGAGTGTTTGAATTTTCTCTTTAATAAAACCCTGAATGACTTTAGACTGGAATTTGTTTGTATATTCTTTCACGACCATTACGATTTTATAACCATTCGTGCTAGTTACATTTAGCAATAAAAAAAAATCACTTGTTGCGACAATGATTTTAATAGATAGACACATTAAACAATCCGAACATCTTTTTATTTAAAAATTATTTATGCTACAATTGTGGTGTATTCTTACATTATTTATGGCAATCAATAAACTATACTATGACTTCTTCTAATCTTCAATTTTGCTCTTGTTATTCACTCGTGTTATATTTCCAAGTCAATGTTTCAGCTCTGTCATTGTATTTCCTCTTTTCCTGTTGTGTACGTTTATTATTTTCTGCATCTATCACTTCCTTGTTAGTATCTATTCAGATAGGTCCCAAAGGACTCCTTCATGTATAATTTGCTCAACATAGGCATTTTTATATTTACATTTTACCCGCGTTTTCAAGACCCCCATGTTCTTATTGAGCACCATACGCATTTTGTGAAAATTTATCCCGTCCGTCGTCATTCAACGTTTAAAGCGAACTCCTATATAAATCTACCCTTTTATATATATTATATAAAAGAGTAGAAAATACGTGCCGTGGATTATATATCGTTAAATATAGAGTATGCCTTAGAACATGGCAATATAATAAATTGTATGAAATACCTAAGAACACATCCGTAAACTTGCCATACATACACATACATTCTCTCAATTCCACCTCTATCATCACATAATCGACACTAATCTGGAATTAAATTGGCTGTTCTTGAATTGATTTGTTATCATGAAAAATGACGGTTACAATAGCTTAATTACTTTGCTTTTATAGACATTTAGAAATGGCCTTGAGCTTTTTTCCCTTATGAAAAGCTTACAACCATTCAGTCACATGAAAACCGGTTTCTTTCAGTCAATACTATGGATATAATTTAGAACAGTGCAAAAGAAAAGAAAAAGAAGAAAACAAAACGAATTGCAGAAGGGAAAAGTTTATATATTTAATTTACCATCCTTGGAAATAATTAATGATTGAGAGTTTTAAAGCTGAAACTTCATCAGTAACTGTTGAAGTTTCCACAGAGTGATTCTACATTAGAAAAGAGAAAAATTGTCCATAATTGACGGTTTCAAGCTCTATTGAATTTACCTCAATGTTTGTCTATATTTTCCTTGTTTTCTATCCATTTATTTATTTATTTATTTTGAGCGAAAAGTAAAAGCAAATTAAAATTGACAGCGTTTGACAATTTTCTAATTTAGGATTCAATGTTTTGTCGTTTCGTTTTCAATAATTAACAAACTACATACAGGGTGAGTAAAAAGTTTGAACGCATAATATTCATAACTAAATTATTTATGAAAATTTTAAAAAAAACGCCAAGATAGATAACTTTGCGAAAATAAAACATTACCAATTTTTTGAAATGGGAACCCCTATTTTTTATTACATTTTTGGATAGCGCATATTTTTCTGCGTTCAGACATGTAAAAATTGTGGGGGGGTTACATGAGAAAATTTTTTTGGGAAAAGATTCGTAAAGTTTGCAAGATTTTCTATCATCAGCATAGTTATACGAAAAACACAACACCTTTGAATAAGCATTGCAAGCATTAATTTTTTAGAGGAACAGGTGTGCATATGTATATTAAATTTTTGACAAAATTATTGGCAAACATGGCGGATTCAATTGTCGAAAATAAAATTTCAATACTTAACGCAATTGGCTTTTTTCTGCATACAAGCTGTTAAATAGGTGGCATATACTTCAACCAGGCTTCCTATTTTTCCTCCAGAAGTAACCATTATTAAAATTTCCAATTTTATATTTGACATACGCTTATACTTAATCCAATGATAAAGCAATGCTTACAATGCTTATTTTTTATTCTGCTGATGCATCGAGATTATAACAGAAAATTTTGCAAAAATTGAGAATTTTTTTCTCGAAAGTTTCCTTATTTTTACATGTCTGAATGTGGAACAATATGCCTATCCGAAAATGCAATAAAAAGTAGGGGATGCTACTTAAAAAATATGTTGATGTCAATGGTAACTGATAAAACCGTTTTGGTTCAACCACAAATAATTAAAAAATAAAAACTTACCTATCTCGGCGTTTTTCAAAATTTTCATAAATAAAGAAATTACTCTTGATTCAGCCTGTATGTATAGAAAAACATATAGGTAATGTAAAATATTGTAGTTCATTAAGATTTATACTTAATGAATTAATGATATGTTTTATTGAATTTTACCGTATTTAAACTTTTGGTAAGTTCGAGAAGTTTAATTCGCCACATTTAATTCTATTTTGTTAAATCAAACTTGCTGGCGGCTAATCTAATCAATATGTCCAAAACTATACTGGTAATTTGCATTTTCCCTTATCGTTGATAATACAGAAACTTTATTATTGCTTATTTATTAGACTTATCTATGGTATTTGTCTTGACTTGTATGAATAAAGTTTTTTCTTGTAAAAGACCCTACTTTATTTCAGCCCTAATTTGTTGATCTGCTTTTCACAAGGGGAACCCTTGGATGTTAGCTTTGAGTGGCAGAACTATTATTCTACTTTGGACAATATAATCTGTAACTGTACCTACTGTATAATGGAAATGATTAAGTTGAAGAAGAAAAAAAATCATTTCTAGATATTATATAAAACAGAAAATCTAGTATAAATTTATTTTGTATTTGTCAATATTAGTATGTGTCTGTTTGTACGTTAGTTTAGGATATGAGGGTTAAGTTATCGATTAGGTCGGGTCTGTTTTAGTATTCAAAATGTGATTTCGGAGCAGGAATAAACAGTCCTCAATTAACACTGCATCAGCATAGGTGGACCAAATGTGCTTTGGATATTTTCATCAATTTTATGAGAGTTTGCTAGTCTGCATAGACAGCCGATAATGCACATGCACATTACGTGAGTAGCATAGAAACAATTTACAATTAAAAATTAAAATACTCTATTGTATACAAATTTGAAATTTTTAACCTTATTTTTCTACTCAATTCTTTTCATTATGTTTACAACATTCGAGTTGTTTTCGTTAAATCAACCCCATTAGTTGACCTATATAAGTATTTATTAATTTTGTTCTTTTGAATAGCTTAGTTAAAACAGGCAACGGTTTACTCCTCCTAGATGGCTTCTTATAATAGTTATAATCCAATTGTATTTGGCTTGGACAACACCCTCCTAATTTCCATGATAACCTGCTTGAAAACAGGGGCGATTTTTTCATTCTGTCATATTAGCATTTTAATACATTACCAACGGCCGATGAGCTTTTTGTTAAAAAAAAAAACTCTTACTGTCTCTCTCTTTCAACTTTCCCTTTATCAAAAAATTATGAGGTTTTTCAATTCGAGTAGCGATCAGAACAGATGTTCTTACTGTCATAAAAGCTTTCCACCCTTGATTCAGAAACAGGTTAATGGAAACCTATTCTTTAAATAAATTCTCTCAACGTTCTTTTTGACGATTGAATTCTTCTCACTTTAGAATAGATAAAGAGAAGGCTTGTAAACGTCAAGTATTTTTATTGTGATGAAAATAATAATAATAATAATTGAAATTCTTGTTGAATAATGTATAATTATTCATTACTTGCTATTTTGTAAATATTAAAACGAGTAACAAAATTTTCTCTCCCTATCACCCATAGAATCTAAAAAACAGTAAAGTTGTTTTTATCAGACACATGCTTATATTTAATCGTGCTGGGGAATTTGACCCTCTGAAAGTGTCTACTTGTGTTACATTATAAAAGAGACACACGCGTATTTTGAACGTGTCATGTTGATAGATAATAGTTTCGGCCCGTTTTAGGACTATGGCGTGTGTGTATGTATGTGTTTAGGGCTAGTACCTACTATTGAAGGCAGGAAAAATTTGGCACGCGACCTACACAAAATCTCTACCTGTCCTTACCTTGATTATTTTTTATTGTTTATTTAGTATTTAGTATTGAAAAAATGCTTATAGTATGGTTGATTTTGAAGTACTATAATGATGAGAAAAAAATTACTGTTCCTGGTTTATTTAAATTCAACCAATCTTATATTATGCGTGTTCGGCACGAAACAGGTAATTAATTTTGAGTGGTTTGCGGGACTGTTTGATTTTATCAAAATTAATAGCTCTAGGATAATTCAGGATGTTTGGTGAAGAAGGTTTATGATCCTTTTATTATATTATCTAACCTCAGAACTAGATGCAAATTAAATACATATTTATTTATGAAACAAAACTGACAGACTTTTGTATATTATGTAAAATAGGAAAATCTACATTTTGTATAAGTTTATTAAATCGTAACAAATTTGTTTGAAATGTATATTTTATATATGTATATATAGCCACAAAGAGAGTTTGAGAAATCTATAATGCGGTTAATAGATCAAAAGTGTTATATCAGAGGCAATATAAACTGGTCAGAGAGTTAAAAACAACAACTTGATTTTCAATCATTTAATTAAAATGCATCATGACTCATATCGGTAAAAACCAATTTTTACAGATTACAACTTCTTTAGAAAGGTTCCACTGATACAAATCAGTTTTATTCATTTTCATTTGTCTGAAATTGATTTCAAAAATTGAAATATTCCTATTTGATAAATGATGGACATTTCTTTATGGTTTCGTTCCTTCTTGTTTTTTTTTTATTTTATTTTCTATTTGGAAGAAAAATGAGGGTAATGTAGTAGTTGTCCATGATAGAATCAGCATCTTCCCCTTCAAAGTTTTTTTGATTAACACAGTTAACTTGCGGACTTTGCGTGACTAACTATAACACACGCAACTATTGTAAAGTTCGTGTCTGCGAAAGCACACCCAAATATTGACTAAATATGCTGACCCACATTTCACACCTAACTGTCTATTTTTCGTTTTGTTTATTTCTATTTTTAATAAATTTATTGATTAATTCGTTAAAAAAATTAATTAATTATTGTTTAATCTTGATAATTTACCGTGTTAAAAGAGAAAAAAAAAATGTTGAAAAGTTTGTTGGAATTAGGTAATAAAAATTGCCCATAAACCGTGTAACTATCATTAAATTCGTTGTTTAAGACTGTAACAAATTAAAAAAAAAATAGATTTCCATCCAATATGTTCGATGATAAACAAATTATCCATTTTATGTGAATCAGATAGGAGGGAGTGAAGGTTAACTGTAGATTGGTTGAATTACAGTGTTGTTAAGAGAGAAGGTTACCCTGTTTGACACAAGAGGAGACAGAAAACCTGATACTATTAACCACCACGTGTAACGAAGTTTACGTTGATTAAACAGAAACTATTTAATAAAGTTAAGCTTATTGATTCTGACCAAGATGCAAGCAATGAAATTACAACCAAAATCCCACAATAATCGTTTTTATGTCTTATTTGCAAATTAAACAAACAAACAAACAAGCAAACAGACAAGACCATTTTTTTTTCTACTATATACATAGTTTAATTATTTTCTTATCTGAATGTCTCGTAATTATCATCTGAAAGCTTGATTGTTGGTTTAGTTTGCCCCAGTAGAATTCATATAGTGTTCTAAAGCTATGAAATCATTATTTATTGAACTTGGAATAGTTCGACATTCCTTGTTGCACCCTTAGTCTACCTACGAATTAAGTAAGGAGAACTTTCCCTAAAGTTCGAATCGCTTTTAGTTAGAGACATGTTATAAGAAGCTTTTGTGTACACACATATAGTATACAACTTGCTCGCAGTATAGTTCGTTAAATTTATTGACATCGAACGTGTAGGGTTTTGGTCGATTATTATTACGTTTCAAAAATAAATCAGCAAGTTATTGCTTAGAAAATATTCATATTCGAATTGTTTGTTGTTTCTCAATTTAATTTCATGTCAAAGCTGTTTTTTTTTCTTCTTGTCATTGTTTTGGCTACACTTGAAAAGCAAGTAATTGAGAAAAGAAGGGAAACGGCCGTAGAACTGTAGAGGTGTTATGTTTTATTACCATTAAGAGCTTATAGAACAGCGTCCAAGTGTAATAAACTTAGTCCAATCTGTAATAAAACCAAGCTAAAATTGTTTCATTCAATTTAAATTACCTAATCCTTTGTGCTATTTTATTATCTCACTCGTTCTCATTTTATATTAATACTAGTTATTTTTCTTTATGAATACTGAAATTTAAATAATAAAATTGAAATTCACCAATTTTCACCAATTTAAAAACTTTGAAAATTGAAGATTTCAATGTGAACATTCTTATTTTTTTATTTTATCGCTTTTTTTTGTTGAGCAATATATATTTTACAGTTCGTCGTTGTATAAATGTCTCTTTACAAGAAAAATCTTCTATATTCATAATTTATTTTGCAAGTTGATATGTGTTGCCTCATCTTCTGCAATACCTACAATCTCCTTTATTATTCATTTCCCTGTTGTATATTATATGGACCATGTTTATTTTGGCTGATTTCCGCATCCTTTTCCCCTTATACGTTTTCTTATTTATTGTATTTTCTCGCTTTTACCCTACACATTGATTGTTGTCGTGGTGTACGAAAATATATTTTTTTTCATTATAATCAAATATTTGACATTTTTTTATCGACATATTCTATTGAATTCCTTCACCTATTTTATTTGTAGATTTTTCATGAGCTTAAAAGTACCGTTGCCAGAAGATAGGCGTTTACTTTTTTTTATTATTTTTATGGACTGTCAATTTACATCTCATTCGAATGTAAGACAACGTTCCCACTTCATTGTCTTATAGTGGCGATCTTTCTATGCCAATGTATTTCCGGGTTTGTATTTTATCCTGTTGTTCTATTTCATCCGCGATCGCTTCTTTATTCTATTCGTGTTTTTTTTCTTCTCCACTTTACTTTTTCACAATATTTTCCTAAGACAACATAGAAGTTAAACGATTTTTATTTTATTCCACCTATCACTCTGTTTTATTGTACTTGTTTGACATATTTCAAAATAAATCAATTTTATTTCTTTTGTTTTGTTTCAGGTGAGTTTTCTTTTATGGAGATCTTTAAACAATGCCTCTAAAGATGTAACAGAATTTATGTAACAAACAGGAGAGGAATAGTGAGTGACTTTAACAAAATTTCTTGTATTTTTCCACCCTACCTTCCAACTTTCAGTATTATAACGATTTTAAATTTAAATAATTATGCAAATGGTCCTGTTTTTTTCCCTCTAACAGAGAGAAATATTTTGTACAGGAAGAAGTTGACTACCATCCGCTCAACTTCCAGTGGTAGTCGTGGTTTAAAAAGTTTTGTTATATTCGAGTCGAAACTTGAATATTTCATTAGATTTGCTTAAACGAATGATAATGTAATCATATTTTTATTCTTTCGTTAGATTTTATAAATGCTTTTAACAATTAAATTGTTAATTTGGAAACGATTTAACAGGCGATGATGAAATGAATCCAACGAAATCGCAACTGTAAAAATTAAATTATTCATAAATTGCTTTGACGAATGCTGATTAATTAATTAATTACATTTTAACAATCTTTACATTAATCTGTACAATTTAATAAAGGAAATTCTACCGAATTTTATCTGGTGTAGTAGTTAGGAAAATTAATTGATCCGATATAGTTTTAAACAAAGTTTCATGAATTTTGATCATACTTCAGAAAATTTAATTTTACATAACTAAATTGACTAAATTAATTGATTATTATGAAAATTTTCTTACGTACAATTTCAACAAATATGTACACTGTATTTAATTTAAATTTCAACTTTAATTCAAGAATATATTAGAAGAACTTATTCTTACCAAATCTGTACCTGATAACCCTGTCGATCTCCTTCAATTTTCTTCTTCTTGAACTACTACGAGAAAATAACGTCGGTAAAGATTTATCTCATTTAAATAATCAGTAAGATTAGTGTTCTCTATCTTTTTAACGTATTTTCTCCTCCTCTCTTTCCAACCGGATCGGTTCATTATCATAACCTTCGTCCAAAAAACTGAAGCGTGAAAAAGTTTAAAGCACACCATTTCGGGTGATCTTAGTGATCCAGCAAATTCCCGTTAATGCGGATTGAAACCCTCCGGACGATGTGATGTGCTTGCTATACTTGCTATAGAAGTTTTCGACAAAGTAAAAGTTGAGTGTTGTATAGATACATGTCTATCTTTGTATATTTCTCTCTTTATCCTATACATTAAAGAAAGTATCTAATATCAATAGAAAAGTTTTAAATTTGTTCGTACTATAACTAATATGTTTCGTTCTGTTCAACCGAAAACTCATTTCAACTTTCTCGTTATTTTTCTTTATAAGCATTTGTCCTTAGTACTCAGATTTTCTACTTTAAATCTAGTAAAATTAAATGAGAAATACAGTCAGTTATCGGGTTGAGTTAGATATAATATTTCGTATCAATACGGAAACATTATGGCAGAAAAACCGACAGAATAGTATCGTACAACGTTTCGCTTTCTTATATCTATTGCGATGAATATTTCAACGGAAAAGCCGTCAGGAGAATTTTAGGCTGTTCAGGAGGAGTTGTGGGTGATAGGTGTATGTACAACAGTATTAGGGAAGAGTGAAAAGTTATTTTGTTGGATCCGAGAAGTGAAAGTTATGCACGCACCTAAATATCAAGGGTGTATAAGCTTATACTACTATCAACTTGGTACCGTTCGTTCTTTCGTTTATGCTTTATCATCATACAGACAGACGACGCGATCCAGCCGCCGACATGTTTCACTTCATCTAGCTTTTAGGAGGTAGGACAAGAGACAAACGATGAAAAGGAAAAGGACTAACCAAGTTGGTAGACATGTAGACATATATAAAGTGATTATAACATGCAATTAAGGCGGTATAGGTATGTGTATGTATAAAATACGTTGAAATTTTGGGCAAGTTCACTATCTACTATAACCGGTTCACATTCCATGTGGTTGAAAAGCGTATTATGCGTCATGTGCAATTTATGGAGATGTTGGAAACACATTACGAAATAACTAACAAACCGCGGATATATTACTAAATGTATTGCCGGCTATAATCGAGGGTTGAATTCAAATGATCGTTACATCTAAAGGTATTCTCATATTATTTGCTACTTTTCTCACATCAAACAGTATTAAATCGAGAGCTTTTTTTTTAAATTTCCTCTCTCGCCCTCTTCTCTATCATTGAATTTTTCTCAACTCCAATAAATATGTTGGGGGATTTGGAACAAAGAAAAAATTTCACGCATTTCCTCAATTCCAATTCAAATTACGTAAACGTGGTCCAGAATACCCGATAAACAATAGGGAGAGGGGAGAGAAAAAAGGAAACAATATGAATTGTGTTTTATATCCAGACAGTCAAGACTATCAATTGAATAGAGAACGAAAATCAATCTCAGATTATTGGTATAATAATTTTGTTTTCGATCAAAGACAGTAAAAAGTCAGTCAATTGATAGTAGTCGTAATGTAATCCTCCCCCATATGACTACTTCGTTTAGTTCACTACCCTTATCCGCTCTTAGCAAGGTATATTATTGAACCTAACAACCATCGACATAACCGTTTGCTATAGAAGAGAGAATAATCGTAATTTTTAGGGAACTTTACTCAATTCCTTAATTGAATTTGTACGTGTATAAATAAGTAAATGTAATATTTATTCATTGATTGAAATCAATTTTTGTTCAACCAATAGAGCATAAGATGTTTGTGATTGTTGTTGTTTGTTCAATATGTGTTAATATTATGAAATTTTCACCCTTCTATCTTTCTCTTGTTATTCTTTTTTTTTTATGTTTCTTTGTTTATTTTTGTCGTGTTACAAGAGAGGCTTCGGGCTAACGCAAGATACCACCACCTACTACTATAATACACGACAATGTGTATAGGGTCGTTTTATTCTCTAACGATTATGTTTATTATTCAAGAGTATACCCAATTAACAAGAAAATTCTCGTTAAGATGTTGAAGATCTACGTTTGTGAGTAAAACATGAAATATAAGACCGAAAACAAAAAGTTTACATCCAACAACATCACCCCCTGTCGTTAACAAGTCCAGTATTTTGATGCTTCCTCTCTGGATACTCTGATATGCAAATGAAAGCGTAACTTTTCGTTTACTTCCTCTTCTTCTTTATTCTATTTCGTTTTCTTTTTATAAGGTATTAAACTTACCAATATTTCGTATATCTAATTGATGGAAAATCATTGATAGATGAAAATCTTTAATTGATTGAAAAAAATTGATGAAAAACGTAAATTAAATTATTGCCGTTGGAAATGACGATGAATGAAAAGAGGGTTTTTCCAATAAATAGAAATCGTTTTTACTTAAAGAGAATGAAGATAAGGAAAAGATAAAGAAAAAGAAAACTGTACGTATCTTGAGTGAGTGAATCTCACTGAAGGTTCTTATAAAGGTATAGGGGATAGAAGAGGGTGGTTTAGAAAACCACCACTTTCTTGATGTTCGATGAAGATTTAATACAGCTCCATTGACCGCATATCGATTTCGATCTACATCAACAACGGAAACATTCCACTTGAATAACAACGCAGATAACAACCCTAAACTTTGTATTATCATTATTATAGAGAATACGTTATTTTTTTTCTTATCATTCCTCCAATATAACAAAATGAATGAGTAACAAGACGAATTTTGTTGTGTCATGATGTAGAAAGATTGACTTTCGTTAAAATTAGGAAAGATTTTTGGATTATTTGTATAAAACGTGCACGCTACATCACCCTTGGCAAATGTTGAATTATTTGCACAATTAAATTTCCAACCATTGAACAGATATGCAAGTTGGGTTAATTTCGGTATTATTCGCTTACCGTGAGGAAATTACGAGTAATTGTGAGAATGTATATTATTAAAGTAAAACTTGAAGTGAATACACTATGTATATACCAAACTCTGGATACTTCTATTGATAACATTTCAATCTAATTTACTCGATTTTTTTCCCTTGTTGTCGCTGAATCAATGGTACATCATCAAGTTCATTAAAATCTCATAAAAGTAGAACAACATCAAGTTTAAGTGTCAACGACATAGTGTTGATAATATCACTGTTGGAAGTTAAATGACATTATCGTGGAAATCAGTGACTTGTCGGGTTTTCCACTCGCTTCAGTGACACTTCTTCAATTCCGTTATCATTTATACACTTTCTCTGTCGACACTCTACCATCTAACTTTATGACTCTTATCAATGTTACTTAAATTCCTATTGATAATTTGCAAATTTTGCAAGAATATGACACACTCTTGTTCGATTTATCTATAGCCAATTCAATCAATTTCTTATCGAACAAAATCTATAAGATATAAAATAGATTAAATTTTATACTGGATAAATACCTATTTGGTAGATTGATGCACTGATGTAGATTGTGGATTTTACCGTGTGTGTGTATGTGTGTTCGGATGTGGATTTCGGTAGACATTAATGTTGAAAGAACACAAACGGGATAGAAATAAACCAAAATAGAAGAGGTTGCAACCAAAAAGCTTTCTTTTCAAATTGGTTTAACTGAATGAACGAAATCTTTCTATATCAAAAACCAATCGATCAATCACTGGAAATATTTTCAAGACATTATTATTTTATGAATATTCGTTTACTTTTGTGTTTTAAAAATGAGAATGTTTATTGCTTTCAAATTGTGCTCTTTGTTTTAAATATTAAGCCTACATCTTACGTTTCTATTATAGTGGGTTGTAAATAGGATTTGTTTAAATTTTACACCTACGTTTATGTGTTGATGTGCCAAATCGAACGATTGAAATTGATTATATGTCAATTTTTTTACGTTTCTAAATTAGTAAATATTTCCAAGAAGATTAAATTAGGAAAACTATAATGAATATGTACTTTCTTTATTGTTTCTTTTGGTTTTTATAAGAATTCATCAAGATCGTGTAATTATTTTGCAAATGATGGCCAAGATGTTTTTCATATTTGTCGCTTTTAGCGATTTTTTTTTAAAAAAATTAGCTAATGACGAGATCCTCACTTCTGAATTTCCAAAAAAATTTTGCACAGAAGTTCGTTTTGGGACCTCAGGAACCCATATCCACCGTTCGTTAAAATTTATATATATATATATATATATATATATATATATATATATATATATATATATATATATATATATATATATATATATACACTGCCGGCCATAAGTGTTTACCCACCCTCAAAATAATACAAAAACAAGAGAAATATTAACCAAACAACAGGTTTTTTTTATTTATTTTCCAATAGTGCAACATGTATATCTAAAATCAATGTTTATTTTAGTTTTTTTACAAAAATTATTACAATTATATCTAAATTTTAGTTTCGTCGATATGTCCACCGTGAGCTTTTATGACTGCTTTGCATAATTTCGGCATCCTGTTTAATAATTTTGTCAGTGTGAGTGGTTCTATTCTGGACCATGCATCTTGTTATTGTTGCCACAGGGTTTGTGTAGATGTTGGGGCCGTTTTTCGTACCTGTCGATCTAGTTCTTCCCATAAAAGCTCAATAGGATTCAGGTCGGGACTTTGAGGAGGCCAGGTCATAATCACAATTTTTTTTTCTCGTTCCAATTGTTCTAAATACCCACGGCACAATTTGGAGGTGTGTTTGGGGTCGTTATCTTGTTGGAACACAAAGCTTTCTCCGATTAGTCGCGTTCCAGATGAAAGGGCATTCGTCTCCAAAATTTCTTTGTAACGTTCTTTATTCAATACGCCATCTATTTTGATCAAGTCGCCCACAGATGTGCTCCCAAAACAACCCCAAACCATAACAGATCCTCCTCCGTGTTTTACCGTGGGTGATATGCAGGATTCAATGGCTCGTTCTCCTGCCGATCTTCGGACAAACTGTCTCCGTCTTGAGCCGAATACCTCAAACTTAGACTCGTCGGTCCAGAGCACTTTTTTCCAGTCTTCCAATACCCAATCTTTATGCGATCTTGCCCAGGCTAACCGTTTTGCTTTATTTTGTTTGCGTATAAGGGGTTTTCGCATGGCAATTCGTCCATGCAAACCTGCTTTCCGTAAGCGTCTTTTGACTGTTGTCAAACTTACTGGTTCAGGGCGAGATGCATTTATTTCAGCTGTGATTTCCGGTGCCGTTTTTCTTCTATTACGTTTGCTTATTATTGTAATCGCTCGATCTTCTGCAGGTGTGGTTATTTTTGGCCGCCCTGGTCGCTTTTTGTTGGATAAACTGCCAGTATCTTCATATTTTTTAACATTGTAGTCCACGGTTCTACGGTTCAGCTTCAATATCTTTGCTATTTCTCTGTTACTTTTTCCGATGCTATGATGGGACACTATTAGAGCGCGCGTTTCAATCGATAATTCTTTTCTCCCTGACATTATTTGAAATTTTCGCAAAATTCTTGAGGCACGTGAAAATCAACTGTTTACTGTATGAAAGCTTAATGCAGTATGAAATTTGAGAAAACTAAGATACCCGTATTACCTGCGTTCATAATCCCTACTGACCGCTATAAAAATTTCAGAGAAATGGGTTTCTTTACCTGAACTCCAAAATTGTCGTTTTTCATAAAAAGCTGTAAACTCATTTACAGTACCTGATTGTGTATGTACAGAATATCTTGGATGTTTTTTATTGCCCTTATAATTAGGATTTATTGCTACGTACATTTTCATAACAATAAGATACCTATTATTTGAAAGGTAACGAAATTTGAAGGTGGGTAAACACTTATGGCCGATAGTGTATATATTTATATATTTATACAGTAAGCTTCGGTTATAACGGACTCGAGCGGACCTTTAATTTGGGTAAGTTATAGCCGAGATTACGTTAAAAAAGAAATTAGATTATATAAATCAGTTTAAGCGATTATTAAATTTATTAGAACATTTTTATATTAAATATCAATTTTTTTATATATTAGATACCCATCATGGCAAAAATCAGAATTAAATTGCATGTTTTTGACAACATTATTGTATTTATGATTCATATTCACATATTATTTAAAGAAATCAGTTATTTTACATTGTTTATTTTTGACATTTTCGCCACAACTTCTCTCTTCACAGACTGTTACTGACTAAATACGCGACTATCAATTAAAAAATGAAAATAAGAGCTCCCAGAATTCGATGACAATGCAGCAGCTGTTATTGTTTCTTGAAATCAGCTTTCAAAGTTTGTTTACTGTTTGAACACGTCCGTTTGGTACGTAATAGCCGATGTTGAACCGATGTAAGGACGTACAAGATAGTACGTTATGTAAGGCGTGTACGTTATAAGCAACTAAGCAAGTACGTTAAAATAGAGAAAATTAACATTAATTTAAATAGAGCTGGGAACGGGGTAGGTAAAAGAGTACGTTATAATCGATAATACGTTATATCCCATGTACATTATAAGCGAAGTTTACTGTGTATATATATATATATATATTTATATATGTATGCCGTAAAAATGGTCCAATCTTAATGAAACTACAAAAATCGGTCTTTGGGATAGCTTGGATGAGTTCGTTGGCCAGACTGGTAGGGCCAACACTTTTGGAATAAGAGCTGAAGAAATGTTAAAAAAAATCGTTTTCAATTGTATTACATTTGCTTAGATTTGGATGAAAATTAAAATAACAGTAGAGCCGACCATTCTCTATGACCCAGAAAAAAAATCATCAAAATCGGTTCGTTGGATCGCATGAAAAATGCAAAAATCTCTTTATTGAGTATTAACAGTAAAATCGGATATCTCAGGTGGCTATATGTTCTGACAATTGATATTAGAAAAAAAATTGATAATCGCAGAGGCCAGCTAATTTTGACAGTTAATATTACACGCAAGGCCTGTTAGATAATTTCGCTTGAAAAAATCAAGCAGGCCTTGATTAGACGTATTAGACAAACATCAAACTTAGAAACGAGGGAAATTTGAAATTTTATTAGTGCCTCTTATTGTTTGTGGATTAAAAGTATTTTTCAATAAAAATCATAAATATTAAAATAACATCGGGAAATGAATTTAAGATTAGTTGATTCAATGTTATTAAAATATATTAATTAATTGTCAGTATCATAAGAATGTTTTGCATTTAATATTTCAGCATGTAGATACATAAAAAAAAAAAAATCGCTATATAAGGTACTTGCTGCCGTTGGAGATTTTTTATAGTTTAAAGCTAGGCAATTCTTATAGCAACTCATATTAGTTAGCTAGAGATTCGAAAAAGTTTTTCAAAGATTTGTTGGCCAGTCCCTGGAGAAAATTTAGCAAAAGTTGGACGACGTAGCTTAGCTGAAAGTCGGTGTAAAACAATTTCTCTTAACAATGTCGAGATTTTGTTAATAATATTGATTTTTTTACAGAATACAGTTGAGGAAAATGAGAAAATTCGATGCTCGAGTTTTTCTTACTCATTTTACGTATGTGGCTGATTGATAGAAACCAGTATTTTTTGATAGACTTTTAATTGAGCTTTTCTTCGAGGTTCCAAGTTTACTAAAATAGTCTCCAGGGGTTTACCTTACGATTCTTTATTAATGAGAATTGTCATGAAATTAAAAATTTCTCGTTTTTAAATTAAAAAATACCTGGGAATCCTTTAATTTCAAATCAAAACATTTTGTTATTGTCAACATTTTGTTTTCTACTTTGTTTTTTTCTTTTTTTCAAGTGTTAACATTTTATTATTGCGGTTTATTCCAACTATTCCGCTTTTTATTATTTTGTTGTTGTTATTGTTATTATCCTGCTGAGAAATGATAGTGTTAGATGGCGCCACGTGGCAAATAGGATCCGCGTGGCGCCGTCGCGGCGTCGTCTCCATAACAACAGCCTATTGATTGGAAAACAGGTCGGATAGTCGTCGTCAGTGGGTCGCCTCATCGCCTGCCAATAAATATGACCTTGCCAGACTATCCTTGTTAATCCTTTCAAACCAACCACTATACCAATGAAACTTAGACTGACTATACATATAGTATCAGGAAATTTGATGAAAACCTCAACTTTCACTTGACCCTTTTCAGTTTCATATTGATAGATTAATAGAAGAAATGTGTATATGGAATGATGAGGTAAAATAGAAACGAATTCGTATTGTTTCAATGTAAATTTTAATTTAAAATTTTATTGTAAATATTTACTTAGAAAAGATCGTATATACTTTTCAGAATTAATTTCGTGATTGCAATTTAATCTGAAAATTTAATAATAACTTTATAAATGTAAGTACTCTAATACAAATGGAATTGGCATTAATTATAAATGTGAATCGACAACAAGTTGACGTGATATCAAGAAATTCTAATGAATTATGAAAAAGAGCTTAAACATCCTCTATTTGACCAATGTAATTATAACACAAGAAAGCTCCATAGAACAAGAATGAACAAAAACGAATTACTTTAGAAATAAAATAAATAAGTTGAATTGAGGTGGTGACAGCAATAAAAAGCAGTGCGAAAATGACGATGAAAAATTTCCTTTATAATTAATTTAACTTTGGAGTAGGGCTTAAACAGAAAATTTGACAGACAACAAGTTAAATTAAATATCAAATTTGTTGAGCAGTAAAATTTCAAGATTTTCATTTCAACGATATGAAAATTATGAGTATTAAAATTATTATTATTTAAAAAAAATAACTACTTGTTGATATTTTAATGATTTAATATTGTACTATAGAAGTGTGGTTGGGTATGTTTAGACGTGGTAAACGAGTATTTTTCAAAACGGTGAAAATAAGTAGAGTGGATCGTTTATTCAGTGTTGAGAAGACAATTTTCGTTACTACCAACAACAAGGAAATTGCCAAACAAAAAGATATCGTATTACAGATTGAAAGCAGCAATGACAATAAATATTTTCATCAAAGCATGGACAATTCAACTTTTTTTCTCTCTTATTCTTGTTTTTGTCAAGTTCCTAAGATTTATCTCATTAACGTTTGGTTTGTGCAAGCGAAAAGAAACCATGTACATGTTTAACATTTACTATTGAATAGTAGACAGTTTAAAAAAAAATTGACATGTGTGGATGTCGTGCCAAGAAATACTAAACATGCCATCTCCCAATATAATTGAGTATCCATGTGTGTGTATTGGACTGGATCTATATTATGAGGAACAAGACAGGCATGTGTGATGTCGCATTTTCGATCATTGTGAAATACCAGTGGCAATGTTGGGGACCACAGCTATTTATCTGTCTCGCAAGTAATGCATGCTTTGCCCCGTGAGACAGATATGGTCGCAATATATGGTTATTGGGTATCTATCGGCTCCTGCATACATGTATTGTAATGTGCACATCTACGTTCCGAATCATCCCGCATCATGACCTTTAACATACATTTTGTTCGAATATATCCGCAATAAGTAGAATTACACCTGAAAATTGCATTGGCAAATAATCCTCTATTCACACTATAATTTGAACAATAATA
This sequence comes from Mylabris sibirica, assembly GCA_039776855.1. Lineage (NCBI taxonomy): Eukaryota > Metazoa > Arthropoda > Insecta > Coleoptera > Meloidae > Mylabris > Mylabris sibirica. Next base: position 10,651,665 of record CM077839.1, read on the forward strand.
GCAACAAAGAAAGAGAAATTACAATTTTATTCCTGTATCTAGAAAGTTTCCTTTAATATTCCCAACGTTCATAATAGAAAACAATATCTGTCATCCAAATATATCTAATTCAACTTTAATAATAATATCAATCCGTCGTATAGAAAGACTACGTACCTATATGGATATAGGATTGTAGATAGCTATGTAGGGATAAATTTGATGCTGTTGGATGACGTTCTTCTCGTTCAGTATTGGGGCAGGTAAACGGGTCCTATGGGATGTAGCCGGAGCACGTACCCAACTCACGTCTCCCATGAGGATGGTCGAACCGGACGAGTTCTGTTCAAACTGTCGTCGTTGGACAAACGATAAATCCAAAGAGTGTGCCAGCACACAGTTGCTGCTGCTACAACTACTATTCTTGTCAGAAAATTTTCCCTTAATAATATTATTTCTCCACTTGTCTTTCTATAAAACAATTTCAAGAATGTAGACAGTTAATTGTTCAATAAAACAAAACAAAATTGTTTATTACAACACTAATGAAGTTGTCTCAACTACATGTGTTTATAAAAAAACAAACACGATAAAATATTTGCAAAATTGATTATCATTAAGGTATGAACAAATGAATCAAAAGAGAATTTATTTGTGAAATCACCGATAGAAATTTGAATTCGAAACACGTACGAAGCGTGTTATATTTTTCGAATGAATACCTGGAGGATCCTTTCCCCGGCCAATATAATGAACGAAAAGGATTTATAATGGAACCACTACAACGTGTTACCAAGACGACTTATTGATATTTGTATTGGAATTGGCATCAGTATTTGTGTATACATTGTGTATAGTAGACTAAAAGAGTTTTATTCTTTCTGTAACAAATCGAATCATGATTATAATGGAATTTTCGTGTTTATTTCGAACGATGATCAGTTTATTTTTATTTCCTCAATATTTATATATATGTATACGTAGACGTGATATTCGTTTAAAAATGTATGTGAAACAAACAGTTTTCCAAGTTGATGAAATAAGGAATGCTTTTCATACTTCAATCCTTATTTAACGATCTTGTTATTTGTAAAAGAGGAAAATCGTAACAATATACAGTATCATAAATCGAATATAACTTGCTTAAATATCATAGAGCTGTTGTATTGTTAGATGGTTCAATTTGTATTTGATTAGATGTTATTTTGAGAGGAGTTTCTTTCAAGATTTCGATGGTCTCGCTATTTGTCACATGATACCCGTCTTTCTCTTCATTTTTCAACTATACAGTTTTTTTTTAAATGTCAATTCTTACGAAACTCCTATTGTAGGGGTGAGGGGGCATTTTAGAAAGATTAGAACCAGGTAGCTTATTTGGAAGTTGGTCAAAAACGCTCCTTTCTGACAATGTCGCAATTTTCAAAAACTATTCGAAGACGTACCTAAAATGAATTAGAATATCTCGACGATCCTCCCAACATTGATTTTTTGTTCCTATTTTATTCTGGAACTGGTGGAAATTTTTCGCATTTTCTCTAGAATGAAATGGAGAAACACGAAAAAATCACTCTTGGAAGGGTCTACGAGTCATTCTTATTGTTAGTCGTTTTGTCTGCTTTTCTCGTTTTTGAAAATAACAATATTATCTAAAATGATCGTTCTTTGACCAATTTCCAAACGAGCAACGAGGTTCGAATTTTGCTAAAATGGTCTCCAGACCGCCCTTACAAATTCTTGAAATATTTTTCCAATCACTAATAGGAGTTTCATAAGAATTAATTACATTTAAAAAGAAAACACCCTGTATACTCGTTTATTCCAAAGATCAAAGTTTTCCAATTGATGCTGGCTCTGGTCCCTTTGTTCTTAATGAAATTACACCGATGAATTTAACTCGTCTATTTCAGCATCAATGTGCATGTTACGTCATCATTCTGTTTCTTATTCCTCTTCTCTCTAACATCGTCATCATATACTACTGTTCCATATGTTGGCAATAAAATGGAACGATCTGAAAACTTAATAAACCGGACAGACAATGTTGGCCTCGTGAGGGTCAAGATGACCATTTCCCAACAATCGGGATGATTGCCCGGTAGTAGATGAACTCTTGGGACAAATTCACTACGTCTACTACGATTATCAACATTCCATGTTAGGAATACTCATCATTACAATAATGCTTCACATTGTTGTACGAATTTCATACTTCGCATATTGTCGAAAATTAACTCATCTACCCCGTATTTGATGAAAATAACATTTAACAAAGCTGAAAATTAGAATAAAAACCTTGTATGGATTACAGGTTTTATGTCGTAGAATTATATTTTCAGGAATTGTAACAGTAATATGTGAAAATGCTATTCTGGCATCCCTTTGTTATTTTTAGATACCAATAAAAAAGTATATATGAGAAAAGAAAACAAGAAAAACGGTGCGAAATTGAAGGGAAAATATTGTTTAGATTGAAAACAATACGATGACCCGTTGTCAATAGTTTTCAATCAAAAGCTTTTATATATATTATATAAACTGAAACTCGGTGAAAACTGATAGAATCAGTTGAAACTATGCTACTTCCGCATATCAAGGGTTTTTATTTTATCCCGTTCAATCCAATTAATACATTGAAAATTCCATTGTTAACATTATCCAGTTCATTTGTTTTCCAATAGTATATTAAATTAAATTGAATTTTAAAATAAATTAAAGAAAAAACAAGTTTTTTCTCCCAACACTTGCTTTGTTTCAATTACTCTCTTAATAATAATAGATGAAGAAATCAGATTTAACTGGCCGAGATATTTTAAATAAATTGACTAATTAAAAACTTTGGCAACTTTAATAAGAGCGGAGGCTTTAGTGACCAAAGAAAATCGCATTGATAGCGAACAAAAGTTTAACTGAGAATTGAAGATAGTGCGCTTTGTCTGCAATTTTCTGACAGTTCTTTTTCACATTTTAAACTTTATCAAACACGACATTTCACCAACGAAGAAGAAGAAGAAGGAAAGAAAAAAGGAAACTATAACGTTAACCGTCAATTTTCCAACTAACACAAGTTAAATAATATCTCTGTAATGTTTTCTTTTTCCCCCTCATCGCTTACATTCTCTTTTTCTAATCTCAAAAAGCTTACTGTAGAAATTAGTTTTATAATCTTGAATAAATTAAGGAGGTCGGTGAATTGCGACTTCGTCTCGTTAATTATCCGAGTTAATCAAAGTATGAGAATGAAGGGATCATTGTGAAAATTAGTCATTGATCCAATTATTATAATAAAAATCTCAAAAAAAAAAGTTGTAATTTGTAAAGCTTGATATTGCAATTTTTTTCTTCTTCTATTTCGTTGAATAATTCACAACAATGACAAAAATAATCATGGAAAAAAGCACAATGAAATATTCCATCTTCAAAATGAATCGTCGAGCTTTACTACACAATGTGCTGAATTCGACTAATTGCAATCTGCTGAATCAACTTTTTTGAATTTTCGTTCTATGTGGTTCCTTCATCTGTGTGCAAGCAGTCATGCACTGGTTGTAATTACAGTTTCATACCAGCAATATTCTCTGTCTTTTTTAATTTCCAGATAAATGTTTTGGGATTTTTACAAAATTCGAACGAATACAGGAGAGTGATGAAATTTATTCAAAAGACTATTAATGGTGGCTTTTAATATTTCTTTCATAATATTTGACATCCCAAAGCGCCAAAGAGGAAAAATTTAATTGGAATTACTTGAAGGAACGGTCGATTTCAATTCGAATTTATCGGTCTCTCCCTATTTCTATTTCCTTTTGTTCAATCTTTTATCTGTATGTATGTATAAAATGGAATGTTTTGGTTTTTCACCAAGAAAATTGAACATCAATATCTCTGATGTTTGTTTTTGTTTCAGGTAAATTCGTGAAAAATCCGTATATCATTATACGGCCACCAAAGCTATTTCATTTCGATCTTGCCTCTCCTAAACCGAACCCCCCATTTTATTCATGGCCGTCTAGAATTATAAGTCTCCTCATAAATTTAGAACAAGCTCTCCCTTCAGATACGAGTTCTTATAAAGTTTTCGATGCTTTAGGTGAATCGTGCTATATGTAATACTATCTTCTTCTATTCCTCTACCTTTATTCGATAAATTTAATGAGCCTTTCACCTGAGCCAACATCTATTTCACTTACAATGTCATATTGTTTGTACGTGAAAGATGATTTCTGTGGCGAGAAAATCATCTTTACAATAACATCTGATATATTATTATATATATAGTAAATATATTTTCTGATATATCTTATCTTTTCTCAAATGTAGATATATGATGCGGATTTTCCTTTACCCCTTTTACGTATCAAACAGACTGCGACACTCGTAAGTGTATTATTGGTAATGTCTTCAACATCAGTTTGTGATAAAATAAGGAAAAGAAGTGAGGAAAACAAAAATGTAAGAGGGGAAAAAGGAAGCAAACTGTCGATGTATTTCAAGTATTGATTCGTCGTTTTTCATTTTATCGGGAGTTAGGTGGAAAGTTCACTTGTGTCAGACGAAAAATACTTGAAATATTATCAGATTGACAGGGTAGAAAATGTTACAACACCTATATTTAGTTTAACAGTAACGATTGTGTTCAATTAAATGAATATCACGAATAACTAAAAAAAAAAAAATAATACGAAAACTGTCAGAAAAACTCTTTGTAGTTCATGATATTTTACAATTTTTTAACCTTTTGTCGGTTGGTTGCTCTTGTATAGTGGATACCAAGTTGTTTTATGCGTAAGACACGACCGTATAACTTGACATTTTACAACCAGATGTTCGACATGGTACGAAACCGTCACACTATAAATAGTGTAAAAGTAGATTAATTAAAATATTTTCAATAGTCTTTTTAGAATATTCGAAACGCTTATGAATAGATTTGACACGTTTCACTTGGAGCGATTTGATTTCCTTGCTTTTAACACGAACTACGAAGTCTTTAAAAAGAATAAAACCTATATACGACTTTCTTATCAAGAACTGAGCGTCATTACAGACTCAATAAACGGATGGAATGTGGTGGGTACAAACGTTAAGACTCAATAGATTGCACACCACTCAAATACTTCGAATAACAACCAAGACGAAGCGATATCGATTGACAACATTTCAATAATCTAGGATTGCCATAATTACAATAGACCCATAAGTGGATCGAATAACTGGAATAATTCAACAATTATAACTCAAGTACTAAAAAATTCATAGTCTATGGAGACGATTGATTTCTCCGTTCTTGCTTTATTAGTTTTCGGATATATTTGATGCGCTATAAAAGTGAATTTGTACAATATCTTTATTATTCTTTTTACGATATAAACCAACTGTTATATAATTTTAAAGCATATTTACTTAAATCATATTGTGTGAAGATTTCAGAAAATCTAATGTTTGACATAAAATCTATACAGCTTCTAAGATTTCCTTTCAAGATTTCCTTAACTGTTTGTTGTTGAGTTAGAGAAATTGAATGAAAGGAAAAATACAAAATTGCTTTTAACCGAATGAAATCATCAATGCTAGTGAAGCTTTAAAATAGTTCAGGCTCCTATATATTTACTGTCACGATACTGTAATGAAAACGAACTCATTTTCCAAACACCAAGCAAGCACCATCACAGGATGCAAGGATCATTAAGCTCCATCAATATTGACTCTGATCTATGCAAATAACGGATAAGTAAGTTAACTAAAGATAAGGGTGCTAGACCCCTTATTTGAATATAATTTCGTAAACTTACTAGAGGATCAAAAAAAAATCATTAAAAATAAAAAATTCTTATAAAAGTTTACTATAGACTATAATTTTTATAACAAACTGCAAACAAATAATAAAAAGGAACGAATGCTATTAACTCTTGACTCATTCATTCTTAACACACGCTTTTAAAAACCTTCAAACACAATGAATATTGTAAGACGGACAGGAAAAAAGAATTAAAGAAAATTACCCCAAGGAACTAATCTATACCCTTCGATATATCTTTCTCACCATTACTCAGCATGTATTTTTGAGGCCGTTAACCAAGAGAGAAGCTTCAATCTCATTTACACTTATTTGTATTCTAGATAGGTCTACAAGTTGGAATTTAGTATATAGGATCTTCTCTAGTCTTCTCTTTCACAACTTGACGTTTGAAATTCTCATGTGTATATATGTGGGAGATAACATCAAATAACGGATTATATCAGTAATGATTATATTGATTTCTTCGTTCACTCCTCGTTACAATAATCTCACAATAAATTCATAATACTTTGAGTATATTTGATATCAATACTACTAGTTTTAAATAATTTATTCTTGAGCTTTTTCTCCGGTTTTTGATGTACGGCTTTATCCGTATTTTATGTCTGATTAGAATAAAAATATGGCTACATCTACCATTTTTAGCGAATTTTTTTTAAAAAAAATTAGCTAATGACGAGATCCTCACTTTTGAATTTCCGAAAAATTTTTGCACAGAAGTTCGTTTTGGGACCTAAGGAACCCATATCCACCGTTCGTTAAAATTTTTATATATATATATATATATATATATATATATATATACAGGGTGAGTCGGGAGGAACGTACCAAACTTCAGGAGTGTGTTGTACACGTGAAAATAATTTGAAAAAACTCATATATTGTTATCCGATTTTTATTTGTTTTCAAGTTAAAGACTTATTACAAAATTTTGTACTTCAACATTGTTTTAATCAGCGTTCTTGTATTAAATTTTCAAAAATATTGTCATTGTAAGGTTTCCAGGCCGTTGGATTGGTCGCGATGGTCCTGCAAGATCTCCAAACATCACACCATTGGACTATTGTTTGTGGGGCTGGTTCAAAAATGAAGTATACAAAGTAAAAGTCGACACTCGCGATATACTAATTCTACGTATTAGAAATACTGCAGCTATATTAAAGAAATGCTTGAAGCAATCAGAGGAGCAACTATGGTGCCCTTCGTAAACGAAGCAGAAAATGTTTACAGGTCAATGGCGATATTTTTGAAAATTTAATACAAGAACGCTGATTAAAACAATGTTGAAGTACAAAATTTTGTAATAACTCTAACTTGAAAACAAATAAAAATCGGATAACAATATATAAGTTTTTTCAAATTATTTTCACGTGTACGACACATTCCAGAAGTTTGGTACGTTCCTCCCGACTCACCCTGTATATATATATATATATATATATATATATATATATATATATATATATATATATATATATATATATATATATATATTTATATATGTATATCCACGATAACTGCCGTAAAAATAGTCCAATCTGAATGAAACTTGGTACAAAAATCGGTCTTTGGGATAGCTTGGATGAGTTCGTTGGCCAGACTGGTAGGGCCAACACTTTTGGAATAAGAGTTGAAGAAATGTTAAAAAAAATCATTTTCAATATTACATTTGCTTAGATTTTGATGAAAATTAAAATAACAGTAGAGCCGACCATTCTCTATGACCCAGAAAAAAAATCATCAAAATCGGTTCGTTGGTTCGCAAGAAAAATGCAAAAATCTCTTTTTTGAGTATATGCAGTAAAATCGATTATCTCAGGTGGCTATATGTTCTGACTATTGATATTAGAAAAAAAATTGAATATCGCGGGGGGGCAACTAATTTTGACAGTTAATATTAGACGCAAGGCCTGCTAGAGAATTTCGCTTGAAAAAAATCAAGCAGGCCTTGATTAGACGTATTAGACAAACAACAAACTTCATTATTATTTTTTTTTTTAGTGTTTCTTATTGTTTGTGGATTAAAAGTATTTTCCAATAAAAATCATAAATATTAAAATAACATCGGGGAAATGAATTTATTAGTTGATTCAATGTTATTAAAATATATTAATTGTCAGTATCATAAGAATGTTTTGCAATTAATATTTCAGTATGTAGATACATAAAAAAATTCGCTATATAAGGTACTTGCTGCCTTTGGAGATTTTTTTTTAAATTAAGCATGTCTATTCGTCACCCAATATACTACTGGACTTATTATTAGAGATAAATGAGTCAGAGTCTGTGTAGGTTTCTACAAAACACCTTAATAAATATAATTTTATTCGTTTTAATAATAATTTTTCCAATAATTAACAAGTATCTGATTAAAGACTAGTTTTGTTGTTTAAAACTTGGCATTTACATATCACTTTAATAAGAAAATCTTACAGAAAGTGAAATTTATCTTGTTTTTAAAGATGTGTGGTACAGATTTAAGGATATCCAAATATGATTATTAGATTTTTTATAACAATATGGTGTTATTGCGGAGCAACATCATTCAAGAAGATTGAATCGAATTTTAAGGGAATATTTATTTACAGATCATTGCAAGCTGTTTTAAAGAACCTATTGTAAAATTGTTGATTTATTTGGAAATAGAAATCAAGAATATGATTTGATTAATTTTTGTTGTTTTACATTTACAGGGACGATGCAACAGGGAGAAACCACCATGCAAATATTTCCATCCACCACAACACCTTAAAGATCAACTATTGATAAACGGTAGGAACCACCTGGCATTGAAAAATGCACTAATGCAACAAATGGGCCTAACGCCTGGACAACCCCTAGTTCCTGGCCAAGTTCAAGCTGTGGTAAATAGTTTTCTTAGAATGCTTCATATAGAATTTTACTTATTATTATTATTATTTGAAATTTAAATTTTGCTATTTAATATAGCAGAAATATTGCTGTGTGCATGTGATAGTTTTTGGTACTAATGGGGATTTTATATGTTTTTTTTTTTTGGAGATGGACTCAACTGTAGACAGCATTCCCCTGACCTTCTTCCCTCATTTATCTATGTCAGTACAAGAGCAGTACGCATATATGGTAAACACCCAATAAATTATCCTATCTTTATGCTTATGCAAAATTCACCTTTTATCCTTTCCCTCCATTAAAAAAAGATTTCAATTCTTTATCTACCACCTTTCCTCCACTGTTTTCACAGATTTCTGCATAAATCTCATTTAATCTATGCTATAAAAAAATCATAATAGTTCCTTCATATTTCAGTCTATCCGTAATTTAATTTAAAATTTACAAAAATGCTTAGCATGTGCTTCTTCTAAATAATTATCGCTTAATACTAATTTAAAAATAGACAAATTAACTGTATAGTTTAAAAAAAAAATGTTCGATATAATTGATTTCGTTATATTTATTTCTATTGTAGGCTGCTAATCCGTACCTGACAGGAATGCCACAAGTTGGTAGTACGTACAGCCCGTATTTTGCTCCCGGTCCTATAATGCCAACAATTATGGGACCAGATCCCACAGGAGTGGGATCTCCTTTGGGTGTAGTTCCACAAACGGTTGTAACACAACAAAAAATGCCTCGCTCTGACAGATTAGAGGTATGAACACATTTAATTTTCATTATGTTAATTATTAATACTGTCCAAATTAATTGATCAATTTTTTTTTTTTTGGTTAATTTTCCATTGATTATTATATTTATAATTTAATTAATCTGTTCCAGTTATAGTAGAATAAAAAAATTAGATACTAACTGGAACAGATTGTCCATATTATATAATTTAAATTAATTACAATGTGGACTATAATTATAAAAAAAAACAACAATTTTTTAAGATAATTTTCTTTTTTTTTTCATATTTTACACCTGATTTCATATAAAATGACCCACTCTCATTATTAACTCTTATTTCATCTACTAACACATTTCAGTCAAACATTAATTGTACATAATTTTATTTCATTACTTTTCTGTTAAATTTAGTACTTTTTACATTTCTAAAATTGTTTTTAGTTTATTTTCATTGAGCACTTATAACTTTCTATCGATTCCCCTTTGTGCACGATGTGCTGCCTTTCAAATATTGTTTTACCTGTGTAGTATTAGACCCCTTTTGTCTCTGATACAAGTAAATTATTTTTGTGTATTTTGCTTTTTCGATAGAAGGTTATTGACATTAGATGATCATTTAGTTGTTTACACAGCAAAAAATAATTTGCAATTGGAATCTAGCTTGGTTCCATTTTACCAACAAAATTCAACCTCACACACTGATTTTAGCTTTATCAAAGATTAGCAAATTTATTTTGTATATAAATTCACAGCTTGTGTAGTACTTACCAGTAGTAAAAATGATAAGAATTTTAGAAAAAATTATCAAATGATCTGAGGTTATGTTGGTGGTGGTACTAATCTAGGTGTCCGCTTCCAACATTGTCTTAGCTAAATGATCAGCTGTCGATACTCAAACTCCTTACATAACTTTATAATTTCTTATTGAATTAGCCAACCAAAAAAAGAGGTATACAAAAATTGTGTTGGACATTGTAGAATTTATATAGTTAGTAATACTGCGTCCAATCGATTATCATCGTTTGGATATACCAAGATGATGATCGAAGGCAGTGATAGACATTTTTAAATACAGGGTACTTCATTAGAGGCCGGATAGTTCTTATTGCAACTTATGTTAATTGGCAAGTGATTCGAATAATATTTTAAGGATTTATAGGGTGGTCCCTGGAGGACATTTTAACCAAATTAAGACTTGGCAGCTCATTGGGAAGTTTGTCAAAATTTTTACCAACTAGCTGCACACATAAAATGACTAAGGATGATTCGAAGATACTCGTCTTTTTTCGTTTTCCATGTGTTCCAGCATACAGTGAAGTAAAACGAAGGAACTCAATCTTACGACGATCTTCAAGTCATTTCACATATACTTCAAATAAACTAGCCAGCCCTACTGCTTAAAATAAATTCGAGTGACTTGCCAACTAGTACGAGTTGGCATAAAAACTATCGAGTCGTCGGTGGGATACCCTGTATATAAAAAAATATAATATGATGACAAGCAGCGGTGGCTTGTGCTGATAACAGCCGGGTGTCTGCTGTAGGTGTGCCGCGAGTACCAGCGCGGGGCGTGCAAGCGAGCAGAGTCAGAATGTCGCTTTGCGCATCCCGCTGACTCTGTAACTGCCAACGAGGACGGCACTGTCACTGTCTGCATGGATGCAGTCAAGGGCCGCTGCAACCGCGACCCCTGCCGCTATTTCCACCCCCCTCTGCACCTCCAAGCCCAAATCAAGGCCGCACAGTCGCGGGCTAGCGCGGTATGCTACGCATTCTTAGGGCGCACGCTAGCTTTTTTTATCTTCATAGATATTTTTTTTTTAACTCTTCATTTTAGTTATCGTTTTTTTTCTTCTTTATTTATTCTTTGGGTTTATGATGTTGGTTGAATGTTTTGACATAATTGATCAGATAATCGACCAACACCTGTACCAATTATTTTCGCTAGCTAATTAGCTGTTTAGTTTTGTGTTTTTTCATGTGTGTTTATTAACAAAAACTTCTCGAATGGCAACGGTATTTTACTCAATTTTTAGTTCAAATCGAAAGATATTTAGCCCAAAGAGAAGTTGAACCTTTTGATGTTTTTTTGCTCTGTATTTGTCTTTATTTCTGATCATCTGTTGTTAAATTCTTTTACTAACAGATGATCAAAACACAGCACATCCTCTTTTAGGGCAGTCCTCCATGTATGTATATACAGTTATAAATCTTACGAAAACAAACAAAAATTAGTATAATTGTATCATTTTTCGCGTATTTTATACAATTCCACTGGCGCTATTTAGTTTTTGATGCAGCATTTCATTCTGCTATTTATTATATTTGCCAGTCCAGCACAATCTTTGCAGGTAGTTGATTTCATTTCAATCAAATTTATCGTTCAACTACTTGTAAAACCCTGCTGTTTCTAGATGGTCCCTTTCTCTGACATTTTCCCAGCATGGATTCTGCCATAAAAGTTGTCATGAGCTCTCTTGTCAACAAGCCCCCACTATAACAATACCAATATCCTTTTTATACGTTTCATGTGCTATTTGTTACATTGACTGAACTGTTACGTTATAAGACCGGTTAAAAGGCAAATTAATTGAGAAAATAAAAATGGTAAAACAATTTGAATCTAATAAATATCAACATTATATTATCTAGTAAAAGAAAAGAAAATCGTTTTACCGTTCGTTTCACATGTGGATTTTCAAAAATGTCCATGTGTTGAATGTCGCGTTGTTTAAGATTTGTAAAAAGATCATGGCAATTGTTGTGGGGCTTGTTGGCAAGGGCGCAGTAACACCATAAAAGAATGCGTGGGTGTGTTGTCACGTACCATTCTTTAGACGTACATTTTATTTATTTTTTTCTTTCAATTGTCATTAGTGTCTATATAGATGATAGTAATAGTCTCTTAAATTATTCGTCTCCTCTTCAGCTGTAATTGAAGTTACGTTGCATTGATTATATTTCATTTTTATAATAATTATTTTACTGTTATTATTTTATCTTTAGTTGAAATGTTGTCATATTCTAATTCGCAAAAATATTTGAGATCTATTCATAAAATTTCAGAAATGTTTTAAGATGTCATCACCATTATCGTTAAAATACTAATGATGATGGAAATCGTAGACATTAATAATCTCAAATATTGGCGTGTTAGAGGCCTTCTTGTATAGTAAAACTGTTAGGCAGTAGTTTGCATGTTACCTAACTGTAAAATGACTTGCTTAACCTATGATTTTTTTGTTCACTTAGGTTTTGGTTGAAAAATTGTGTAGCAATAGGTGATTTTTCATGCAACAAATCTGCTGTCAAATATGAAAAGATTCGTCAAACTAAACTGAAATATTTATTTTATTAAATATGTAAAATTTATTTATTTATAAATAATTTCTTTTTATAGATATATTCTAGGTATCTACAACTTTTGATGGACCATTTTTTATTTTAATTATTACAATTTTTTCCAGTCTTGACTTTAATTTTGTGCATGGCGAATTACATATGCTTCTGTTACATTTTATTTTTGATCCACAGGCCTAAGCTTCTCAAAATATGAAGCTCAACGCACTTGCACATTCCCACATAATAATTAAATTGTTTTAGTATTTTGCATCAATTCACAATGGCACTCTTAAAAAAAAAAAAAAATAGATCTACTGATTTAATTTGTACTAACTGAATGGTGGAGTCGCGTGTATATTCGACATTTCATGATCGTTCCTGCTTACTTTAGCCTTAATTTTTGTAATTGCCTCATAAATTGGATACAACTGATAAATTTTCATTTATTTATCGATTGCCATCAAAGGATTTTATATGTAGTTGTAAATGTTATTTTCCAACAAAAAAAATATCAAAAAGAAAATTTAAACGCTCCAAAAATTAGTGTCCAATTATTAATTTAGTGCTGATTTGTTTTATTTACCTCGTTGGGCGGATGTGCTTGGTCTTGTTGCTGCTCTACTAATAGCCCGCTGCCGTCTCGCCCTTGCTGGCGCCCTCTCAGGCTGCCGCCGCCCTCGAAATCGGCAAGAAGAGGCCCCGTGAGCCTAGCACCGCAGACACAGATCTATTACTGGTACCATTTGCGCCTTGCTTTGCATGTTTATAGTCTTCTCTTTTATTTATTTTTGTTTTTATTTCAATATTATAATACTTTTACAGTAAAACTTCGCTAATCCGGACTAATTAATGCAGGGGGCAGTCCGAATTACTGAATCGTCCGGATTACTGGAACGTTTTGAAACACATATTAAATATACCTATAGGGTTCTGGCGCCACGGTATCTTCCTTCGTTTGTTAGGTATTTACGAAGTGAATCGAAAATTTTTTCAATATGTACATTAAGACAAATTTGGAGCACTGAAAAAGCTTTTCACAAAAATGCAAATGTATTCAAATCGAGTTAACATATTATAACATAGAGAGTATGCTCCTGATTGTAAATCTTTTTATATATACATATATATATCAGGCGAAAAATTACTTAAAATAATCTGTAATTGTTCTCTGTTGAACTGATTTTTGTTGAGCCTCAAAAGCTACGAAGAGTTAGCAATGAAGGAAGCTCCAACCCGATTGAATCCGGATTGTAGAAGCAGTCAAATTCCGGATTACAGTATGCATAAATGTGAGAGCAAATCGGTCCGGATTAGTGGAATTCCGTACTACAGAAGGTCCGGATTAGCGAAGTTTTACTGTATTTTTGTATTGTGTACACGTCACGCCATCGATACACCGGGACCTAATCGAGCCGATATTTTTTTTTGATAATCTTCTTAATCAAATATAAAAATAACAATGGCGATGAGATACTCTTGAGTACATTTTCAGCAATGAGTTCCATCTATTTATTGCTAAATAGCTTTATGTTGCTTTTAAATTTAATTGTTGAATATGCCGAACAGTCTGAACTGTTCAAATTTATAATTAAGTATTAATCAGTACAATTACTCAATGAATCATTTGAATTTCTTTATTTTTAGCTTGCAATTATTATTTTTATATTTCGTTTATTACCTTTGAGTATCTCTTCCCATTTGTTTTTCTTATTGTATATTATGATGCTTCTCCTAAAGCTTTCTGCTTTTTACTATTAAATGATTTATTGGCAGCTTTTTTAAGTGCGATAAAGTGTACACCATGCAATAAACTTATTTACAATTTCTAACATTACAATACATTTAGGTAGCGGTTTGCGACTTCACATACATTCATTAAAAGAAAAAAATCAATTCATTATACATTATGTATCATAACAAATCTTATGTATATAGAAATAATAACAAACGGTAATGGAATTGAATAATCTTGAAGGTACCTGTTATTATTTTTGGTATATGTGTGTGAATCTTAATTTCAGGACAATTTAGCGAGATTTTCTTGACATGTATACACATTTCCAATAATAAAATTTCAAATAAATATCAACATATAAAAAAACAAGTTGCAAAAGTCTAACAATAAGTTTATTACACGAGTTCAGTTTATAAAACGAGCCGTGAAGCAGGGAGTTTTATAAAGAACGAGTATAATAAATGACTTTTGGAACGAGTTTCATATATTTTTTTCTATTTTGCACCCTTAATTTCGAAAAAATTAAATTCGTGAAATTTAGGGAATTTTATAGTTTATCGTTAAAAACTAGAAATTCAATTCACATTTCATTTGTTCTTCTGTTCGATCTGTTACTTGATTCTATACGTATTTTTTAACAATTTATTATTTTGATAAAAATTCAGGACTGCTAACAGAAGAAGTTTCAAATTATTAAAGATCTTTTTAACGCAGTTTGACAGCTGTCATTTGAATGTAAATGATAAATGCTCTACTACCAATTTTACCTAGCTATTAAAGAACACTAAAAAATGCTTTAATAGGTATTAAAGCACTTTTTGTTGTCCTAACAAAGCTATTAAAGACGTAAAATAGAAAAAATTATTTATTGTTTCCCTCTTTATTTATTATTCAATGTCTTTTTTATTGTTGTTCTTTCTTAGCAAAACTTTGTGAACTACGCGAGCTGCTACCTGAACTTCCAGGTTGTTAGCATGTTGTGAGCCTGTTTTATTCCGCTTAAAATCTATATACCAATTATTTCCTCTTTTTTTTGTGATATTTGTAATATTGGAAAAACTACCCTCTTATATACCTACGCTTTCTAAAGCTTATAATGCTTTATTATTATAATTATTATAACACAATTATTTTAAATGTTTTGCATGGCAAAAAATTATCAATGATTATTACAGAAAAACAAGTACATTTTTTTTAATTCATTAGAAATTATCATAATTTGCTTCAATTTTTTTTGCTTATCAGTTTTGTAATAATAGAAATATTCTCTCCTTATTCCTTGAAGAAGGTATTAAAACTCGCAACATTCTAGCAACTTTAATTACAGCAGAAACTATTTATATTATATAATTTTTTGATATTCTTGTTTCAAATTAATATCTTTATTTCTAATTTTTAATTTAATATAGAAAAGCATCTTGTCTTATACATATGCAAATTACATAAACAAGATGTACTCTTATTGTTTTTGTTTGTGTTCTTTCTTTTTCTATAGACTAACTGATATTGTTTTTAAGGGGTGGAATATTTTCGCTGTTTTTTTTTTGTTGTTGTCGTGATTAAATTTGTTTTGGCAATTATTGAAAGAAGAAAAAGAAATTTTATCGTTTATTTTTTTTTGTGAAATAAAGGCTGAAATTGTCCACTTCTTTTATTTGATATACAACCGTATTCAAAATACTAACGATTAGTTTTGTTATTTTTTTTTTTTTAATTTCAGATGGATATGAAAACTGTTGGGTCATTTTATTATGACAATTTTGTAAGTACAAACAATTTATTCATTGCTTTTTGTTTAATTAATTGCAGCCAGGCAATAAAATAAAACCAGCAAAACATTCATATCCAAATTGGTTTCATTCACTAATCAATCCTTTTTTACTCGTCATTTGTTTTCACGGAAATTTCCCCAAACTACGCTTGCTTTCATCCAGTTAAATCTCTTTTACCTTAATCACAAACATTGCCGCGCATCATCGCACCGTCAACTAATTAAATTATCACAAAACTCTTTACAAAAACTTGGCGAGCAACGTTTCTAAGGATAATCGTCTTAACATGCTGCAATAATCTTAAATTACCTTCAAATACAAACCACTATTTTATAATTATAACTCGATTAAGTTTTAATTGTAATTTATTTGTTTTGTATTCGTTTTTGTTGTTTATTTGATTTTATATATGTGAATGTGTGTTTTAACAGGCCTTCCCAGGCATGATGCCATACAAAAGGCCAGCTGCAGACAAATCTGGCGTACCAGTGTATCAACCGAATGCCACCACGTATCAACAATTAATGCAACTTCAGCAGCCATTCGTGCCCGTATCATGTGAGTATTCGGTCGCCCCGCACACAATCCCATCCACGTCCTGTGCCTCATCTACTCCAAACGACCTCCAACAGCAAGATACACATTCTAATACATTAATAACAACAACAACAAATTCAGCTACTACCTCAACAGCTGTAACGTCAGTAGCAGCACAATCAACAGTTAAAGAGGCTGAAATAACAACAAATTCATCCTCCTCTGCCTCATCCACCTCCTCATCATCATCCTCTTTGGTAATAGTTGCAGCCACATCCGGAATAACAGCAACTACTACAGCTAATAGTAATAATAATAGTAGTAACAGTAATGCAACAATAGCAACATCAGCAATTTCAACATTACCACCAAATGCTAATATCCCTGATCCTGCTGCTCTTGCTAAGGAGGTCGCACAACAGAATTACGCTAAAGCTGTTAAATTAGCTGCTGTCAGTCAATCATTAGCTTTCAATCAATTAAATCCATTAAATTATACAGGGGTGGCATTAAATAAACAAGCTGTAACTGTACCACCACCAGCTTTGGCGCGTTATCCAACAGCACTCACTTTCGGCTTAGGTACTTCAACAGCCGGTTTAAATTTAGGCATACCGAATCCATATTCAATGGCAGCAGCAGCAGCAGCACAACATAATCTATTAAATATGTCACGACCACCACCAGGTGCTATTATTAATCCATATTCATTCATACGTACACCATATCCTACTGCTGCCAGTACTGCCCCATTATTTACAAACAGTTTATTAGGGGCACAATATCCTGTTGCTGTATCAGCATCACAAATTACAAATGCTACAGCTTCAGCTAATATTGCTGCAGCTGCTGCACAAAATAACAACAATGTTGTCATACAGCCATACAAAAAACTGAAAACTACATAATTTAATATTTTTGGTATATATGAAAATTATTTCCTTTAAATTGATTCATTTTTAGGCTGTGGATTTGCCATCTTCAATTATATCGATTTTATAACATTTTGCACAAATTTAAAAATATTTTAAAGGCGAAAAGATCATTCAAGGAATTGATGACTTTTCAAGTATTTTACAATATCATTAATTTAAATTTTTATAAAGGCGTTTTTAAATATGCTTGTGTTTTATCAAAATTCTAGTCGAAAATTACTAAAAGTTACCTACTGTCTTTTTCTTCTTGTTTATTTTTTTTTTAAAGACGGTAATTTTGAGAACACTGAGAAAAAAGCCGAAAGTGAGTGCCTCTAAACTGTGATACCCTCACACCAAGCTAATTTGCACTGCTAAATAACAGTGTAATTATATTCCTTTGTCCTTTTTGTACGCCAAATACTACCGTTTTCTCTTTTGTATTTTCAAACAATCCCGACATAGTCGACTATCATATTTATGTTGTATTCTAAAAAGGAATATTAGACAACCAAAAAAAAAATTAATAGCTAAAATACTGTTAGAAGATTTATAAATGCATGAAGAATTGTTATTGGTATTTTAATTGGTTTATTATATATTTAAAATAAAAAAAAGACTCTTAAAGAGCCTAATTGAAATCGCATGGTAGATAGTTTTTAAGCATTGTATGTATTCGATATTTGTATTTGTTAGAAACTATTTAGAAGTGCCATGGCAGTAGGTAAAAGTCGTCCTTTTTCTAGTATGTAACTGACCCAAAAAGATCCGTTGTTATCCTTTTGGAAAATTACAAAGAAAAATTAGAACAAAATAGACCAACTGCATTTACCTTATAATAGCCCCATTTCTAACATTTTATTTAATTTTCAAAAGCCTGTAGCACTTGGTCTATTAGTGAGAGACATTATTTGTTTATTTATTCGGCTTGATCGCTCTATGTTTCTGTTGAATTTGCATGGGGCTTCTATTGGTACATGTGTTGCATGTCATTTTGTTGATACAAAAAGATACTTTTTTTTTCGATTCTAAAGGTGTCTTTTTGGGTTGGGTTCATCTTCAATGTAAATTTTTTAAAAATGCTATTTATATAAATAAGTTGAGTTTTTGTTCCTTAATTTTTTATTTTTCAAATTTTATTTTTGACAATTGTGTTAGTGATAACTCTTTATTATTATTATTATTATTTTGACAAACCATTGTGTTGTTGCCTTAAAGGCAGTGGCTGTTCTTATTATTAAATATTTTTTGTCTTCCTGGTTTTTTGATCTCGAAGCACAAATTTAGATTGTTATTATTATTATTACTATTTGTTTTCCTTTTTTTTTAATTAAATAGTAAATAGAGTCCGCGTATTTTATCCTTTTATCTTTTGGCAATTTCTTGATCGCGGAACTAATATTTAGTTCACTCTCTAGTCTTTGATTTTTTTTTTTAAAAAAAAAAGGTAAAATTGATTTATTTAAACAATTTTCGTCAATTTTAATTAAAACAACGAAAATATCATTTATTATGCGCTAAATATTCGTACCGTAGAACAAGATTTTAATTGTAATAACTACAAGTAAGCTAGTTTAGTGTAATTGTATTGTGTCGATTATAAAAAAACACACACACACAAAAAAAAGTACGTGTCTTAAACTATTTTAGCATTTAATATTGTTTGTACCAGTTTCACCAATTAAATTTTGAGAAAAAAAAACACAATTAGGGATACAGACTAATATTGTGATGCATGTAAAATATATTTACCTATACTATATTATATATTTAGTCAAAATTTTTGGAAAAAATTATTGAGAAAAAATTTGCATTTTTAGGTAGTATTACTTTGTATCAAGTCAGGTTTATGATAGTTTGATATATATATTTTCAAATGAAACTATTTTTAATAGTTTTTGTTGTTGGTAATATCGGCTTATAAGTTGGTCAGTATCATAGTGGAGAATTTGAAATGCCTTCTATTTAGTCCACCCATTGAAAATTTAAACAAAAAAAAATATATATATAGAAAAAGTATGAGCGTATTCAGCCGCCAGCCATTTTATCAACTTTTTTGTCTTACAATAATGTAGTGCCTTTTGAGGCTGCTGATCACGCTTCTTTTGCTAAAGGTGTGGGTCACGCTTGCCCATCTATAGTGTGACATTTTATAAACAACATTACAAGAAGAGTTGTTTTTTCCCATTTATATAATTATTATATCGTGTACTGTATTTGTTCTAATCCTGAGGTGTATGTATTATTTATCACCGCCACTATTTGTAATAATAATGCTTGAAAATGCATGATATTTGTTTTATTAATCATTGCTTATTATTTGATTATTTCCATTATATCCGATAATTACACTAAACTTTACCAAATCCTTGAGTATCTCTTAAAAAAAAAAAAAAAAATAGAAACCCAATCATTAAACTCCTAGAAAAATGCTTTGATTTTTGTTTATTATATTTGGTAGAAAATACCAATTTTCTTTGTTCGACAACTTTAATTTTCAACCACTTATCATCCTAGTAGATGATAATTAGTGGCAAAGAATCAGTTACTGAAAAAACAACTCGACTGCCCTTCCTCATCCATCCAACAATAGCATTATAAAAAAGCAACTACAAACAACTTATAGCAACAACAAGAAAGAGCTGTTATAATCAAGTTGAAGAGCGCATACTTTCCCCTTGTTATTATTATTTAAAAGCTTGTGTAATGTGCATTTTTTTCTTGTTGCTCCTAATT
Organism: Mylabris sibirica; assembly: GCA_039776855.1. Classification (NCBI taxonomy): domain Eukaryota; kingdom Metazoa; phylum Arthropoda; class Insecta; order Coleoptera; family Meloidae; genus Mylabris; species Mylabris sibirica. The sequence goes on from CM077839.1 coordinate 10,672,083, forward strand.
AAATTTTCTACAAGTATTTTTTCTTTGTATATAATTTTATTATTATTTTTGAAATCTACTACTTACCTTATGCACCTAAGCAGAATCTTATATATGCGCATTGCACAAAGCTAGAGATCTATCTCTCTTTTTTTGTTACTGCAAACAACAAAAATCAAAAGGAAATAGTGATTTAGTGAAGATATAAAGCATTGGAACAATCTTAGTACTAACACCAAGTGATTTCTTCATGCTATAATATCTCCCTTCAAGTTTCTGGTAGAATGTATTTGATTTTCGTCCTTGACAAATAAGCGGGTTAGAAGCTTTGTATATTTCAAATGATTATGTTCTTTATTATTATTATTATTATTTATATTATAAATTTGTAGCTTTGTAGTAAGTAAAACAGAATTATAGAAAAAGGTATTAGTTTCATATTTCATTATTTTTAACAATTATTTTTTTTTTGTTGTTAATTATACGCCATATTTTTAATAAATGTTATGTTTGCAGAAAACCAGCAGAGCATATATCTAGACTAATTGTAGCATCGCAGATTTGTACCACACGTAACAGCTTTCTTTAATATTTATTACTTATTTGAGTTACTTGAAAATTTTGAGTTTAACCAACGCTTTATCGCTTTTTTTTTAATTTATATAATTATTTTTTTTGATAGCACTGACAATGTAAGTAAGTTATTTTTCTGATAATTTTTAGCTTTTCTGTTATCATTTCTGTTTCTATTTCATTTATTATTCATTTACAGGAATTGCCGCTGCTTTTTCGGCTATTTGGAGAAATTTTCTTCAAAAGCCTCAGAAATTCTTGCATGCACTCTATTGTTTTCGTATTTTTTTTTTAACAGTTTTATTAATTTTCCTTTGCATTTTGTTTCATGCTTACTATTATGTTATGGTTTACATCTTACATCTACGCCTACGATTCTTCTGTTCTCTGTTGTGTTTTTTGTTTAATTACGACAATAAATTGTAAAATCTCATAAAAAAAAATAATGATTTCGTTAATTCTGCTCTTTGTATTGTGTTGCCTTAAACGTGGTGTGTTGATCTGATGGTTTTGGGATTTGATACCCATAAATTCATCAATATATGTAAATGATGTCATATGGTTCTATTTATTATTTATTTTAAATATATTACATATATGGATTATTCTGTGGGTATCATAAATTTACATTTACATGAAAATATATTAAAAAAAATACATAATAATAATGGCTGTAACGTAAAAAAAAATGTTATCGTAACGCTGATTGGCTGCGATGACGTTGGCTTGCTGCACTACTGCATGTCGCCGGCATAGACAATGGTACGCCTGTGCCCCAAAACGCCCCTTTTGTGGTCTACACTGACGAACAAGGACAGGTATTCACGTATGTTTAACATCATGTATGCTGTACTACGACACCATCCACCAGGATTATGGTATTTTCAACGATTTGTCTTGTTTTACTTTCTATAGTGAATGATTATCTTTAATTACCATAAAGAATTGTAGTACAGCTTTCATGAATGTGGTTAATTTTTAACAAGTTACAATGTTGCTTACTAACTTATAATTGACCAATAATTCCATAATGATCATTGTAACTTGTTCTTCTTTTAATTTGTGCAAACATATTGTGAAAAATATTCTTTAATATTATTTTTGTTTTGTAGCTACTAACGTTTATTTTTTCATCACAATCTGATTGCATTTCGCTATCCTCCTCCCCAAAAAAAAAGAAAATAATAAAAAAAAATGAAGCAAAATATAATTTTGTTTCATCTGAAAATCTTAACGCTACCGTAGAATTTACGCTTCAACTCTTTATCTCGAATGACATTATTTTAGTTTATTACTATTTTTCTCTACATCAAATATAAAAAAAATTAACAATTTTGCCGTTTGAGTTGAGAGTGTGTGGTTTAATTTTGCTTTAATTTTGATTTTTTTTTTTTAATTCGACCAAGATTTTCAAACATTCTGCATGTTGTCAAAAGTACACTACCTTTTATACCATTTTCTTTTTTTACATTAACACTGCTTTATGGTTTTGGCCTATTTTGCTGCCACTAGCTTTTGTTGGTACATTATATTTGCCTCGAATTTTTTTCAAAATAGTCATTTGAAATATTAGCAAATTCATGTAATAGTGATAGAATAATGTTTTATTGTCAAATAAGATCAACTTTTAGCCTAATTACCGTCAATTAGAAAATATAGAGTGAGAGTACAAAGAAAAATTGTGCAGAATGATTGAAGGATCTGATGTTTTTTTTGTATTGATTGCAACAACAAAATTATGAAATAAACTAATAGTTTAGGATTTTTGTTTCTAAAATTGGCATGTGCATTTTCAAAATTTTTTTGAATGATTTTAATTATTATTTTCTATATACATATATTTAAAATGAAATCTGTTGTAGTGCTCTTGTATGCGTGTTCATTATTATATTTGTTATTATTATAAATTAACTGACAAATGTCTTGCATACATCTGCACAATTATCAACAACAAATTTTTCCCTCATCATCAAAAAGTAAAGAGAAAAATCTCCTTCAACCTCCAATATTTGCTGTATAATTTACAAAATTATAATTTTTATTGGCTATTTTATTTATTTGTAAACTTATAATTAACAAAAAATGATTTAATTTTTTTCTCCTATAAATTTTACAGTTACTGGACACCCTCCCGGTGTGCCAAGATTTTAATCGTGGTCTTTGTAACCGGCCTGCCTGCAAATTTGTACATCTACAGGAAGGTTTGTATTATTTTATATTCATATCAATTATTCAAAGAAATTTGTATTAAACTGGTCATTTTTCGGGGTTGTCTAAGATAACTTTAATTATGTATTTCACTACAATTTCATTCTTTACGAAATTCAGTAAAGAATCGGCCTGACAAATATTTGAAAAAGAATTATAAATGACTGAAAAACAGGCAATATAAAAATAAAAACTGGTGTTGGCAATAATTTGTAGTCTGTGGATAGAAATCGCCTCTGAAAAGTTACAAAATGCGAGTCTGAGTTTAATCCATACAAGGAGCTGGCGATTTTACTCTAACTAAGAATGCTATAAATTTCACTTACTTGTATATTATCACCACTAATTCCGTAAGTTCTTTATAGTTCTACTTTCTTAATAAATCGTCTTGAAATTTGTCTAGCAAGTTAAATAAGAGAATGTTTCAAAATAATTTACCATCCAAGAAGATATAATTTTTCAGCTTGCAAAGAAATCCCGCCGTGTATTTCTGTTATTTATCGAAACTCTTTAATAGTGTAGAAATTTTCTTTTACATACATAGTCACATTGAATTTAGAGAGTTTATAATTTGATTTTCAAAGATGCACCTAGATTGGAGCACGACTTGATAGTTTCACTTAGGCCCGGCTTTTCCCTTACTTAGTCCGTTTCTGGCGAGACCTTGGCTTAAATCTTTAGAAGATTTGCCAATGGACAGATCCTCACCCAAATGTTTATAAGTTCACCAGTGTTGCCGTTTCGGTACGATTGCACTCAATTCAGTGCGTCTGTACTATATTTTGCAAAAAGCTCTAATTTCAGTACAAAGTTCTCTTACAGATATACAGGCTGTTTGGTCTAAGTATGGTGAGTTCTAAGAAACTCCTATTAGTCGACGAACGATTCGAAAAACATTTTAAGGATTTGTAGGAGGCTCTTTAAAGAACACATCAGCAAAATTAGAGCCTCGTAGGTCATTTGAAAGTTGGTCAAAAATTGCTCGTTTCTGACGGTGTAGCGATTTTCAAAAACGAACTAAACACGCAAAACGATTTAGAATGACTTTAGGATCCTCCCAAAATTGATTTTTTCGTTTTTCTCCAGTTTATTCTGAAACAGCTGGAAACATTTCGTATTTTCTCTTGAATACAGTGGAGAAAACCGAAAAAAATCAATGTTGGGACGATCTCTGAGTCATTTTTAGTCATTCTGCGTGTTTAAAAATTGCGACATTGTCCAAAACGATCGTTTTTTGACCAACTTTGAAATGAACTGCGAGGCTCTAATTTTGCTAAAATGTTTCCTAGGGACTCTTCTACAAATCCTCAAGTCCTCAAAACATTTTTCGAATCTCTCGTCAACTAATAAGAGTTTCTTAGAACTCACCATACTTAGACCAAACACCCTGTTTATGCCAAAGAGACAGAAATAGTCAATTTTCTTATTTAAGTTTTACGTAGGTAACAGGTAGATCGCTGTAAATCTGTGGGTAAATCTGTGAGGCGCGCCTTGTTTTAAACGATTTGGCCAGAAGTCGGTAAATCCTCTAAAAAATTCAAATTTTAATATTCTTATATATTTTTTGTATTTTTGGTTATATTGAGGTGTCCGTGCTTTCAGAATATTCACTCTCTCTCCCGATTTTTCGCAACTCATTCTTTAGTTACGATTTTATAGCTTAGAGATATTATTTACCGAATGATTCTTCAAATGTTTCAGGAAATTTTAAGGGGGTCTCTGGAGATTATTTCAGCAAAATTAGAGCCTCGTAGCTCACTTGAAAGTTTGTCAAAAATACAAGGTCAAAAAGGAGTCGTACACGTAAAGTGACTAAGAATGACTCAACTCAAGGACCCTCAAAACATCGATTTTATTCATTTTTCTCCATTTTATTCTGGACCAAATGAAAGTATTTCTCATTTTTTTCTAGAATGCAAGGGAGACAAACGACAAGTACAACGTTAAAAGGGCCTTCAAGTCATTCTTACTCGTTTTGAGTGTTTAGCTCTTTTTTGAAGATTGCGACATCATCAAAATGAAGCCTTTTTTGACCAATTTTTCGATGAGTTATGAGGTTCTAATTTTGCTAAAATCGTGTCCAGGTACCACCCTATAAATCCTTGGAATATTTTTCAAATCTCTCGCCAACTAATAGGAGTTTTATAAGATTTGGCCACATTTAAAAAACAGCCTGTATAGCGTTCCGAATTTTAAACATGGAAATCTTGTCACCTTAGTTCTGTATTTGTCTTTTCAAGGACTTACAGGAGGCTAACTGAAGATCAGTTTAGCAAAATTAAAACTCCGTAGTTCATTTGGAAGTTGATCATAAATTGCTTGTTTCTGACTATGTCGCGATTTTCAAAAAGTGATTAAACATGTAAAATAACTAAAAATAACTTCAGGATCCTCCCAACATTGATTTTTTTCGTTTTTATGAATTAGGTGGGAATGTTTTGCGTTTATTCTAGAATGCAACGGAAAAAACGAAAGAAATCAATGTTGGGAGGGTCTTCCAGTCATTCTTAGTCGTTTTGCGTATTTAGCGCGTTTTTGAAAATCGCGACCTTATCCAAAACAAACGTTTTTTGACCAACTTCCAAGTGAGCTACAAGGCTCTAATTTTGCTAGAATGTTCTCTGGGAACCCTCCTACAAATTCCTGGATTATTTTTTGAATCGCTCTCCAAATAATGGTAGTAGCCATAAAAACTTTGCTTTTTAGGTGAATCACCTGGTATATTTTGCTTTAAAAGTTTATTACTCTGTTAGAAGAAGTCGCGGCAACTTTGAAGTCCGTCCACGCTTAAGTCGATTCAGGCGGCCCTTAGTTATCATGAAAAATTTTCAAAATTCTATAAAATTGTTTAAAATCAATAATCGAAAGGATGAAAAGCTACTTGTGTTCTACTTTTGTTGTAAATTCCGAATTACTGAAAAATATTGTGCTTAATTTTTCCATCGTTTATGAGATAAAAGCAACAATTTTGTAGTTGTTTATTGGTTAGAGGAATCGAATCGTTGTAAATTTAGATTATCTCTCAAGGTAGAATGGAAGTGTAAAAAGATGTGGTATTACTGATCGAAAGTTGACAACATTTTTGACACATGCACATCTTTGATAACTACAGGAAACGACAGCAATAAACAAAGAATGAATTCTGTTCTGGCACGTTTTATTATTTATCCACACTAATTCTCTTCTATTTATACATATTATGTTTGTTTACACGGTATAGTGGAGCCAGTATGTTTATACCCAAAAAACTTTCCTTGTAGAAACTTGAACGAAATTGTTTAGGCCATTTAGTAGACCTTTGATGTGGTCATTGTAGACTAAGCGTTTCATCTATTGTATGATGTCCCTTTTGGCCGTTAAGTTCAACATTTAAACTAGCTACAAGTTTATTAATTTTTAAACATAATTAATTATTTACTTTTATAGGAGAGGGTTTAGATGTGGTAGATCATCGAGTGGCCGTATGCCGTGACGCTGCAAAGGGACAGTGTACACGTTCCGCCTGTAAATACTACCACATCCCGATTGCGCTGCCACCAGCACCTGTCATGGCTGCATTGGCCTCTTACCTGCAGTAGTCACAACGACAAACACCGAACCGTTTTATTATTGTCATGTTTATATACATATTATATATTATATATATTATATATAGAACTTTTTATTATCTATATTACAATTAATAATTATTATTACAATTATTATTATTATTATTAACAAGTCATATAATGACAGAAAAAAATGTGTTAAATTTAGTTTATTATTAATTATCATTTTTTGTGAATTTTTTAAATAGTGTTAGTTATATACAGTAAGATATCAACAGAGTGAATGAATGCCCTATGATAGAACGAATTTTGTTATGTTAATCGGAAATTAGAAAGAAATAATCAAATTTGTATAGGCAACGACTTACACAATCAATCCATTTTGATACTTAAAAAAAATCATTAAAATATAATTGTTTATTATTGAATAATTACTTAAAAAAAACACACACACACACACAAACAATCAAAGTGCCCAATTATTGTGTAAGTTAATTGCTAAAATTGTTCACATTTTATATAAATGAACGAACGAGTGATATTGGACAATTTCTTAGCTATTTTTACCCGTTTTTCTCAAATTTAAAAAGAAATTCTGCGTAGGGCTTTCGCATGTTACACAGGCTCCATATGCCACCACCCACACCCCGTAATATAATTCTTAATTATCAACCCTTAATCATAATTAAAAAAAAAAAAAACTATAGTTGTTCCGTTAGTTCAACTCAATGAATGCACACTACAGTTGAACTGGGAGATATCTCTTAGCAGATTATTTCAATTTCAGTTCCATACGAAAAATAATCCTGTGTTATTCTTAGATTTTTAATTGTTTTTATTTTTGATCAATCTTTTTTTTATATTATATAGAGAAAGAGATATATTTACTGTGATTTTATAACGATGTTAAGTGTTTCTCAAAGAGTGACATATTCTAAAACAATTATAACCAAATTTAGAGCATATGTACATCTCAGCCAAATTAATTAAACTACAATTTTTTTTTATAGTATATAATTTTAGGTATTTTAAATTGTGATAAGATTGTTTCAATTTGTTTGTGATCAATTCTTATTATTAATTAATTAATCAATTAATTATTATAAGTTAAATGGGTAATAAAATTTCAAAATTTGTTAATTTTTCTTGTTATTTATTATTGTTATTACTATTATTATTATTATTATTAAATATTAACAATAATGGCTAGAGACGTACACGTGTCCTATATTTTTTAACAAAACAAATAATGTTCCAGTGTGTGACTTTAACTGTTACAAATGGAATAAAATTAAATCGTGTGTATATTTAAAGGTCAAAATTTAGATTTTCACCAACATAGTTTCCCAATTTTGATTATAAACTTGAAAAATCAATAATAATAAAAATTAATAAAAGGGAGGAATGATAAACCTATTAGACTAATGATAAATTGGTCTAGTCAAACAAAATAATAATTAGGTGTTCGTGTACGTTTTTTGTTTTTTTTTAATTTATTATTATTATTTGATATAAGGAATATAAAACTCGATATCTCCCGACTAAGTGCCACAAAATAATTAAAATAAAATCATTGAAATCGAAATATAAATGTTCCTGAAAAGCATTTAAATAAAGTTCCAGGTGAAAATTATTAAAAATAAATAAACAGTCCGATAGTCTGGTATTAAAGGGCGAATATAGGGCATTGATTATTTAAAGAAAATATAATGTCGGGTAGTCTTTCTAATTGCCGAGTGATTTTTTAAAAAAAAACTATAACAATTGTGATTATTATCCTTGTATACATGTATATTGGTATTTTATAAATGAATTAATGCCTCTTTTTCTCTGTGGTAGTCTTGTACAAGTTGGAGATCAAACTGTTTCTAGAAACATTAGTAGAAAAAGAGACTCGATTCGTTAAATTGTAATACCAATTTGTTTTTATTTTATTTGTTTTAATTGTCTCTCTATTATTATTATTAATTTGTTAATGATCGGCCCGATTCAATCAATTCATCTAACCCAGTCTACTAGTATTAGATTTATTTCTGTTGTGAAAATTTCATTGATCGAAAAAATCGGGTCTTTCCCTTTAATACCACAAATCGAGTGAGAGCTTCCATAGTCGGAGCGCGGGTCTCTCTATTTTGCTTTAAAGCTGTCCGCCTAATTAGGCCTTTGTTCTTTTCTGTTCTTGTTATATTTTTTTTCCTCCATGTTGTCGTGTATTATTAGCTAAATCCCGCTAGCTCCCCCAAGTTTAAGCTTATACACGTATGGCTTTATTATCAAATCACAGAATTATTGTTGGTTTGGTATAATAAAAATAAACAATCCTCCCCTTTTGACAAAAAAATAAAAAAATAATCACTGGTCTACTTATATAAGTTTTACGTAGTAATTAACTAATATAATACAAGCTTATTATCATTAAAATAATAGTCAATAGTTGTTCTATTAATCTAGAATAATTTTCTTAACAATAATTATAAACGATTTATATTTAACTTGCATGTCCCTTAGTGATTGAAAGTAATTGAATAGTTGTAGATTTAGCGAATCTTTTGCTCGCCCATATTCCTTTCATTATTTTTGTTTTTATTGTTCTGTTTGTACATATGTAACATGTCAGATTTTCCGCTACGTTACAGACCCGAGCATTTCAAAAAAAAAAAAAAATAATCTAAATCAGTAGCATTTCGAGGATAAATAGGAAAAGTATGTAAATAAATTCTAATCAACTTTGGCTTCCATTTTATTATTATTGTCATAATCATAATAGAAATGAGAGATGAAAATTTTTGTGAAAATTCCCTCAAATCCTCGAATTCAATTGTTGTTGATATTTCACCTCAAAAAAAAAAGAATCTTTATTAAGCTTCAAATTGCTTTGCTTATAATGCGGCTATTGCTAAGCGTGCCTCGAGCCTCGCTACCACAATAACAACAAACAAAAAAAAATCAAATGTGATTAATCATTTTTTTGTTAATTCATTATAACAACAACAAAAAGATTATTGTTGAGTTTTTGGAGCCTGCCGGTTGCCTTCAAACTTGAGAAGCTCGTAGAATTTTCCAGAAATAAATTTAAAGAAAAATAATAATAATGATAAACCAAAAAGATATATATTTTTATAAATTTTTGTTGATTTTGTAATATTTGAAATGAGATCTTTTTGTTGATGAAGAAATGTTCTTTGGCATTGTTTTGTTGACCTGTTTCTTTTCTAAAATGTAAAAATATAAAGTTTTTGACTTGACTCACTATTAAATAAGTCATCGAATAAAATCTCTTTCGTTTTGTTTTGATTTAACAAGGTCGGATATGAGTCAGTCATAAGATCTTGGAAATTTTTGACTTTGTATGGTGGGTCTGGTCGTTTAGCAGGCTGCCCGTTTTAATCATATTGTTGGTCTATTTTGTAACAAAAAAAAAGAAAGAAAACGAAAGTTTGTGCAGAAAAAAAAACACCTAATAAATTACCTGAATCATTTGTAAAAATAAACAAAAATACAGAGTGAAATTATGAATAATGAAAATGATACTAATGATATTGAGCCACATTCCACAATAAATGTTTTAATATCAAAATGCAGGATTTTGTAATTATGTATAAACAATAAAATATGCTTAGCATATGGTGGCTCATTATTTTTTCATTTTTTATCAACAACAATTTTGTGATACTTTAGTAATGATTGTTATTAGGTCACACATCACCAAAAAGAATTAAAAATAATGAAATAAAAAAGCAAACAATTTAGCTGTTTGCATTAAATCTTTAGAAAACTGTTGGAAAGCATAAGCACCATTTGCGTTTATTTCTCAAATGGTCCTGTGTTAAGCAATTGCCATCAGGATTTTCTATCTGTTTAGCTTTCATCATCATTATTTTGGTTTTATAATTTTTCAATTTATATTTTATTTAATCTAAACAGATAGAGATCAGTGTAAGAGTGGCGTTTAATATTTAGGAATTTATTTACAAATAATAATAATAATAATTAATCATTGCAAAATAGGCGAGGTTATTCATTAATAAGGAGAAAACTCATCAAATAAACAATAGATATTTTTCGAAATAACATTAAAGTCTTTCATTATTAAAACAATTATTTTCTATACAATAAATCTGATGTGGGTGTCTGTTTTGATTTATAAAAAGTTTTTTCCTTATTACTGAATGAACAAAACAGGCATGTAGATGGAAGTTTGTTTGTTTCGATTCAGGGCCATTCCTATATCGTGGAATTATTTAGAAAGAAGAGTGATAAAGTATTTATTTGATTGAAATAAGAAAACACGAATATCATTGTGTTGGGGCCATTTTACCGGTTTAGATTGCATTCTACTACATGTCTGTTATTGATTGATAAACTAATTGGTGAACTAATTTGATAAAGTGTATGATTAAATTCAGGTTCTTGTTTGATTATTTGTTGATGGATTTGTTTTTGGATTTGGGAAAAATTGCCGACTATCCTTGCCTTCAGTTGTTGTCTATTTGAAAAAAAAAACATATTAAAAGAGGAAAATTAATCAAATTGTGCCATACTATATTATTATATTATTAACGAAAAATGTATCGAACGGAAAAACAAATTGTAACCGATTTTTGATTATAATATAAATTTATGATACTTGTCAGACTGTCAACTGAAATTCTTCAGATTTGTGTTGTTCAAGAATGAATGTTCCCATAACTAGTAAATATTAGTAATTAAATAACATCCATATAACGTCCATAATTTTACATTTCTTAAACAGTATTTACTACTTTTCTAGTCTACTACTATTTAAATGAGAAAGTTATAGAGAATTAGAGGAAAATTTTTGAAAATTATACTCCATTAATATTGTGAAATATTTTGAAAATCAAAGTAGTAAGTTACCTTTGTAATTTAGAATGTTGATTAAAACAACAATTGCTTGTTTTGAGAGCATCCATTTTTCGGACACCCATATTATTTTTGCTAAATTATAAAATAAGATATTTAAAAGTAAGATGAAAAAGAAAAATTAAATAAAGTTAATAATAAATTTTAAAATAAAAAAGATAAATCAAACATTTTGTCAAGTTTCCATGTTCACAATTATGTCTTATAGACATGATATAATTGATTGAAAATATATTACCTATTGTTTATTATTATAAATTAAAAATTAAGTATAAGAAAAATAAACTAATGATGTGATGATGATCGGTAGATCATACAATGGGGACATTAAAGTCCCAATTTTCTGAGTATAGTAGAGTTAATAAACCATTATGTGAACTTTTATTGGTGTCTCATTTTTACAACACTACCCTCTAAAACCCCTCAAAAATTTGTCTTCAATTTCTTACCATCTACTTTTACTATCCTAACAAAGTCTCAATGAATTCGTAGTTTTTCCCATTCAGGATAAAATTAGACTTCCTTAAAATACAAAAAAAGACTCACTTATTTCTCAATGAGGATAAAATGTTGTTTGCATATAAGCTCAAAATTTGAACCTGCCCATTCATTTTTTTCTTTTGTTCTTGTTTACCGATCTAATTAGAAATTACTTCGGTCTATATTCATTTATTTTTGACATATACCTATAATACGCACCAAGATAACTGAAAATGACCGCAGAAAGTTTGTGGTTTTGCTGGTTGAGTTTTACATGTAAAAAAGCTGCAGCTACTCCCCAATAAGTGAATTAAAGAGGGACAAACACCTGGGTGAAAGACAGGTCCGTATTTATAAATACAACTTTACCTGCGCCTATTTTTTTATCTTTATACCGTTGTCAAAGGAGAGGACCAAAAATTAGAGTATGGATGGTGTTAGCATTGACATCTGTAAATACTATAATGAATTATACTTGCAAGCTTGGGTAAACCCGACGTTATAGTCTTGGCCCAGACAAGTTCGTAAACATTGGCTGATATTGGAGTAGTTATTTTTTTTATAACGTCGAGGCAATGGAGACACCGTGGGCGGCAGATCGATTTACGCCGACCATACATTGAACAAACACTGTTTCTGTAAACAATTTGGCCAAGAGTGTGGCGCTGGGGTAAACAATCGTAACCACAAGGTACTTGGCCCTCGCCTGACCCCGGCTCCACACTCTGGCCCGGACAAGTTCGTAAACATTGGCTGATATTTGAGTAGTTATTTTTTTTATAACGTCGAGGCAATGGAGACACCGTGGGCGGCAGATCGATTTACGCCGACCATACATTGAACAAACACTGTTTCTGTAAACAATTTGGCCAAGAGTGTGACGCTGGGGTAAACAATCGTGACCACAAGGTACTTGGCCCTCGCCTGACCCCGGCTTCACACTCTGGCCCGGACAAGTTCGTAAACATTGGCTGATATTGGAGTAGTTATCTTTTTATAACGTCGAGGCAATAGAGACACCGTGGGCGGCAGATCGATTTACGCCGATCACACATTGAACAAACACTGTTTCTGTAAACAAATGGGCCAGAATGTGGAGCGGGGGTGAGGTCTTTCAGTTATCGTTTACCAAATTATAATACTGGTCTTCACTTTCTGTGCGACACGAGCTCGGTCGAAAACTTTCTCGCCAGTTAGTACTTCCGATGGTTAAACTACATGTCAACAAAAGTCACAACACGAGCAATTTCAGTTCCAGTTGATTCGTAACGAAAAATCAAACTTGGATTGTGTCGCACCAATATTTATTCAACATTTTAGAGCTTGCTCACATTTTGAGTTATTCAATAAAAAGTGAAATGGGGAACATAACATTAGTAAAACCATTATGTAATACCTTTAAAGCGGTATGTATCTCATTGAGATATTTTGGTTAACTGTCATGTAATTATCTTAATGGGAACAAAACAAACTGTAATTCAGTTTCCTCCACAAGAGCGGAAAATGAAGATTTATTTAGCTGTTCGGGCGGAATGTTGAAACACCATCTGTCATATTTACCCCTTCGGATTTCCACTTGTTTCAATCCATGCAAATCCAGCACTTCAATTCTTTCGAACACACTCTTGCTTCTTCTTTCGAAGATATTTTTGGATTTTCAAAAATTGTGAATTCAATTGAATTTTTATGTCTTATTTGGAGCATTGCCATTATTTTGTCCGCAACTGCATAACTTAACATTACAATTTACTGTATGAAAATTAGAATAATTTTATAAAAATTTGAAAATAGACAGGAAGTGTGCCAATAAAAAACCGAACCTCGGAAAAAGAGCTCACAGAATTTAATTTGGTGCCCGGCTATATTGAAAGGGACATAAAAACATTAAGGAATTTATCATATTTCAAGTCGTAAGGGCTACAAAATTTATTACAAAAAAAACGGTACAGTAGAACTCTTGGTATCTGATAGAAATTTCGTTGACCCCATACAGGAAATGACGAAGGGCCCAGTGTAGGTCCAGGCCTGGGCCAACGCTGCATAACTTTGGCCCGAGCTTGTGAATCAGCGTTAGCCCAGTCTTGGTGAAAGACTGGAATGATAACTTCGTGCCTCGCTTGGCATATTCAAGTAATGCCATTTTCCTAAAAAAAAAGTCAAAATTATTGTTTTAGAAAAACAGTTTTTAGTAGGTACACTTACGGTTGACGGCATAATCTATGGAATTATATCTTGGGCTCAAATTCTGGACCATTTCACCAGTAGTGTTGATGAAAGTTTCTGAATACCGCAACTGGAATCGTAATATCACAACAGTCTGGAGTTTATTAATTCAATATTATAAGAATCTATTATTATTATTATTATTATTATTTTAAAGTTTTTAAGCGTTGTTGACTCGCATCAGAAGATTTCCATAACGATACGACACTCACAGAGAAGTTGTAAACAAACTCAACTCTGTTTTTACAGAAGCTTGGCTGAAGCACAAGAAGCTCTAGAACGTTACATACAACAAAGTTTCGATGTAGCTTTAAATTTTTTAAACACCGATGATACAAAAATTAATTAAATGCGTTGTTATTTACTCTAAAAAGAAAACTCGTATTATGCTTATGCTTACCAAATTTTCCCCTTACTCGTTTGCCTCACAAAATAATTGTAATGTTGTTCCAAAATTCCACAGAGGATCACTGCTTAGACTCATCTAATATGTAGAACAAATTGCGATAAAGTTTTTGAAGAATCACAAAATTGTTAATAATATAATTGTACGTGCTTCTTTCCACACCACCTGTGAGGTAAAGCACAGGGTGCGTCTTTTTTATAGGGGTATCCCCTGTAGGCCTAATCCACTATATAATGGTAGAAATATCCACCACTATCACCAATGTTAGTAACAATCAGACACTTACACACAAACCTTATAATCTCTAGCCATCTATATCTAATGTTAGTAAAGTTGTGTAACCATTGTTAAAGAAAAGTGAAGAGGTCAAGAGAACAAATATTCGTACCTATACCACAAAATTCCTACATTATACTACGAAAATTTGCTTTCTTGACGTTCACTTTCATACTCTTATTCACGAGTGAATCTTTTAAATTTAGAAATACGTAAAATTTGATAATTGAATGGAATTGTGAAGGGATAATGAGAGATTTTAAAGGATCAATTTTGACGATCTCGATGACAGTTTTTGCCTGAAACATAAAAAAATGTTTTTTTTATTACAAAGTCCTGAAAATAAAATAGTTATGCATGAAAATATATACCTACGTTCTGAAAAAGAAAGTACTAAAATTAGACAAATACTTACAAAAATTTCCCTAAAATATAAAACAAATATAGATTATGTAATAAATAGAAATTAAATTCACAAGTGGGAAAAATTGCAAAAAAATTAGCCGAAAAATATTGAATACCTGAAAAACAAAATTATAAATTAAAGCCTGAAACAAAATTAGAAAATTTACCTAAAGTATTATTAAATACCTGAAAGAAAATGATAAATAATTATAACCTGAAATAAAAATTAAAGTGTTTTTTTACACTTACCGTTTCAAATACACATATGCACACTTTAAAACACTTTTCACTTTAACACTGTTCGGTTCGGAAAATCGAATAACTCAACCTTACCATTAAAAAATAATGTAAAGGAGTTATTGTACCGAATCGCGATTGATGGACGCTATTGTACACAGCATAAAAGCAAAAGATAAAAGAGATCGAGTTTGAAGCACCAAAGCTTTACTGGTGACACCGTTTACAAGTCTAAACTTGTACTTAAATGTGTGGAATTAGTATTTTTGGTCATAAATGGAGATTTCGATGATAAAATATAGAGAGATTACTCCCCCTCCCACCGGCATCAATGCCTTGTTCGTGTGACAAAGGATAGAAGAGATCAAGTTCAAAGCATCAAAGCTTTACAAGTCGTTAACTTGTACTTCGTTGAACAATTTCGGTATTTTTAATTTCAATGGCAAAAATTAGTGGAGATCGAGTTTAAAGCCTTAAAGCTTTAATAGTGACATTTTCTCCATGTTTTAAAGTTGTAGTTAATCGTATAGTTTCGGTAGTCTGTGTCATTAACTGACAACTCGTCGGGGAAAAAAGAATGGAAAGATCCGAGCTCAAAGCATCAAAGCTTTACTCTTAAAACTTTTTACAAGTCCCAAACTTGTACATTTTTAATATTTTCAGTCATCAACTGACACTTGGACGGTAAAAGATAAAATGATCGAGTTCAAAGCATCAAAGCTGTACTCGTTACACTTTTTACAAGTCTTCAACTTGTGAAGCTTTACTCGTGACACCTTTTACAGGTCTAAACTTGTACTTAAATGGGTGGAATCAGTATTTTTGGACCTAAAAGGAGATTTCGATGATAAAATATAGAGAGATTACTCCCCCCCAGGCATCAATGCCTTATTTGCTTGACAAAGGCTAGAGAGATCGAGTTAAAAGCATCAAAGCTTTACTCGTAACACTTTACAAGTCGTAAACTTGTACCTCATTGGACAATTTCAGTATTTTTAATCATTAATAGACATTTCAACGGTAAAAATTAGTGGAGATCCAGTTCAAAGCCTTAAAGCTTTAATCGTGACATTTTCTTCATGTTTTAAAGTTGTAGTTAATCGTATAGTTTCGGTAGTCTCTGTCATTAACTGACAACTCGTCGGGGAAAAAAAATGGAAAGATCTGAACTCATAGCATCAAAGCTTTACTCGTAACATCTTTTACAAGTCCCAAACTTGTACATTTTTAATATTTTCAGTCATCAACTGACGGACGGTAAAAGATAAAATGATCCGAGTTCAAAGCATCAAAGCTCTACTCGTTACACTTTTTACAAGTCTTCAACTTGTACTTAATTGGACACTATTAGTATTTGTAGTCATAAATTGGCATTTCGATGGCAAAAAATTGTAGCGATCGTGGTCAAAGCTTTAATTGTGACACTTTTTCCAAGCTGTAATTTTGTACTTAATCGTACAAATTCAGTATTATCAATTATCAGTGATCCAAGCAAAAGCTTGTAAACCCAATAATACGAACGAAGAGAGTTGTAAAAAGTCCTGTATGAGTGGTTATTTTGTACATCTACAAAGAGTATTCGTTGCTGGTGTGTATTGAAGTAATCAATGAAGTTCTAAAAGTACCTAAAGAGTACCTACAGGTTTTTATCGTACCTATCAAATATGTTGACTAGATTACTTAATCAATTAATAAGAACTGTAGTTCTTTTTTTCGTTAAGTGACCATATACAAGTACCTAAAAAGTACCTAACAGTACCTATTATTAATTATAACACGTTATTTAATAGATGATTAGATTAATTATTATGTTTTAGATATCGAAAATTTAATTTGTATTCCGATTTTTTAAATGTTTGTTGATAATAAAAATGTTGCATAACAGTACGAAATTGCAATATAAATCAAAAAAGTACTTACTACTTAACTACATCTCAGCTCCTGTCCCACGCTGTTCGAACCTACTGTAATTAGAGAAAAAGAGAAAAAAAAGTTAGTAATTTTGGAATTATAGTTTCAATATCTGGAATTACCCTTTCGATGGATTTCTTGCCACAAATCTCCATGGGAAGACTCTTTGCATCAAAGCACCAACACCATAACACAACACTACACTTTATTTTAATACTATTCACTATATTTTACAAATATTTATTAATTAATTAATTTATTTATCGTTATTAATTTATTATTATTAATTTACTTATTTTTAAATTTGATACACTCGTGTTAACACTTCGAAATTCAAAACTGAAATGAATGAATGACGGGCACAAACAAGTCTAGAAAAGAACATTATATAACATTTCCTTTGTTCTTCTCTTATCAAAAACTGAAGAAAAACACAAACACAGATATACACCTTTAATCTTATCGTTTCGACACGAAAATAGAGATAATTTGCAAATATTTTCAATGTACTTAATTTATTCTACAATAAAATTAGAATACTTGTTTTAAGAAATTCGTAATATGTCTCACAATCAGATATATCCATTTATTACATTGGTTTAGGAATTATAATTATTTTAAGATTTCTATATTTCATTCAAATCAAAATTTTGGGCATAATAAAATCAAATGTTTTAACAAAAATACAGACAATATATTAACACTAATTTTTCGATAGACTTTCCAATTATATCGCTGTCAAATTTCCCCTTGGAACACCATCTTTTCCACAATCCTGAGTTTCTTCAGTTCAATATGGTGAATCTAAATTATAATAGTAACCATACAGAATTTCTTTTTTAAATAAAATTATCCCTGTTGATGGCCTTTAAGTATGATGTTTTTTATAATCTAAATCGACGATTTTATGATAAATACTAGCAATAAATACAAGTCGACCAAATAATGTCTGCTGAATATCCAACAATAATAAATCTCTAATTTGATTCAGATCAAACAACGTGATTATACCATTTTTTTACCGTAAACTTGAGCTTTAAATGTATCTCTTACAATTAGTTCTAACGATAATAAATAATAACACCACTTGTATACAGTGTGATTCAGGATTGCGTCCTATTAGCGAATTTTTTTAAAAAAAATTAGCTAATGACGAGATCCTCACTTTTGAATTTCCGAAAAATTTTTGCACAGAAGTTCGTTTTGGAACCTCAGGAACCCATATCCACCGTTCGTTAAAATTTTTATATATATATATATATATATATATATATATATATATATATATATATATATATATATATATATATATATATATACCCACGATAACTGCCGTAAAAATACACCAATCTTAATGAAACTTGGTACAAAAATCGGTCTTTGTGATAGCTTGGATGAGTTCGTTGGCCAGACTGGTAGGGCCAACACTTTTGGAATAAGAGCTGAAGAAATGTTAAAAAAAATCATTTTCAATATAACACTTGCTTAGATTTTGATGAAAATTAAAATAACAGTAGAGCCGACCATTCTCTATGACCCAGAAAAAAAATCATCAAAATCGGTTCAGTGGTTTGCATGAAAAATGCAAAAATATCTTTATTGAGTATTAACAGTAAAATCGCATATCTCATATGGCTATGTGTTTTGACAATTGATATTAGAAAAAAAAAATGAATATCGCACAGGGCAACTACTTTTGACAGTTAATATTAGACAAACATCGATAGATCTAGTATGTTAATATTAGCATACTAGATTTATGTAGACAAACGACAAATTTCAAAAGAGTGAAATTTTATTAGTGTTTCTTATTGTTTGTGAATTAATAATTAATATTTCAGCATGTAGATACATTAAAAAATTCGCTATATAAGGTACTTGCTGCCTTTGGAGATTTTTAAAAGTATAAAGAGTTCTAATTGATGGAAGTTTATGAAATTCTTTATATGTTCTCGAACCCGCATTTTATGGGCACCTGCACCCTACAATTTTATTTTAAATGAAACCGTATATTTTTCATTTCATTTTTGAATTATTTGATTAACTCGAAGAGGATTTTAATAATATGATCCACGATCTAGCGATGACAATTTTTCAAATATTTCGACTTTTTGTGAAATTGAAAAATTTGGCAGTTTGATTGAAAAATTGATATCTTAGAAACTATTATCGATAAAAGATTATAATTTGGAATTCAAATAGCACAAATAATGAACTCTCTATCAAATCTTATAGTTTTCAATAATCTGAATTGTGACTTGTAATCTCCCTTTATATTTCCATTGTTTGTAGGAATTGAACAAATAAAGACCAGATTGTACAGTGGAAAAATTTAAGAAGCAAAAAACGATACAAAAACGATTAAAGAGAAAAATCAAAAATCTATCACCTTTCTAGGCCTTTAATATTAATAAGTAAGCTTTTCTGTAGGTCTTTTAAATATAGCCTCTAATATTCCCACGCTTACGCCTTATATTTTAATTTGTTAATAAATAGAGATTATTCTTATCCAAATTGCGTAACGACTCCATAAAGGAGTCTTTACAATACTAGCGAATTTCACTTCCTTAAAAGCTTCTGATGGATTTTGAATCGTCTAGGTCTAGGGAATAATTACTGTAAATTCTAATTTATTCCAACAAAATAAAAAACAATAACGTTGTACATACATAGTATTTTTTTTTCATTGTGAATTAAATAAAATCTATTCCATTGGAAATTCTGAAAAATTTCATCCGAGCTTACAACCATACAGAGTTTATGTTGATAAAAAGAAATTCTGTACATATTTCTTAGCACCTACGTCAGAAACCGACAGCAGTGTAAATTTTACTAAAAAACATTGAGATAAAGATCAAAGTTAGACTAAATAATTTTATACAGCTTGTTTAAGAGCTAGGAAAGAGATCTGCAAATGAAATTCCATGAAACAGGTAAAATATGCTGTATTAATATTACAAACGAATTCAAATTTTATTCAAAAGCAGTAGCAAAAATATTAAAATTAATATTCATTATTTAATGATTTTGCCCTGTATCACTTCAGGCAGCCTCAGGAATCTTTGTTATCATGTCCTGTTTCCATAGGATTCAGATCAGGTGAACAAGCGAGTCAATCCATGACATTTTCTGTCTGGTAGATGAAGTCCTATTAAATTCTTGCTACACCGAAAGCGTTAGAACAACTTTGAGTGTTTCTCCATATTCTGAAAGCCGTTTGTCACAGGTATATTCGTTTCCGATAAGAATTTAAATTAGAAACTTTATAGAAATAGTAGAAAATAAGTACAAAAACTACGAATATTAATTTAGAATTTTCGAATATTTAAAGATGTTTCGATGAAATTTAGATGCGTTTTGAGCTTAAAGCTTACTTTTCTTCTATTTTGAAATGTGTTTCATTGAATTCTCCATTGTTTTAAAACATTAAGGGGTATTTATTTCGGACTATTTAATTCTTATAACAACTATTATTTGGTGAGCGATTCAAAAAATATTTTCTGGACTTAGGTATAGGGTAGTCCCTGGAAAAAATTGTAGCAAACTTAGAACTTTATAGCTCATTGAAGAATTGGTTGAAAACAGACTACGTAGCGATTTACAAAAACGAACAAAGCATGCAAAACGAATAATTGTAAGAATGACTCTAAGACTCACTCAACATTGTTTTTTCGTTTTTCTACATTGCATTCTAGAAAAAATGCGAATCATTCCCTTCCGTTGCAGAATACAATGTAGGAAACTAAAGAAAATGGGAGAATCCTGGAGTCATTCTCAGTCATTCTGTGTGCTTAGCACGTTTTTGAATATAGCGATATCTTCAGAAACGAGCAGTTTTTGACCATCTTAAAAATGAGCTATAACTATAGCCTGAAGTGACTAACCCTATATAAGAATCAAATGGAAGAAGCAATGAAGATTATTGCTAGCAAAGAGGAACAAGAGATGATCATTGTCCTTAAAGACTAATTATGTTATGGGTAATTTGTTCCAATTGAATATAAAAAAGAAACAACATTTGTCTTTTAAGAAATTTTTATTTAACTGTATTCAATGAAAAATTAAATACACAACATAACTGTCCTATCGTTCGTTGTAAATAACGGCAAGTTGAGATAAATGTACTTAGATAGAAAGAACAAGATAGGAAAAATTATATCAAATCAATAAAATAGGAAATGAGAAACTGATCTATATACAAAGTCTTTTTGTTAAAAAAAGTCTTCTTTTTGTTCAAAGAAGTGTATCATTATCATTACATTAAAATAAATTATTTTCTAACTGAGAAACCGTCTCCTGTAGGATCCAATAACCATGGATAATTGTTTGGACATTCCATACAGGTGAAAAGACGTAAAGTTTCACCTGGTAATTCTCTAGTTGTTAAAGCACACGAATTTGGTAATGAACAGTACGGTTGTCCTTTAATGTCGCATTTCTCTTTCCATTCTTGGAAGTCACGTAAACCATTCAATTCAGTTGGATTTTGCATCCATTGTATTACTTGTAAATTAGTAACGAAATAAACGTCTTGTCTAGTCAACATTTCTTCAATAAATTTGATTAATTCCTCTTTGAATTCTTTCTTGCTCTTCAACCAGGAAGCGTGGAAATGAAGACCTAACGGTGCACGATTACTACCTAAATGCCGTTGAACATTATGTCTTAATAAACGGGCAAATTGATCGCCAGTTTGAATATTTGAACAGGAATCGACCATATGACAACCTGGTAATGATTCATCAAATGTTGGATCATCACGTCTATCCAATTCATTTACAACCATTTCCCATACTGGATGACTACGACTAGGACAGTTATGTGCGTTACCGTTACATTTATGCGGCATACGGAAATATAATGTGTATGGCCAAATTGGTACACGTCCCAATGAGGCAGTAATTGATGCATCATAAACGAAGAATTGATCGGCCATCATTTCAAATTGTTTATTACCACCGACACGTAAATATGGTGCACGAACACCAATAATCGAACCATCGGTAATATTAGCGAAACGTTCAATAATCAAACGAGCACCAGCCATCTCGGCTAGCCAATCATCATATGAACCTTGTGACCAATAATTTGGATCTTCTTTGTGTGTTAGAGAGAATACAGCGATTTCGTGGCCTTTACGATGCAATTCTTGAACAGCAGCATAATTTGTATATTTATGAGAAACAAAGAAGGTGCCTTTAATTTGGCAACCGTTTGGATTTAAACGGTTACCATTGAAGATTTCCTCGTACAAATCGATATTATCAACATTAACAGCACCATTAAAGGTTAAAGTGATCATTTGTGGGATATTAGTGGGCTCCAAAGCGCCAGGAATACGAGTACCATCAGCTGAACAGAAACAATCAGGCAATTCACATTGACTTGGATCGCAATCAGGTGCGCGATTCGGATCGGTATCGACAGCTGTAAATCAATCAATTTTTATTTATTTTTTTTAAGATTAAAAACCATATAGTCAACTTACAGCAAGCATTCTCGTCTGATTCATCTTTACAATCAGGTTTACCATTACAGAACAATTCTTTATCGATACATTCACCATTACCGCAAGATAATTTACCATCTGGACAACGTGGCTCGTCCGTTTTGAAAATGGGCAATATCTTTCTTGGCTCTAATAAAAATAAACGACAATTAATATTTGTTGATGGAATAGCAATCATATAAAAAGCCTTATGTACAAAGTTTTTTGTGTGTGTTTCTTGTGTTGTGATTGGCGTTTATCTTTGACCGTTTTGTACACGAATTCTTACAAATTTCCATTATAGAAAGTAGACTAATTATTGAGAATTTTATTCGACAAGAACAAAAAAAATAATGATATAGATTGTATAATAAAAGTAAGCAACAGTAGAAGGAACATTGACATTTTAAATAAATAACAAAAGAAATAATAGAGAAGTAAAACAAACTAAAATTCAAGCATAGTTGCATAATTGATTGATTTTGATAAATAAAACTCATTCGAAATAGTTCCTGTTAAAAGGAAATAACTAATTAGAATTGAAAACAAAAATGACGGGAAAATAATTAATTTGAATTACATAAGAGATTATGTATGTAACTATATTTTTTGTGTATGTTGATTAAAAAAAAAAAAAAAACTAGTTCATTACGTTAGTTATTATGTGAAAGAGTGTAAGAGAAGCTGTGCATATTCTTGTGTTTATAGAAAGTGGAATACTGCAAAACCTCAATCATTTATCTATTTAGAAGAAAACAATTTTAATTGTTTACAACTTTCATTTAAGATGTTGCAGATATTCCAACAATATAATCAATTTTCTACTCCAAGAAATATATAAAATAAAGAATATGTTAGTAAATAGAAGCTTAATAAAGTGTATAATACAGAAGCTAAAGTGATTAAGTTAGATAATCATCTACTTTCTACAGCTGTTCAAAAATCTTTTCG
Organism: Mylabris sibirica; assembly: GCA_039776855.1. Taxonomy (NCBI): domain Eukaryota; kingdom Metazoa; phylum Arthropoda; class Insecta; order Coleoptera; family Meloidae; genus Mylabris; species Mylabris sibirica. Next base: position 10,695,652 of record CM077839.1, read on the forward strand.
GCTCGTTCTCTTTAATCAAAAATTATTATTATTTTTTTTTTCTAAATTGTACCCAAAAATTAAAAAGCCGCAATAATTTTCTACAGACACCGTTTGCCCATTGTCAAAATTTGGTTACGCACTGTTCTCTTTTACAAGAAAACAAGTGCGACTTACTCTCAAGTTTATCACAGTTATTGACTTTTCCTTTCCAATCGCATGTTTGTTTATCGATGTCAAACGCCAATCCACTGGGACAAGTGATTTGCTTTAGACCGGACTTTGTACACCTGTATATTTCAAAAGTGGCAGCTTAATAATGAGCTTTGACCAAGAATCAGTGACGTTTCTTATTCTCCGCGAACGATTTTGATTAGCATTACAATTTGATAATTGATCAATAAAACATCACTGGTTCTTCTACATCAGACTTACTCTCTAAAGAATCGCAGTTATTAACTTTGGTCTTCCAGTCGCACGTTTGTCTTTCAATATCGAAAGCTAAACCAGTAGGGCAACGTACTGAAGCTAATCGTGTTAGTCCATTTATATCGCTGTTTTTGTCGCACCTACATCATACAATAATATTTGAATTATAATGCAATGTCTATTTAAAAAAAACATAACCTTGGCAATTTTGTTTTGCCAAAATAAGACAGAGTCGTACGACCATGACCGCAGAATAAATCTTCCATGGTTTAGTTCTTTTTTTAGGCAAAAAAAAAACAGAATTCCTACCTGACTACATCACGACAATCTCCATCTGTTGTTAATCTAAAATATTCATCAGCTGGACGATTTTCACATAGTTCATCTGCCGTTGGTTCATCTCCACCGTCATCGTCTTGAGCGAAAGCTACAAATACGCCAATTGTTTAATAAACAATAAAATAATATCTATTATGAGAAATATAAGAAAAACGATGAAAAAAAATAAATAAAATCTAGGCCAATTGAAAGTTGAAAAATGTAGAACAAGTTTCTACAGGAGGTCAGTAAATATTTAAAATTACAATATTTGAGAAAAAAAATGGAATAAATCCACCCGGATGGCATTGATATTTTTTTTTCAGAATTCCTGAGGTGTGGTACTGGTTAATACCAGAAGCAGTTAGAAAATCGTTTTTTTCTTTATGACTGGTGACCTTAAGATGGAACATTTCACTTTTGCGACATTTCAGGGAACTTGCTTCAACTTCCCCCAACCTTACCAAGCCTCGTTTTTTTAACACTATATTGCAAGAGATTTGAAACAAAAGGTTAACATTAAAAATCCATATTGCTATGATATTATCATAGTTGAAATACTAGAAATGTAATAAATGTTAATTGTATTGATTGCATGATAGGTCTTGTTTAATATTTTGTAAAATCAAGGCTATGAGGAGGAAATCAAAATCGAAATTATCGATTATTTTTTGTAATTAGTGATGGTGATCATAAAATAAGAAATATTAGAGAATGCAGTTGCACAACTAGTACATTGTATATTGAAAGAGAAAGTTAACAATCTTGTAGATAAAAAGAGTGATTAAATTTCGTTATGGTCAATAAAAAGAACTGTAATCTTTTTTGACAGATATATGATGAAAATGTGTGAAACTCACCTATGCCAAGAAGTAAGAAACAACACAGCCAAATTGCTTTATTTGCCATACTTGAAACCTTGGAGCACTATCCAAGAGTTGGTCACCGGCAAGATATATATTTATATTGCATCCGTTTTATTAAATGCGCATGTGTGGAAACTGTAAGCTCCTTTATATTAAGCCAATCCTTTTCTGTATTTTATATACACACGTCAATGTAACTTTCACCGGATTGTATTAATGGTAGAAGGTGTTTGTTGAACTGACGATTTCTACAATAGGTGCCTCTACTTATATCAAATCTACTTTGTTGATTTTATTGTTGAAGAATCAAGTGATTTCAACAGTCGATTAAGACGCGAACTTTTCTCCAAAGTCATTACAAGAAATCCAAGTTTTCTTAGAAGAACCGGTTCATAGCGTTTAGTGGTTCTTCGGATTTGTTTCAGGCATATTGCTTAAAAAGATCAAACGAAGTAAAAGTCAGGGTTTTCTGCCATCTTTACAGAGAGGAGGCGCAACGTAAAAGGCGCCATCTCAGGAATTCATGTAAATTTTTTACAAGTCATCAAATAATAGTAATAATTATATGGAAGACATTCCAGAAAATCTCTAGATAGTGGGTGATTTCCCAATAAAAACAATGTGTTTAAATTATGAACTTTCACATTTTATTATCAATTGAAAATAATAATGTTAGTAATAATAAAAAAAATAATTGAAATTCACAACAACGATATTCAAATTTACTTTTTTTACCTTTAACATTTGAAATAAAATAAGAATCCGGTCCTGTTTCTCAATTGTTTACGTAGCGTCATAAATAACACTATTGTAAATTAATTTTAAATTATTTTTAAAATTTGAAAAAGTGAAAATTAGAAATCTTATCAGCCTTGAATTTGTTTCTTGGTCAAGTTCAAACACACACATATATAAATATTAAACATTATCTTATATAGTTTACGTACTCTTCATTTCCATTTCTTTCATTAATTGTCAAATTAATTGTGTACTTTTACCATTTTATAATTTTTCGAAGAAAGTGATAAAAGTGTGTCAAGGTGTGGGCAAAATATGTACTACAGAACAACATTCAGTACAAAATTATAAAAGTTTTCACTCGCACATTCATTATGCGTTCGTTTTTCTTTTTCGACAAAAATAGAAGAATTTTCAATCGTTTATTTTAAAGGCGATGACAAGAATTATTTACATTCTTTTAACTTGTGTAGATGGCTCATTTGTTATACAGCAAACGTACAAGAAAAACTCGAAAATATGCAGCTGGATTTCCTTTTGTTTATTCTACAACAACAATATTAATAATAATAATAACAGTCACAACAATGTTTTTAGAAATAATTTCGATAATAAAACGAAATCTTTGATTATTAGAGACAATGATGCATGAACATATTATGAAAGACTATCTTTTATAAAAAGAAAGAATTATAAATGACACACCTTAGATTTTGCGTAAATTATTAGTTAATTATTCAAGAAAGCTCACGTGGCATCAGAAAAGCTCACATGCATCTCGATGAAACTATAATTTCGAATAATAACTAGAAATTTCGTCGAAAAAAAAAATTGATTTTATCGACAAAAACTATCATGAAATGTCAAGGAAGCTCCTATTAACTAATTATTTTTTTTTTAAATCAATACTTGGTATTTTTTCTCTATATATATATCTAATATTAATCGAAGGTAAACAGGATTCGATCTGATGAAAAAAACAAGTAATCAATTTCGATTTCCGTTAGAATTGTTAATAGATTTCGAAAACAATTGAAGATTAATTGATTTAAAAGTAGATAATTTCTATTCAATTAAATTTTATCAATTAATTTATTGCAATTGTTACGTAAAATCTGCGCGTATTTTAAAAAAAGTAACATTAATAAAAATTAGAGAGTGAAGATTCTTATGATTACACAACAAGTATTGAAACTAGTGATATTTAAAGACCTCAATTTCTTTATAGACTGAAAATGTTCATTGGGAATTTGTTTTTTTTGTAGGTTTTCACGTATTTTATACGAAAAACACAATTTATCACAGAAATCTACCACTCCTATTACAAGAATGTTTATTGAAAAATTTCCGCATATTTATACTGAATTTGTTTCAGAAAAAAAATGATTTAAAACAATGGTGGTTAATGTGGCGATTACTGTAGAAATATTGACGATTTTTATCAATATCCTTTCATAATTCTCTTATAAAACATTTAGAGCTTTCCCTGTTAAAAGCTTTGAATTTTTAAAGATTCTTACAAGAGGTGAAAATCGAAATCATTTATTATTGATTGGAAAGACTGTTGTAAATTTCCAGTAATGATGAAGACTGGTAGCCTTATTAAATCATTTACACTTTCAACAACAAAATACACTAAATTCGTTCCACTTTATTAGCTCAATTACGACCGATATAGATTTAAATTAATATCGCCAATAAAAATAATTAGAAAGTAATCGAAACAAGGACATAAACTAGGACAAAAATTGATTTTTCATTGAAAATTTACATAAATCAAGGTGTTTTATTTTCCGAATTTCCGTCTATATTTTAATTGTTGAATATTTTTTGTTTAGAGGACCGAAATTGTCCGTATTGGCACCGTTAATCTAGAGAAATATTTCCTTTCAAAAACGTGTATTGCTTATTTACGTTTAATGAATACAAATTAAAATTATCTTTTCCTGTACACACACGCATACAAACTGTAAGTATATCCTTTTTAACATAAAAAATCTAAGAAAAAAAGTAATAATCACGTGAATAATGATGATTCTTATCTATAAATCGATGTTCATTTTCACTTTCTTTTTATTAAAATTCCTGATATCGTCGCCAATAAAGTGATTAAAATCTCTTTCATTCTTCGACGTTATAATTAGAATTGTTAAGGTCAATGGTAGGCTACTGGATTTCATTAGCAATTAACAAGACAAGGAATTGAACAAATTCAACCTTGTCAATGTTAATTGTATTTTTCAACAAAAATATCGCTTTGTTGACGAAAACACAAATCATCACGTAAGTGTGGTTGCGTTGTCTTTGATGTCAACACATTCGTTTTTGTGGTTTATTGAGGCAATTTTCCGATTTTTAATCGACAAATTTTAGAAAACCCCTGATGCAACTGTTGTTTTGCTTAACAAACATACCAAAAAATTCGATCATTTATTGAAAATAATCGAATATATCGTCGATATATCTTCAGAAAAGTGAAAGCAAATGGTGAAAGCGATTTTACGCTGAAACTCCTCTAGTGTTGATCGTCTCTCACTGTATAAAGTTGCAATCTTGTATATTTAAGAAAAAAATTTGCACATTCATATATTAGTAGTTGATAATTTAAAATTAACTACGTTAATAAATCAAAACATAGAGGGGATGTTTCGTAATGTAATTTATGTTAATTCATTCTTCTATTCTTTTTTCTCTCTTAATTAACAATTACAAAACAAGTCAGACAGTACAGTTTCCTTGAATCATCAATACAAAGCAACCCATTTAAGCTGAAAACCTGCTGATATTCTCGATTTTTTGACGAGAAGCCATAAATTATCGAAAACTCATAAACCGTTAGATTCCTCTACCCGGCCTTCAACTATGTTTTAATAATGAAAACGACCAAGAACTTTACGAAATATCAAAAAAAAAAATAACTTATTGCACAAATTTGAGCGTTTTATGTAGAGAAAACTTTCGCTAAACTATCTAGATAGAGATTATCAATTCTTGATCATAGCCGGTTTCACAACTCTCAGCTATTGGCACATTGAACATAAGGTCATATTTGCATTAATGAGAATTCAATACAACATCGCGAATAGAAGAAAGAAGCATTGAAATTTCACATTTTCCAAATTCTACTGTCAAGTTTCTAATTAAATACTACAATCTATAAAAGTTTTTAGTAGAAAGTGAAAGAATTTCCATGGTAATCTCTAAATATTTGTTTATTATAAATCTTCTGGATTACTATCGGAATGTTACATTTCAACATTTTAAAACTGTTTGTATCTTGTCCTTTTTTCAGACGGAAAAAAACGAAAGTTGATATACAGCTTACGTGTAGATTTCAATGTCACCATGTCAAAGGTCAAGCTAATTTTTTGTTACAAAAAAAAAATTCTATACGCTCTTTTTTTGATGTTGTTCTTTTTGTTATTGTAGCTAGGTGTGTCTAAAGAATGATGGGTAGAATTTGTAATTGGCAACGAAACATTTACATCGTCTTCAAGACAAGTGATTGTTCAACATGCGATTACCTTGATTGAAATTGACACCATCCTTTCCAATAATAGTCGTGGAGCTGGTCGGTGCCAGTCGCCATTAAGAATACATGGAATTTTTACTCTTTTTGATAATTCTAAGAAAACTAATTGAATTATTCAAAGATTTTGACCTTTATTTTCAAAAAAAAAAAATATAATTAATCCTTACAAATGAGTATTTTTTTGTAAAATTTACATAGGACTATATTACATACACAATAAAAGCTTTTATTATGATTATTATTGAACTGTAATTGGTAGAAATCAACAGTCTAAACCTTATCTATTAATTACACAAACAAAATCAACAAATAAATCACGCAGTCATTGCAAAAAAAAGTAGTAAAAATAAATACACAAGATGGAACAGGAGGATCACTTTAACCCTGGTTGAAAGCCAAAATTTTGGCATACAAGGGTAACACTACAAGCAGTCCTTTATCAAATTAGCTACATCAAAAAATATATTTATTATATATTAAAAGAATTAAAAAATTGTATGACTTAGAAGAAACCATCTCCGGTAGGATCATTTAGCCATGGATAATTATTTGGACAACGTACACATGTTTGTAGATTGATTGTTTCTCCAGGTACTTCCTTTGATGTCAATTTGCATGAGTGTGGTAACCAACAGTGTGGAATTCCATCAACAACACACTTCTCCCGCCATGGTTCGAAATTCTTTGATTCTGATATTGTTCTTGGATTTTGGATCCATTGGATAACTTGTGTCATTGTCACAAAATAGACGTCACTACGTGTTGATAAGATTTCATCTATCCAATATAAGAAGGCATCCAAATATTCTGGATTGTTCTTCAACCAAGCAGCATGGAAATAGAGACCAAGTGGGGCGCGATTCTCATCATAATGACGATCAAAATTATGACTCAAGAAATTATAGAATTGATCACCACTTAAAATATTTGAACATGAATCGACCATAGCACAACCAGGCAAGTATTCATCATTGGTTGGATCTTCGCGACGGTCAAGTTCGTTCAAGACCATCTCCCAAACGGCATGGCTACGGGTTGGGCAACTTTGTAAATTACCATGGCAACGATGTGGCATACGGAAATACATGGTGTATGGCCATAATGGTGGGTTGTTCAATGGGGCAGTGATAGTTGAGTCATACAAGAAGGCTTGTTCTTCCATCATGGTGAATTGATTATTGCCACCAACTCTTAGATATGGAGCACGTACACCTACTACACTATTATCGGTCAAGTTTGCGAATTTCTCAACAATAATTCTCATTCCGGCCATTTCTTTAGCCCAATCATCGACAGTAGCGTTAGACCAAAATTGCTCATCATCATTGTGCCTATTGTTTAAAAATTAAAAAAAAAATATTTTTTTCACGGATCCTATTGAAGATTTCTATAACTTACGTGATGGAATGAACGGCAATTTCGTGACCTTTACGGTGCATTTCCTGCACGGCTGAATAGTTGGTGTATTTGTGTGAGACAAAGAATGTAGCTTTTATGTCGCACCCATTTGGGTTTTTACGTTTGCCATTAAATATCTCTTTGTATAATTCGATGTTATTGTTGTTAATAGCATCATCAAAAGTGATAGTGATCATTTGTGGTACATCTTTAGCTGGAAGTTCACCGGGAATTGCTGTACCATCTTCTGAACAGAAACAATCAGGTAGGACGCAAACAGCAGGATCACAAGGTGGGGCACGATTTGGATCATTATCGATATCTGTAAAAATGAAAGTAGATGTTTATTATTTTTAGATGTAATCGTTTTTCATCTTTGTATAATGGAGATGCTGATTAGCATATGATTTATACCTGGAGATGTTAGTGTCGCAATATACTTTTTTTTTGTTTAAGGGAGTTATTATTGATTTGGCACCTACATAAATAGCATTCTTAAGGTGGAAAGTGGGCCGATTCAATGTGGCATGTATTACGGCGCCACACCCGCAGATGTTGGTAGACGTTACATCAAGGACAATGAAAGTGATTTCTTAATATCTCAACTTTCGAGTCGGTGTGTAACTTCACCAAGGTCTTTTCAAGAATACTTGCATTCCGAATTTTAAAGTGGGAAAATTTGCTAAATTTTGCGTAAACAACATAATAATTAAAACCTACCGCAAGTATTTTCATCTGAACCATCAGCACAATCCTTTTCACCATTGCAGAACAAACCACGTTCCACACAACTACCGTCACCACAGGCTAATGAACCATCTGGACATAGTGGCTCATCAGTAAACAACAATGGTTTCACTTTACGCTCTTTATTTTTCAATTTGCAATTCTTAACAGCATCCTTCCAATCACAAGTTTGCTTGTCGATATCGAAGTATAAACCGGCTGGACAACGGATAGCTTGAAGACCCTATTAAAACAAAATAATCACAAAATCGACCTTGTTTGCGTTGTTTTTGTCAATCAAACAAAATAATAGAAAGCAAAGTAGCATATGAAGAATAATTAATGGCTGATTTCAGCTTTTACTTACGGAAGAAGTACATTGGATAACATCGCGGCAGTTATCTCCTTCACCAGCCACTAAGCGGAACCATTCACCCGCATCTTTGTCCTTGCATAACTCGACTTCAAAACTATCTTCCTTCTTGGTTTCCTCCGTTGATTGCCCATTGACTACAAGAGAGGAAAAAAAATTACATTTGCTCTTTTTGCATTGCTGAAAATTTTCGAAAATTGCAAGGCAAACAACTTTCACAATAACGTACGCAAATTACTTGCAATACAACATACTCTATAGTCATTCCATTTGATTTCACACAAAAAATGAATTATGATTATTTTATTTTGAATAATGATCAGAAACAGGATATCTTTTTCGAGGAGAAAGTGTATTTGAACGACAACTATATTATTAATGATGTAATGCGAGAGTGAAAAGATCCGTTCTTGTTTAGTTGTTCAATTAATAAAGGATTAATTTTAATTTGAACTATTAGGATAAATGAAGATTTCTTTTTTTGTAATGTGAAATCGTCAGTGAATTGTTGTAAATTTCGCTAAATTAGAATGGTTAATTTCAACAATAATCAACTTTCAATAACTCTCTAAAATATTCTATTTCTATGTTTAATCTTAAGATTGTTGCAGAAGTGATTATATAATTGCTTCAAGTCACAATCCATTGATTTATTAAAGATAGAAAAAATACTTATTGTTTGTAAAGTAAAAGGATAATACATGCAAGGATCTGTAGAGTTTGTCGGAATGTTGTTTAGTCAGTATCGCGGCCTTGATATTATGTTTTTTTAATTGTTGCAAAACTCGCAGAATCCACCTGTATTAACCTTTTTTTTTTGTAGTTATCAAAGGTCCTGTTGATATCAGTAAAGTCTAATTAAAAATCGATACTTACCGGCATAGACATATAAAATGAATAGAAGAAGCGCACTTTTATAGCACGCCATATCACTGTCGTAACGCAAAAGCACCAACACACTGAGAGCTGAGCACAATCGACAGTCCCTCCTTGCTTGTTTCTTTCTACTTATATACTCGGCCTACATCTACGACCCCCATTGGACGACGTCATTCTTACTTTACAGTCTTAAGCACCATTGGTAACTTAACATCAGAATTGTTAGCTTTACATCTCTTGGATGCGTGTGAATGAGTCTTTATTTTTTTAGTAAAACAATAATAGCTAACTACCATTTTGATAGAGAACATCCAATGTCCTTCGATTTTCCAAAATGGGAATTTAAATGATTACAAGAATACAATTTCAAAATTATTTATTTCTTGATATCCTTGATATTTTGATAATATCATTCTAAATAGAACTACTAAAACTTATTTTGAAGAGAAATGTTATGATGAATTCATCTTTTTTCCATCGCTTAAAACTGGATTTCAATTGTTTATTTATAGAAGAGAGGCCAATAAAGATTCTTGAAAATGTAGATGTTGTAAAGGGGAAAGACCGGCTAAGATCAATAACATGGTAGAAATTTGAAAAACAAGACCGTGTGCACTCTTCCATGTGACGAATTACATCCAAAAAATACATTACAAAAAAAACACGACATTTTATCAAAAATATGCTAATTTAGTATTCAATTTATATGATAATTAAACTTAGGAGTATGAACCTTCTTTAGATTGTCGCGCGGCTAACGTCAGCGCATCCCATAGACGTACGCGACTCTCGATTCTTACTGCAATTGCAATTACAGAAAAAATAAATAGATATATGATTTCGTGTTTTTCTTCCCTTTTTATCCATATAATTTACCAACAAAGCCCAACCCACATGCTGCACCTGTTAAAAGTAGAGTTACAGAAGTTTAATATGAGCTACAGTCGACCACTTGTTTGTTGTACAATAGTAACGAATAAACACACAATTCTATAGAGATAGAGTTGTAATTGTAGGGCGCTTAAATGTATGATAGTTAGAATCTGTGACGTCATTGATACCTTACAGTAAAGGGTAGCTGCTGTAAATATGATAAATTCGTATGAAACATTTTGGCAAAATTAGAACCTCCTAGCTCTTTTGGTAGTTGGTCAAATAACGATCGTTTTGGACAATGTCAGAATTTTCAAAAAAAAGAGCAAAGTACCCAAAATGACTAAGAATAACTCTTAGACCCTCCCAATAGTGATTTTTTCGTTTTTCTCCATTGCATTTTGGAAAAAAGCGAAACATTTCCACTTGTTCCAGAAAAACGAAAAAAATCTATCTTGGGAAGATCCTTGAATCATTCTAAGTCGTTTTGCGTCCTTCGCTCGTTTTTGAAAATTCCGTTTTTGACCAACTTTGGTATACGAGGCTCTAATTCTGCTAAAATTTTCTCCAAGGATTTCGCTAAAAACTAATATTAGTTTCATATGAATTTACAGCAGCAACCCTGTATAAATGAAACTAAATGATAATCGGTAAAAATAATTTTCTAGAAATTCTTAAAGACGAGATAATAGAAGTATACTGTATATTATACAGATCTCAATTTTGCGGGTTGTCTATTAATATTCGTATTGAATAAAATTTTTAATTTTGAATAGAAGTTGAGAAGCGTTCGTAGATTTTGTTGAATTCCTCACGCCTGAGAAACGCTTCAAGTCAAATGTTGAGTTGTCTCTTGGCCCTCCTAAATGTACAAAACGGCGTTTTAGCATAAATTTAAATAGCTTGAGGTTATTGCTTGCTGACCACTGGCAATAAGTCAAGATCAACTAACGGATATTTGAATAGTTGTGAGAATCAAAATAATATTCAACTATCGTTTAGATATTTTAATTTTGAAACCAACTGTATACCTATAAGTGTTTTTGAAATATCTTCTCATCTAATTCAAAACACAAGATTAAAAAATTTCAGTTTTAAAATCAACAATATTATGCAATCCTTTAAACACAAGAAGTGTTTTACTGTTCTTATAACTTGTAGTTTTGTTTTAGTCACATAAATGAATCCATCTTTCTAATCGATTTTTGAGACATGAGTTCAAATAGTGGCATAAATTGTACTCCCGGCCATAACTCACACAATTTAGAGTGTGGCGGAAGAAGGGGCTCAACAAATCTTAAATCTCTTCACTTCAACCCAATAATGTAATAAATTACTTAGTTTTCTCTTTTAATTAATTATTTACCTTCAAGTTCTAGGTAAGTCGCATTATTAAGTAACATAGGTACTAATGAAGAGAGGGCTCCTTATATTTTGTGGTGTGGGACCCTGAAATTTTCTGATACGCCTCTGACTTTAAAGCAAATAATGATTAATCTTATCATTCATCAAAAGCAAAATGATACAATATAATGATTATATTCTTCAGTAACGACATGACTTTGACACTGTCCGCTCAAAAAATTCTATCTACTAACATTTTTGTAGTCGACTTTTCAAGTTTCAAGTTTTGGAAATTTTTAACACGATATTTTTAATTATCATTTCCTGCTCTCAAGGACATAAACCTAACAATAATGAAACACATTTAATTACAAAATAATTATAGTTTCCATTCATTTTTTCTTAGTAATCTAAATATAGTTATATCATTATCCAAAAATAACAGAAAAAAAAGTATTAAATCGTATTCGATTATCCTAAATTTGTGTTATAATAAGTTTCATCAATAATTCACTAGTCATGATTATATTTGATTCTCCTTTCAGGTCAATATTTCAATAATAATGCACAAAGTCATTGTGTTTCAATTATTGAAATATAGATAGAGGGAATATGGTAATTAGTGATTCGATTGTACATTATACTTTAGTTTTTTGATAATTTATATTTCCTTCGTAAACAAACTAAATTTGTAAATTCATCATTCGATTTTGTCCCCTTAAGCATTGAGTGAATAATAATATAGATTCCAGCCTCATGGGAAATTTGGTCTGGAGATGCTGCCATCTATTTGTTAAGAGTCGTAATTCGAACACAAATATTTCTAAGAATATTTTTTTCTATTACAATTAGACTAATGGTTTCTACCCTCGGATATATTTTATTTGTTTGAGTATAGTGACCTCCAAATTCTACTATTTTGTTTGTAGATTTTCTTCAATATATTTTATGGGCTGTCATATGATACATTTGTGAAGTTGAATGAGTTAACGCTTATGATTTGTCTTTTTTGACAGAGAAAATATTGCGCTCTCTTAGGCAGTAGATGTATTTAGCGAGGGTTTTTGTCTGAAATTGTATTACCATCGCCGGGAGTACTTCGATAGTGTCGTCGTCTGTTGGTCGGAATACTCTGGGAGAACTTTTAATTGTGTACGAAATACTTTTTCGGTTACACAAAAAAGCACGCGCCTGAAATCTCTATGTTATTCACTCAACGCTTCAAAATTATTATTGGATGGTTGGGTGAAGCCCTAAAGAATAGACTTATAGTACTGGGAACTTTCCCAAAAAGCAAAAATTGTGGCTAATGTATTTGCTGATATATTCCTTTCTGACAATCGTTTTAAAAGTGATGCAGCTAAATTTTTATATCGCTAGATCAGCTTCGTTTGTACTGTTTCATTTCTTCATTGTCATTTTGATTTTCTCACAAGGACGCATCAAGAGCTGGATGAGTTCGATTAAGATCCAAATTAAAGGTTAAGACTTCAGTTAACAAAATAGCCAAGTATCTAAATCGATCCCTTGTTCATGAAGGAAATTCGCAAAAGATGTATGCTTAAGGACGAAAATTATTTTAAACTAGTATAACGAAATAATCTTAACGATTCAGTATCGATCAAAAGTGTCTAAATAATTTCTTTTTATGATTATTATAAAAACCTTTAAGTGTTTACAATAAAGTTTGTGTTTTCTCATCACTTTTAAGCAACAAAACAGCAAGTTTTTATATGTATATACAGGATGTCCCAGGGGTACGAGCAACCTCCATAATTCCATTGTTATGAAACATATCGACTTGCGTTTTTTTTTTCAACAGTAGCTACGAACATTCTGTATAATTTAAAATTATTTTTATCATTTACAGTCAGCGCCAAAACTAAGAGACCACTATTTGTGCGACTGTGTAAAACAAACTTATGATAAAAGATCAGAATTTGGAAAGACAGATATTCAATCAGACGAAGGGAATGGGGTTACTGATGCCATTTGGGTATTTACCTGAATAGAAAAATACTTTCCACAAATTTCCTATGGCTGAAACTCGTTTCAACACTCCCTACCATCCCACTTTTTTACCCTAACGGGAGAAATAGGCTGACTCACACGAAAGAAAAAACGTGATATTCTCGTTCAAGATTCCGTTTCTTAGTTTTGGCTCTGACTGTACATATTGTTGCCATACAGTGTGGCACACCAATGATGCTGAATTGTACAAAATGTGCGTAGCCACTGTTGAGGAAAAAAAACGCGAATCGATATGTCTTATAGCAACGGAGTTATGGAGGTTTTTCGTATCCCTGGGGCACCCTGTATAAAAAAAAGACAGATCTGTATCTTTTTTATAAATAATATTAATATTGTTGATTAATAATAAACATATTGACTTCCACAGCTCCAAGATTAATGATTATGCAAATGATTGTTTTTAAAATTTGTAATAATATGTCAACAAGACGTCATAAGGAATCCTACACATTCTATTTCTCTGTATCTAAGAGCTAAATCTCAATTCATTACACTGTTTTTGTGAGATTTGAGGCTGTATTCACAGATTCTTTACAAACTGAAGATCATCCACATGTGGATCAGAAATATTGCCTCTATGAGAGAAATATCTAACTCACTCTGTACAATGATGAAGAGAATATGATCATCATCCTGAAAGTTTCTCTTCAAGCAATCTGTGAATACAGGTCTTGATCTAATTATGATCATGTGAATGTAATGTACAGAGTATCCCATAGGTCGCGCATTCCTTTCAAGGGTCAATAGGAGGTGAAATTTTAAGGCAAAAGTCCTGTACCTTTTTTTACCTGACGCTCAGTTATGAATTTATACCGTAATGTTTTTTTTTTAATAGATACATGGGAGAAACATTGGTCCAGCCCATGTCCCTTCTTTGTCAAATCACATGTTTCATGAATAACAGACAGAGATAAAAAAATCTACCAAACACATCTGGTTATTGATATCTTTTAGGTTCTTTCGTACAAAAGAAATAGCTTTGTTTGGTCAAAGGACTAAGGGTGGGTGGTAATATCCGCGATCATTTTTAATTTCTAGACCACCTACGCTCTTCTCTCTGTCTCTTTTTAACTAATATGTAAGTATAATAGATGGGCGGGACCAATGTTTCTCCCATGTATCTATTCGAAATGTCCCAAGCTGTATGTTGAATTTCACCAAGTACTTGAACCCACCTATACGCTGCGATTATGAAAATGTAACAATCGGTGGATAAAAATAAGTTACAGTATACCACCTGTTTATTGTTTGTGATGTCGCTCATTCAGCTCATCAACTACATTGAATGATTGTAGTAGGTATTACAATTGCGACAAATAAACGTAGGTATAATATTGAGAAGTCGATAAAGATCTAGTGCGATTGAAGAGCGCTAATATATAAGATAGTTCAGAGCAGTGACGTCATCTGTACGCAAATGCGGGCAAATTCTGCTGCTAAATTATTAATTAAATTAAGTAGCCAATCAGGTGCGCGCTAATTACCTGTGCGTCAGGTGATAAAATGGTACGGGACGTTTCGTCTTAGAACTTCATCCCTCATTTACTCCTAAGAGGAAATGCGCAACTTACGGGACACCTGTATATTAACTCGTGTTTATCTTTTTTATTGTCTGTACATAATAATGATTAATGATAGTAACTGTCCCAGGATCCCTCTCCCACGTTTAGTAATTGAAGTCACAAGATGCGCCTGCTTACTTATATTCTTATCAAAGTTAGGGAAATTCAAGCATGCGTTTGAATGTGCACTTAGCCTAACCATCGACACGTGTAGATCCGCAGTAAAAAAAGAACAGGTTTGTTTTAGCCAAGTACGTAGATGGTACTATATTTTGTAAATAAGATACATATATAAATATAAAGATTGATCACGTTATTTTAAGAGTGTAGGCTTTTGTTTGTATGACCTTACGGTAGCATTGATTGTTTTAATTAAACCAACATTAGAATTCATATCAGAACAACTTCAATGGTAAGTCGAAAATATTTTTTTTAATTTGATAATTCTAATGCTTCATTCTTTTTCGTTTTGTTTGGTCAGATAGATTTACAAATATTTACATTTTCCTTTTAAATAAATGACTAATACAGAGTGAAAAATTCAATGCGCCTACTCGAAAATTACATTTAAAAAACAATACAATAAATGAAACCTTTCACAATTATCCATACAAAGAACGGATTTCATTGAAAGTGG
The DNA here is from genome assembly GCA_039776855.1 of Mylabris sibirica. Lineage (NCBI taxonomy): Eukaryota > Metazoa > Arthropoda > Insecta > Coleoptera > Meloidae > Mylabris > Mylabris sibirica. The sequence continues at coordinate 10,711,337 of CM077839.1, forward strand.
CTTGTCAGTAGTCGGGCTTAGTATTGTCGCGTCCACTAATCAAACAGTCATTGACACAATCAAGACGTAAATTACAATAATAATAATCATAATAATAATAATCAGTGATAACATTAGTGGTGCAAAGGTTGTAGTGTAATAGCCAGACATGGGATTCCATGTAGAAGTTGATGAGAACAATGTACCGTTTGTTCGTTTAAATGATCAAATAGTTCTACGATTGGATTTGGAAGATCTTGATGAGCACTTTCAAGAGATAGCTCGACGTGAACTTAGAGAAACACCGGAAAATATCGAAAATGGCTTAATGAAATTACGTGAACTTGTAGAAGGTAAATGTATTAATTAATTATTATCATTTATGTATTTGTTTAAGAAAATGAATTATTTATTATTTAAATTGACCTTTAGATGAATTTCATAAATTGGGTAACTTTTCCTGTAGTAAACGCGTATTTCGATTCAATAGTGAAAGTGATTTTCGAATTTGATCTTTGACCATTACAATTTTATCTCATGTCAGACATTATTATATTTCATAATTTTAATGCAAAATAAATTATTATCTTGTCTAACATATATGATAAACGGAAATATATTTTTATCGATAATAAAATGCTGTTATTTTTATTGTAACAGACCAGATATGACTACAATTTGGTTTGAGTGATAAAAGTTTATAACAATCCTTAATGGTCTATTTACGGCAATGGAGCAATAATTTTGGTTGAATATTTACCGGAAAAGTGTTACCAAAAAATCGGCCTTGCGTAATTTTTAAGGCTTAACCCAACAACGTTCGAAACATTGAAATGATACCTCTCCAAATTATTTATTCAATTAATCATTAAAAATCTGAATTAATTAGTGGAAAAATATAGAATACTATTAAAAATTAATACATTATTATTAATAATTATTGTGAAGGTTGATTTTTTCTTTGTTTTCGTCACAATGATTTTCATGTTTAGTTAATCAAAACTATTGAAAAACAATTTTTTTTTAGTTCATTTGTCTTATTGTTTTTGTAAAAATTTTGGAATATCCCAAGTCGTAATTTTCAACGATTTCGACAATTTTTTTAATTATTTTCTTGTTACTAAATTACTCAAAAATGTTGTAATTAATTTAATTACCCAATTTGAATTGTACCTAACAATGTAAAATTAACAATTCTGACAATTGCATGTTTTTAATAATTAAAAAACTAATTAAAAATATCTCTTTTGGTTTTCAGCTGAAGAAGGTTTAAATATTCCATGCGATGATGCTTTCCTAATCAAATTCCTACGGCCATGTAAATATTATCCAGAAAGTGCCTTTCGATTAGTGAGTAATTCGTTCGATTGATTCGTTAATTAGTTGACAATTCGTATATTAATTCCAGTTGAGGAGATTTTATAAATTCAAATGGGAACATCCAAATGTTGGTATCAATTTGACACCAAATCATGTACGGCATGTTTTTGGAAATGAAGTATTTCAATTTCTACCGATACGAACTGAAAGCGGCTCTAGGGTTGTGGTAATAAATGGAGGACGTATGTTCGATTATTGTCCTCATTGATATAATTGAATTATTAATGTTTTGTATTCGTTTAAAGGTAAATGGAATCCAAAGGTAGTCACATTGATCGATATGTTCCGATGTATTATAGTATCAATAGAGATAGCCATGTTAGAGCCGAAAACACAAGTCGGTGGTGTACATGTTATTATGAATTTAGAAGGCTTATCACTGACCCATATTTATCAATTTTCACCGAGTGTAGCTAAAATGGTTGTCGATTGGGTACAAGAATGCAATACAGTTAGATTACGAGGGATACATATTGTTAATCAATCTTATCTTTTCAATATGGGCTATGCAATTTTTAAGCCATTCCTTGGGGAGAAATTGAAGAGAAAAGTAAGAAAATCACTATTTTTGCATAAAATAACATTACAAATATGATTTTGGAACAATCACCACGAAATAAAGATGATAAAGTTTTGCAGATAGTTTTTTTAAACGAAATAAAATAAATGGGTAAAAAAAGTGTATTGGGGCAGGTCACATGGTTTCTTCCAAAATCAACAAAATACACGATCACCTTCGTTGGAATACAAAATTGATTTATCGGATATTGTTGGGAAAAATGGTTTTACCTTGAATTATTTGATTACAAAACGTTTATCACATTTACAACGAATTGCCAAATTATCGATTCGGTCTTTTTATTCTATTTCAATAACCATGGGTCCAATCTTTCGAAACGATTTAAAAATAAAATATTGTTTTCTCTTCGATTACAGAGAAACTCTTTATAATCTTTTTTATTGTTAAAAATATTGAAAGTTTTTTTTAGTTTTCTATGCTGTTAGAATCTTTTCAAAGCGAAGTTATCATTCATTTGGACCACGGTTCATAATTTTGATTAGCTTCTAATATTATATGAATAAAAAGACCCAACATCAGCTTTCAATGAAAAAATTTAAATTTCCAGTAAAACTTGTTTTTTAAATTTGATTTTTTCTGAATTTTTTGCCCGAAATTCACGGTTTTTATTTCACTTACTCTATATAAACGTTGTAAATAATTTCAGATTATTATACATGGTACCAATAGAAAATCGTTAACAGAGAAGATACCAGCCAATTGTTTACCAGCAAAATTTGGTGGTGATGGCAGTGTACCAGAATATCCAGGACATTTGTTATCTGAAATGTTAGACTATTATGAGGACGATTTTGTCTGTAAGTTTTATTATCTTTTAAATGAAAAGAGCCAATAATTCTTCAATATTAATTTCGAACTTTCCCACAAACAATAATCAGCCTTGTTCAATGGAAATTTGTAATAATTTTTAAAAATGAGGCCAAAACGTTTCTATTCTTATGTGCCTTCATTCCAAGTTTGATTGTTTGCTCTATTGCTCTCTTGGGCTTCCGTTGCAATTAAAATCATCCTCTCGTTGAAAATGAAAATTATTAACAAATTTTCAAAAGTTAATGTCGATTTCTTCAGTTTTGAAAAATCACCGCACTGAATTATCAAAGTATTCCTTTTGAAATTCTTAAAACAATTATTAAGTATATGCACATACAGAAAAAAGTCAAAATGAAAAAATACCTAAGCTCCTACCTACATGGTTTATTCTTCACCGTACCTCAGCTTATAAGGCATTTTTCACACCTTTATTCACGTTTAGATTGGGTTAATTCTATCCCCTGAGCAATCCCGTGTACTATTTAAGAGAGTATCTATTATCTCCATGCGGGATCGCTTATGCGGACGCTAAAAGGGTCATAAGGGATGAGTTGGAACAAAAACACCAACTCTACTGGAAGGGATCATCAGGGATGGTCTTGTTTAAGATATTTTTGGATTTTTCAAACCGTAGAAGACCCAAAGAACTCCTAGAACTTAAAAGGAGACATTTAAGACAGAACACAGGACTGCTTACTGAACACTGTGGAGGAAGCATCTCAATAATATTGGGATTGTAAAAGACCCAACATGCAGAGCCTGTGAAGAGGAGGATGAAACTTCCCTTCATATTTTTGGTACTGTGAGGCCTTGAATGATCTCAGAACGTGGTACCTGGGAGGGGAATATATCTCTCCGGATGAAATAAAAAGTACTCCCCTGAATTACTATTCAGGCGAGGATACTTTCTGGACTTTATTAAAAGAACAGGATTACTGGGGGAAGGCAGCTAAGCCAAATCAGGCGCACTGACGAGCGTAAAAAATGCCTTAAAGGCCGAGGTATAGTGGGGCACGAACCACGGCTCGGGTGGAAGGATCTGGAAAAGATCTCTCACGAAACTAATAATAATAATAATTTCTTATCTTTTCAGAGTTACATATTACCCTCCCAAATGCTATGCCCTGAGATCCTTTAAGGCTTCACATAGACGTATGATATGGAGTGTAGTTTCAGAGTATATAGGGTGTTCTACTTTTCTAATAATATACCTAGGAATTTGTTTTTGTCGTTTTTTAATTATCGTGTCTGTTTTGACAACCATATCAACTATTATTTAGTGTATAGTTGTGGTCTAAATCTTGTGAATTTCAACTCATACGTCAAATTACATGAACAAAGAAAATTGCCCTCCGTAATTACCGTAAAATCGGGTAAAATTACCCGATTTTAAATAAATTTTGTCCGCATGTGGTGTGGGTTGTTTATTGTCCATTGTTAATTCACAATAATCGACAATTTTCTTTGCTCCCAACCATAACTAATAAGTCGAAATTCATAATACTTAGACGTCAACTATACATACATATTTCATACTCCTCTATCATCTATTGTTTTCTAATTCGATTTTTAGAGTATATAGGGTGTTCGATCTAAATATGTTTGATTCTATAAAATTCCTATTAGTCGACGAACGATTCGAAGAATATTTTAAGGATTTATAGGAGGGTCTCTAGAGAACATTTTAGCAAAATAAGAACCACGTAGCTCATTTGGAAGTTGGTCGAAAATTGCTCGTTTCTGATGATGCTGAGAAATTCAAAAACGAGCTAAACACTCAAAACGACTAAGAATGACTCGAAGACCCTCCGAACATGGTTTTTTGTCGTTTTTCTCCATTGCATTCTAGAATAAATAGGAGACATTCTCCTCCTTTCCAAAATAAAATAGGAAAAAACAAAAAAGATCAATGCTGAAAATATGCCCGAGTCATTGTAAGTCGTCTTGCGTGTTTAGCGCGTTTTTCAAAATCGTAACATCGTTACAAACGAGCGTTTTTTAACCAACTTTCAAATGACCTGCGAGGTTTTAATTTTGCTGAAATGTTCTCTAAGGAGTCTCCTACAAATCGTTGAAATATTTTTCGAATCCTTCGTCAACTAATGGAAGTTTCATAGAATCAACTATATTTAGATCGAACATCCTGTATAAACTATATGTATAGTATACTCTCTTTATTAGTTTTTCATTGCCTTAGTTGTGTACAAAATTTCTTAAAAGTTGTAAAAAATTTTTCTATATCGTATTCGTTATAAGATTATTTAGAAATTGCACGTGATCTTCAATTGAATTGATGCCACTGCAGTTTTCGAAGTTTCTACTAAATTGACCAAAAATTCTAGACCTAAATAATCTTCTTGATCTTCTTCAACAACGAACAAACCAAAAAATTCAGATTTCATAAGTCAAATTTTCAGTTTTGATCAAAAAGATTGCTTTACGACTTCTTTCAAGTCTCTTTAGCGATTTGATATAATCATTCTATCATCGGTCCATTGATCACCCATGCTTTCTTGCAGATTCTCTTATCTCTTATCCATAATTGAGAGGGCATATATGGGAATTAATTATTTTAGATCACGTGTAATTCTGGAATATTCAATCGATTTTACGTAGAACTTCAGTCATTCAAGGTTGAGAAACACCCGGAACCACACTCGTTAGATGGCGCTTACTCCACCACGTCTTTTATATCTATATTTTTATCCTCATTTATATATTGTTTTATTTTCTTAGAGAAAAGATGGCGGAATTTATAAATTAAAATTTTAAAATGCGTTTTCTGGAGAAAAGATTGATGTTTACGTTAAATAATTTCGTTTATATCAATTTTCATAGTTGATTCTATACCGTACACTTGGTTTCAAGCGTATATTAACATTAAATATACCTATTTCGACATTTTTTTCTTTTTTCTTTTTTAGTGCAAAAAACGAAAAATTCAGCGTCATCCACAAAAATTCAGAAGCTAAATAAAACTAACTCGGATATGATAAAAAAGTTTAAACAAAAGCTGTCCTCTCATTTTCGAGATAAAAAATAAAATAGTGCAAAAAAGCATGCTTTTCACTTTTTTTCAAAAACTTGAGGACAAATTTGCTTAAAATTTGGTATAAGTAATGCTTAGACTAATACTAAATCAAAATTTTTTAATGTCACGTTTATATTTTGATCCACTGAAGTTCAACTTGTAGCAAATCTTGCTTTTTGCGTTAGAATCTTACTGTACCACTGATAATAACCAAAAATGCGAGAAAATATATAAATCTTAAACTACAGCTCGACTCGTGTATGAGACCTAATTAGACAATTAATTAATAATTTCACATGCTCTTATTAATAAAGAGAACAAGGTGGATTGTATATCATTTTTAATTAAAAAACCTAAAATGATAAGCTTACTCTACTAATTAATATAAATATATTATTATTAACTTATGTCTCGAAAATTACTCTTTTTTTCTTGTTGATTATTATACAATCAACAGTTGATAATATTCTTTAGTTGATTACAATTACTAGGATTACTTTTCTATTGTTGTTTTCTACCTATACAATTTTTATAGCATAATGATAAATTAATCAACTTTTTTAATTCAATTTGAATGTCACTAACGTTTTAAAACTTATTTATTAAATTGTTTTTTAATTTGTTTTTTTTTTTGTTACAGTGCACAATACTTATTGTTACACGAAAGAACCAGTCAAATGACCTCAACACTAATTACATTTATAATAATAATAATATGATAATTATGATTTTTTTTAAGAAGAAAGATGATTACTCGTATAACTAGTTTTTCTTGTTTTATTGTTGTATTGTTTAAAATTATTCCATATTGTTAATTTTAATCACATTAATTTCAATAATGATTAATTAATTGATCGAAATTATATTTCTTTTAATGGATTTCAATAAAATTAACAAGACTTCTCTTATTGTTTGTTATTATTTATTACAATTCATCTTGCAATTACATATAAATAAAGAATTTGACATTATTTTTCCTATTGCAAATCACTAAATAGATAACGTATAAAAAGTCATTATACCCCCCCTGATACTAACATTTAATCAATTTTAATACCATCATCTTCAATATTTTAACAAAAATTCAACGGTTATTGTTCAATATTCTTTTTATAACCGTACGAATTCACAGCTTTATATTCTTCTTCACATGACTGTAACAATTTCAACCAATCACTACCATTGATTCGGGGTAGATCTAATGTACCACCATAACATTCCGGTAAACATTTAGGACTAATATGTTGATGCAATGATTTACGATCTGTACCATGAAAGATGATACGATTACGTAATTTTTCACGTAAAAATGGTTTGAATAAATTGAAAACAATTTTGAATATATACGGTTGATTGACAATATGAATATTCTTGATTCGTAACGGTACACTATCCTGAAAATATTGATTATTGATAAAATATTTTTATTTTATTATCAAAAACTAACTTGTAACCAATCGACGATACGTTTAGCGAACATTGGTGTGAATTTTGTCGTTTGTGATAGCGTCAAGCCATCCATATCGAAAATAACAATAGCTCCACAAATTTGTGTCGCTGGCTCTAACATGGCAACTTCAAGGAACAATACACAACCCTTAAATACTTCATCCAATGTGACTTCGTTGGTTTTCCATTTCTCTAATATTTAACAACAAATTAAAATTATCAATAAATAAAGTTTGATAAATCTCGTTATAATACAGACTTCCTAATTCGATTACTAAAATTCGTCGGCCCAATTGGTCGCGATTCGGTTGTACAATCAAAATATTCTGTTTGAAAATATTTTCTTCTCGACTTGGCACCAAACCATCGTACACATCACTGTGTTTAACTTTGAACGAATAGTACCGCTTTATCTAAAATTTTCAATTATTATTATTGATATTCGAGCTTTTTAACATGAGATTACAAGATCACGAGCGCTTTCTGGATAGAATTTACATGGACGCAAAAACCGTATTAACCAATGCTCATTATCCAGTGGTACGTGCAAATCTTTCTCCTCTAAAAAATATTCAAAAAATCAAATCACTATCAAAAATTGAATCTTTCTAAACCTTTAAGAAGATCACGTAATGCCACTACAGCATCTTTGACAACATCAGGTGTCTCTCGTAACTCTTTTCTTGCAATTTCTTTAACTTCAGGTGATGGCTCGTTGAATTCTAATCGGAATGTGAAATTACCAACGGTTACATAAGGGACCGTCTCCAAACCAGATAGGAAGATTTTAGATGCTGGAATTTTCAAAAGTAACAAGAAATTAGACAAAAAAAAGTTTGCTCAATTGAAATAAACTTTTCACCTTTGCCATTAATTTTAGCAAAACAACCTGTCAGAATCGTTGAAGATATAATTGATTTCGCATAAAAAAAATATTTTCAAGGTTCTGTACTTTGGACACATTAACAGGTTACTCTTAACGAAATAAACATACATACATAATATTTGTTCGTGTAAGAGAATTTTATTTTTTCTGCTTTTACCGTTAAGCCTGAATGTGAGGAAAGCAAATTGACGTCAGAATTTTTGAAGAGCTGTCTCCAGATATTTTAATTAATTAATTAACTAACGTTGGAAAAAGATCAGAGAAAATATCTGGAAAATTTACATCGACATTTTTACAAAATTGTGGTAGATTTATAAAAAAAAATTTCTAATAATCTACCTAGGAATTTGTATTTATCGTTTTTTTTATTTATCATGCCTGTTTTGACAACCATATCAACTATTATTTGGTGTACAGTTGTGGTCCAGATCTTGTGAATTTCAACTCATACGTCAAATTACTGGAACAAACAAAATTGCCCGATTTTAAATAAATTTTGTCCGCATTTGGTGTGGGTTGTTTATTGTCCATTGTTAATTCACAGTAATTACGATCGACAATTTCCTTTGCTTCCAACCATAACTAATAAGTCAAAATTCATAATACTTGGACGTCAACTATACCTACATACCTATTGCATACTCTTCTATTATCTATTGTTTGACTAAATAGGGTAGCGAATTTTCAATAATTCTACGTGTATCTTTGTTTATTTTAGAAATAATAAAAAGAAATAGTGATTAAATCCGCTTACCTTCTGACATGGTTCGTTGATTGGTATCTTCTTTAAACTATTATTAATTTGAAATTATTACGTGCGATCACGGTCAACTTTCTAAAACGAATGCGTTCGATTTGTTGGTGTTACCTGTGCTGTTGTTGTTGTTGTTGTTGTGTTTATTATTTCTAAATTACCGGATGGGTGCTGTCTAACTATGTTTAGAATTAACAATAAAATACATCTATCCCACGTATATGTTTTATAGATTATTTTATATACGGTGACAGTAAAATTGTCGTGTTTGAAAAATATTAGATATTTGAATACATGCGCGTTCAATTATCTTATAATATTGGGGACCAATATTACCAGTGGCGGATTAGCAATCTTTTCTAGCCCGGGCTATGAAAATCGGCCTTCGATAAAACAATAACAATCACTTTTAGTTTCATTCATTTTTAGTATTAGCCACGATCGTTTCACTTATGATTTTTTAATGTTTTTGTATAATAAAAGCTTTTCTAATTAAATTAGTACTTCTTTAACTAACATGGTGGCAAATTATCCATCATTAATTAAGGGTCAATAATGCAAATGTCCCACATCCAGAGCATAATAACAAAGAGACTTCCTCTCATATGAAAGATACTTAGGAACATTTTAATTTGCTTTAATTGGACTATTTGTTGGTTGCAACAGTCTGCAATAGAGAGTGCTAAAAAATTGATGATCCAGACCACTGCATTCTAAAATCTAGATTAAAGTAAAAACAATTCAGATCTAAACGATTCTATAAAAAGAAGCGTCGAAAAACTGGTGGTTTATGATTAAAACGTCTTATAATCCAAAACCAAAGATGAGAATGTGGTTCAAAAATCGAGAAAACAATTTGTAAATTTGATTGTTAGCACGATTTAAAACTAGTGTTCCTTAAAAATAGATGATTTGATAAATGTCCTAAAATGTAGATGATTCGAATTTAGCGCGAAAATTAACTTAAAATGACCTCAAATTTCAGTGCAAAAGCATGTCAAAAGTGTTACAATTTTGCATTTTTAGACTCAAGAATCAAATTGAATTAAGCTAAAATAGGCTAAATCGGCATATTTCCACGACAAAGGTGCAAATTAGCCACTAAAAAGTCATTCTGACCTACTTTTAACTAGTTTTTTTCGGTAAAATAGGTCAAAATGCAAGCGAGATTCTGACTAAAACAATAAAATAGAGACTATAGGCACAATAAGTCAGAGATATTGCACAAAATCGACGATTTTTAGCAAAAGAACACAAAGTTTAGAGCTGAATTCCAAGAAAATAGACGAAAATGAGCGCTTTTTATATCTGGGGCCAACAGTCTAAGTGGCGCTCCTAATCTGTAAGCCAAAAATTTTCAATATATGATAAGTGATAAGAAAAATACCATTACTAAATTTATATACATAAATTTATTATTTATCTAAATCTATAGCGTTTCACCTGGGACACGTGCCCTACTTGTCCCTCCCTAGTTAAGGCACTGAAAAAATACACAAACTTAAATAAATCTCCTACTTTTAACAATTGGATAACAACATTTGCTTATAATTATAATTTACTAGGAAAACGTCCACAAATCTTAATTGAAAGTTAAGAGTCTAAATCAGAAATCGATTAAAATTAGTGCCTTATAGCTTATAACTATTTATAACAAGTACTTCTCAAAATTCAGACTATAAGTCAATAATTTAATAGATTAGAAGTTTCTAACTTGTCTCCTAAACAGCTAAATTATTAGCAAAATTTATTGAGAAATGATGATTTATAACAAAGTTATCTTATTTTTTGAATATATTCTAAATGACCTTTACAATTAGTCGTAATTTTGGCGTCCCTGTAAAACGCTAACTTCAGGTATGCTTGAGTTGCCTGAGCGCTAGTTTCGGCTCTGACTTTAATGACACTTAAATGCATTGTTTCTTATCAAGACATCTTCAAAACATAAATAAGTTGCATAAGAAAAACAGATGAAGTAGTCAAAAAACACTTGTTTTAGTCCGCTACTGTAATATTACTTTTCTATACTTATTTTTAATTATCTAAAATTGCATGACCTTCTTATGATAATTCATTTGTTCATTCATCAAATTATTAAAGTTTCATGAAACAGACGAAAAACTTAATTGTGTAATTTAAAAATTGACAAATCTGCACAAAACTATCAATAAATAAGAATAAAATCTGTACCATTTTACTAATTTTGGGACATAATGAACCAATTGCCATACTACGAACTTTGAGGTTTTTCTCTACAAAAAAAAATCCTTCAGTTATCATGATCGTGTAGATAGTATTGTGTTTTTTTGGGTTTCTCCTGTTTTTTTTCCACTATTAAAACCGTTTAATTTGTTTCTTTTTAAAGATTACCTTTGTCTATTTGATTATGAAAGACCGGTGTAAAGTCTGTGTAATATTTAATAACTTTTAAGTAATGTTTACCAGCTATTAAAAATGAAAATCAAACACTTTTTGTTGAGTCTTCAATATACCTAATTGTAAGTCTTAGAAATGAAGTGCTTTTATCTCAAGTAAATCTTAATTTTCAATTGTTTAAACATTATAATTCAATTTGTCTTATTTTTAATAAAACTTAATTATTTTCAAGAACAAAAACAAAACTTTAAACTTAAAACGTTGATTTTTCATTTCCTTCAGCATAGAGCAGGGCCGTTCCTAGCGAGCGTGCAGTGCGTGCCCCGCACACAGGCGGCCGCCCGAAAGGGTGGCCGATTAGTAATACAGGATGTCCCGTAAGTCGCGCATTTCCTGCTAAGGAGCAGATAAGGGATGAAATTCTAAGGTGAAAATTCCTGTACCATTTTTTTATCTGACGCACACATAATCAGTTATTAATTAAATCATATAACCAAATCAGCTGCTCGATATAGCGATAAAAAGAGAAAAGGAAACAGTCTTGACGGAAGGACGTGGGAAGCGGACCGGTTAGCAGGCTGGCGCGAGAGCCGTTCAAAGTAAGAGAGCACCTGATTGGCTACTTGATTTAATTAATTAAAAATGCTGCAGGACTTTTCACCTTAGAATTTCACCCACTATCTGCCCCGAAGGAGCAAGGGTGCGACTTACGGGACGCCCTGTATAGTATAATACAGGGTGTTTGGTCTATGTATGGTGACTTCTATTCTAAGAAACTCCTATTAGTCGACGAGCGATTCGAAAAATATTATAAGGATTTGTAGGAGGGTCCGTAAACCTCGTAGCTCATTTGGAAGTTGGTCAAAAATCGCTCTTTTCTAACGATATGTAGCGATTTTCCAAAACGAACTAAACACGCAAAACGACTTAGAATGACTTTAGGATCCTCCCAAAATTGATGTTTTTCGTTTTTCGCCATTTTGTTCTGGAACAGGTGGAAATATTTCGTATTTTCTCTAAAATACAGTGGAGAAAAATGAAAAAAATCAATGTTGGGAAGGCCTTTGAGACATTTCTAGTCGTTCTGCGTGTTTTGTTCGTTTTTTAAAATTGCGACATTGTCCAAAACGATCATTTTTGACCAACTTTGAAATGAGCTACGAGGTTCTAATTTTGCTAAAATGTTCCTTGGGGACTCTACTACAAATCTTCAAAATATTTTTCGAATCGCTCGTCGACTAATAGGAGTTTCTTAGAATAGAAGTCACCATACATAGACCAAACACCCTGTATACTAATAAATATAGGGGCAGCAGTTGAGACCTTTGCACGCAGGCGGCAATACCCCTAAGAACGGCCCTGGCATAGAGTAATTATTTTAATGTATGAAATAGATTAAAGACATGTTATTTTTATATTCGAATAAGAGTTTAAAGATCTATTTTCTACAATTAAAGACTACAAATTAGTTTGTAGAAAACAGAAACAACCTTACATATATGGAAAGTTGATTTAAATATTTTCAATTTTTCAGACTTTCATGTAACTTTCTAAATTATTAGCCAAAAATATATGTCACCATCAAAATTAATTAGAATTTATAAGTGTTGGTAGACTTTTGTGGTTTCGGTAAAACATATTATGATATCTATTTAAGGTGTCATATAAGTAACGCACATCTTTTTAGGGGTAAATAGGGGATGAAATTCAAAAATAAAAAGTCCTAATTAATTGAATCAGTTAAAAAATCTAGAAATCTAGATTAACATTAGTTAGAAAAACGACCTAAAGTCAGTCAGTAGTCTACTTTTCACAATTATTAAGTATAATTCACCCCCAAAAAGCTGATGATTTAATATAAAAATGGTTTGAATCCTTGGTTAAGAATCGAAAATTCTACTGGAAAAGAAAACGTTTAATCTACTCCTTTTCACGTCTAGAAACATAATTTTCAAACAAGAAATGTTTCTAAATCTAAACCGACATTTATATCAAGGATTCTGTTAAAAAGGCTACTAAAGTTGCCTAAACAGTTCCTTTTCTCGACTTAAGAGTAAAATCTGCTGAAAATAGAAAAATTTAGAACCGAAATCTAAATTAAATGCGGAGAAGTCAACTGGAAAATTGCTCAAAATAGTCACGTAATTGGAAAATTCGCTCAAAACTTATGGTTTAGATAGCTCAAGAGCCCACATTACATCTTTTAGATTCGTCGGTGCCCGAAAAAATGCTAATTATCGATATCTCACTTGTTTTCTGATATATTGAGTCTCCGTAACCAGCATTGAATTGGGCATTTCACGGTGCATCCATCTGAAAATTTTTAACGAAGCTGAATTACAGAGCAAAATCTTGGAGCATGCCAAAAAAACGTAAACGAGATTTTTTCTACAACTTTAAAGATAAAATATCGTATGACAGCTTGTTTGAAAGTTTATTCATGAGCAAATCCGGCTCAGTTCACGAAAAATCCAGTTTTGGAAAATCAAAAAAAAAATAATTTTTTTCATTAACTCTCTTTCAAAATTGAATTTTTCGTGATCATGAATAAACTTTCAAACAGGTTCTAGACATAGTTTTCTTTAACGTTTTTTCACATGCTACGCGATTTTGCTTTGTAATTCACAATTTCGCCAAAATTTCCCAAAACGGTAAATCTTGTCAGATGCACCGTAAAATTTCCGATCTAGTGCTGGTTACAGATTTTCAATATTTCATTAAACAAGCGAGATATCGATGAATAAAAATTGTCATTTTTTTGGACACCGAATTTTTTTAAAAAAAGTGAAATATGAGATCTAAACTCAGAAACTAAAAGAATATAAATGGTATATAAAATTTTATTATTATAACGATTATCATCAATGTCAATAGATGCAAATATTGAAAAGTATCCTTGCAAGAAATTGTGTTACAATGAATTCAGTATTATTAGTAACGTGCTCGAAACTGGGTTATTTAAACTACAATCTTGAAATCAAAATGTCAATGATTACCCCAAAATTAAAGGAAAATTCCGATATTGGTGACTAAAAAATTTAATTTGACATTGTATTCTTACAAATTTCACAACCTTAAGCTTTGAACTTTGTTTTCCCGTAATTCTAAAAGTGGGTAAAGAAAAATTATTTAAGTCCAATGTGCACGTGAATGCAAAGATAAACACATAATTCTCCATAATCATTTTTATTTTTTTACTTCACTTATCAAATTTTAATCAACTATAATATCTATAAGATTGTTAATAATCGAATAAATAAATTATAATTGACAACGTGTGTTTCTGATGAATTGACGTACCTACATTTATTTATAGAATGACAAAAAAACACAACCATTATTAATGCTTAAAATAATTTGGTAATTTCAATGAAATCATTGAGGACCAGTTATGGTGACGATGACTGCTCTAATATGTCTATTTTATCAAGAAACTACAATTAACATAAATTATAGATGCATGAAATTTCGATGATTATTCGTAGTTTTTCCCAAATAAAATTGCCCAAGTCACAATTACAATACACTCTTTACAATGATTTAAAACAGTGAATAACATAGTAAAATTTTCCAAAAAAATATTGGAAAATTTGTAAAGGTACTTAAGTCAATAGCCGAAGTAATGATGAGAAGTGTACCATTATGACTTTATTATTTTTCTGTTTTAAATAATAATGTTCTATAATTTTTTTTTATTAGTGAAAGTTATTCGTATAATAAAATTTGGGGAAGTGTTAACGATCTACTAGTAATTATAAATGTTCTTTTTGTTTTGGATTTCTGTTTAGTCAAATTTTCCATTGTTCGATGATTCATTTCTAATGTTTTTTATTTTTATTTTAATGAATTAGCCTTGACGTAAACATTAGAAGAAAAAAGAATACACAATTTATAGACAAAGACGAATGATAAATGATTTGTACAGAGATATATGACTTTCTTACATTAAGTAGGTACTATATTTACATAAGGTACTAAATTAATGTTTAAGGTAATTGTTTCTAATTTATCATGTAAAAAATTAGAAGTTTAAAGTGGTACGACTTTATGAGTTGTTAGTTAAAGCCTTTTTATCATTGTTATTATACATATTATGTGTGTATATTTAGATACTATGGCTAAATTAAGAGAAATTGATAATTTGGCCTACGGTATAAACAGTTTTTGAGATATTTGGACTTTTAGTGAAATTTTAAATTTTGTGGTGTCCTCTTGAAAATTTCAGATCTTAAAAATTACTACCGATCAGATCTTTAATGTACTTTTAGTCAAGTTTGATAATTTTTGTTTATTTCTTACAATTAAGCTGAATTTTATCCCTCCCGCCCTCAAATGGTTCCTATGCCACTGGTAAAAATAGTTTTAATATCAAGAATTATTGGAAAATTTTTATAACAGCAGTTGAATTTGTGTATTTATTTATGCAACCAGATATTCTAGTATTAATTAAATGCGTGACGTTTTCAATAGTATCCATGTACAATTTACATATCCACATGTTTTCATAAATTAATTAATAATTATAAAACTATTCCGACTAATTTTAGTAGTACAGAGAAAGATGCAGCTCACTTAATGAAAATTAAGACAAAACTTTGTCGTTTACTTATTTTTATTTATTTTTTAGGTAATTGAAGACAATTTTTTTAACAGATTTATTGTATACTTTGTTTAATTTTTTAGTGTATTGGCTAGGTGAATAAATCATTAATAATCTTGACAACGGGAAAAAAACATTAATAAATTAATAACAGCTAAATTGTAATGTTCCTACTGATTCTTCTATAAATTCTTCATTGTGCTAAAATTATTGATAAAGTGAGTACATTAAACAATTTGATCCAACACCGTTGTATAAAGAAGCCGTAACTATACCGATTTTAAATCAATAAAGCTCCTTACAAGACACTAGTGTGTTATAGATATAACACACTAGTGTTTTATAGAAATTGGTCCTGATGTGAGTATTATAGTATGGTGTCCTGGCGCATATGATTTTGTATAAACACGGTATAGTGATAAAATAATAATTTTCCATACTAACTAAAAATCAAGCCTTTTTCGTTCTAATACATTACTTGTCAAACAAAATTAGCAATGACAAACACTTATCAAAATTATTTAAAATGATCTTATTTCGGTGCGTTCGATAGAATTTTGTATACAACTCTTGTGTTAAGGGGCATAAAAAATGCTCGAGAAAATTACTCCACTTGGTTAACGTCTCGAGGGTAAACGTTTTCTCTCGTGTCTTATTTGTTCCTTAACGCACTTGTTATACATATAAATGACTATATTAAATAACTTCACAAGGGCGCCAAAATTACGACTCTAGTGTTTAAAAATTAAGATATTTTCCTTATGAATCATTTTTTTTTCATAAATTTTGGTATTAAGTAGTGAAGGAGTTAATCCAGAAACTTTTAATCTTTTTTTGAGCTAACTTATTGACTTTTATATAATAGTATTTGTTATAGAAAACTAATTTTTAACGAATTTTTGTAATGAATTGTGAAAAGAAACTATTTGGATAGCTTTAGTCAAATTTTGAGTTCGACTCTCGACTTTCAATTCAGTTTTACAGGCATTTTCCTCCTGAATTATAATTTTTAACAAATTTTCTTATCGAATTATGAAACGTAGAAGATTTAATCAAGGTTAATGGATTTTTGAACTAAACTCTTTAGTTTTAATTGAATTTTGTTCTTAAGTCTAAAAATGCAAAATTGTGACATTTTTGGTCTGTCTTTGCAGTAAAATCGCAACGTTTCGGAGAATTTGCTATTGAATTATGGAAGGAAGTTAATTTAAGTTAATTTTCCAGCTAAACTAGAGTCTTCTAATCTAGATTTTAGAATCCTTCATTTTTAGTGATCTTTTTTTAAATCGTGATGCGAATAAAATTTAGAAAATATTTGGTCTATTTTTCAGCTATATTCTCAACTTTCATCTTACAATTAGATTTTTATTACAAACCACCAGTTTTCGCGAATTTTTCTATATAATCCTCTGAGAAAGAAGATACAGACAACTTATAAGGTTTTAGAACTGATTTTTCCACCTGTGATTCCTTTTGTTTAATATTATTATTGTTTATGCTTAATATGCTTTTATTATTTTATTGTTTCTAACATGATTAACAAACATGACTACCAATTTTATGGAATATCAAAAAAATCTATCATCAAGTTTGTTGAAGAGACAAATTTATGGACGTCAAGATAAAAGCTTATCTACAAATAAAATTGATTGTCAATTATATCAAAAATACCTAAGACACAATCAATTATTCGCAATTGGTTATAGAAAAAATGAATTTTTATGTTCATTAAAAGGCTAAAACAATAAGTTTTTCAACAGAATTTTAGATAATCATATAAAAGATAGTCTCATTATTATGTCGTTATTTTAATTGCAATCAAACAATGACGTGACTATATATTTTGGGCTCCTAGGCAAAACTTGAAATAAGTTATACATTAACTCGATATGTATAATATATTCATAATATATTCATTTAAGACTATACCTATAGTTCTTATGGAAAGCCACCTTACTTGGTGAGTAATTCGAAAAATATTTCGACGATTTAAAGGGTAGTACCTAGAGATTTAAAGCTTATATTATATCTGTAGATGTCACGATTTTCAA
This sequence comes from Mylabris sibirica, assembly GCA_039776855.1. Lineage (NCBI taxonomy): Eukaryota > Metazoa > Arthropoda > Insecta > Coleoptera > Meloidae > Mylabris > Mylabris sibirica. Next base: position 10,729,233 of record CM077839.1, read on the forward strand.
AATCTTGCTAGGATCCTCCCGACATTTTTCTCTATTGTATTCTGTAACAGCTAATAATGTTTTACATTTTTAGCTTCCCGCTAAGAAAATTGAAAATTTTCAAAATTTCGGGAAGTTATTGGCTTTACCCCGATTTTCGAAAATTGAGTTTTCAGCAGATCTCTACGTTTTGGGGTCCTAGGAAGCTATTTTGACTGTGTGTGTGTGTGTGTGTGTGTGAGAGAGAGAGAGAGAATATGTAAGCAGCTCATAACTTTTGAACGGATTGGCGGATCGAAACGCTCTTTACGGCATTCAAAAGAGTTCCATAAAACTTAGGTTTTTGTGTAAATTTTGGACCGATTTGGCCCGATAGATTTGGAGAAATTCCAAGAAAACCGAAAAAATTCTTTTGTTAAAATCATGTTTTTTCAAAATAACTATTGAGCAGCTGTACCGATCGATTCCATTATCTAATCAGCTCTTAACCTTAACTAATGACGTCGAATGCCGTTTGAACGATCAAAATGGATTGATTCGTTCATGAGTTATCGTTGTCGAAAAATATCGAAAAAAGTGTTTTTTCAATATAACTTCAAAATTACTCAACCAATCAAATTTGTACCCCGCACAATAATTTTGGAGCTTTAAAAACTGCGTTGAATGCCACAAAGCTCGTCAAAATCCGTTGATTTGTTCGCGAGATACTTAGCGGGAAGTTTCAGGGATGGCCTGCAGGATCAACCGCATTCCAGATTTTTTAGAATGAATCGGAAGAAAACGAAAAAATCAATGTTGAAAGCATCCTAGAATATAATCGGAAGGAAATTGTAGCATAATTGATTTCAATCAAACATGTAATGAGGAAATTAATTAAATTATTAGACAGATGAGTGTGTAGGCTTCAATTACTTTGAGAAGTAATTATTATAACTAATAATAGTAATAAAAACTATTTTATTATAGCTTATTGTAAACAGTTATTATGTAATTAATTATTGTATTTGCTGTCAAGCAATAATATCAATTAATTGATGTAATTAATTATATTTCGTAAGCTTGTGTCATTTTTTGTACTAAAGTGAGATACTCGAATAAAAATGTTTGTAGTGACAACAATCATCTTAAAGTCATTTAAGAGATGCCTGAAATATGAGATACTTGAATTGTAATTTGTCTGATTCTTTAGGAATTTAGAATGTTTTTGTAAAACCGAACGGTTCATCTAAATCGTAGAAAGTTGGAAATTGGTATAGAAATAACAATGACAGTTTCTTGCTTAGATACAGACACATATTAAATAAAGTTACAGAATACGAACCTACCAGCTATCATTTACGTTTTACATACAATCTAAAAATGCAGCAATATTTTTAACATAAGTCGAAACTTCCTGTTATTTCTAAATAATTCTAAACATTTTATTGTATTCTGAAAATTGAGTATAGTTTCTTTATTGAAAATTACATTTTTTTTTCGGAAACTCAAGAGGTCTCTTTACAATTTCTATCAATTGGCAATTATTTCGTCGAGTACATTTTTACTATGCATAAAATCCAAATGTAAAAGTACAGATGGATCAATTTAAATTTGTCTAAAACCATGGATGCGCAGTAGTTTTTGCCGACAGTAGAAGTGCAATAGAATATATTCTTTCTTTCTTACTCTACTGGTAATACATTCAAAGTAAATTCGAATAAGCACGATCGGTTAACGGACTACTCCGAAAACCTTGTTTGAATGTTCCAACTTAAATTGATCCATCTGTACTTTTTTCTTTATTGTTGAATTTCGCACTTCTCCATAACAAATCAGTTTCTGTTGATGTGAGAACTTTTGAACTTATGAAATTAAATACCTTGATCGTTAGTTATATTATTTGCCGAGTTATGGAGCATACGAATAGGTAATTGTACAGATTGGCGTTGGTTTATATTAAATTGTCTATAATCAAGTTGATTGTTTAAAGATAGAAGAAAACGCATAAGAACGAAAAATTAAAGATAGATATTAAATTAATTATATCTAATATAAATTTATAGTTGTAAACAAATGTAATTATTTCCTACTAATTGTACATACAAATTATCGCCATCAAAGTGGAAAAAAACATTTAATTAATAAGCGCGCTTAACGCAAAAAATCTTTATTTAGAATTTTATATCTGTCGTACGAAGTACAAAGTACCTTCAATTTTTCGTTATTAATTAGACAATGTTAATTTCAATTATTGTAATTATTGGAGTTTTTTTATAAAAAAGCAACAATACCCAAAAATTCAATTGCATTAAATCTGACAGTCATAGCGTTTTACAATTAGTCGGCATAGAACAATTGTTTTGAATTTAAATACCTGGAAATTATCAAAAATTTCAATAAGTCATTATATTTTAACGCACGAAAACGCAAATTAATGAATTCGTCCTTTGGTAAGTAATAATATACATCTCCAAAAAAATATTTTTTAATTGGATAATGAATGATAATATTACGGAAAATTTTCAAAAATTTATATCGATAACAATCTCATCTACTGTTAAATGTTTTAATAAAAAACCAACGAAATATTCGAATCATGTTACAAAATGATTATATGATTGAGCATATTTCCAATAGGAAATATGCTCAATCAAAACAAAAATTAAATACTTACATTCCTCGGGCACTTTCTCGAAATGGATAATAATCGGTTGTGGTTGTTGCTTGGTTTCGTCCTTGCCCATGGTGAACTATAAAATATAATAAACAAAAATCAATCTACACTATAAAAAGAGTACCCTTAAACTGACTTAGTTGACACAATATTGGTCATTATAAACGATTATTTTATTCATATATTGATTGTATGCAAAATTTATTACAACTTGTTGAAAAGACAGAAGATAGAGCATGTTCGACTTATGATTATTTGATACAATAAAAAGAGTTAATTAGTTTAATTTTAAACTTGTTTCAATACTTGTTGACCGTTGAGTAGGTATGTTCTTCACTTTTTTTAAAGATCTTTTAAATAAAAGAATATATAAATCCGGTTATTTGTATGAAATCAGTAAAAAAATATTTGATCAAAATTGATTGAAATTGAATTTTAAATTTTTCTAGTATTGAAAGTAAGTTTGAATTTAAAATTTTATAGTAACATTATAAATATGTATAAGAAAATAAGTTTATCTTACCACTAAAGAGCACAACAAGTAGTCTACTATGATAATATAAGTAGCAGCTATTTTTATAAATTTATGAAAAACAATAATACAATTTAAGAGGCGGCACCCACATGTGATATCAACATGATATTGGACAATACTATACTGTACAGTTGCTAATTTTTTTTTTTTTTTGTCATCAAACCTATTATCTTTAATCGAACTGACAAAAGGATTTCAATAATTTTTTCCGAAATTGCTTAAAGTCATTACGATTTCAACACATTTATTGTTAATATAAAAAATGATTGTTTCTTACTTTTACATAATCTATAATGTTTAATCTTCGTAAATATTCAATTTTATTGACTGGAAAATATTTATACAATAGATACACATGATTATTTTTTAATGATTATTTTAATTTTATTGAATCAGAATAGTAATTGTTATAAATTCATTAGTCATGATCATAATTAAACAAAAAACATTTCTGTATACTTACAGAGTATAATCAAAGTCCAATCTCCAATCTTCAAACCACACTATCTTTAAGTGAAATTGCAAACATTAAACATATTTTGAAGGTTTAAAGTCGAGAAAAAATTTTTTTACTGCTTTGATGGTCGCTGGTTAAATTAGTGATGTTACGGATCTCTGTTTCTGGTTCCGCAACTGCGGAAATTTCGCATGATCTTGGAGTTCTGTTTCCGATTCTGTTTTCGCACCTTTTTAAACTGATATATGTATAACGGAAATTTTTAGCATGTGCAATACAGGAAACATTATTAGTAAAATATATCAATATGCAAAAAATTATACAGAGAAAAATACGAAAGAAGAAAATCTATTGTTGATGTTGACTCGGCGAAATGTCGTAGTTCTTATTATGTATAAACAACGTTCCATATTTACAAGATTTGGTAAACTTTTTCGTTTCAATCAATAAAATAAAAATAATTGTATTCGTATTGATTGTAACAAAACTGTTGATTAATTTTTTTAACTTTCTTAGTTTCTGTTTCCGTTTCTGTTCTGTTTCCGTTGTAATAAATTTCAAAAAATCTGTCTCTGATTCTGTTTCTGCTATGACACTTTTGTTACATCTCTAGTCCAAATACTAATCTACTGTAATGTTGTTGAGAATTGATAAAAAAGTAGGTGTCAGCTTAACACATCTCGGATTTCCATGAACAACTAACACAAATCTTATTAACCAACTTATAAAAGCTATAGCTTATATTTTTATACAGGGTGTATCACGGTATTTATTGTCACAGTTGGCTGTGCCTAGGTTTACGTAGTAACATAACTTGATTATTCACACTTGAAATTTGTTAATGTATTTTGCAAATGGCCGAACCAAACTACGATAATACGTACACAAAAGCATAGCCAACTGCAAGAATAAATACCGTGGTACACCCGGTAGACTATGTATAAAAATAAAATAATAGAAAGAGACACTACAAAAGTTGTTTAAAATGTCGCCCTCCGTTTACCACATGAAGCTGCATTCTACATATTAGGGAACGCTGCAGGTTCGGCAGTTTTCGGAGCGCGTCTGCAGCTTTACGAATTTAGGTCTGCAGCAGTTCAACATTATCGATTGGCACTTAATACACTAATTGTTACGTATGCTCTTACAAAAAAATTGATAAAAATTTAAAATTTAATATGTAAACATCCTGATCAGGAGCATTAATTACGTATGTCTACTCAACAAAATCATTTACAATCGGCTTAGTTTTTTTGGGTCTACATACAGTGAAGATTGTCACTGATTTTGATTACAACCTTGTAAAGTAAGATTTCAATGCAGCAAGTATATAGTTGTAGACTGGAAACAGTGAATCTTATAATAAAAGTCAAATTACTTTATGGTTGGTATAAACCAATTGAAATTGTCCACTGTAAATTCTGTGAATAGAAACAGACAATTTACAGCTTTTGCTATAGGCAGGCAACATTTTTTTAAACCAGATAGTCTTATCCATTTTTTTATTATTCATAAAATTTACAGTAGACAGTTTCCTTTGTGTGTCTCAACCATAAAGTAATTTTACTTTTATTATAAGATTCACTATTTTCAGTCGATAACTATACACTAATAGAAGTACCTGCATATGTAAATATATATTAGGCTGAAAATTTAAATGTAAAGAATCTTGTGAAACCTGACGAGCAATTTGAAAAAAAAATCAAGGATTTTAGGAAATGTTAATGGAAATGTTTTACATTTTTTCTAATATATAATGAAAAAAAAACCAATTTTAACCAATTTTCAAATAAGCTTCGAGGTTCTGATTTCACAAAAATACTCTCTAGGGACACTCCTATAGATTCTTGAAATATTTTTCGAATAGCGCGTCAATTAATAGAAGTTTCATAGGAAGTAAGTCCTCGATGAAAAGCCCTGTATATTATTAACATTACACAAATTCTGTAAGATCGTCTTTCACTCTTGAACAGTGTACGCGTACGCATTTATCGAGCTTACAATTGTAAGTAGGATTAAAGGAAAATATTTGCTTAATTCTTCATCAAATAATTTAAGCCCAGGAAGACGAATTGGCAGAGAAATTGGTAGATCTTATTTTCCTTCCAAAAATCTCTCAATGTTTTCAATTAAAATTACCATTTTGGTATTACGTTGTAAGCTTTCATTTTGTAGATAAACTGATGAAGGTAGGTATTTTATTCAAGATATCTGTCATATGTCAATGTCTAAGAAGATTAATATTTTGCTCTTTCAGTTATAGTCATCTTGTATGAAGGAGAATCGGTGCAAGAAATATTTCCCGCTAATTTTGTTTAAAATTCGCGATTTGTTCCAATTTTGGATAAAGTATAGGATTGTGACACTCTATAATTATAGATAAAAATTATATAATAAGGTATGTGGTTTTTATTACTGAGAAATGCATAATTTTTTAGCGACTGATAATTGATAAAAGACTTATCTCGACATCTTTAAGCACACTTCTATATTAATTTTAATAAATTTTTTTATTGCAATATTTTTATTTGTTTTACAGAAACGTGAATCTTTATCAAAGTAAAAGAAAATGCTAAGACTTCTAGTAGAAATAATAAATTAGTACAGAATTTTACTACTTATTGACTTACAAATTAGCAAATTCTTACCTAGAGTGCGAATCAGAATTAAAGGACATAGTTAAGATAAAGCACGTTCATCTCTAGTCACGCCTGATCTGTGGTGTTAATAACTCAGTAGGTAAGTGAGCTACGATACTCAAGGATGAATGACTTTTTTGTATTAATTTAGATTCAATCAAAGGTGTGATTATCCTCGCGCCACTGAATAGTTTATGTCCTCCATTATTGCTTTTTATTGGTCAACAGCTCTATTTCTCTACCTACTTTTGACTGGAATTTTTGTGAATTTACCTTGTCTCATCGATGTCCTTTAATTATTGAACGAGGCCTATCTGTTGTGTCTTCAATACAGTCTTTTTCACGTGAATATGGCAAATGGTAGTAAATTCGCTATAATTTTCTTACTCATTAATTTAATCAAATATTCTTATAAGAACCTGAAGGGCAATTCCTAGACTGTCTATTAGATGTTAAAACGCCCTGTTACAATTTTAAACTTGCACAGTATTGAATGAAAAACTAATACTTTTAAACATTCAAATTCAAATAAATACTAAAATAATATTTTCTCTTTAATAAATTAATTCTCTTTTACAAGCAAAAATAAAAAATGTGTGAATTGGAAGTGGTGATCGAATCTATGCCGGGGAATTCCTCTTACTAGGAGCTATAAACTTTAAAAGCTAGACACGATGTAATAAATTTGAAGAGCTCGCAATTTTATCAATTCAATACACAAGAACAACAGTTTGTTACTTAATTCTTTCTCTTTCTCTGTCTTGTTCACTTTTAAACTTGTGTTATTCTTCAGAAGTTGACCATTGATGAAATTAAAACTTGGTTCTAAGTATTACATCTTTTCTTGCTTTTTAAATTTATTATCAGTAAATTAGGGAACCCCTGAACCAAAATTCCTAAAGCAGTTCAATATCCCCTTCCAATATTCACATTTTTTTTTTGAGTTTTTTCCGTAAAGGAAAATCAATATTTCAGATAAAAAATAAATACGGCGTAATTTTCAAAAGTTGCCGTTTATTTTCAGTTTCTCCTATTTTTAGAAATTAAGAAGGGCACTTTCACCTCCAATAGGTAGTCTAGATAATATCTTGTGAAAATTATTCGATTAAATTAATAAATGAAAGAGTTAAGGCTATTTGGAAGCGGGCCTCGTTTTATTGTCTGAAAAAGTGACAATTTTTAATCATCGATTTCTCGGTCATTTTTTGAGATATTCAAACGCTGTGACCAACGTTGAATTGGGCATTTTACCGTGCACCCGACAGACTTTTCCATTTTGGAAAATTTTCACTAAATTCTAAAGTGCAGAGGAAAATGACGGAGCCTGTCAAAAAAATTCGATACAACGTATTATCTACCATTTTAAAGATAAAACGTCGTACAGCAGCTTATTTGAAAGCTTATTCATGTGCAAAGGGCATTCAAAAATCAAATTTTTGAAAATCAAAAAAGTTATTGTACAAAATTAAAAAAAAATTTCCAACTTTTTCATTTTCTCTCAAGAACTTTTTGAATTTTCAAAAATTGGATCTTTGGGGTTCCATATGCCCTTCGACCATGAATAAGCTTTCAAATAAGCCGCTGTACGATCTTTTAGCTTTAAAATTAAAAGATAATGCGTTATATCGAATTTTTTTGACATGCCACTTCAAATGCAATATTTTCAGAAATGAAAAAGAAAATTGAAATTTGAAGCCTGTCCCCCAATGCAGTTGACTTTTGTCTATTTATTCATGCAAATTTTTTCAAATTATTTTCCCTTTACAGGAAGTTATGTGATCGAACTTAACACTACTTTTTAGGACAAAAATCATGCTATTTCCGAATATTTGGAAAATTTGATCTGTTTTCCATGGAAAATCGGCTGTCCCCCCCCCTGACGAATAAAATTTGTGATCGATTGGGGTATTTTGGAGGTCCATATCTCTACCCGTTTACAAATGACACGACCCAAGAGTCGCTTATGGAATCTTCATGTAATTGTAGGATTTCAAAGTGAAGCTCGCAAATCCCCTTAAAGCAAATTTACTGCCATGTACCTGCCATATTTACGTGAATAAGTTGTATAGGCTTTCAATTCAACTTCAATTTTTTCTCTTTCAACAGAGCCGTAGCGAGCCCAAATTTTGCTGTAGGCAAGCAAGTATTTTTGCGCCCCTTCATACAAGTGGTAATTGAAAACCTACTTTTACTATAATATGATATTTATTTCGTGAAACCAACTGATCGTAAAATACAAAAGATCTAATTATTATAAACAAGAACAAGTACAAATATTGCACTATATTTCTCCGACAAGTCATTAGAATAACTAAAAATATGTAATGACTGTCATAAGAAAGCTCAAAAATGACAAATTAATACGAATGATTTTATATACCTAATCGCAAGTAACAAAAGTGTTTGTTAAAATGGAAACATTGTTTGGCACGGCGCAATTAATACAAAATTCTTGTTATTTTAAATGCAAAGTTTACGTGCTTTTTGTGACGCGAAATCTGCTATACAAGTGTCAAATGAAATAATATCTGTAATAGACCTTTCAATAGAAATGAGAGCCACATGTGACAGTCTCTCTTGAGCCATCGTTGATCTCAAAAATTTTTTGATAATCTTTAATTTTGAAAAAGATCTCTCACATGAGGCACTAGTAACGGGAAGAGTTAAATATATTTGAAATGCTGTAGAAAAATTTGGATACTCAGATATCAAATCGAATTTATACAGATTGTTATATATTTCTAAAGGAGACTGATTTTGAAAATCAAAAAGTTCTTAAGCTTGAAATTTAAAACTCTCAGCTTCTTGAACAAATTCAGATAAATTAAAATCTTTTGGATATTTGACACACAAATCCTTTATATACTTTTCCATATCATTAACATTTAGTTTCATGAAAGAAGCACCAATTAAAAATTCAAAATCGGAAGAAATTTCGTATATATTCGTGTATCGACTCGATAATTCTGTTATTATGGAATCAACTACTTCAAGTATTATTAGCCGGTATTTAGTTTCTCCAGTTATAATCGAGTCGTCTGCAAGTTCACCAGGCATTTTTTTAATTTTTCTTCTTCGTATTTCTCGATAATCTATAGAAATGTCACATTTTTCGCAAATGTCTTTAGCATCTTCCAGGGTTTTGGCGTAGCAGTCGTTCCTGAAAGCCCTGATCTCTTCATATAACCCTTTAATATGTTTACAAGCAGTGGAAACTGTCATGTCCTTCTGTTGTAATAAAATATTGACTTTATTAATTTTTTGTAAAACAGAATGCCAAAACACTAAAATAATCACAAATTCATACTTTCTAAGACTTTTTAGAAAATTTTGAGCGCCACTTACAGTATCCTCAGAATACCTTGTATTGTTCGTCATTTGAGTCATTTCCTCTAAAAGATTTAGTACATCTTTAAACTGAGTTACAAGTGCCTTTAGAGCTAAAACTTTTGACGACCATCGCGTATCACTAAATCCTTTCAGTGTTATTTTTAATGTACTTTTAAGCTTATCCCATCTTGCTGTCGAACTTACAAAAAAGTTAAAAAGATTTTGAACAGTACCAAAAAATGTGATCATATCATGATTGACTGAAGCACTATGTAATCCCACTAAATTTAATTTGTGTGCTGAACATGGAACAAATCTTGCATTCGGATTTTGTTGTAAAATTCTAGCTTGAACACCTTGATATTGCCCTGCCATGTTAGCTCCGTTATCATATGCTTGGCCTCTAATATTTTGAATATCAAGACCCAAAAGTGCTAATTCTTTCTCAAGTGTATTAGCTAAAGCTATACCTGTTTTTTCTTTTACCTCTAAGAATCCCAAAAATCGTTCTTCAATAGTACAAACGCCATTGTTTTTTTCTACATATCTAATAATAAATGAAAGCTGTTCTGTGTGAGATACGTCAGGCGTTGTATCTAAAATAACAGTAAAATATATGGCTGACTTTATTTTTGAAACAATATGACCTTTAATAGCATTCCCAACAATTGCAATAAGTTCGTTTTGAATCTGAGGGGAAAAATATTTTATCATACTATTTTTCGATTCTATGTGATGTTTTAGAATTTTATCGTAACGGCTAATTAATTCTAGTGTTTGTAAAAATTTTCCAGAATTTGGATGTCCGATTTTTTCTACAGAACCTCGTAAAGCATCATTATTTTTCAAACAAAATAAAATAGCATCCAAAATACACTTTAAAATATGTTTCCATTTCTCAGTTTCAGAAACAATCAATTCTTGGATTTCATCAGTTATAAAATGCTTTTTATCTATGTTAATTTTGTAATATCTTAAATCGAAAACACATTTTTTGTGCGGAATTGAATTCTCATGAGATTTTACTCGGGCCCCGATGTTATGCCAGTCTCTAAATCCCGCCTCAGGTGTTGAAAATTGTGTGTTTCCTAAGACACCGAACAACAAACAAGGAAAACAATAAACTGCATCACGTTCTACACAGTAAAAAATCCAATTTCTGGGAACATTTTCACCATTTGGTAAATTTCGATAAAAATATTTTTTTGAAAATTGTCTGTTATTTGTTACAGGATAGTTGTCACAGTCATCGCCGCGTATAGGTCCTTTTTGAACTAAGAGATCAAGAAATTTTTTGTCTCTTTTCCACCCTGATGGGTTGTTGTAGTTAATTAAAACCGACTGTTGTTGGCTATTGGTGCCTTTATGTTCAATAATTTCTCTCTCTTCGTCCGAACTGGTTAAACCAAAATCTACTGTTTCATCCTGCTCTTCATTTTCCGTCAAGTTTGCAGCAATTTTTGTGTTCGCTTCGGCCTCCACACTTTTAATCACGAATTTTTCCATAAAGGAAGCACAAGTTTCATTGTTTCTAATTTTTTGTTGGCGTTTCTTCCTGTAAGCCGCCCCAGAGAGCTTTGTTTTGTTTTGAAGAGACATCTTTGAAATTAAAATTAAATGTTATCACAAAAACTCAACAAGGGAAGAATTAACGCCTTACCTTAACCTAAAATTGAAGCGTCAGATCACCGACCGGAAATCAACTACGGCAAGACTTGTTGATATAGTAACTGATGTAATACAATACGGCGCATGTGCAACAGTTATGAACGTAGTATATGGTAGTATATTTCAACAAATAATATAATTAGAGTCGCAAATAATAGGATATTTAAAAATAAAAAAATATATTAAAAAACAGTATGTCTTACAATTAGTCTTTTTCGGCGCCCTTAAGTTACTGCGCCCCTAGACGTGTGCCTACTTTGCCTACCCCTAGTTAGGGCACTGTCTTTCAATACCCATTAACATAAAATATTTACAGTGTCACAGTAGAGTTTTCGCAATAGTCGGTTTACGTTTTCGTTTTCAGTACCAAATATCTCAACGATTAGCCAAGGTAGTTACCCGTAAACCATAGAATTCAGGTCTTATTCTACAGATTCTATCTATATAATAATATTTTCGAAAATATGACCATATCCAGAGAATTCATACTTTAAGCAACTTTAGTTTCATTAAGGAATATTAAGGGGCGAAATCTATCAGGAATTTGTTTCTATTAGATTCGAGGTGTCTTACAATTAGAAATCAAAAAGTTGCCTAAGAAACTGAGCAATGTTTATTAAAGAAGCATCTAAGATTCAATTTTCTTCTAGATAATTATTTGATTTTTTTGTACTTTTATTTATATCAAAATATAAAACCAATTTTTCGAATGAACGATCTGCAATAATTCTTCCTTTTTTTTTATTTCAACTAACAATTGTCCTAATGATCATCTGATTTATCATCTTCTTTCAATTCAACTTTATAACCTAAAGATTTTAATTCTTTTATGATTCTTGGTTCCCGTTCAAACCATTTAATCCATTCTTTATAATCGTAATTTTTATGTACACCACCATAAACATCTGGTAGATTCTTTGGACTAATATGCTGATGTAAACTATCCATATTGTCACCATGGAAAAAGATACGTTGTTGTATACGAACATCGATCATTAATGGCTTAAAAAAATTGTACAACATATCGAACATCCATGGTTGATTTACGACATGTAAAGCATTAATTTTATGAGGAATAGAAGTCTGAAATTTTTCATATTTTTAAAGTCTTCTATAAAATAATATGAAAATTAAACACTTACGACCATCATTTGAAAAATCCGTAAAGCTAAATTCGAATTCATATACCAGGCTTGTGACATTGATAGACCAGCAAGATCGAAAATTCCAACACCACCCTTGATTTGTGCCTGTTGTTCTAAAATCGCCAATTCAAGTACCATAAATGCAGCAGCGCTAAATTCATCAAGCGTCAAATGTTCTGGATTCCATTTACCTACATTTTCAATTAAAATCATGATAATTAAAGTAGAATTTGTCAATTTACACATAACCGGAAAGGTGTGAATGAATGAGGTAACGGTTTCAAAAAATATTGACATTAATTCTATCAATTAAACTAATGACTCGACCTTTCTCTTGTACAATAAACTTCTATACAAAGAATGACAATTGGATAAGCTATTATTGAAAGCTTCTATTGAGGTGTCAAACAATATTTTGATGGATTTCAGGAAGAATACATCAACTTTCACAAAAACAGGAAGATGTAATTATAAATGTTAAAATTTATTTACCAAAACGTATTATCAACATTCTGTGTCCTAGTTGATCAGTATATGGAGGCACAGCCATAATATCATCTTGTCCAGCACGATCCAACAAATCAAAACCGAAATTATCAAACATTTCCGGATTTCTATCTTTAAAATCATAATAAGAAACCATCTGTAATCCAATAATATAAACTCTGTTATTTAATCATTTTTTCTAATTCGATCTCATTCTACTCTCAAAAAATTACACATACGAAGTGTTCCACTTCACTTGATAAAATTTAGCGTATAATGCAACGTTTTTTTTTTTAAAAAAAGAAAAGCAGCAATTATGTGATAATAAGGACGGTTTGTTTGACACTTCGAAAATTATCGTGACTGAACTATAGTTTAAAACACATTAAAACTTAAAAGGACTGTATTCATGCTATCGTACTCTATTATTTTTTTATACAGGCTGTTCGATCTAACTATGGTCGATTCTCTGAAACTCCTATTAGTCGACGAGCGATTTGAGGATTTGTAAGAGGGTCCTGAGAGAGCATTTATGCGAAATTAGAACCTCATAGCTCATTTGGAAATTGATCAAAAAACGCTCATTTCTGACAATGTAGCGATTTTTAAACACGAACTAAACACGCAAAACAACTTATAATGACTCTAGCGTCCTTCTAAAAATGATTTTTTTTCCTTTTTCTCCATTTTATTCTGGAACAGATGGAAATATTTCGTATTTTCTCTGGAATACAATGGAGAAAAACGAAAAAAAAGTATGTGGCAAGCGATTCGAAAAATATTTCAAGGATTTATGGGGCAGTACCTGGAGATCATCTTAGCAAAGTTAGAACCTCGTAGCTCTTTTGCACTGGTTTCTGGATGATGTCGTGATTTTCAAAAACGAACTAAACACGCAAAACGACTTACAATTAGAATGACTCCAGGATCCTCCTAACATTCATTTTTGTTTTTGTTGGGGAGCCTCTGAGTCATTCTTAGTCATTTTACGTGTTCAGTTGCTTTTGAGAATGGCGACTTTATCCAAAATGATCGTTTTTGACCAACTTCCAAATAAGCGAAGAGGTTTTAATTTTGCTAAAATGTTCTCTAGACACCCTTGTATAAATCCTTGAAACATTTCTCGAATCACTCGCCACATAATGAAGGTTGCGATAAGAACTGTTAGTCCGATGTGAATAACTCTGTATTTCAAGATTTTGCCGAACATCAAACATGACCTGTTTGGTGTCATTGCAACGAATTGAAAACAAGTTTTTCTAGATTACATCTCAATTGATTTTCCCGATTAAATTGCTGTTCACAATGATGACCGCTTTAAAAAAAAAAAAATGGTTGACTATCACGATACGCCAAATGGATATCAAGCGAGATGGTGCCGATTTCTTGGCACAATTGAAATCAGTGATTATGTAATTTTCTAGAGTAAGAACAAGATCGAGAATTACATTAATTAGTTATAGATTAACGTTGTAATGATTACCAAATCATGAGCACGTTCCAAAACGAAATTCCTGGCACGTAAAAATCGAAGTAAGAACGCATCATCAGTTCGATGTGGAACACATTCACCTCTAGCTGTTAACACACACATTTTATTTCTATAGTACTGATAAAAAATTTGAATAAATTAATTTTACAATGCTTGAATTTAATGAGTTTTTAGTTAAACAAGTAATAGCCTCATTTTTTTTTGTTTCTATAATTAGAAACAAAGAAAAAAACTATTACGCAAGACTATTAAGTTTCAAAACTTAATACGTTTTAATATAGGAATAATTACTAAACTTATACAATATCACTACATACAGGACGTCTTTTCTAAAAGTGGTCGATCTTTATAAAACTACTGTTAGTTGAAGAACGATTCGAAAAATATTTCAAGGATTTGTTCTTGACGATAAGGCGATTTTCCAAAACTTGCTGTACAGTTAAGATGACTCCAGGATGATCCAAACTCTGTCCTTTTTCGTTGTTTTTTTTTTATTTTTCTCTGGAACAGGTGGAAGAATTTCGCGTTTTCTCTATGCAATGGAGAGAAACGAGAAAAAATCAAAGTTGGAAGGGTCGTATTACGTGCTTAGACAGTTTTTGAAAATTGCGACATTATCCAAAACGAGCATTTTTTGACTGACTTTCAAATGAGCTATGAGGTTCTAATTTTGCTAAAATGTTGTATACTGACTGCCCTACACAACCTTGAATTATTATTCGAATCACTCCTCAACTAATTAGAGTTTCATTAGAATCAACCAAATAAAAAAAATGCCCATGTATAAACTAAACAAAGAATAGTGGAAAAAGAATTACAGTAGATCATATCACGGAATTCTTCAATTAGTTGACAACGTGTATTTGGATCTTCACGGATATGTTCTTTGGCCCATTCTAACAGTTCTTCTGATGGCTCATCTAAATTTAATTTGTATACAACTTCAACTTCAGTTTCACCATTAATGCTACTGAAATGTAAAAGTAATAAATAAAGAAATTAAAAATAAACTGTTACGAGTGAAAGTTAACATTAAGAAAACTTTGTTAGTTTATCATTGAATTTTTAATGAGGATTGTGTGTGCGTGCGTGTGTGTGTGTGTGTGAGAGAGAGAGAGAGAGTCAAGTGTTGAAACTGGAATGATTCTCGAATTTGGCAAATGTGACACGAACAAAAATGATTATCCCGAATGAACTAAAAATTATATCAACTAGATACATTATTGTTATTATTATTATTATTATTATTATTGTTATTTATTTTTCTGCACATTATTTACTATAATAGAAGATATTATATACATATATATGCCGGAAATATACCATTTTTCTCGGGCAAGATCTTCAAATTTTCATTCAGTAAATAACTTTTCGAATGATATAATAATATAATATAATATTATTATTATTTTTATTATTATTATTGTAAATTATTTGTTGAAATCGTGTCAAAGTACTGTTGATAACAAATATTAATCATCTGTAAGTTAATAATATTGTTTTGAATAAAAACCTAAAACGTACCTCATTTTAAAAATTGTTGTCAATTCAAGTTAGATGCACCAAATATTATATAAAACTGGCACGCAAACTCACATACTCATTATAAAAGTATATAGAATATGTTTATAATACATACACTTATACAGACACACTTATACACACTTACATATATAATTTTATTACTTAGAAAATATAATTATTATTAAGTATTTGAACGAATCAGAAAGCTTGATATTTTTACAAAATTACAACTAAATACAGTTACTACTTTTTTTCTTTTCGTGTTTTTTTCTTCTGTATTTTCATTTATTAAACAATTTCCCCCACAGTACTACCGTTCTGCTAAAATACACTTTCCGTACTTAAAATTTTAAACATTTATATAACGTTGTGCACCAGTGCCTCTTAAGTCACAGTTTAACTAACGACATTTTACACGTTTAAGCAATTTATATATATAAAGAAAAAAATGGTCCCGTTTTCTTTCTCTATCTCTTTTGTTGCATTATTTCACTACGGGTCTAACAAAAAAGTATTTCGAAAAATAGTGTTTAATTTCGTTTTTATTTATGAAATAAATGCACATGTTTTATTTTGATGTAGTAAAAGTAATGATTAATGAATGAAGTGAAAATCATCTATTAATTAAACGCCTTTCTTCCGTTGTATACTATAATTGTTGTAATTTTCTCCTGTTTACATGGAATTTCCACAATAAGAATCATCGGAAATTACATTTTTATAATTAGATATGTTTGTTTATTCACCTGATAATGATAGACCGAGTAGAATAATAACTAATGCCTCAAATTCTCTAATGCATTAATTAAACCTTTATAAATTCCATCAATACTAATTAAAATCTATCGTGATTAACAATAAAACATTAATAATAAATTACATTTCATTATCGGCTAATCGGATAAAGGTCCGTCCTTTGATAACTTGTCTTTATTTATGTTTCTTTATAACAGAATAGTTGTCGAACAAAGTTTACGCTAAATATTTTTACTGTGGTGTTTTTTTATAAATAGACGATTAAATAAATATGACAATATTAATTGGGGATATTATCATTAATTATAATAATTACAATACACTACAAGAAGACAAATTATCAATAATTGACCTCAATGCTGAAACAATTACAGAATTTCTAAATTTAAAGTCGAAAATTAAAAAAAAAAAATGAAAATAAGGCAGTTTATTACAAAATATCATCTGTGAACATAATGTTTACGTCACCATCATCATCAATTTGACAGTGATTTATTTTCAAGTCTGTAAGTTCAGTGAATTTATAATAAGTTGAATGTGTCACCAAAAAAAAATCCTAATGGTCACATCAGTTGAGGAACACGTATTGAAAGTGGGACATGCGACGTTTCTTTCTGTAGAGTTAAAGAGAAAGGTAGATGATTTGTAGAAGAACGACTTTATAAAAAAAAAAAAACGGCTCAGTTTTAACAACAAAAACTGGTACTAATCAAGGTTTTTATTAACAATCACAGAATACATTTGTTGGAAAGTAAGCTGAAGAAAATTAGATCTCAAACTTAAATTTCTGTAGATTTCCTAATTCTTAATCAGCTATTTTAAGTACATTGAAAAGAAGATTCTTTACTGGATATTTGGGATAAATTTTCTATGTTAAGTCTACACTCACGAGCACATAAAAGAGACCGACTCTTGAGCGAGGAATATCATGTTTTTCGGTTCGTGTGCGTCAGGCTCCTTCTTTCGTCAGCGGAAGAAGGTGTAGAGGTAGGAAGTGCTGTAGCCAGTTTCCGCCGTAGCAAATTTGTAGAACCACCCTCTTTAGAGAAAGTTATAATTTACTTGCTGTTACCTGCCCGCTTTGTTATTCTATTTCCTGTCGAAATTTCGTAAATATGGAGAAGTGACAATAACTCCACCCCTCCCCTTGTTCCGATTGGACAACTCTCTTCCCAAATTCTGACCAGTTAAAATTAAGACGACTGCTCTCGAAAGCTGGTTTTACACAGTCGCACAAAAAGTGGTCTCTTTTATGTGCTCGTGAGTGTACATGTCCCAAAAGATCAGTTCTCTGAGAAATTTCTCGCTGAATCGTCAAAAGGAAAAGATTCAGAATTTCGACTTTTAGTTAGGTCTTACAGATATTTTTACCCTAACCAACTTTTGATCAACAAGAAGACTTCTCCGTTAGAGGTTCCCGAATTGGGAAAAAGAACGTCTTCAAATTTATCAAACAAAGCAAAAACAAAATCACTTCTCAGTTATCACTATTATTATACTATATGAGGATCCAATTAGCTCTTGATAGGTGCCTGTAGAAATATCACAGGTATGTAAAAACAAGCGTACCTTTCACCTGAATTCATGTTCAAAATTAAGAGTTGGGTACCATTTATTGCATAGTATTTTAGCGACTAATGCCCGTATTTATAAACCAATCTCAGACTCTGTCTCAAGTCTGACTTTCAAGCAAGAGTTCTGGTTTATAAGTCTTGCTTCGGGAATTCTCGGCGGAAGTCAGGATCGAGTATATAGAGGGTTGAGATCTTGGCGAATTCTAGTTACTTTTGACAGGGTCACGTTTTTTCTTTTGGTGCACACGCCCATCTTCTGTAAAATTCAAGCTTATCTCAAGGCAGCTACAACCCAATCTTGGTTTGTTTACACAGTCTGGCCTCAAGCCCAAGCTCAAGCTTCCAGACCGTCTTAAGTTCGGTTTATAAATACTGGCATAAGGCTCACATTCTGTAGCTTTTCTAAGTAAAAGTCACTGTCATCTGTCTATTTGTGTTAAAATAGGATATTTGACAAGAGAGTCATCGTAACAATATCTCTGAAAGGAGTGAAATAAGATATGTACTTCTTTTCCCATTATTTGTTAGTTCGGTCGAATCTTTACGAGTTTCTTTGAAGACTTTGAAAATAGCCGTACATACAGGGTGTCGGATCTATCAAAAGTGTGGTCCATTTCTATGAAACTCCTATTAGTTGGCCAGCGATTCGAAAACCAGGGAGACCATTTTAGCAGAATTAGAACCTAGTAGCTCATGTGGAAATTGGTCAAATAGCAATCGTTGTAGACAGTGTTACGATGTTCAAAAATGATCTGAACTCGTAGGTCGATTGTGAATGACTCGAAAAGCCTCTCAACATTGATTTTTTTCATTTTACTCCATTGCACTCTACGAAAAATGGCAAATACTTCCACCTATTCTAGAATGCATAGAAGAAAAATGATGAAAATCAAGGTTGAGAGGATCTTTGAGTCATTATTATTCATTTTTTGGTAAAATTGTCTCCAGACACCCCTTTACAAATCGTCAAAGTGTCCTTCGAATCGCTCTTCAACTAATAGAATTATCATTGAATCGACCATATTTATATCGGACAGACTGTATAATTATAACTGATCAATAACTATACTGGAAAAAGAAATTGAAATGAACGATATTAATAATTCTGATCCAAAACATAATGATAACGCCTTGTTTAGACTCTATCACTTATTTATTAAAATTACAGAATTCGTACCTGTAGTTATTCTATACTTATTACTCCTAGCTGTAACGGCAACCAAATATTCACAACTCTACGAACAGAAGGAGACAATTTACAGCTTATACCAGAGGCAGACAACATTTCTTTAAAAGCAAGTAGTCTTATTGTAAGCGTCTTACAAAGTATTACGCTATTCACGTAATTTATACGAACAAAGAAAAACATGCCCTACCCGAAAATACAGTAAAAAATACCGAGTACCCATTTGAAAAAATTGTTGATGATGTCATTTCTTCCCAGTGGTTACTGATGTAGCCGTATTGGCTTGGTCACAAATAAATTATTAAAAAAAATAAAAAAAGTTATCAATATACAGGATGTTTGGTCTAAATATGGTTAATCCTATGAAACTCCTATTAGTCGACGAGCGATTCGGAAAATATTTTAAGGATTTGTAGGAGGATCCTTAAAGAACACGTCAGCAAAATGAGAACCTTGTAGCTCATTTGGGAGTTGGTCAAAAAACGCTCGTTTCTGACGATGTAGTGATTTTCAAAAACGAACTAAACACGCAAAACGACTTAGAATGACTTTAGGATCCTCCCAAAATTGATTTTTTTCGTTTTTTTCCATTTAATTCTGGAACAGGTGGAAATATTTCGTATTTGCTCTGTAATACAATGGAGGAAAACGAAAAAAATCAATGTCGGGAAGGTCTCTGAGTCATTTTTAGTCGTTCTGCGTATTTTGTTCCTTTTTGAAAATTGCGACATTATCCAAAACGAACGTTTTTTGACCAATTTTGAAATGAGCTACCAGGTTCTAATTTTGCTAAAATGTTCTCTAGATATTCTCCTATGAATCCTTGAAATATTTTTCGAATTGCTCATTGACTAATAGGAGTTTTATAGAACCAACCATATTTAGATTGAACACGCTGTATAATTCTCCCTGATATGCATCATTTTTTTTTCTTTTGTAATTTTTTTTCTCTACTATATAAAGCCAGGGGAGAGCAAGCGCTCCAGTCTGCCCCTTTGGCTACACACTTGAAATTACTTAGAGAAACTCGACGATTCTCCCAACATTGCCTTTTTTGTTTTCTCTAATACATTCTGGAAGAGATGGAAATATTTCCCATTTTCCTTGGAATGGAATGGAGTAAAATGAAAAAAATCAATGTTGAGGGGCTCCTGGAGTAATAATCGTTTTATGTGTTTCCATACCTTTATAGAATCCATAGCTATTGAATCCATAAGAATACTTTCTAGAAACCGGCCATAAGAGAGCGACTTTACATAAAACACTCAAGCACTCCTATGTATCTAATATTTACCCTCTGTAGCCTGCACTTTATATATGTGCGTTCCAGTAGTTGGTAGATTATGTTAATAAAAAGAGAAGAAAACATACGAAATCAAGTATCTATTTATCTAGCTTTAATTGCAATTACTGTAAGAATTGAGAGTCACGTAGGTACGTCACGATAGTCGCGCGACAATCTAAAGAAAGTTCATAGTCCTAAGCTTAGCAATAAGAGATAATCACCACATAGTGAATTGTTCTGATTATTAACTCAGTTTTTCAGGAAATACAGCATCAATTGTAATCAAGTGCAGTTCTACCGACTCATATTACTCGTCTCAAAATTATATTAAACTAAAATACCGCCGTTTAAGGCTATTTGGAAACGGGCCTCGTTTTATTGTCTGAAAAAGTGACAACGTATTATCTTTTAATTTTAAAGGTAAAAGACCGTACAGCAGCTTATTTGAAAGCTAATTCATGTGCAAAGGGCATATAGAGCCCCAAAAATCAAATTTTCGAAAATCAAAAAAGTTATTGAACAAAAATTAAAAAAAAACTTCCCAACTTTTTCATTTTCTCTCAATAACTTTTTGGATTTTCAAAATTGGACTTTTGGGGTTCCATATGCCTTTCGACCATGAATAAGTTTTCAAATAAGCTGCTGTACGATCTTTTAGCGTTAAAATGAAAAGATAATGCGTTGTATTGAATTTTTTTGACGTGCCACTTCAAATGCAATATTTTTAGAAATGAAAAAGAAAATTGAAATTTGAAGCCTGTCCCCAAACGCAGTTGACTTTTGTCTATTTATTCATGCAAATTTTATTAAATTATTTTCACTTTACAAGAAGTTTTGTGACTCAACTTAACACTACTTCTTCGGACAAAAATCATGCTATTTCCGGATATTTTGAAAATTTAATCTCTTTCTCATAGAAAATCTGCTGTCCCCCCATGAAAAATAAAAAAAAACTTCGCTTATAGAATCTCCATGTAATTGTAGGATATCAAAATCAAGCTCGCGAATCCCCTTAAATTCAATAACTATACAAATTTACGTATACCTGTGTTATGTTATATGATGACAGAATTGTAATTTAAGTTGTCTACATTTAGATAGCTATTTGCTAATAATTAGCAAATTTCTCCTTTCACATTTGATTATTACAAAATTGCTTGAAGGAAGCCACTATAGATATAATTATTAATTGTAAGGCTTTTTCTGCAAAATCATTTGTATTAAAACTTGGATTAGATTAAATTGATTGAAATAATATTTTTTTTTTACAAATTTATGGAAAAATGTGAAGCTTTCTAAACCATTTCAAACTGATACTTGCAAACTCTCTTAATAATATTCATTAACAGAAACCACAAAATTGATTAAGAAAAATATTTATACAGTATACTTAGTTATTAAACATTTAATTGTAAGAAGCGAATAATTTGACTTACAATTAGTCAAATTCCAATTTTAAGCCTCAAAATTTAGTTGAAGTAGGACAACAGTGATAGTAATTGGTAGTAGTAATTTTTTCTGCAATAATTTGCAACACATTGATGTTGTTTATGAAACTCTTTTGGTTTTATATAATTTAGCTTTGGTTTTTGTATTGCAATATTAAAAATCGATTACTAGAAATGAATAGAATAAAATAGAATTATCCAAAAATATCTGTATAACATCTCAAAGTCGTCAAAGATTTATAATTTCTGTGTGTTAATGATCTTTATAGACAATAATAGAATTATAATTAAACAACTATTGTAATAATTTGTAATAATTTGAAGTAGTTTAACAAAACATTATTTCTTTAAGTCTATCATTGAAAAAAGAAAACAAACTTAAACTGAGGACTAATTGAGTTTAAACTACACAAAATTGGACTGTAACATACTTGCTTAATATATTGTTTCAACAAAAAATAATGAGATGATTCAAATATAATAACTACACAATATAAAAACTGACTCATACATACATACACTTTGAACAGGCAGAGTGACATGCAACAAAGTCATATAATTTCAATATAAATACAACGTAACTCATATAAAAAATTAATACTTTTCTTTCTTCAGAAATACGAAAAATTATCAAGTATAATAAACTTTTTTATCTTCTAAAAATTCATACCAGTCACTCACAATCAGTGGCGCGTTAAGGACTCTGGAGTCACAAACAAAATAGATTTTGAGGCCCCATTAGGTCAGGTTAACCCGATTTTAAAGTGTTCTTTTTGAAAGACCTCATCAAATGATAAACCAAAAATATATCTACAAATAATGTAGAATACATATTGTTATCCAAAAAGCATTGTGATTCAAAACAGAACAACTATCAGATATTCAAGCTCGATTTTTTGCACATCTTATCGTTTTGCCAATCATACTTTACTCAAATTTAAGGGAGGTACTTGGGTTTGAAGTTAACCATGTCAAGTCAGTTTACCTTCAAGAAAATTTAGCTGTTCTTAAGGTACTTGGTAAAGTTTTTGGGTTAGTTCCAATTTTCTTGGAATCGGCTAGATTTACTTCTACCTGTATTAAAAAATGTCAAAATCAAGAATTTCGACCTCCTGTAGGTATACTTGCAAGTTGTAAGTATTTCTGTAACGAAAGAATTACTTCGTGCTTATTTCTGAGTAATGGTAGACTATATAGGGTGTCGGATCTATGGTCAATTCTATGAAACTCCTATTATTTCCTGGAGACCATTTTAGTAAAGTTAGAACCTCGTAGCTCATTGGGAAGTTAGTGAAGAAACGCTAGTTTCTGGCAATGTCGCGATTTTCAAAATTTAGTTTTACAATTAAAATGACTTAAAGTAGCTCGAAGACCCTTTCAATACTGATTTGTTTTGATTTACTCAAATGCATTCTGGGTCAGGTGGAAATGTTTCCCATTTTTCGTAGAATGGAGTGGAGTAAAACGAAAAAAAAAATCAATGTTGAGAGGATCTTTGAGTCACTCAAAATCATTTTGAGTGTGTAGTAAGTTTTTGAAAATAATGATATCGCCCAGAACAAGCGTTTTTAAATCAACTTCTAAATGAGCTACGAGGTTCTAATTTTGATAAAATGATTTTCAGGCACTACCATACAAATTCTTACAATATTTTTCGAATCACTTTTCAACTAATAGGAGTTTCATATTTAGATTCAACACCCTGTATGTTTCGTATTTTTACCAATATTCATAGTGGTCACTAACAACAATAAACTAATTTAGTTTATAACACACGTTTATTGTTAAGCTATTATAAGCTTATTTCAAATAAGTCCATATCCCATTAATTACAATTTTTGATAAATGCATCAGAAGAAAGAGCAACCTAATATTCATGCGTCATTTGTACAGAGTAGCTCTTGTCGGTGTGTTCGTAATTGTAACAATAAAACTTTATAGATTTGCTCGCATATCGAGTATTGAGGAATTTAACACCTGTTTATTTTTAAAATGTTCAAGTAGGCACCTTAAAAACCACTAACCTTGAGTAGAGGACAGCTGAATTTTAAGTTCCTCCTAAAATCTAATTTATTTGTATAATTAATAGTTGTATGAACATTGTTCCATCATCATTAGAGCAATCTTCTCAAAAGGATGATAAACAAATAATAGACAATTATCATAATATAAAATTTATTTTAAACTGTTTACAGTTTAGTGATATGTAAGATATTAAAACAGATAAATAAAAGAGCAAAAGAAACCAAAAAATCCAATAAATTTGAAAAATGCCATGTCACAATGGAAACATTTTTCTAGCTATGTAAATATTCTGGTTAATTGAAGGTAAGAAAACAAGATGCAAAAGAACAATCAAAAGATTTTTTCGAAAGAAACAAACAAATAAAAAAAATATACCATAGACATAAACTTTATACGTATCTGGCCTATCGGACGATCGTCTAGTGGGCCTCGAAAATGAGGGTCGTTGCGCCGATTATCACTTTTTAATTTTTTCATTTGATTATCATGAATGCTATTAATAATAATTACTACTAATGATAATAATAATGACTACACTTGTGAAACGATTAAAAGTTAAAAATGACCCAACAAGCACTCTTAATATTTGTTTTCATTTTTCGGCATTTTATTTTAGAAAAAAAAAGCGAAATATTACCAATTATACCAAAATACAATGAAGAAAAACAAAGAAAAATTATTTTTAGAAGGATCCTCTAATCATTGTAAGTCATTTAACGTGTGCAACAACTTTTTGAAAGTCGCAACATGATCAGAAACGAGCGCTTCTTGAAAGACTTCCAAATAAGCTACGAGGCTCTAATTTCGCTGAATTTTTTTTCAAAGATTGATATGAGTTGCCATGAGAAGCAGGTACTTACGGGTGAAAAGTCCTATATTAAAAATAATAATATCTAGGTGCTACTATTATGTCCGAACTGCTAAAAATTGATTAAAAAAACATCCTTTATGAATCAAAACGAAAGCTAATAAGAGTAATAAGACCATTGATGTTTCCTCGGTGGTCAGGTATGCTTGAAGGCTGTCAAGGCTGATCACCCCCTAAGCCTATTTTTTTATATTCTTCATTTAATCTTCATTGGTTTCGTTAACATTCAGGAGATAGTTTTTTATGAATCTCAACCCTTATAACTCCTATTTAATATCTTACTATAAGACCAAAAGCTTTTTTCATTAACCCTGAAGATAACTAAATTGTTCCCATTTGATCACTCCAACTGCAAGTGTGCGAAACTTACAAAGCACCCTTTCGAGCCTAAACTTCAAGGGAGTCATTGTCTTAGATCTCATCAAAGAACAACTAATCTCAGTCTCATCGAAATTAGATAGGGATACCTAGGAAGGTCCTTGAAAGCTAAAAAAGGTTAAGAAATAGTTTGACCCATGAACAGTTGGATGCCTTTGTGTTAATGACTACTGAATCAAAAATTATGTATAATATACAGAGTGGATATATAGTGTAGTAATTGAAGAACATCTTAGCAAAGTTAGAGCCGCGTAGCTCATTTGAAAGTTGGTCGAAAAATGCTTAAAATCTGACGATTTTGCAACCCTCAAGAACGTACAACACGTAAAACAACTTAGAATGACTCGAGAATCTATCAACATTGTTTTTTTCTAGTATGCAATAGAAACAAACGAAAAAATGCAATGTTAGGAGGGTCTTCGAATCATTCTTACAATTAGTCGTTTTGTGTTTTTAGTTCGTTCTTAAAAATCATGACGTTATCCAAAACGAGCGTTTTTTTGACCGACATACAGGGGTGTATACGATTTGTGTGAAACTCCTGTTAGTTGGCGAGCGATTCGAAAAATATTTCAAGTATTTATAGGAGGATGTCCAGAGAACATTTTAGCAAAATTAGAAACTCGTAGCTCAATTGGAAATTGGTTAAAAACGCTCGTTTCTGACGATGTCGCGATTTTCAAATAGAAGCTAAGCACGAAAAACGACTAAGAATGACTCGAAGACCCTCCCAACATTATTTTTTCCATTTGTCTTCATTGTATTGTCAAAAAAATGGGAGACTTTTGCCCCCACTCCAGAACCAAAAAAAATCAATGTTGGGTGGATACTTGAGTCATTCTAAGTCGTTTAACGTGCATAATTCGTTTTTAAAAATGAACTACGAGGCTCTAATTTTGCTAAAATGTTCTTCAGATACTCGCCTATAAATCCTTGAAATATTTTTCAAATCGCTCGTCAAATAACAGGAGTTTCACACGAATCGTATACATTTAGAGTTTCACCCCTATATACTTAAATAAGATAGGAGGTCCTAATGAGACAGTCTGCCACTGTCTGTCATGTTCAATTGTCTTTTATGTTTTTGTTTTTTTAGAGCAATTATTGATGCTTTATACCATAAAAAACAGTCATAGATGCCACAAATGGTCTACTTAGCAGAATTAATTCGGCGATTTCTTTATAACTTTACTACTGCTCATAAAGTGGCGTGAGCAGAACAGCTCTAAAAATGATCTATCTGTCTGAAGAGTTAACACACTTTACTGCTATTAAAGTACAAAACATTGTAGCAACTATTAACTTTCACGTTAGAAAAGCTTAGTTCTTGCGAAATAATGAAGTCTTCGCAATTTTATGCACTGGCTGGCGCCTCAAATGTTACGGTACTTCTCAATTAATAAATGTCTATAAAAAAAAATCGTCCATGACTTGTAATTTAATTTTATATTATTAACAAAGAAAATGCCAAACAGTATTTTCATAGTCCACAAAACTATTGAGCAATATTTTTTCAAATTATAATTAAGGAAACCAATAAATAGTTTACCTTTCAGAATTGTAAAGACCGTGACATTTGGACCGTGAACGGTAGTAAACTTGAAATAAAACTGCCTAACACAACAGATAATTATGTGCGCCTATAATGAATTATTAATAGGCTATTACTTAATTGAAAGTGCTTATACAATTTATTAGATAGAGTTTTATATTATTAATATAAGCTCTAATATTGAAGTGTTCTTGTTGGATTTGATATAGTGCAAGATTTGAGAAAGTTGAGGAAATTACTTTAATCGTTAAAAATTTTCTGCATTGTTTCTTATTATAGAAAACAATTAATTAGAACAGACAGGTTTGCAGTCAACAGAATAGAACCAAAGTAGTTTTTAATTAATCATCAATATATTCTTATTATGTTTTCATTTCTAATTAAATAATAGAACAAAATAAATAGCATTTTGCATGTTTTGCATAGATATAACTGAAGTTAATCGAAATTACCTATAATTTTACCCTTTTTAATGTTTGTGCAATTACAATATGCATCCTTACTACCTACAGAGACTTTTTCAAAGGTTCTATTTTTCTTCCCTTACTTAAGCTTGCCTTAGTAAGAACTTAGCTTGAGTTGAGCTAACTGTATACAGCTAACATGTATACACGTCCTCACCTAAATGTCTGTAAATCCACATTTAGGGCGATTTAACCCAAGGTCTTGCTAAGGCGAGCTTTTGTAAGGGAAGAAGAACCGAGCCTGAGTCTCATAGATGATGTTATTTCGATTACCATCATCTTAGGATGACATTACTTTAACTCATGTCGCATAGAGTACACAGTCACAATAGATAGAGATTGATTTCAAACACTTACAAAATACGAACCGCTGTATATTATAGTAAACGTAGATTATTTTAATGGAGGTCTACCTACTTTTATAAGAATATCCCATAACCATTAGCTCCAACTAGAGACAATTTATTGATTATTATTATTCGGTGAAAATATTTGTATTTGATTGGAATGATTTACAACTATGGAAAAAGTTTCAATATTTGTTTATGAAAATTCTTAATTGAGTCATAATATTTACTTTTAGTCTCAAGGGGAATAATGGATAATTAACAATTAAATACCACAAATAGGGTAGCTTGGGTAAAAGTGTATAAGCACTTTGTGTTTAAAGAAGTAGAACTCGATTATCTGAAGCCAGAAATTACCTTAGTTTATTTTTTTGGGAAAATCAATTTAGTAAGAAATTTGAAAGCTTAACACGTTGTAGCAAGAAATTCAAAATAATCTTCTTAATAATCTTTAAGTTGCGTACTCTTGGACAAAATGACGTTTTATAAAAATCCATAATTTTTCAGTTACTCTTTCTAAGATGGTGTTCTAATTTTGCCATAAACGGATATTTTACACTGTAAATATGTTTTTAAATTAAAGCTTATATCAAACAAGTCTCTCAAATGAACATCATCATATTTTCCTTACAGCTAAAACCTATATCCAACATATTTACTCTTAAGCACCACCATCAATGCTGAACAAAACCACTGCGTATTCTTATCCAAATGAACTCTTTTGGCCAGGCTTCCCCTGTTATAAATAGATGTATATATACAGTGAAAAAAAGTAGCTTCATTATTCGTTTGAATGAAATGAAGACGAAAAGGTCAAAGAAAATGCCAGTACAGAAAACAGAATGTGTGATTTTTCTCAATAAAAACTTTTCCAGTTACCATGAACACAGGTAAGAACAACAATAAAATTTGTGATTCTTTGTAATAATAAAAAATTGCATAACCAGTTAATTAAGTGAATCAATTATAAACAGTAGCTGTACAACAACAATAATCGATTAAGTAATTAACAATTAGGAATTGTTCAAATGTATTGTTTATAAATAATTTGCGTACTATCATTATAATTTTTTACCTACATACTCGTCGAGACTGACTTAAGTGGATGTCGCGCAGATAAGGTTGCAGTATATGAATGAAGTGTGCATGGGCATTATCTTTTCTGTACTTGATAGTATTAATTGTTGATTGAAATTCATCATTGATATTGAAAATTTACGGTGATCTTTTCCATTCAAAGCAACACTGAATTCAAATAGAAATTAGCAATTGGTACCCACCAAAAAAACCTGTAAGTTTCTTTTTTTAATCAATTTGCATTTACTCATTTAGTGATCAGAGAGCTATAGAGGTTCCGTAAATTATCAGATAACTGAATATATAAATTTAATTATTTGATGCGTTTGAAATGCAACAATATTTAAGAATTCATTTGGTTTTGTTGCAGTAGAATGCTGCCGGAAAATAAAATTGTCTATGAGCTCGATTTGAATGGACCGTCTGAAGAGTTATTAAAATGGACTAAAGAAAATATCAATGAAGATCCCGACAATAAATACCTATGCACTTTGAACCAATCGTACGCCTTTGATGTAGTGTACAATGTCTTCAAGCCGTTTTTGAAGCGTTTCATGCAAGAACGAATCTTTTCCCACGATGACAATTTGGAGAGTTTACATCAACATGTTGATCCAAAATATCTATCACAAAGGTGCGGTGGTATACAACAAGACAGTAATTATACAAATTGGATTACATAATTGAGAAGCAACCAAAAAATTGTAAATTATTTAAGATCGTTTTTTTTTATTATTATTATTATTAAACCAGATCAACAGCAAGGCTGTTATACATAGTTTTTTTGATTAAGTAACAAAATGACAAAGAAAAAACATATGTGTCCCAGTAATTTTTATCTTTCCTCGAACTGTATTATGTCTTGAGGTAGTCTTCGTTTTAATCTTGTGTGGATGTTCTTTCTCCCTAGGTTATGATGTGTTGGATTGTCTTCTAATTTTTCATAGAATTTTTTCACTATTTTTTCAATGTATTCTTTTATCGTTGATTGCCCTAGTTCATAATGTATTTGTTGGTTTCTTATATACCAAGGTGCATCAGTAGCTATTCTTAGGATTTTGTTTTGTAAGCTTTGTAGTTTGTTAATATTTGTTTTTGATGTGTTGTACCAAATGGGACATCCATAAGTAATTAGTGATCTAATGATTGAATTATATATTAATAGTGAGCATTTTAGTTTTAGAGTGGATTTTCTATTAATAATTGGGTAGAGTTGTTGGAGCCTATTGTATGCTTGATTTAATTTGCAATTAATGTGATATTTCCAAGTTAGTTGGGTGTCCATGTAGATACCGAGATATTTAACAGCTGTTTCTCGTGCAACCCATTCTATGGTTTGTCCATTGATTACCAATTTTTTGCATTGCTTGATTCTTCTCAGAGTGAAGATTTTTGCTTCACACTTATTAATGTTGATGCTTATACACCATTTTTTAAAATAATTTTGAATTTTATTAAATTCTGTTTGTAACCTTGTTATTGCGTTGTTCAGATCTTCGTCTTGTGTAATAATAACCGTATCATCAGCATACATTGCCAACGCTGTATTTTCTGGTTGTGGTATGTCGGAAAGATAGATATTGAATAGTGTCGGGCCAAGTATGCTTCCTTGTGGAACGCCAGCTTTAATAGAACTAGTTGCGCTTTCTTTATTGTTAATTCTTACTTTGAATGTTCTGTTTTCAAGAAATGAAGATATTACAGCACTTAAATACTCAGGCAGTTTCAGATTAATTAGTTTGTATTTGAGACCATTTAGCCATACTTTGTCGAATGCCTGTGCCACGTCTATGAATAGAGCTACAGTGTATTTTTTTTCTTCAAATCCTTGCTCGATTAATTCGGTTATTCTTGCCAGTTGATGGATAGTTGAATGTTGTTTTCGAAAACCGTATTGTATTGCTGGTATTACATTTCTATCTTCTATTTCGTTTATTAATCGGTTTTGTATAATTTTTTCGAAGACTTTTGATAATGTGGTTAATAAACTTATAGGTCTATAACTATTTATTTGGTTTTTGGGTTTACCTGGTTTTTGAAACAGTATAATTATGGCATGCTTCCATGTGTTGGGAAAGTATCCTATTTTTAAACATGAATTAAGCAAATTACGTAGTAATTTAATTGAATTTTCACCTAAATTTTTAAGTATTTGATTTGTAATTAAGTCGTGACCTGGTGATTTACGTGGGTTTAGATTTTGCAGTATTTCTTCTAATTCTGTGGTTGTTATTAGTTTAGCCGTTTTGATAATTGGCAAATGCGTTTCTATATGTTCTTGTATGTGGTGATTAAAATTTCTGTTGCTTTCTAGAATTGGCGTAGTGAATGTTTTTTCTAGATGTTTTGCAAATATTTGAGCTTTCTCACTATCGGTATAATAGATATTCTGATCTTCTATAATGTTGGATATGATTTCAGGCTGCTTCAGTATTTTTTTGGTAGTTCTCCACATACCTGGATCGTTTGGCTCAAGCTGTTCAATGGCGACAGCGTATGAATTGTAGTAGTATTTATCCAATTCTCTTTTTATTTGATGTGTTAATCTGTTAAGTGTATTTTTTATTTGTGGGTTTCTTGTTCGTTGCCATTCTCTTCGAGCCGTTGATTTTTGTTTGATAAGGTTAATTATATACTGAGGTGGGGTTTGATAATCAGTTTTTCTATACGTTTTTTTTTGGATTATGGCTTGTCCAACACATGCTTTAATTTTATCAACAAATTCATCAATAATTAAGTCGATTTGATTGATATTGTTACAGTCTGTAGTCTGTATCCGGTTTTCTTCTAAGATCTCTTTGAACAGCTTCCAATCCACCATTCCATTTACTAATTTTGGTGGCGCCTCTTTGTATGTTGGCATAATTATAAATGATATAATCACTGGCAAATGGTCAGAGTCCATTTCGTTTATGACTTCTTGATAAATTTGTTTAGAGAAGTTTTTCATTACTATTATATCAAGTATATCAGAGTCATGATCAGATCTATAAGGGTAATATGTGTGTTCTTCAGGCGCATCAACCTGGTATCCATTTGCTTCACAAAGATTACTCAATTTGATTCCACTTGGATTTGTTGCTCGGCAGCCCCAAAATCTATTCTTACTCTCCCTCTTCCTCTTCAATAATGTTTTTGTTCGGTTGTTTGTACACTGCAGTGATATTAATATTTTCATTATTTTGCATATTTAGTCTAATACTAACACTCTCTAAGTTTTCAGTTATGATTTCAGACTCTTGACTGTGTGATAGATTCCGTTTGGCAAGTATTGCTACTCCACCAGAAGCTATGTTAGCTAGTCGATCTTGACGATGAATAGTGCATCCTGGTATTCTAAATACCTCGTTAGGGAGTAAATGGGTCTCTGTTATGCATGCTATATCAATTTGATACCTTGACAAAAAGGATATAAGTAGGGTTCTATTTTGTTTTATTCCATTTGCGTTCCAGTTGAGGATTTTTAGATTTTTGATATGATGTCTTTGATTATGGACCATTGATAAATTGCGGTATTATATTATTGATGGCGTAAGTTTTGATTTGAGGTAAGTATTGACTGATAAGGTCTTTTACAATATTTAAAATGCTCTCTATTAAGGAGTTGGTAGTTGAATTTACATTTGTTTTTGTTTTTGTGACTTCTGCATATAATCGGTTAGTAGTATAATTTGTCTTTGAATGACTTACAGGGGAAATGTGTTGTTTTCGTCTGGGATTCATTTTTTCCTGTAGCTCTTTGTAGTACTTGCACCCTCGATAGCTTGCAGGATGTTTTTCATTACAATTAGCACATGTTGGGTCGATGCTTTGATCTTTTGTGCAGTCCGTGTAAAAATGAGGGCCTGCACATTTGACGCATCGCGGTTTTATTTGGCAGTAATTTTTGGTGTGTCCAAATTGTTGACAGCGATGACATTGTGGGATTTCCCTTGATTTTCTTCTCGCCTCTACGCTAACTATTGAATTTAGTAGCTTATTTGTTTCAAATATTTCTTTCGCTTTTTCATTGTTTGTTAAGCTCACTGCGCATAATGGGATCGGTTTTTTGTTGTAATTCAGTAATCGTGTTACTGATATGATAGGTAGCTTCCCCTTTAATAATTCTTCTTTAATATCATATTCTGTCAGTGATATCGGTATGTTTCTAATTACTACTTGAAGCGGTTTGTCGTTAGGATTTTGAAATGTGTGATATTCGATATTATTTTTAGTGTAAAATTTAGTTAAATTTCGAAAATCGTCAATATTTGATAAATTAATTCGTAGATATTTGTTGTTTGATAGTGTTGTATAGTTTTTATCACTAACGAGTTTGTCAATGTCGGCGATGATTTCTTTATAATTCGTTGCATTGTGCAAGTATATAGGTGGTATTTTTAATTTTTTTTTGTTAAGTTGTATTAGTATTTGTTTGTTGGGGGTCTTCTTGCAAGTTGTTATCTTCGGAGACAATCTTATCCAGATGTTGTGGGAGGTAATATTTATTTTGTTTCAGTTTGTCTTCATAATTCCATGTATATCTTTTTTGTACCTCGTTTATCGGGGGTGATAGTTGGTCTGCTTTGCGCTTCCCTTGATTATTACTTTTATTATTGTTCATTTTGACGCTTTTTATAGGTGAGGCGTCAAACCTTAATCACTATGATAATTAAATCGCACCTGTGAAGCCGAAATTCGTACGAACTAACGTTTAAACTTTAGCACGGCTAGTATGCGACTTAAGATCGTTAGGTTATAGGGATAACGATGATGATATAAATAATAAATGCACTTAAAAGGGGGTTGAAAAAATATGATTGAAATTTTGATATTTGACTCGTGATGTGTATTGGACTTTAGATATTAATCGAAATAAATTTATTCTTTGACTTTAAACTTTTAAATTGTTAAAGGCACAATGTAGAAAAAGGGGGCAAAAATCTTCTGGATCAACGGGTTAGGTAAAGTAGACAATCTCCGAATTCTAATCATAGTAGCCTTATCTGGATTACACAATGATTACAAAATTTCCCTAAGATTTTTTTGTTTTTATTATTAGAAAAACACATTTAATGCGCTAGAATAAATATTTTAATTTTTAAGATGTTTTAATTTGAAAAGGGGCTTGATTTACGACAGGGTGAATTTGGGGTGTTAAATCTGTAAGTGATTCTTCATATTGTCAACATCTGTCAGAACTAATTAATAACTCTATTATAAGTTTAATGAATTGATAGTGTCTTTTAGATCCAATACACGTCTTTGTGTTAAAGTTTTTGATTTATTACTAACTTATTTTTGATGTTTTTTTTTTCTAATTAAATATTTATGAACAAGTACTTGGTCTGTAAAAATATGAATTTGACTTGCGAAAAGGGTGAATTCGAAATGCAAAACTATACTGTAATATAGAAACCATAAAAACGATTCAATAAATAACTATATGAAAGTGATATGTAGGAAGTTATCATGTTTATATACAAAGCTTTTCACGTCAATATGGTAATAATCAATAATATAGTCATAGAATAAATTATATGTTAGAAAAACTTGAAGGGGAATAATTAGACTATTTAATGAAGGTAAGAGTGACTCTTTACAATTTTTGGAACTGATTTGATGTCAACTTTTGCAAATAAGGTAGTATTGCATAAAAAATTACTTCTTCTTAAAATTTAAAATCAATGCAAAAAAAAAATTAAAATTGTGGTTAGGAATTCCGTACAGGAAACTTGTTATTGGTGATTCATTAGCAATGACCTTTCTAAACATTCAAAACCTCACAATTTTTTTTCCGCAAGAAAAAATTAATTTTTCAAAGGGTAAATAGGTACAGTCAAGAGCGTAAGAATTTTAACGACTCTTGATAAGAATTTCAGCCTTTTTTACATTGATTGAACCGGTCTTCCACCATTGTTGGAATTGGGGATGAATCGAACCTGCTTTATTGCTTTACTTGTTTTTGGCAAATAGTAGCTGTTGAAGATGAACCATATATAAGTAGAGGGTGGCAAATTACCTAATCCGCTATGGGGGTGTGGTGTTTTCTTTATTCAGGAACATTAATAAATCGTCCCCTTCTTTCTCTCGATACCCAATAGTGTGTTTGTTCTCTTTAAAAGAAAATCGGGCTTTCACTATACAATCCTCACCGTTAAAATTTTTCTGCCTTTGACTGCACATATTACTTTTGTATTCAGTTGACTTTGAATTTTTAAAAGTAACAATTTTTTATTGCTTGATTTTCAAAAGTTGACGTACATTCTTTCTGTCTCTAAAAATTGTAAAAGGACTTAGCCCAGATATTTCCCTTCAAGTTTTTACAACAATTATTTTATTCTATAAATAAATAAAAGAGTCCTAGCGTGATTATCTCAATTAACCATATTTACGTGAATTATATCAACGAAAATAATCATTCTATTGTAATAAGTGTTTTTCTATAAACAATACTTCGCTTATATTAATTAAACAATAATATTATTTAGATTATAATTTTCCTATCTAAAGAAACAATGATTCTATTTAGATCATCATTTTTCTTAATAGGAACAATGATTGTATTTAGATCATCATTTTGCTTGTAATAGTACTTTTTGCTGTTCTTGCAGTTTTTCTTTGAACAATAGTCATTGTAGACATTAATCATCATCGCATCATAAGTTTTAGTATAAATATTACAAATATCAAGGAGAAGATTAGTTAGTTAGTTAGTTAGTTAGTTAGTTAGTTAGAATATAGTTGATTGGTAATTAAAGGAATATTATAGTAAATACAATCTTAAGAGAATATTAAAGATTGTAAATTTAAAATAAATAAATAAAATAATTAAGGGAATATTATAGTAGATACAATCTTAAGAGAATATTAAAGATTGTAAATTGCAAATTTAAAATAAATAAATAAAATAATTAAAATAAAATTAATAATAATTATAATAATAAAAAGTGAAAAGATAAAATTCGTGTAAAACCCTGTATGAGATAAATGTATAAATAAAATAGGGGTATCAGATAATGTTCCTCTTCATCCATTGATTGGAGATACAAAGTCAGTTTGGACAATTTAGTAATTGGATATCAGTATGTAGACAGAGACTGACTTCAAAAAATTACAGAATACGAACCGCAGTTTATTATAGTAAATGTAGATTATTTTATTCAAGGTCTACCTGCTTTTATTGTAATATCCCATAATCATTAATTCCAACTAGGGACAACTTATTGATTATTATTCGGTAAAATTATTTGTATTTGATTGACTTACAACTATAGAAAATGTTTCAATATTTGTTTATGAAAATTCACAATTGAGTCATAATTTTTACTTTTAGTTTCAAGGCGAAAAATGGATATTTAATTAACAATCAAATAACACAATTATGTTAGAAATTGAACAGTGAATTGTCACGAATGGATCATTCACCACAAAAGAAAACAATTCTATTATTAAAGCAATAGAAAGAGAAGCCATTGATGTTAACGTCCTATTCACCTTGGCCCAAAATTGTTACTTTTATTACAAGTATGTATATAAACAGTGGAAAAAAAGTAGCTTCATTATTCGTTTGAGTGAAATGAAGAGGAAAAAGTCAAAGAAAATGCCAGTACAGAGAAGAAAATGTGTGATTTTTTCAATAGAAACTTTCCTATCTCAGGTAAAAACAACAATAAAATTGTGATTGTAAATTAAGTGAATAAATTATAAAGAGTAGATGTTCAACAACAATATTCGATTAAATAATAATTGTGAATTATCCAAATGTTTTGTTTATAAAAATTTTGCGTATTATCATTTTTATTTTTTACCAACATACACGTCGAGATTGACTTAAGTGGATGTTGCGCAGCGAAGGTCGCAGTATGTGATTGAAATGTGAATG
Organism: Mylabris sibirica; assembly: GCA_039776855.1. NCBI lineage: Eukaryota > Metazoa > Arthropoda > Insecta > Coleoptera > Meloidae > Mylabris > Mylabris sibirica. The sequence goes on from CM077839.1 coordinate 10,765,965, forward strand.
GGCATTATCTTTTCTGTATTTAATAATATTAGTTGTTGTTTTCAAGTTGTCTGTTAGTTCTAATTCATCATTGATATTGGAAATTTACGGTGATTTTTTCGATTCAAAGCAACATTAAATTCAAATAGAAGTTGGCAAATTGTACCTACCATAAAATAATCCTGTAAGTTTTTTCTTTTTAATCGTTTTACAATTAGTGATCAGCTAACCATGACAGATCTGTAATTTATCAAATAACTGAATAGAAATTCGAATATTTGATGCAATTGAAATGCAAAAATATTTAAGAATTCATTTGGTTTTGTTGTAGTAGAATGCTGTCGGAAAATAAAATTGTCTATGAGCTCGATTTGAATGAACCGTCTGAAGAGTTATTAGAATGGGCTAAAGAAAATATCAATGAAGATCCCGACAATAAATACCTATTGATTGAAGAATTACGTGATATGATTTATGGTAAAATTTCTAAAATAACACTATAAAAAATTCATGGAGAAACTATTCTCTAATTTTGAGTTTTTATTACAGCAAAAGGTGAATGTACGCCTTATCGTACCGATGATGCTTTCTTGTTGCGATTCCTGCGAGCACGTCATTTCATTGTAAAATTAGCCCATAGATTGGTATATTATCGATAACATCTACAATATTTTATAAAACTATAAACCAATTATTTCTGATAGTTTGTTAGGTATCATGAGTTTCGTGAAGAGAACCCTCATTTTTACGATGTGAATTTAGTGAAATTATCAAAGATTGGCGAGGAGAATATAATTGTAGCACCACCATATCGTGACGGTACTGGTAGACGTATGGTGATATATCGAGCTGCACAATGGAATCCAGAACGATATACAATCAATCATCTATTTCAATCAACAGTAGCATTATTAGAGATTGCTGTGTTGGAAGAAAATTCACAAATTTTGGGTGGTATTTGTATATTCGATTTCAAAGATTTAACAATGCAACAAGCAATGTATTTTACACCGAAAGTAGCAAGGACTGTTTTCCAAATAATGGTGGTACGTATTTTCGAGACTAAAAATACAAAATTTGCGTTAACAACATGAAATTTTCAGTCATCATTTCCGTACCGAATTCATGCTGTACACATTTTGAATCAATCGTACGTCTTTGATGTAATGTACAATCTCTTCAAGCCGTTTTTGAATCGTTTCATGCAAGAACGAATCTTTTTCCACGGTGACAATTTGGAGAGTTTACATCAACATATTGATCCAAAATATCTACCACAAAGGTACGGTGGTATACAACAAGACAGTAATTATAAAGATTGGATTACATATTTGAGAAGCAATCAAAAAATTATAAATGAATTAAAATCGTTAGGTTATAAAGATAACGATGATGATGATGATGATTGAATAAGTGCACTTAAAGGGGGTAGATAAATATATGACTGAAATTTTGATATTTGGCTCGTGATCTGTTTTGAACTTTAGATATTAATCGAAATAAATTTATTCTTTGACTTTAAACTTTAAAATTGTTGATATAAATATGCTATTAATAAACAAAAAATTTTTAATTCTACAAAAACAAATTTATTTAATTGGAATACATTACAATATCTTCTTAGAACAACAATAATTATCCTACATTGATTAACGAACGAAATAGATTTTATTTTTATACAAGAATCAATAGGCGTAATTTTCGATATTATACAGCATATAGTTTTATATTGATTATCATTAGATTGTTGGAAGAGTGAAGAGTATTACATATATGTATAGCTTTAATAATCATAATAACAACAATAATAATGATTGTATATCTTTTGAAACAACTACAAATGAACAATTATTATTATTTATTGTATATCAGTCTACGTTTTTAATCGAATTTAAACAACAAAATATTTTAATTTCAATGATAATTATGTGCGTATGTATTGTTGATAACGTTTACATCATCCACTATTATTATTTGTCTATTATTTATCTACATGTACACAATTTATTTAATCAATAATCTTACTTTATTTAATGATTTATTAGTTGATTGACAAATAAAAATAAGACATTCTAAAAATAAATTTATCTAAACAAACACATTGCTCAAATTTGGTTTATCTTTTTAGTTTATCACACATTTCATACTTGAAATAATAGAATTTATAACAAAGTGGACCCATGATTTTATAAAATAATCCAAATATTTATTGTTTTAATCATGTAGTAATGGTTCAGCTTCTTTATCATGAAAATTCTGTCCACATGATTCCATATCAATATCATTTGTGAAATTATTTTGTGTACTACTACCATTATTATTACTATTATTGCTACATTCAATTACAGTTTTTTCGTCAGATTTTGATGTTAGACTATCATGTGATTCATCTTCTTCATTTACAGTCTCCATAGCTGCTGTATTAGCACCCAATATAGGTGAAACTGGTGCTGTTGGTGGTGTTATTTTGCCAGCTTTCTCCATCAAATAATAGGTCATCAATTGGCCTTTACCTTTAACAGCAACTAGGCCGCGTTGTTCGAATTTGTAGCCGAAATTCTGGAGAATCTCGCAAGTCTCCTCCGTTACCTGAATATAGATAAAAATAATTGATAATTAATAGAATTCTGTATAAAAGTTAGTATCTCGATCCTTGATGCTCTTCTTCTAGTGAGTTTCTTTTGTAGTTGGAGAGTACTAACATATAAGATAGTTTAGAGCAATGACGTCACCTGCACCCAAATGCGGACAAATCCCACTGCTTTTAACTCGACTAGAATACGCTTAAGATTTACCTGAAGTACTATGAGGAGCTTATCAGGTTAAAATAAGGTTTGCCTTAATAAGGTAAATTTCAAGAATTCCATCTTGTTTAATAAAACGTTATTTGCCTTCATGTCTAAATGAGGTTATTCTCAGGGTAACCTTATGAAAAACCTAATTCTTTTGTATCAGGTCATTAAATTCAAATTAAACTGAAGTTACTCTTAGGATAATTTTATGCAATAAAGAGTTTCTATGACGCCATACTAATAAGGTTGAGATGAAGTGATTCTTAGGATAGCCTCATATAATAATTAATTAGCAAGCTTCCCATCCAAATTATACGTCACTCCATTATCCTATCAGTACCTAGCTCTTCAACTAGATGGCACATCTTGTTACAACTCACTTCTAGTACCTTCTTACCGCTATCTGCAGCGACAGAAGGCAACTACGAGATTTTCCGTTTCTAAAACTATTTTTTCTCGAGGTGTTTCTTATCTAGATTGAAATTTCACACCTCTGATGAACTGTCCAATCCTCAGTGTTGATTTATTTATTATTTATCTTTAGTTTTGTGTTGATCACAGTAAATAAATTTAGAAAAAAAACCTATAACTTTACCTTCAATCAAAGAGATTATAATCAATTTTTATGCGATTATCAGCATTTTTCATTAAGGACTTGTGTAGGAAAAGTTTGCGTACATTTTTCCTGTTTCCAAAAATTGTAAAAGGACGTTTTTACTTCCAATAATTATTCCAGTATTCCCGTTCAAGTTTTTACAACAATTATTTTATTCTAGAAATAAATAAGAGAGTTATAGCAAGATTATTGCAACTAACCATATTTACGTGAAAAGTTCTGTATAAGACAAATGTGTAAGTAAAATAGGGGTATCGAATAATCTTTCTGTTCGTTCATTGATTGAAGATAGAAAGTCAATGGTAGGTGGATTAGTAATTGGATATCAGTACTAAGAGATACATTTGTTTAGATTATATTGATACGTTCCATAAATAGTTGTTAAAGATTTTCTATTTTCAGGTGAGAAATAGTGAAAGTGGACTATAGACATACTCACTTGTATGCACCCAGCTTTGCCAGTGCTCTCCATTCGTGATGCAACATTGACCGTATTGCCCCAAATATCATAATGCGGTTTCCTAGCCCCAATAACACCAGCCGTTATAGGTCCATGATTGATGCCCAATTTTAGGACGAAATGATTGAAACTTTGTTCGTTGATACTTTGCAAGGCCTTTTTCAATTCTAATGCAAATTCTACAAGTAGGGCTAAATGAGCCCATCGTTCTATTATGGGGTCATCTGGCTACAATTTAAACATCTCCATTAAAATATCAAAACAATAAGAAATAATAAAATTTGTGGATATTTACTTTAAATTGTTTGGTTGAATTTAGGCCGCTAGCTGCCATATACGTTGAGCCGATTGTCTTGATTTTAATAACATTTTGAAATTGGGGTAATTCAAGTAGCTGAAATTTGAATTTATTTATCAATAAAAAAATAATATTTAACATTTATTTTTTACCGCATCAAAGTCGGATATGACCTCATTTAAAAATCGTAAACATTCTAAACCTTGATTGTTTACAGTTTCTTCTGAATAAAAATCAGAAAAATTTGGCATTGATGCAAATAATACACCAACTTCTGCATAACTTTGTGAATACAATTCATCATGTTGACGATTCCTATTACCCATAAAATGTGCAGCAACATGAGGTGGTAGAATATTATAAACTAATGCCTCATTTCTACGGCGCATATCTTCAGCGAAATCTCTTTGTTCTTCAACTTCACAACGCCACAAATACAATACTCTAGCAACTTGTTCCATCTATAATAAAAAAAAATAATTTTATCAACGACTATTTTTCTTAACTTATACTAACAATATAACTCACATGACGTGATAAAATTGTTAGAGCTATTGTTGCTGTTAGTAGTAGAATTGATAATGTGTATTTACCTTTAGCTATCCTAATATTAAAAGTTAACAAAGTAAACAAGAAGAATTCATAATTATAATAAACGTACCATATTGAATATTTGCGCATTTCTTCACACTCTAAACTTGCATCCAAAACAAATAAATTAACAATAATTTGTGCTAGAGCTATCTTAAACAGGAACGTTGATGTCCATATATAAGATAAACAAACAGGTAATGATGATGCTATTAAAATTAATAATGCAAAATAACTAAAATAAGATGGATAAAGACAATATGAGTCAATATCATTAATTATTGAGCAATTAGTTGGTGATGGTATTGCTCCTGTTGGCGAAGAAAATTGTGCGCAAGAGACCTAAGATAAATAAAATCAATCTTCATAATTTCCAAATTTAACTTAATCAAACTTACCGAAGTTAATATATTAATTACAGCCAATATTAATGTACAAATTACAAATAATATCATTCTTACTATCGCAGATTCATTGATTTCGCAACATTTCGACTGAAATTCATACTATTTTAGACAATTACTGAATAATAAGCTGAAATATAACAAAAATCTTGATCATGATCTCGAAATTTTTCTTTCACCAATTATTTATTAATTAATTTACTCTTGAGTTTGTAGCTATTTTCTGTAAATCTGAAAATTTCACATGAATATGACAGCTCTAGCTCCATATTGGTGTTTAATTAAGTTTTATTAGCCCTTTGTATAATTATCGTTAATTAATCGTAAATACTGAGGGTTGATTAAAAAAAAAGCTTTTGATTTTCGACGAGTCGTATTACAGGCTTTTCTAATAATTGCTTTTTAATTAAAGTTGACAAACTGCTGTTATCTTCAAGAAACTGACAGTAAGCTTCGGGGGAATGTAACGAAGATTAAACCAGTGCTATAATTAGACTAGGGCAATTTGGGACCGCTGTCCTTGTTAAATTATTTGATGTATGCGACGTGGCGTAAAAAATGTCGTATTGACAAAAACCAATATCATTCTCATTACAAATGATAATTATTAATTTTTCATGAACTAACTATCCTTTATTTTATAGCAGTTAGGATTGCTAACCTTGTCGATTTTGCCAAAAATAGAAGAAAGTCTTAATTAAATTTAAATTCCGAGGAATTGACCTCAAAGCTAATGGAAAACAATACGCTCCACTCAGGAACAAGAAACGCTTATATTATTCAATTATTCTAAATAATTGAAGAGAGTTAAATCGTCTTATATCAACCCCTATTTTTCCCATTAAGTTTTGAGCTAAGAACGAAGGGTAAAATAATATTCTCGCTTTATAAACAGGAAAAAAACACGGAAACAAAGACAATGCTGTTGTACTTTTATTTATTTGCTTTCGAGCCAATCATCAATCAGATTTGTGGTGAATGTTTCTGAAAAATCATCACTGTTAGTACAGTACCGGATTGACTCATTCTTGATTGCGTCGATTGTATATGAAGCCTCAAGGACGTTACTATTGATAACTCAATTCTCTGATAAACGCAGCTGCCTTTATTCCAGTTATTCAACAGTTATCGAACAATCTCACAACGATGAGCTTCTGTACAATAGCAATCGATCCTTAATGTTACTTTAGAAGATTATTCGCTTCATTTCACTATATCGTATTTGATAGAATCATATTCAACAAAAAAAATATGGTAGATTTATAAGAAATTGAGATCAAGATCAAGATAATCATTGTCGTTAACCCATTCTTACCAATGAGTATTGTGCTGAATATTCCAAGGATAAAATAATACCAGCTATTAAAATGAATATTAAATTTTCAATATAGTAAACAATATTCAAAGTCATATATTTTGGTAGAATAAGAAAAATGATAGTTGCTGTTGATATTCGAACCAATACCAACATCAATAAAATAATACTGGAGAATTTTTTCACTCGTTGTTGATACGATCGTTCTTTCTTTTCATCGAGAAAGCTTTGTGTTAGAAACTTTGTATTTTTCTCTAACTCTCTGCAAATATTTTTTTATTTTGATAAAAAGTTAAATCAATTCTTGGGTAAGGAATGAAAAGAAATAACCTGTGACCGTCACGATTCACCAGTTCCGTTCGCAGGCGTGCTTTAAAATCTGTCGAATCTTGTCGGGATCTTACTTTGTTTTCCTTTTGTTTGTTTTTTAAGGGAAGTAAAAAGACAGAGAATAAAAGAAAATTAGTTGTGCGTTTTAAGAGAATTTTACCGAAGGCTCCTCTTTTCCATCGAGAATATCAGCAATATCTTCTAATATTCCACCGCCACCGTTTTGAACATCCTGTCCAGATGGTTGGAACTTGATAGAAATTCAAATCAAATTCGTGAGAATTACAATAAGAGAAATACGAATGGAGAAACTAACCGGTTTCAATACATTTACGATAAAATACGTTTTCAATCCGGCAATCCGTAGTGCTTCATCACGTTTCTCACCATATGCTGGCTCAACCTGGAATTCACCGTTCAAATAGGATAAAGTTGTTGCCGATATATGAACACGACTGTAATTTTATAATACGATATTGTTTAATTATTCAATTTTCATTTTCGTTATGTTTTTATACCCAGCCTTTCCGCTACTTTCCATTTTGTTAGCCAATTCCACATCTTTTGAATATACATCGAATTGCCATTGTCTCTGACCTAAAACACCAGCCAATACAGCACCTGTATGAATACCAACTCGCATATCGACTGGGGAATTGCACGTTTCTTGAACGTATCTAGAATAAAATCAATTAAACGAAAAATGTTAGAGAGACTCGCCCGGCGCATCCACCAAAATTAACTGTCGCCGTCAACAGACTGAGATATTAAAGTTAATTAAATCTAAACAAGTTTAGAACTGTATTAAACAAGACAGTTGAACCTGTTTTCCATTTAAATAATAGATAAAGAAACGAACCAATTCTAAAGTTAATTAATATTCAATTAATTCATGCGCTTATTAACCGTGCGAAATACGTACTTTATAGCTTTTACCATTGATAAACCCATATGGACACATAAAACAGCGTGATCAGGACGTTCAACTGGTGCACCACTAATACAATAATAACAATCACCCAAGATTTTTATTCGTAATTGTTGGTATATCTAAAATTTTGTCTAATAAACACAAATCAAACAAGAAAAATCTAACATAACTTACTTCAGCGAGCTTATCGAATCTAGCGAATAGATCGTTTAACATTTTGACTAAATCTTGAGCAGAGTACGTTGATGAAATCGCTGTGAATCCAACGATGTCAGCATATAGGATACTGGTGATATAATTTAAAATTTATAGGTGTTTTTAAGTTTCTATACATTCAGAATACCTGACGTTTTCGTGTCGGCTCATGTAAATTTTTTTAAATTGACTATCAACACGATCTAAATCTTGTCGCATCTGTACAGCAACATGCTCTGGTAGAACCGAAAGCAATAAACGCTCCTATAATTGAAATTAAATACAACAATCTTGCACAAAGAATACAATCTATTTGTTTGAAACTAAATTAACCTGTTCAGTACTTTGTTCCTCAATCACTAATTTCATTTCCAGTGATTGTCTAGTTTCTAGAAAAGCACGACGTTGTTGAATGTCTTCAACTAGAAACGATGTTAAGCCGAGTATATTGGCCGTTATCAGGAGGATACTGTTTGCAATTTGCTGAAAATTGAAAATTTCAACTATCGAATTCAGTCTTTATAATTTTTTAAATAGGAAATTGCAATGTTTTAAGATTTAATTAAGGAATTTTGCATATTTATTATGCAAATTTTTGGTCTATATTTAGAAAATTAAAATTAGAAACTAAATCTAAATATTTGTGTCTATTTAAATTATAAATAAGGGAGAATTGAACCAAATATCTGTTGTTTTATTGATCTTCAAAGAAAACGAAAACAAGCATTGAATAGGAACTAAGGTTACACATTATCGATTAATTCATAAGTAGAAAAATTCACGCTACATCATTCTTAATTAATGTATTCCCAAGGGCGAGTTGTGGAAGTTGTTTCAGTACATAGACTAATGTGAGAATTATAATTGATATTACACAAACGAGTTGAAATCTTTACTTTTGCCTTTAGAGAAAATTTAGGGTTTACCTCGAGAATATTAGTTTGTAGCAAAAAAGAAACCCTCTCAATTCTCCATCAAATTATCTTCGGATATAACTTGTCTGTTTCGTATAGATTGCTTTTCAGTTTCGCTGATTAAATTTTATCGTTATCCATTCACTAGCTTAATGGTTAAATTCAGCTTGTCAACATGTATGCAATATATTTTACCCAATCAAGATGACAAATATAATTGAAACCTAATAACTTGATCTAACAATCAGTCTCTCTATAGTCAGTGTTAGAGATAGCTAAACTCCAATTTGTAGGAAATCTCACAATTAAGGCAAACCAATAGTGGAAAACTATAAATTTATACCTCTTTGGTGAATTGTTGATGGTGTTCTGATATAGCCCTTAACAGTGTCATGTAAGATATAGATGTGGCGATACTCAACAATGCACACCAAAGTAAACGTAAAGGTAATGTAACATAAATTAAATAAGTTAGTAGTAGAAACCATCCTAAACTGTCTCTTGATATAACTTCATCGCGTTCCAATAGAAAACCGCATAAAATTTGACTATTAGCTATATGGAAAGCTAAATGTGGTGCTATCACCCATAAACGTTTATTTTGGAAATTCTTTCGACACCAAAATAATAAGCTACAATTTAATATTAGAAATGCGGCAATTACACTAAATACTATTGGACTTTCATTATTTGGTACAGCTAACATGTAAATATCAAATAGTATTGCTGTAATCACAAAACATTCTAAACCGGCACGTTTCTGACGGACACTAAAATTTTGATATAATTTCTCTAAAGATGCATCACGAAACGTATTAAAAATATAACAGAAATTCTTCAATTGACCCTCAGATTTTTGCTCCTCCATCATACCGAAAATATCAATTTAAACACCATTAAAACTTTTTATAAATAAACCAATTTCTATTGTAACGATTTTCTTATTATCCTTACGAAATTTTGCATGTTCAACCAACATTAAAGGATACAGTATATTCTGTTACACCATTTACACAAATTTTATGAAAAATTTAAAAGAAAAGTCCTATCTCAGATTTAACGTGAATAGTAAAAATAATAATAATACCACACATAACCTCAGGTATCACGCATAAGTATTATCGATTTGTTTTTTAAAGGGATGAAAGCGCCGGACCGGTACGAATGGGAAAAGCTCACTACCCGGAGTTTCTCACACCCGGACCATTTCAATATCATCCCCCAGTTGAAAGGCGACATGCGCACAAATTTATATACCAATAATGTACCATCATCATCAAAATGTAATAGCTAAACAGAATTTTTAGCCGAATTGATTGAATGAACGAACCACAAGAAATTAAATAGTGTGTGCAATTTAAAAAAAAAGCAATTCGTTACGGATAAAGCTTGTAGAAATCAAAGTCGACAATACTTTAAAAACTTTCATTTATTCAACAAATATCATGGAAAAATAGCTACATAATTGTCAAGATTTTAAAAATTTCAATACTTACATTATGGCAAAATATTCGCCTAATAATTCAATTTTAAGCTTTCTTAACAAGCCCAAATGTATTCCAAGTCTTAATATGTTCAATATGCTCTTCGATAACTGGATACCAATCAGCGCCAGTATAATCGATTTTCGGTAATTCACCATCATAATCTTTCGGTAAATGTGACGGTTTAATATATTTATGTAAGCTAGACATTTTACTACCGTGGAATTGAATCTGTAATTAATTTATAAAAATTAATACGTAAATCCGATTAGATTAATAAATTATTGAAGGACATACACGATTCTTTAGTTTTTCACGGATGAAAGGCTTGAAAATTTGCCAAACCATTTTGAAAATGAACGGTTGCTTAACCATATGGACTTCTTTCAACCGTAATGGCATCGCGTCCTGTATAAAACCAAGTAAACGCATACTAAATGCCGGTGTTAAGGCAGCAATTTGTTTCAATGATAAATTATCAAAATCCATAATAACAACAACACCGCGTACTTGTGTTTCTGGTTCCAATACGGCCGCTTCATGGATCAAATAAAATATACGGAACAATTGATCAGCAGTAACCTTCGATGTGTCCCAAGAGCCTAATTGAAATTGAAAAGAAATCAATAAAATGAGAAAATTACAAAAAGAAAAATCCATCTATAAACGTACCACCAACATTTACTAAAAGAACACGACGACCTTTATCATCACGGTTTGTTAATACATTAACAACATTGTGATTAGTGAAAGCGTCTTTCTCGTCTGATGGTAGAAGATTGTCCAAAAGCTCCTTATTTTTCTCCTTAAACTCGGCAACACGTTTCATCTAAAATTAAAGACACAATATTGTATGTAATAGGTAAACGTTTTAGTTTATTGCAGATAATGGACATGACCCCCACTGATAAATTGTAATTAATTGAGGACGTGTAAGATTTAAACGTGCACGATAAGACGTTTACTATTTTAGAAACCAATAAACCTTAGAAAATTGGTTTGAATATTAACGTTGAATTATAAAATTTTGCAGATTTTTTCGATAAATTTCATAAAAGATTATAACAATCGAAAACTTATCAATAATTTTTCGCGTATAGGTCAAGTCATCATTACATTCGAGTATGTTTTTAATTGATAACAAAACCTTAAACTATGTAAAAATTGAACTAAACGATTAGGTTTGTTATTGTTATCATCGGTTTTAGATTGATAATATGCAAGAGAACGGATAATGGAGGTTATCTCCCTGATTCCTTAATTATATCCAAAATTATATTGTAAATAGAATAAAAATATTATTTCAACTTACCAATTCATAGGCGCTTTTGGCATAAAATTTACACGGCCTTAGGAATATAATCAAAGTTTCATCATCATCTTTAAAATAGATGGTCTTATCTTGTGCTAAAAGCTCACGTAATTCTTTCAATGCAGCTTGTACAACTTCTGGTGTTTCTAGCAATTCTTTTTCAGCAATTTTTCTTGTCTCTTCACTGATCGGTGAAGTATCCAATTCAAACGGTGGTGCCATTTCCAATTACTCAATTCCTAATCAATTGGCTATTTATTAATTAAATATTTTAAAGTTTACAGTTAAATGTCTGACAGACTACTGTGATATGTTTCACTGTTGTAGAGTGTATTTTATAAACTTTATTATCTTCTAATACTTTGGTCGTTACAAAGTTCAGATTAAAAGTTGATAATCTCAAAATGAATACTTGGGACGGTATCAATAGATGAATAATACCAGCAATGATGGTGTTTTGTAGATACCAAATATTGTTTTTTTCCTTATTTTATTGTATAATATATTAGAGTACATAGTACAAAAATTAATGATTTCTGATGATTTCATTGTTTCGCGTGTTTTATTATAAATCACAATCATTTATATACTAAATGTGGTTTCGATTAAATAATGATGGTATTAAATAATTTTCTGTTATCAATTTTTTATTTAAATCCATTTCGTTTGCAATTCTTGTTATTATTATTTATTACCTTAATTTAAAATATAATTAACAATACAAGTGCATACGATGAAAGTTAATGAACTTGTTAACGAATCTATGTCCTTGTTTTATTCAAAATAATCTCAAATAATAATTAATCTAAAATTTCCATGTTGATAGAGTTGTTAATAAAATTAGTCACGAATTATAGTTTATCATTAGAAATTGTATACATATTTGTATTTACCTATCTATCTCTAATTTAATTTAATATATGATAAATGTTGATAATAATAATAATAATAATAATAATAATAATAATAATAATAATAATAATAATAATGATAATAGCGCATGATGCTTTTTTTCTCAGTTTAAAAATAAAAAACAATAGGCGTTTTCTATTTTCTATTAATTGAAAAATATCAATTATTTGCCCACTTTATTTATTGTCACAATATAATTTTCAATTAAAATTACCAATTTTCAAGTATTTTGAAATGATAACAACATTAAGTAGTTGATAAATTGTAATATCAGTGTAGAGGAAACATTTTCTAACAATACAACAGTCGATTCTCTCGCCCTCATAGTTCAATTTATATCATTACTATTACGAACTTGACCTGCTGGACCATTTTCTACACCATCAATTTATTACAAGCACTAACCCCATTTCCATGGTATTCTTTATTTCCAATGGAGCTGCATATAAGAATTGAAACTAAATTAAATCCATGTTTGCCCATAGACAAAAGCTCTCAACAATCAGTAGCAAATTGTAGGAACAATAAAAGTAGAAACTTACAAAATTGCAATTTATTCATTAAATAGTATTGCTTATTTATGGGCTAAAAGACAGATCATCTATAACGACAACTCAAAACTCAACTTTGCAATAGAACTAGAACATTAAATTCATTTTTTAACTTTAATAACCGATAAATCCAATTGACTGCTTTTTAATACATCGGTATATCTCGTAATACACGAATTATAGCTACAGTAAACGATTTGTTACAGATCTTTATTAATTAATATTCGTAAATTGGGGGGAAATAAATTCGAAAATTTATTAGTGATTAATTTGATTCCGGCCGTTTCCTTCTACAAGAAAAACGATCAATGTTCAACATATCTTAATCCGGTTGTCATTCCTTTTATAATTGATATAAATGTCAAAAATTGTGATAAGCACATTGATAGAGATGCTGTATGAATGTATGTGTAGGCGGGAATGTCGATAACCGATAATCGTTGCAAAATTGAACAATTACGTCTATTTCCTTCAATTTGATTTTCATTTGATGATTTCATCGGCCTCTATAATAATTAATTTCTCGCCTTGTTTACATATTTTTAAAATTGTGTTTATTGATATTCTCATATGTAGCCCCTTTGATAAGAATTCGTGACCCACGTTAAGGTCATGATCTGCAGTTTGAAAAGTAATTTTTAAATCTCTATCCTGATTCATATCACTATCGTTTATTGGACGATATGTTTATCGATTAATCCCCTTCATCAGCATCTTTAAAACATATTTATAGTGTGTCCCAGTCCAGAGGTTTAACGTCCATTATATCTATTTTAAATGGTATCTTGCTACCCTGTAAGTGGACCAAAATACAATCAACTCTCATGTCTTTTACAAAATATATAGAAATAGAAAACATCTTGCATTCTTCGCTTTAAAGAGGTTATCTAAAAGAATATTTAAAGCATAAAAATGTGTTTTGTGAATGTTCACGCTATCACGACAGGAATAAATTATACAAAAATTCAATTATCGTCGTCCAATATTGACTTTAGTTTGATTTATTGATGGATATCATTAAAATTTTGGGTGCGTAAATGGTCTTCAATACAGCATTTTTTTAGACAGACTCACTATAATAGTTCAGTCCGAATATTGTGCAAAACCTTTAATTAAATTAAAAAGTTGATTTATTCAATTGTATAGATGAGGAAATTTAACCATCAGTACAATAGTTGAAATGTTTTTACACTGATTTCCAAGTAATCAAGTGTGTTTTCTTATCTATCAACATTCCTAAGCAAACGTAAATAATAATAAATGAAATGAAGGGATTTCGAAACAAATAATCAGATTGTTTTGCATTCAAACATTCTTTTTTTCTTTTGGTACTTTACATTTTGTAACAATAAACTACATATTTTAAGTTCCTAGCAATAAAGTAAGAGAAACAAGATGATTTTCACAACATTAATTTAAGCTCTCCTTAGCAAGACCTTGGCTCAAATCGACCTAAGAGTAAACTTAAGCTACGGTTTGTTAGGACAGTCCGCTAGCGAAAAGTCGCCGAAGTTCGGCTACGTAAAAATCCATTCAATGAGTTTTAAGGGTACTCGGTTCGTTAGACGGCCGAATTCGGCCGATATTTCGGGTACGCCTGCGAACGCCGAAATCATCTGACGGGTCTAGATATTTCCGCAGTGTTGAGCGTCATTCGGTTCATAGTGAATTAAAAATGTAATATCTTCGGATATGTAATTTAGAACTACGTCAAATATCTCTCTAGAAACTCTGAAGTATTCTCGAAATTTTGTTTCGTTTCCAAATAGTCGCTTTTCTATCAGAATAGTAAATGCTCCTTTTGTGTTTCTCTTTAAAAACAAATTGTCTACATCTCGGTTTCTTTTCTTGGCCACACAAAGTGTCAACAGTTCTTCCTCCTCTTCTTCTTCCAAAAGTAGAAATTGTACGATGCAGCTCGTCTGAAGACATCTTGGAAACTAAAAGATTATCGACTCACAACAAATTCAGACCATTTTTAACAATTCATGTCCGCGCCGAAAACAATAAAACGTCGGCCGAACTTCGCCAACTTTTCGCTAGCAGACTGTCCTAACAAACCGTAGCTTTACAGACATTTAGAGAGATACCTGTACATGAACAGACCTTCACCCAAATGTGTGTAAGCCTACCGTAAGCTCGATTTAAGCCTAGATCGAGATTTGGGCTTCTATCAAGGTCGAACTTAAATAGGGGTTGAAGAACCGCGTGTAAGTCAATGTAGTCTAAGAAAATACAGCTGATTACTTGGAAATGAGTATAAAAGCACTTAATTGTCGATGGTTAAATTTCCTAATTGAAGAAATTAAAGTTTCTTAGGATCGTTTCACCAACTTCAGTTAAGCTCAATAAACAGTTAGAAACAATCGTTGATATGATTATAACAATTGTAATTATAACTTGGGTTATTTGTTCGTTAAAATTTAACATGGTACCTTAATAAATCTATAAAATTAAATTAAATATTTCTTTGTTTACCTTTTTTATTTTTCAGCCAAACGAATTAAGTTTCAGATACGATTTTTTTTGTAAAGAAGCAAAGTTCCAAGAGCTATCTTGTACAATATTTGTTATTTGTTATTTTTAAAAGACACAAAAATTGATTTTGATTTGGTCTGCTTACAGGGTACCCAGGTAACCAATTTTTATAATTCAACTACACCTTGGACGGTACCGCTTAGCATTCAGAAAAACACATTTGATTATCTTTACAAAGAAGCCGTAATGACCACTAATCCTTTGAGCTGGGACATAATGTATACAGGGTGTAATCGAAATCCCTGACAATCTTCAAGCCACTTATAGAGCTCGAAAAATTGAGCCGATTTTTATAATATATAATTGGGTCGATAGGGCTCTGTTTTCTAGAAAGAAGGGGTTGAAAATTTCGCCAAGATTCTTAGAGCCAGTGGAATGGAACAATCTTAACGATAAATAATTGTGTTTAATCAACAAATGTAACTAACAGCCTTCAGCTGATATCAACGTTCAGTCAGTCTTCTGTTGCCAGTGGAATGTTGATTGTGGATGATTGCGGGCTTATTATTTTTTTGTCCATCAACCTGCATCCTTTTGACATTTTTTGGGGGACCATGCGGAACAATTAGTGTATTCAGTGCGGTCGGAAATATCGACAAGTTGCGGACCCGAATTCGTGAAGCTGCCGAAACGTACACCGTTCCCGGTTATGTAGCGTGTAGTTTTGTGTAGTACCGGGGGGCGGGTATTTTTTGAACAATTTCTGAAGTAATTTTTGTATTACATTATTTTTATAGTTTCTAATCAATAAGTAAGTTAGTAAGACGTGCGTGGGCAGTTCAATTCTTGATGTGTTTTCTGACACCTTCTTTCTTACCAACTCTCGACAACAACATTGCGGTAGGTTAGTAAAACAACAGCGACCATCAAACAATGGTTCAAAATTTGTTCAGTTTTAGTAAAACAAATTTTTTTCTTCGACCCTTCAAAATATGCTTATTGCACTCTATTCCACATAGGGATAGTGAGGTTTGAATATTTTCAGGGATTTCGATTACACCCTGTATAGATTAGCTTGATAGAGGAAAATTGTGCTTCTCTAACTAAAGGACAAATATGTACATATTTCAAAATAGAACATCGTGATAACGATTAAAATGGAGAGATTTTGTTAATATTTGATGTAGGTACTTCAAAATAAGTAAAACTTTATAATTTGAAATTATTTCATAAGCACCTGTGTTCGCTACATCTCCTTAATCTAATAACTGTCCCTTTTTACGTAACTATATTGGATCCTTATCCAGCGTTTATTCGCTGTCTGACAGTTTCCATATCCAACCATTATCAGCATTTTGAACACACATCAACCTACTGGACAAAAATCACCTGTTATCATTATAAAAGCTATGTCCGTGATTAAAATCGAATCATTCAATTTAAAGGTTTTTATTATTAAATTAACGAAAGCTTTACTATGTGAAAATAGAAGCTTTTAAAGTACACTTTGTATTACTAATTAGTGACGAAGGACTTGTAACTTGGAACTATTCATCTAAAGAATGACTACTGTTATCATTGTCGTCGTCGTCTTTTTTTTAAATCGATAATTCAATGGAAAGGAAAAGAGTGAGGCGGGGATCTTGATGGTAAATTTAAATTACTGTTTATCGTTGTTTGAATTAGAGAACAATCGATAAATGAAATTTGACGACAATTCCAGAATATTGTTCTGTATTATACGCAATTTTGTAATAAATACCTACTTCAAATTAATTATAAACAGACCATTCAATATACCGAATGGGCTGTTTTTATACGTATAAATATGAATTTGATATCCAATTTCAATTAACTTCATTTAACAGTTTGAATGGAGGCCATTGAAATTCTATAAGCCCAAGACGTTTAGACAGTTCTTTAAATTTGGCTATAAATACAAAAGTATGGTTTTAAAATTAAAAAATTAAATTATAAATTTATAAAAAAGATGTTAATAAACTTGTTGGAGAATTAACGATTAAAAAAAGTTTAAGTGATTCTAAATTAAGTAAAATTTTATCAAAAAAAAAAATTAGATATTCAATCGATAAACATTAAACAATTGAAAACATGCATTACGTTATAATAAATCGATAACTTCAATTATTTTATGTATGTACTTGAATTTCTGTGTTTATTTTCAATTATCAGTTAAAACATTTTCATCTATAATGGACTATTGCATTCAAAATAATTTATGTTTGCAGTAAATCGAATTTTCCTCGTTAGGTTTTTATTTTTATCGACTGTGTTCGAAATTTTATTTCGTTGGAATATTGGTACTTGTATGAGACACGATTCTTAAGCTAGAATAATATTTGGGATTTATTTTAACCGATACGTGATCTGAAAAATACAGATTCATTGTCTAAATTCTAGACAATTTGAGTTTCACATCTAAATCATCCCGTTTTTCTCAAGACTTATTACAACAAAAAAGCGACCTTTTGTGAGATTCTCTCATTTCAAAGTTACTATCAAACAGGTTAAATAAAAACGTCTATTAATCTAATTGTGACATTTGTCCTGTTTACCCACATGTATTAATAAATAAAACACTATTGTGTCAAGCAATTATAAATAGGAATGATATAATGAAAAATTGCTTTTATAGGGTCTTTATATTTATGTACAGCTGGATACAGAGAGAAGATGACGACCCTTGAACCCTTCTATCAGTTATACAAACCAAATTTTATTATTATTTTCTACATTCTGCCTAATATTCTGTAAATATATAAGACAGCACCCCCCCCCCCAGTTCCACCTACTATTTACAGTTTCTAAAAAATAGGCTACTTTGAATGCTATTTTTTCAGAAATAAAAATAGATATTGAAATTTGATGGATGTTCCTCTATGTAGTTGACTTTCCACTATTTATTCACGCAAATTTAATTTAATTATGTTCACTACACAAGAAATTATGTAGCCCGACTTGACGCTATCTTTTTAGGACAAAAGTCATGTTATTTCCGGATTTTTAGAAAATCTAATCTGTTTTCCACCAAACATTTAACGTCCCCCCATGTAGAATAATATTTGTGATCGAATGCGACATAGCCAAGCTCAATATCTCTTACCGTGTTCAAGTTATGTCGCCCAACATTTCTCTCATGGAATCTTTATATAATTGTACGATTTCAGTCTCGCATGAGTTAGAAGTTGAATAAATTTCAAAAGTAACAACTTTACAATTCTGTCAATCAAAACAAGTAAAAAACCCTTTTGTTCTACCAATGACGAATGTTGCTAGTACAGGTGGTCTTTGTTGCTAAAATTTTATTACTATCAAAGTTCTGACTCAGAACTTCTGAGTCACCTTTTCCACGCATCTGGGTGAACATGAAAGGAAGGGATTCTACAACCCTTCGTCCTAAACGCTATACATTTGAATTCTATCGAAAAAATAGAAATGCCCGTAGGCGCCACTTGAACTGTCAGATTACTTTCATGGTATATAACTTTTAGCATAATTTTATCCTCTGATGAACATTTAAAACTTAAAATGAATTTGAATTTTAGCAATTATAATTTCGATATTAATAAATCTGATAATTAGATGTAGTATAATCTTAACTATTGTGGAGGTGGTTTCGATTGAGAAGAGAATGAGGACAATAAACACAAAACACAATCATCCCTCTCATGGGCATAATGAACCAAGAGATTAACAATGACTCAGTTCGTGTACAGACTTTAGATAAAATTTGTCGTACAGTAGAATTCGTGACAACATTATCAATATCTTACTTGACTTTATAATTTCATTACAACTTGGTGGTCTTACAGAATCTTTGTCAAACATAAAAAAAATGATCGATAAAATGATCTTTTATAAAGAGTATTGTTTAGATTATCAATTAATGGTTCAAGTCGTTTAAACAACATATCATTACTGTTGAAAATGTCTGCTATTATCAATATAAATGCAGGATTCCTTGACATATTACAGTTTGATATACTGATATACTGATATACTGATATACTGATATATATATACTGATATTTTACGCTCCATTATGTACTTACTTTAACATTTGACTGTAATTTAAATAGTTCTATAACACATAAGTACACAAATTTTACATAAAGAATTCTAATTAAATCACGTTGTTTGACTGTAATTTTATCTATAGTTGGAATACACCTCCGCCACCGGTGAGAAACTATGATAAGGAATGCTGTAATAAAATTAAACTTGAGATTTCCGTATAATGATGGTAGTTGGTGAAAACTGAAGAAATTAAATAAAGATAAATAAAAGCGTAAAGTTTACCAACTTACTCTTAATTATGTTTTATAAATTAAATAAACAATTAATTAAGGGTAGTACAAAATGTTGTATTTAAACTTTTAAACAGAAAGTTTTGTTGCATTGGATATACAGGGTGTCCCGTAAGTCGCGCATTTCCTGCTAAGGAGCAGATACGGGATGAAATTCTAAGGTGAAAATTCCTGTACCATTTTTTTTATCTGACGCACACATAATTAGTTATTAATTAAATCATATAACCAATCAGCTGCTCGATATAGCGATAAAAATAGAGAAGGAAAGAGTCTTAACGGTAGGACGTAGGAAGCGGACCAGTTAGCAGGTTGGCGCGAGAGCCGTTCAAAGTAAGTACAGCACCTGATTGGCTACTTAATTTAATTAATAGCTAATTACCTGTACGTCAGATGAAAAAATGCTACAGGAGTTTTCACCTTAGAATTTCACCCCTTGTATGCCTCGTAGCAGGAAATGCGTGACTTACGAGACACCCTGTATCTACACCAAAAATTGTAGGGCTACGACTACGAATATGCAAAAGTCATACAGAGAATGGCTTGCATAACTATTACGGGGGCAATATCGACCACCGCAACGTCCGCGATAGAATTAATGCTGGAACTCAATTCTTTACACTTATTGTTAGTAGTGGAGGCAGAGGCTACAACTACTCTTATCGCTTGAAAACTAATGGGTTAAGGAACGAGAGAGTCCATACTTAAAGGATCTGACACCGAAATCCATCGGAAAAGAGACGAGATTCCTGTTTTGGATGCAATTAATTCAATCTATCGATTGAATAATAAATTCACAGCAGAAATACTGGAAGGGGAGGGATCGATGGCCAGTCAAGTACGTAGTGCTCAAATCACTAATGGCTCTAGAAATAAAATAATTCGATGGACTAAAAAAGCTTGCTGAACAAAACAAGTTGACCCTAAAATGGGCGCTAATTCATCGATTATTCGAGGGAAACGAAAAGGTTTAGCAAAAACAGCTCTAGTTTTACACAGACCCTCATGTGGTATTGCTTATACGAACGTTAAAGGAGCCATATAAGGGAAGAATTATAAAGAAAACACTAAATCTACTGAAAGGAACTACCAGAGATGATCTTATCAAAGATATTTCATAGTATTTCTAGCAGCAGAAGACTTAACAACTCTCAGAATTGAACAGGAGGCAATTCAGACAGATCACAAGACCGTGCACTGAGGAAGATGAAGCTTCACTTTACATCTTATGTCACTGTGAGGATCTCAGAGCATGGCTTCTGAGGGGGGAACTTGTCACTCCCGAAGAAAAACGTGGTTTTTGTCCTTAAATAATAAATAGCATTCTGAATTTTATTGGAAATACTTTTGAGAGAAGAACTAGATGTATTGACGGGTGTAAAGACCAAATACCTCAAAACATTAACTAAATAAATTTTTATTTATCACGTTCCATTAATATTATTTGAGTTTTATGTTATTTTCCTAATAACCTTTGTTCGTTAACACTTGTTTTAATTAATTATCAACGAACTGCATTGATGTTCCACTTTGATTGTAGAGATTATAAATGGAAATTATTGAAAAATATACAGATTTATTAATAATAATTATACTTTATCCTGTATTTATGGACCCCTTCAATGATATTATTTTGATGTGATATTGACAGAAGCAAACAGTTTAGACTCTAGACAATTTTGCTCGTTTTTTGAGAACTTTCGTGTTTAAGACTAATTTTTGAAAAATTCTTGTCTTAAAACGTTTGTTTTTAGCAAATTTTACTAGTTACTCTCTTCTAGGCGATTTTCAAATTTGAGTGTTGTGGTGTTGTTTTGTATTTTCGCTTTTAAGAATTTTTGTCTAAAATCATCAGTTTTCAACTAATTTTGCTTTTGACAAATTTTATGCTTTTAATGCTCTTTGTGCTCTTTTTCTAAGGAATTTAATAATTTGGTTTTGTGCTGTAACTGATCTTAAATGGTGAAAAGCTAACAATATGAAAAATTTTAATTGATATTTTCGTTCTTATATTTAGAGACATTTTCGGCGAAATGAACAGTTTTCCAAATTTTTTTTAACAGATTCTAAAAAGAAAACGATTTAAACACGTTTAATCTATTTTTAAATCAAAACATGAAGATTTAGTAAATTTTCTTTGATGGTTGAACTCTAAAGGTTTAGTCAAAATCTTCTCGTCGTAAACCGAATTTTACTCTTACATCGTTGGAAGGGTTCAATTCAGAGATCTTTAGCCCAGTTTTGCGCTGAAATCTCATTTTTCCGACTCAGCTTTGATACATTTTTGTCATAAATTATCAGCTTTTCTAGTAAATTTGTCAGTTAGTTAGTTAGTTTATCAGAGTCGTACGGCTTTTCAGCCCTTCAGAACTGCGACCATCTTGATCTATTGTTCATAACCCTCTACCTATTAATATCCCAGAAAAGATATCTTCTTTGCGAAGTTGATTATCTCTCTGGGAGACCTGCCCCACACTTCGGTGGGTGAGATATTCGCTCCTCCAAGGTAGGCAAGTCTAGTTTATTGAGGTCTTGAGGTGATATCTGACTGAACAATGTCCTGTCAGAAGCTCCGTTAGGAGTCTTAGTGGGTTCCTCGTGAGATCGAGAAGCTTTTTAGCATCCTTCTACTCCATTGGGTCCTTGAAAGCCCACAGAGCGGTTCCGGACCTACAAGTAAAGCCTCAGATCCTGTTCTTGCCAGTTCATCAGCCATTTCATTACCTTTTATTTCCTGATACCCTGGCACCCATGCTTAGTAAATTTGTCACTGAAACAGGAAAAGTAGACACTTTAAGTCGATTTACAAGAGAAATCCTGGTTTTTTGACCTCGGTTATAAGAAAATTTTCTCCTAAGTCATTCATTTTAGCGAATTTTACAGCTGGATTCTACATTTTTAATCTAGGTTTTTGGATATAGTTAAAGAAACCAACAAATAATTACTATTTTAATCAATTTAACCATTATTCTTACAGAGGTACCTTCCAGCTTACCAGCCTCTGTTTTTTTTGTGAATAAAATCTTCATGAGAACAGAATATTCTTTGTAACATAAAATTCTCAGTTTCCTTTAAATTCTCTGTTAAAAAACGAAAAAAAAGTGAAATTATTTCCGAATTGTAGAGTCAAAATTAATTTTCATTATTATTTTCATAAATGTATATGTATGGTGGTCCATAAATCGTAATCGCCGGGGGCCCAACCGACTCTTGATAATTACGATTTATCATATATCGAAATGCTTACAATTTAATGAATTATCGCCATATGAATGATATGACAATTAATACGACGTGTGCAACAAACTATTGTTTATTACTATGATCACTATTGTTCATTTTTAAGAAATTGCATTTTATGCAATTTCCTTCGAGATATTGTTGTTTTACTACAAATATAGATAAATATGTTATTTGAGATATAATTTCTATATTACATAAATGATAATGATAATTGTGAAAAGTAAATTACTTCGAGACAATCTTGTTTTTATTTTAAAGAGATTTATTTTGCAATACATAAATGTATATTGGCGATCAAAAAAAAGAGACCGATTCTTGAGCGAGTATATCACATATTTTCGTTAGTGTGAGTCAGGTTGTTTCTCTCGTAAGGGTAAGAGGTGTTAGAGCAAGTATCAGCCATAGCATATTTGTAGAAACTATCTTTCTTTATTTGCTCGCCACTGTACCGTGGCGAGCAAATAAAGGAGACCGAGTCTCAAGCGAGTAACATCATGTTTTTTTTTGTTCGTGTGAGTCAGGGTAGGAAGGAAGTGTTAGAATGAGTCTCCACCATATCAAAGTTGTAGAAAATATTCGTCTATCCAGCTTAATACCCCCAACTTCTGACTGAATATTTTTCTTATCAAAGTCTAACCTGAGAAAATTCGATTACATTAACACGACCGGCCTCAAAAGCCTGTTTTATACAGCTCCACGAGAAATGATCTTTTTTATATGCTCGTGTACGTGTAAATATGAGTATACGCTAATGGTTTTCTGAATAGATACATGGGAGAATCATTGGTCCCGCCCATGCCCCTTTTTTTTTCAAATCACATGTTTCATGAATAACAGACAAGGATACCAAATCCACAAAACACATCTGGTTATTGTTATCTTTTAAGATAGAAAGTTGTCAAGGTTCTCTTGTACAAAAGAAGTTGCTTTGTTTGACCAAAGGACTATGGGTGGGTGGTGAAATCCGCCATCATTTTTAATTTCTAGACCACTCTTTGCATCTTTCTAACTAATACTACTATATAAGTAGTATAGATGGGCGGAACCGATGTTTCTCATATGTGTCTATTCAAAGAGCCTTTGCTGTATAGTAGAAATAGCATAATAATAATAATAATAAGGTTGATGTGATAGCACAAGAAGATTGAGGTGGAAAACTGTACATAATCATCATCGGTTTATTTCCTCATTTCTGTCTGAACCTATTCTAAGCTGCGTTATTGTTTTACTGACAATAATAGATTGTAAACATTGCTCAATGTTACACTCCAACGACTCAATATTGAATAAATGTTTCAACTAAAATTAAATTAACTTTTTCCTTAACCTTAATCCTGTGATTAGAATAATTCAATAACATGTAAAGACATAATAGTAAGTTTGGCCATAATGATGGATATTAAAAATGCCATTCTAAGCATCATATAATTTGATTATCAATCAAGAATAACGTGAATTGTTAAATAATCACCCATTTGGAAATAATTGTAAATTTCAATATAACTCGTTATCAATTCTAAATTAATTCCACTTAATTAAAAGAGATTTACCATAAATTACCGATTCAGTTTGACTGTCCTCATAATTATTATCGTATTTATTACAGATGAACATCTCATAAAATGTTTTCGATTGTAAATACTTTTTAGTCCAACGAATGGGTTGATCGTCTTTATGGAGAATTTATCTTAGTACCTTTTATCGATCAAACCACATAAAATCATAATTGAGGGCAACCGTGAATCTGTCTATTTCTATACTAAAGCTTATTATATTTTACTTATTTGTTTCATTGATAAAACTTTCTATACACCTAAATGTGTAGGAATAATTTTAGAAAATTTATATACGTAATTAAAAAGTATAGTAATTTGCAATGAATAGCCGAAATTGAGTTTTTGATTCAGTTAGAACACATTCTTTTTTTGTTCAGTGAAATGGAAAATTCGTTAGATTATGCAATGAAAAACGACAAAATTGAAATTAATTAATTAGCTGTCGACAAATAAGAGTGGGCGTTTTTTAAAGCATTATTAAGCTCGTTTAGGGCTTGTATGAACTTATAACATTCCTTGCATTATGAGCTGTCATCATGTCCGTCTAAAATACGGATTTGCAGTAAGTCTATTTCTAAAACAGTCTCATTTTAAGGACGATTTGTTCTATTCATCGACCCAAAGCTGATAAAATTTATGAACGCTGTAATGTCTCACGATTAGTAGCGCAAGAGTTGATCACAACGACATATAATTTTGTTTTTTGTACACCTGGTTGCATGGAAAAGGTGGCGGGTCACGACCGAGAAATATTCCTCTTTTTAGCTATGTAAACCAAGCTTGTTTAATGTTAGAACTGATGGAACCACCCTTTAAAGCAATTCGTAGACAATCAAGCTAAATGAATTGTACTTTTGTTAACAGTACCACCCCTAGTTCCACTTACTATTTCTGGTTAAATATATTTCCTTTTAAATTCTGACCTGCTAAACGTACGCTATATTGTGACGACCTCCCACGATGGCACGATTTACACAGCCTCACAGCTATCGTCACCTTTTCCATGCACCTAAGTGTAACTACGCAGCGGCGGATTTAGTCTTGAAGGGGCCCGAGGCTTTATTATTTTTCGGGGCCTCATACAAGTAAATCAATGTTTAAGTTACATTACAAATACGAATAATGATCACTCAAATGAGGGCTTCGAAAGTTTTAGACTCGGTGGTTCTTTCCATATTTAAGCTCGCCTTAGCCAGATCTTGGTTTAAGTCGAGCTAGCGGTAGGCTTACATGCATTTGAGTAGGAGTCTGTCCATATACAGCTTCCTATCGAAATCTCTATAAATCCACGCTTAGGTCGATTTAAGCCAAGGTCTTGCTGAGTAGAAGAGTAGGTAAGAATCGGCTATTAATGTCTCACAATTTCATCGTTTTACGGTCGTAAAATTTCAACATTCATAAAATGATTGTCTAACAATATAATCATACGTTCTTTATCGACAATATCAAACAATAACAACATAATCAAAACAATTTCATTGCAATGACAAATTTTCAGAAGATATATTTTTATCAGTTTATTCAAGCAGATATTTGTGAGGGATTTAATACGCAAATAATTTATAAGATATTTTCCACACGATTTCAGTTTTATCCAATCTCAGTTTTTCAGGCATCCTCTTTATTCTGTCTACGTAGTTATTTGTTATTTACAATAAGTGTAAGCTTTAACTTACACTACTTACTTATTTAATCAAATAGTTACTCAATTTGTTTGATACTGCATGGGTTTTTAATTAAAAGGAATTTCTATTACAGTACACTTATAAGCGTTATCAATCATTGTTTATATCGTTAAAAAAGATAATATTTTAGAACAGAGCTTATTGTCTAGCTATTATGCACTGGAATTTTTGAAAGACTATAATCTTACATGTTGTTATGCAACTAATTAAACACTCATATTTATCGACGTATGGTATAACTAATATTGCGCCATCTATACAACAATAGTGGAGTCAGATTTACTAAATGCAGTACATAATCTATTTGACAGCTGTCAGACGTGAAATGTCAAAGTATCAGGAAACGCCTTTGTTTTGTACAAAATTTGGTAAACAAATTAACTATAATTAATTATTAAAATTGTGTGATTTTAATTAAATTCAGGTAAGTTCTAAAGATAAACAATTATGTTAACTATCTATGAATAATCAAGATTTTGATTAATTTAAATATTTATTATCAATATAACGAATATTAATAAGTTATAAAAAATGATAAAGCGTAATTATTGTTTTTGTATTAATTTAGAGGATTTTTTTTTAGTTTTTCCGCTTGAATTAAAAATGGAAGATGATCAAGATGAATTGCTTCAATGTTCAGATGAAGAATCATTATCAGAAACTGAAGATCATTGTTTACCAGCTGATAAACCACCACCAATCTATAATCAAACTACATATTTAACAAATCATACAAAATTTGAATTTATGTTAACGAAAATCTTATTAATTTTATCAACAACAATAATTTTAATTATTTTACCATTATATATTGATACAATTAATATATCTGGTGATGTTTATAGTTTAATGTTAACAAATACATTTGTTTCAACAATAATTTTAATAATTGTCTGTATTATAATGAGATTTTCTTTTATCAAATTTAAACAAATCAAAATTATGGAAATACCAATGAAATTCCAAAGATTTATAATTTTATCAATTATTCACACAATTTCTGGTATGGTGATTGTGTATGCATTGGATAGAAAACGTGTATTGTGCCATCTACAAGATCCAATCAAAGGAATCGTTTTAGTATTCTCTTTATTGTATTATTTCTTCTTCTGTCGAAAATGTATGTTTTTATAATTGTGATTATTATTATTGTTATCAATATTGTTTATAGTTATGGGATTACAACGTATCTTCTCAGCTACTACAATAATTGTTGGTTTATTTATTGCAGTTGATTATGGTTTATGTGATGAATTTAAATGTCGTGGTTATGATAGAAAACAAATTAGTGATGATAGTGGTAATTGGAATTGGTCAACACATTCAATATGGACAACAATTTATATAATTGGTTTAGCATTATTTGCTGCTTATTTTAATCTATTTGAACGTTTCTTGATTATTTCTAATGAGGTAAATAGCATTTTATTGAAATAATTTAAGCAATGTTAAAATCTGAGAGGCTTACTTTAATTGAAAATGATTTTAATTTATTTTTATGAATTCTGTGTGAATTAATTAATTTCTTTTTTTTTTTTTAATTTAGAATTCACAACCACAACAAATGAATACTACATTATTATCAACAGTATCTCGTAGTGTTTCTTATCCACCAACAAATAGTCTTTTATCAACTAGATCTCAGGAAAATGTGCATTTAAATAAGGAACATTCAACACTACATATATCTATGTGGCTTCAAATTTTTAAGTTTATTTTAACAGTATTACTATTCGGCAGTGATCTCATACCAAATGTTGGAAAGGTACTTTTTATTAGAAAAAAAATACGGTAGTCGTCACAAAATAGTCTCACTTTAGTTTAACTGTTTCTTCGGTATTTTATTAATATAACTATAAGAATTTTTTCAGATGTAGCTAGGGCGTATTTATTTTTATTCGTTTCTTTATAATTAGAATTAAATTCAAAACTTCAGTTTATTCTTTGAAATTAAGAATGTAGTCCACTATTTACGAAAAAGGGGAAAGTTTGATACCCGATTTCTCGCTTCTTTTAAGATGTGAAAATGCGTGATAGCGTTATGGGAAGGGACTTTCAAGGTGCATAAGAAAGACGATTCTGAATTATAGACCATTGTTTAGGAGCATGTTTTTTACAATTTCCCACTACAGCTCGGCCTATGTTGATTATTTTTTAGTAAAAATTTAATTATTTATAACAATTTCAAAGGGTTTCCAAATATTCAGGAAATTTTCCGATTGGTTCTTTAGTTTTTCGAAATTTTAATAAAAAAGGGACGTTTATGCAGTACTTTTTTTGTACAGTTTTAAAGATGGACAAGCGGACGATTAATTGTTCGAAAGCTGTGAAGGGAACGTGACATCGATGAAAATTTTATGAAAGCTCATTTGTTCTATTTATCTATAAAAAAAGTTCGTAACAGAGCTGTACAAAGATAATATTCTTGGCGGATAAACTTATTATTTGCCTGTGAAAATTGGAAGTAATGTAAAATGTAAGTCTATCTTACTTAATTTTCAACATTTTCTTTTAAGCAAGCTTTATGTCTTTTTCCGTTTTATCATCTTTCTAAAGACAAGAATGTGATTCTCTATCTTTAAAATTATGGACAGTATCATTGTTTAATTTTTTTCTTTACTCCAGTTATCGGAAAACTAACAAACTTATCGGGAAAATTCTTGAAGATCTGGAAAGCTCTTTCAATTTGCTATCAAAATGAGTTAATAAATATTGAAAATCAATAATATTTGCTAAGTTTTAGCTAGTTATAAGGAAAAATGTACGAAAAAACAGGGTTCAAAAGTTTTCTCTGTCATTCAGGTTTTTTTTCACATTTTTCCAAGATAGGAAGCTTCAAGACATACATCTTGAAATACTCTATCCAACGCACGTTTACTTTTTACAATATCTCAAAAAACAAGCGAATAATCGATGTTTGAAGAACAATGACTTGTTATAAGTGGTATTTTTTATAATTAATGATGTTTATTTTAAAAAGGCCAGTTCTATTATATTACTAAAATAATGCTTAAACCATGCTTAAATATTCCTAAAAGACATTTCTCATCTTATTTTGAAATATCCTGAGCTGAAAACAGACTGAAACAAAGACTTCAACTTGTATCAAGTGACGACTGCTGTATTACAAATATAGAATACGTTGATAAATTTTTTATTTGTAGGCCAAAGATTTTAATGAATTTTTCAACTATACAAGTAATGGATTTGTGTGCCATTTTATACCGCCAATTAATCATGAAATTAGCCAAAAATGCGGTGATCTATTCATTATAAATTGGTTATTTATAATTTTTTACATTTGTTATATTCTAACATCTATACGTTTTCTAATTTTAACACAATCATCAATTTATACAATTGCTACAATGACAGCCAGTTTACCAATTTTAGGTATTTGGTGGTCGTTATTCTATTTCTCACCAAATGGTAAGTTTTATAATTATTATTAATTATTTTGATATTGATTATAAAAATTAATTTAGGAACTTTAAATTGGTCACCAACAATTACTGGAGAATTAATCTGTTCATTATTGGGTTTACCAATAATTTTAATTGGTTTAGTTTTATTGTGTAAAGCACATTTTAAAGATTTATTAAATGAGAATAATTTTGTTTTGTCGTCAAGTCATTTAACATAATTGTGCTTTACTTGTGTTATTGTTGATGTTATTTAAAAAGAAGAAGAAAATATTTATTTATGTGTATTAGTATTTATTGAAAGTTTTACAGGTGCCAAAAGTATGGTTGCTCAATTTTTAATGGATTAGATGTGTAAGATTTTAATAAGGTAATTGAAAAATTGGGATTTTTCTTTAATATGTCTATTTTTTAAAAGATTACTAATTTTAAACTAAATTGACAATAATTTACTGTTATAATAATAATTATAGAACTAAACAGATTAACAAATTACAGAAAATTGAAGCTTATAAAAATCCCAATTTTTGTCTAATTATTTTAGATGTTTGATTTGGTGCCAATATCGTTATTTTTTCACATTTAAACAATATTTCTTCAACTTTAAAAATGTACTTATTCAAAGATTTTTACGCTATAAAAACTGCGTTATGTCTTATACAATTTGTTGAAACTTCTATTTTTTTTTCTTGGCCATTTGAATTGATAAGCGTAAAAATTATGATAGTTTTGTGTGTAGTGAATTGAATTGGTAAGTGCCAGTCGATTAATTTAAGAGGTTGAATATAATTGTATTTTAAATAATGGTTAATACAGTAAAATTTCGTACATCCCGATTGAATTCGTTTCATAAATTTGATACAGTAATCTACTCATTCATTATGTTCAATCACACAAAATTTATTTGAATGTTTAGAATCAGCATACAGTGCTGTGATTGGTAAGGATAGTTGTGTAATGTTACGTAATGAACCTCATTACAATACAGCTTGAGCATCATAAATAATAATTTATATTGTCTTCCGTCATGAGTAGGATGATCGATATTTTACTGTATTTATTTACAACTAATTTCTTCCATTTTTTAAATTTAAATGTTCCATCATTAAGACTTGTCTATTTTAATGCTGTATAATGTAAGTGATTGTAAATGCTAGATGTGACGTTATTTTTTTCTCTTCTCAGTTCCTATTTATACAAAACGATTGGCATTTTAGATAACGTCCGTTTTATGGTACAAAATGCAGTATTTTTAAAGATATTCAAAAAAATGTTTTTTGATGTAATTATAATATTACGTGTTACGATCGTTTTTAAAATTGTAATTATTCACAGATTAAGAAAGGTTAATAATATCTCGAATTACCGAAAGTATGATTAATATTTAAATTAATTCAACACGTTTATATAAGAATATTTTAAGTGTAGTTAACATCAGGGAGCTGAATCGAGTTGCTAGCTTATAGATGATTAAATTCGTAACACGTCAAAAAAGTCGCTCTTTAATGCTGTTACTAAACACTCGTCAAAATATATTAAAAATCTTATAATATGATAAATATACATAATGTTATATAACAGTTATAATCTATACCAATGTTAATGGAATATTTATAAAATTTGTCGTGTTATCAACAGTTATTTGTATGTCTTGTTATTACATATGTTATGCTGTGAAACTAAATATATTATCTAAAATAGGAAATATTTACTGTTTCTATTAGCGAATTTTTTTAAAAAAAATTAGCTAATGACGAGATCCTCACTTTTGAATTTCCGAAAAATTTTTGCACAGAAGTTCGTTTTGGAACCTCAGGAACCCATATCCACCGTTCGTTAAAATTTTTATACATATATATATATATATATATATTTATATATATATTTATATATGTATATCCACGATAACTGCCGTAAAAATACACCAATCTTAATGAAACTTGGTACAAAAATCGGTCTTTGTGATAGCTTGGATGAGTTCGTTGGCCAGACTAATAGGGCCAACACTTTTGGAATAAGAGCTGAAGAAATGTTAAAAAAAATCATTTTCAATATTACATTTGCTTAGATTTGGATGAAAATTAAAATAACAGTAGAGCCGACCATTCTCTATGACCCAGAAAAAGAATCATCACAATCGGTTCATTGGATCGCAAGAAAAATGCAAAAATCTCTTTTTTGAGTATAAGCAGTAAAATCACGTATCTAAGATGGCTATGTGTTCTGACAATTGATATTAGAAAAAAAATTGAATATCGCGGGGGGTAACTAATTTTGACAGTTAATATTAGACGCAAGGCCTGCTAGAGAATTTCGCTTGAAAAAATCAAGCAGGCCTTGATTAGACGTATTAGACAAACAACAAACTTCATTATTATTTTTTTTTTTTAGTGTTTCTTATTGTTTGTGGATTAAAAGTATTTTTCAATAAAAATACCATCGGGAAATGAATTTATTAGTTGATTCAATGTTATAAGAATGTTTTGCATTTAATATTTCAGTATGTAGATACATAAAAAAATTCGCTATATAAGGTACTTGCTACCTTTGGAGATTCATTATATTCAAGACATTTTGAGGCGAATAAGGATGAATTACCGGATGATTCACCCAAAACGAAAAGTTATTATGGCAACCCATTATTTTCCCATTAATTCGAAAAATATTTCAATGATTTGTAGGAAAGTCCCCAGAGAACATTTAGGCAAAATTAGGGCCTTGTAGCTCATTTGGAATTTGGTCAAAAAACCTTCGCTTTGGAGTAGCGATTTTCACAAACGAGCTACAGGCACAAAACTTGCCCTCAACATTGATTTTTTCGTTTTTCACCATTGCATTCTTTAGTTCGTTTTTGTAAATTGCAACATCAGCATCAACGAGCGTTTTTAGCCAACTTACAAATGAGCTACGGGGTTTCTAATTTTGATAAAATGCCCTCCAGAGACTACCCTATACGAATCCTTTATATGCTTCTACAGATGAATCAAATTAAGATTGCCAATGACCATGGATGCGCAGTAGATCGTACCTATATTAAAGTGCGATAGAATGTATCGTCTGTCTCTTTGCGCCAATGGTAATACATTTAAACAAAAATCGAATAAACACGATCGGTTAAGCGGATTATTCCGAAAACCTTGTTTGGATGCGCCGACTTTGGCAATCTTAATTTGATTCATCTATACAACCTCTTTATTCATATTGGCTGTCTCTCCAGCAAATAACAGTAATAAATACATATTTCCAATCCATTTTTATAGGTTTCTAAGATTTTCTGTAAAATTTCGAAACTCTTATAAGTCTTATATGACATATTTCTAAGGTTTGTGTAGTTAGAAATTAAATTCAAAATAATTTGCCATAATTTATTTTAATTGTCTAGAACATAATTACATCACGCCGTTTTAGTGAGAAATTCACTTCTTCACCGGTTGGTATAAGCAACTGATTGTGTCCGAACGGAAACGAAAAAAAAGACCTCTATCAATACACACATTTGTTCCCAAATATACAACAATGAATTACTATTTCTCGTGTTTTTGTTTGTTTGTTTCTTGTTTTGCTGTGTTGATCCATTTATCACGACTCCAATAAATTCTAAATAGCCAAAGGCACATTTTGGCAGTGTACAAAAGACAGCAAGCAAATATTAATATGGAACAAAAATTTTCGATAAAAAAACCATTTTCTTTCACACACCATTCCAAAAATTATCATCAATTTGAAAAGGCAAGAAACAAAGACAAATTCTATTGAACGGGCAGTGAAAGTAAACGGTCTAAAGATAAACAATTTATTTTATAAATAATGAACACAAATTTGGCTACACAATATAAATATAAATCGAAGCTTAAAGTTTCGATTTTTTCACTAAATCACGTCCAACTCTTTAAAAAACAAACAAATATAATTTCAATTTAGAAAAGGAATTGTATATAATACAAATCGGTGGAATGAATAATAAAAAGATTTGTGCCATGAATTTTTAATGATATAATAATGGGAGCGAACGGAAAACTATATGGGAGAACTGACCTTTTTAAAATATATTTACAAAGCAATTATTTCTCAATACACCTAAATGATTAATTATTACAAATATCTCTTTTTTATATACAAGTCTATTACAATTTCCTACAAATGAGAGATTTTCTTTATTATTTAGTTATTTATTTATAAGTAAAAGTCGTCACATTTTAATTTAAATGCACTAAAGGGATGATTTTGTTATGTTTTATAAAATTTGTCATTTTTGATTTGAGAAAATTCACTACATTTACCGTCAACTAAATGTTCGTTTCTTTTTCTGTTCTTTAACACAATCCGTATCACATTTTTTACCTTTAGCTTGTGCTAACATTGTAACTAATTTCTTTGGTGAATCACCAACAATCCAACCATGTTGTACAGGTCGTTCATCTTCATCATAATCATCATCAACAACATCATCACGTATTGGTTTCACTTCAATTAAATCATTGATTTCATCCTCACTACTACTCGACCAATGATATAATGGATTTGTTGCTGTACGTTTACGACGATTCAATTCTGGTATATTTGAAGAATCTTTTGATTTCTTTGTAGGTTCTTCAACACTTTCATTTTGAGGTTCAATAACATCGGCATTATTATTAGTTATAGTAGGTGTTATTGTTTCATTTTTATTTAATGTTTCAAATAATGATTCATCTGAACTCCAATATTCAACTAAAACATTCTGTTTACCACTTGTACATTTACGTTGGCTTTTACGACTAGCTACACCGATACATTCTTTCAATTCTTGTTCTAAATTAATACTATTATCCTCTTTTTTATTACTCCTTTTTGAATTGCGTTTTCTTATTGAATTGTTCAGGCTAAATTCATCATCTGTTGAATCGGAATTTGCACGATTCCTTTTACGTGTTTTCACTTTCTTCTTTTGTTGTTGTTGTAATTGTTTAGTTTCTTCCATTTTCTTAACATCCATATCTGGATTTATTAATTTATCAAATTCTAAATTAATCTCTTTATCAGTCATAGACGGTTTTTGTATTTCTTGTTTATTAGGTTCTGTACAATTCAACACAAATTCTTCAACAAATTTTGTATTATCAATAACAGGTATATCACGTATTATATCATCACTACGTGATTTTGCAGCATTTTTAAATATCCTACCCATTATCATGCACTTCTTTTTTGTTAGATTTTCTGATTTTGGTTTTATTGTATTTGGTAAGTCTGAAATTGATGAAGTACTCGATGAGAAACTTTCAAAAAAATTATTTTTATAACTATGACTCTCATCATTATCACTATAATCGTTCACTTCGTTTGTTGTTATAGTCGTTAATATTGGTTCAGCTTTTTTACTATGTTCATTACGAAAACTACGAAAATCAGGTTTTGTAAATAGTAGATCAGTATTATCTTGTGTTTCTTCAAAATCATAAATATCGGGCGATTTTTTTGTTGGATTCTTCATTTTATTTGTTCTCTTCTTCAAGGTTTTTAATAGATTCTTCGGTCTTTTAATTTTAAATAATTTTTTCAATTTCTTACCATCGTTATTATCTTGATTTAATAGTACTTGATCCATATTTAAATCTTCGGTAGGTATTGAAACTTTTACACCTTCAAATATTTTCATTGCACCTTTAGTTAACATTTTCTTATGATCATTATCGTCGATTTTCTCTGATTTATCAAATAATTTATCAACTGGTGGATTTATAGAAGAGTTATCGTTCAACTGATCCCTGAAAATATAAATTATCAATAATTATTAGATTGTATTTATTTATTCTTAACAGTTACAATTACAGGCAAAATTTGTAAAACTCACCTCAATTGATTGTTCACGTTTTGATATTCTTTCCGTACAGCCTTTGATATAATTTCACTAAATTTCGTCACATCATCAATTTCACTCTGTTCCTTTCTATTATCTTCATCATCTGAGATTTCTTCAAAAATAAAACTACGAACTTGCTCCTCTTTATCATTCCATTCTTTATCATTATTGTTATTGTTTAATTGCCAATTTGATGATATTGTATTTGAATTTGAATTATCGATAATAAAATTATCACCTAATGGTGTTGGCATTCTTGTGGTATCTGAATATTCATCATTCATATTAGAAATTATATCATTCAAACTTTTATTTTCCAGCCAATCTGGCTCTTCTGATGTTTTCAAATCTAAATCATTTAAAACTTTTGTTAGTGTTGTTGTTGCTGTTGTTGTTGTTGTTGTTATTGCTACTGTTGTTATATTTGATGATTTTTTTGAATAGTTAGAGGCCTCTGAACCACTTTTAAGTAAGCTACAACATTCAAGAAATAATTCCTCATCACGATTCAATGCTTTACGCAATTTCTGTTGTGGTTGTTGTTCTGGTTGATTATTATCATCACCAGAAATTTCTTCATATTGTTGTTGTGGTAATGGTTTTAAGAAATTATTGTCTTTTTCTCGTTGTACATAAATATTTGTTGAATCTTGTTTTGAATCATTCGATAGTGAAATATCATTATCAAAATTCAAATTTGTACGATTCTCAATAATATTCTCTAATAGACTGATTTGTTTTTCTAATATTGTACCAGCATTTTTTGTTATTTCCGGTTCATAATAATCAATACTTTTTATATTATTTGAATTTTCACTATCGAAACTTTTACGTTCGCCTAAACTACGATATCTCGGTTTAAATTCATCATTTTCTATTACTGTATCAATATCATTATTTTGATTTAGATCTGGTTTATTCAAAACATCACTAATAATATCAGCTAAATTTGGACTTTCAGATGTTAATGGTGGTAGTGATGGTTCTACTGTTGGTTCATTTGAAATATCCAACGAATTTCGGTTAATTTCATCAATTCCTTCATCGATTTGTTGTTGTAGTTCTTGTTGTTCTTTTAATTTAGCTTTTTCAGCAGCTTCTCTAGCTTCAATTTCAGACAATTTCGATATGTGCGTTAATGTTCGTTTATGTTTCATTAGATTTTCAGCACGACAAAATGATCGATCACAAATTTCGCAGTACAACGATTTATCTATTATTTTATTATCATTATTATTCTCTTTCAATTCAATATGATTATCATTATTTTCTAAATGAATTTCAATTTCTTCACCTAATAATTTCGATTTTACTTTATTTGTACGTTTCTTACGTTTGCGTCTTGTTTTTATAATTGTATTTGCTTTATCATCTTTATCAATTGATCGTTTAATTATTTCATCATTATTAACATTATCATCTGAACTATTATCATCGAAAACATCCATAGAGATAGCCGGTGGTGTATCAATTAAATTCTCTTCAATTACATCAATCGTCTTTTCTAAAATATTCTCAAATGTATTCAAATTGTTCTCATTGAAATCATTCGATATTTCATCATTGTTTAAAAATGCTGATGAATTTATTGGTTTTGTTAAAACAATATTTTCACATGGTGTAGATTTTAATAAATCGAATAATTCATCACTACTCAATTTCTTTTCATTTTTATTATTTTCTTTATCATTTTCTTCAACAGTTATCTTCTTCTCTTCATTATTATCAACAATATCTACAATATCTTTTGTTAATTGTAAATTCTTCTTTTCAATTGAACGTTTACGTTTCCGTTTCTTATTATTACAATTATAATCATTAAAATGATCGTATTCAATTAGAAAATCATTATTTTTTATATTTCTTTCATCAGTTAATTCAGATAATGCATCACCAATTATCATTTCTAATGCTTTCGTTTTTGCACTACGAACACTACGTCTTCTTGTTGTTGTTGCTGATGATGTTTGTGTTGTATCATCAATAAAATCATTATTTTCTTTAATTATATCATTAAATTGTAAATCTGTTTCACTATTCTCTTCACCAATACTATCCAATGATAATTCTTTTGTATTATTAGGAATATTTAATGATTTTTCATGATTAATTTTAATAGAATCATGATCACTGTCTATTATTTGTTCTTGCCATTTTTTACAACTTTTTGAATTTTGTTCATGAATTATTTCATCATCGAAACTAAATAAAAAATTCTCTGTTTTCTCACGTTTTTTTTTTCGTCCACGTTTCGCATGCTGTTTACGATTTTCTTCCACAACAATATCTACAATTTTATCATTATTTTCATTTTGTTTATTCTCTTTTTCTTCATTTTCAATCACTTTTTTTTGATTTTGACGATTTTCGAATGAATTAAAACCGGAATCATCCATATCATTAACAATTTCTGGATTATCTCTAATTGAACTTTCAATATTTTCAACAGTTTCTTGATTTGTTTTCATTTCTAATTCTTGACTTGTTTCTGGTGTAATTAAATTTAAATCATCAACAGAATTTTTAACGGTCTGTTCATGATTTTCATTAATTTTTGTTTCGATAATAGAATCAGAAGAGATTTTCTTTATTTCTTTCTTCTCACAAAGTAAAGCTAATGGTAATTCATCATCTGATTCGTTCTTTTGTGATAAATCAACATTCAAACTTTTATTTTCCATTGAAATTGTTTCATCTTCACAAACTAAATGTCGATTGAGATAATTTTCATGTCTATGATTAGGAAGTGTATTTGCAACAATTTCTTCTTCACATTTCTTCTCAATTTCTAATTCATTTGTATTGTTTTCTGAATTTTCTTCAATTTTCTTATCAATATTTGGTAGTGTCATAAAATTATCAGTCTTTATGTTCATTTTAGGATATGATGGCACTTTTAACAATGTACGATTTGGTGATTTCGTCTTAATCTCATTATTTCCCTCATCATTAACAAGATTATTGTTATCCTTATTGCTATTATAAGGCATTAGATTGAAAATACTATCGATATTATTAGAATCATTTGAATTTTGATTCAATTTATTTGTTAACATTGCTATACAATCATTTAAACCTCTTGTTGGTTTCTTAATTTTACCTTTTGGTGATACTAGTTTTGGTAATGTTGTTTTTATATTTGTAGGTGCCTGTGTTATTGGTGTTGGTACCGTTTTATCACTTTTATCATGAAATTGTTCTTCTTCACACTTAGCTTGTAAAATCTTTTCATTATTTGTATGCAAATTAAATATCGTACCAATTAATGGTGTTGTTTGTTTATTTGTTACACAATAATTAACAACAATTGGTGCAGGCATTATCGGTAAATCACCTAAATTTGTATCATTTTCTTGTGTCACTACAACTGTTGGTATTACAATTTTTTCAGAATTAGTCGGTGGATTTTTATCTTGTGTTATTGATATGATTTCTTCTTTTTCCTCTTGTTTTTCTTGCATTAATCGTGGTGGTGATGATGGTCTTGGTAATAAAGGTGGCGGCGGTGGTGGTGATGGTGGTGTTTGTTGCTGTTGTGGTGTTACTACTGATGGTTGAGTTTCAGGTGGTGTTTGTTGCTGCTGTAGTGGTACTACTGATGGTTGAGTTTCAGGTGGTGTTTGTTGCTGTGGTGGTGGTACTACTGATGGTTGAGTTTCAGGTGGTGTTTGTTGATGTTGTGGTGGTACTACTGATGGTTGAGTTTCAGATTGTGATTGCTTTTCTAAAAAACCATTTTTTCCTTGTATATCTTTCAAATCACAAATCTTCTTCACCATATCTTTTAAACTACTTCGTAATTTACGTTTCGGTTCTTGTTTCTCTTGTTGTTTTTCATTTAATATTTGTTCATTTAATAATTTCTTTGTGTTTCTTGTATTCTTCTTTCGTAAACTCAACGTTCTTACTAAATTACTAAATGATTCTTTGTTTTTCTCATCATTATCTGTTATATTTATTGTTTCGTTTTCTAATTTTCGTTTACCATTTTTTTGACTATTATCTTTTTGTTGACTAGAATTGACATTCTTTTTAATAGTAAAAAATCGTTTTATATTCATCTTTTCAACAAATGTTGTAACTTTATTTGTGTTATCATTTCTAGGTGATGTACGTTTTGTTTTAATTTCTTTTACATTATTATTATCATTCTTAATTTCATCGGTTTTCGTATTATCAGTGATTTGTTGTTTACTTTGTCTTGTTATACGATCTGTATTTAAATTTCTATTAAATTTCTTTTTAACCAACATTTTCTTATTTGTATCTAAAATCCTACTAGTTATTACTTTATTTACATCATTATTCTTATTATTGATTTTTTGACTATTTTGACTATTTCTCCTTTCACTCAATCGTCGACGTATTATTTTACCACATTTCATTTTCTGTTCTTGTTGTGATTGTTGTTCCGATTTTATACCACTAGTTTGTTGTCGTGATCGATTACTATGATTAAAACCATCTTTTAAAGGTATCAATTTTCTTGAAGCACGTTTCGGTGGTAAGTTTGCCAACATCCGTTGTATTGATTCAGCTAGTAGAAAAACAGACCCATTTAAAGTTAAATGAATAGTAGTAAAAAAATACAAAGTATACCATCACTAGGTTTCTGTCGAGGTCCTTCAAATGGTTTTTTATACGTTGTCTTCTTTTCTGCATTCTCAGACTTTTGAGGATATACTCGCTTCACTAGTCCTATAGAAAATAAGAATAAAATGGCATTGAAATAAAATTAAGGGTATGCTGGTGTCAAGCCTCGTTTCCGTGTAAGAAAGTGACAATTTTTAATAATTTTCTGACATATTCAAACGCTATAACCAGCGTTGAATTGGATGTTTCACAGTGTATCCGACACAGTTTTCTATTCTGGAAAATTTTCAGTAAATTCTAAAGTGCAGAGGAAAATGTCGGAGCATGTCAAAAAATTAAAAACAACGTTATGCCTACAATTTTAAAAATAAAGCTTCAAAGCTTATTTATGTATGGAGGGCAAATGGAGTTCGAAAAATCCAGTCCCGAAAAATCTAATAAGTTATAAAAAATAAAGAAAATTTTCTAACTTTTCCGCACGTGATTAAACTTTCAAACAAGCTGCTGTATAATTTTTTTATCTTTAAAATTGTAGACAAAGGTTTGTTTTTAATTTTTTGATATGCTCCGACATTTTCCTCTGCACTTTAGAAAACTCTGTCGGATGAACCGAGAAAACGATGATTAAAAATTGTCACCTTTTCATACACCCAAACGAGGCACGACTCCAGCATACCATTAAATGGTAAGAAAAACGGAAAAAGGACAATAATTACATATTTACGATTAAAATTTAAGCATTACAGCAAAATTAATAATAATAAGAATAGAAACGAATATCACGATTAAAAAAAAAAGCATTTATTTGCAGTAAACCCTCAATTAAATTCTTAAATTTCAAGAAATGAGAAGAAATAATCAATCAATCCAATAAATTCTAATTTTTCAACTAATTGTTGACAATTTCTAATAGACTATAAATCGTTGTAGTTGAACGAGTCAGTCATTATAAGTTAATTAAGAGAGGGTAACCCTATTGTATTTTATATAATTTTAAACATTACATTATCACGTTTTAAATCAATAATAATTTTAATAGGAACAGTTAGATTAATATGCAGTAAGGACAGGAAGTGTTCAAGCAGAAATGTACGTATACACGGCATCAGATGTGTAAAGCCTGAATTTAACGAAATGACGATACAAAGTGTTCAACTTTTATGTGAAAAAACAATGTTGTTTATCGATTCTCTATACTCACTATTTAGACGAACAGTAACTCAATTTAAGATTATTAATTTAGAAGTTTTGTAGATAAAATTTCGTGTTTTTTTCGAGCTGTACACATCTGCATACCACTTTGTTGTTGTTAATTATATTATATAGATTTAAAGAACTAGATTAAAGTTTGCAAAATAAATATAAATTGAAGAAGAATAAAAATAGAATTGTTGAATTTATTTTTCACCTCTTCTCTTCCTTCGTGATTTCGTACCAAATGGACGATATCGACATTTCTTCCTTGCTAACATCCATGTCCAATCACCGCCACATTCCAATATATGTCGATGTAAATCACCTAAACTATTACATTGTTTATTACATTTTGTACAAATACGTGCATCGCTCTTCTTCCATAATTTACATTTTATATTATCTTCTAAACAACCAACTTTACCTAAACTTGGTATACTTAAATGTCTATATAATTCACTTTGATTACCAACAAATTCATAATGTTGTACCCAAACATATTGATGATATAAACTTTTATGTTCTAATAATTGTTTTATATTTTGTAATTTTAAACCACATGCAGCACACACATAAATTCTCGATCTAGCCCATTCACCAGTTAATTCAATTTTTTCATTTTTATCGCGTTTTTGATTCGTTGGCAATTCAAAGTCTTCAGTCTCTTGTGATGAACAAATTAATGAAATTCTATCAGATTTATCAATTTCTATATCACTTGTTATACTAGATGTACGTCGTAAATTTAAATAACTCGGTATCTCTGGTCGTTCTATAATTTCA
The DNA here is from genome assembly GCA_039776855.1 of Mylabris sibirica. Lineage (NCBI taxonomy): Eukaryota > Metazoa > Arthropoda > Insecta > Coleoptera > Meloidae > Mylabris > Mylabris sibirica. The sequence continues at coordinate 10,808,173 of CM077839.1, forward strand.
TCAATTTCTATATGATTAAGATGATTATGATGATGATTATTATCAAATTGTATATCTTCTGTTGTTGTTAATTCACTAACACGATCTAATAAATTATCAATTAATTTACGTACTTCTAAAAAACATTCCTCATTTATCATTGGACTCTCATTATTATCATTATTTAATTTATCTAATGTAGCTTTTTTACTTGCTTCTTCACGTAAATCTTCAAATGGTCCACGACGGTCTAATATTCGATTCAATTCATCACGTTTCTGTTGATTTTTATATTCATCACTTGATAGATAATCAAAAATTTCTCTTTGTGTTTTTTGACTTTGTAAAATCTTTTGTTGGCGATTCTTTATTACATATTGTGTCCACATATCTAATTTACTTAAATCACGATTCTCTTTTTGTTCTAATATACTAGCTTGATATTTACGTCTTGTCAAATATTTATAATTGATTTCATTATTTTTTATTTGCGTTGTTGTTGTTATTGTTGTTGTTGTTGCTATTGTTCTTAATGTTGTTCCTACTATTGTTGCATCTGATGTTATCCCCGTTGTTATTGTCGACGTTTTATTTTTTCTATTTGATGCCTTTGAACCATATTCAATTTGAGATTCTAAATCATCAACAATTGTTGTTAATATTGTTGGTGTTGCAGCATTTAATGTTAATTCACAACCATAATTTTCTATATTTTGTGATAATTGTGTTGTTGTTGTTGTCAGTGATCTTTCTACAGCATCTTGATTTAAAATCTTTTCGAAATTTGAAATACGATTTTCAGATTCTTCATTTTTAAATAGTTTACCATCAATATAATGTAAAAGATTTTCTTGTATATTGAGACGTATGCGATTAAAGAATGCTTTATCAAAGACAACATCATCAAATGTTAATGAACTTATTTTTAAATTATCAATAGAATGATCTGTAATTTTCTTAACACGAAAGAAACTATCGAACTCTGGATATGGATTAATTGTTAATTTTGTATTCTTCTCATTTATTTGATGATTATTTTGTTCTTTATTATTATTATCTTTTTTATCATTTGTAGTTGGTAATTTCTTCTTTTTCTCGTTAACTTTCGTTTGTTGTAAACGTTTATTCCGTCTTGTTTTAACTACTAATTTTTTATTTTGTAAATTATTACGTTTTTTTGTTGTTGTTAATTCATCAAAATTACGAAATTTCTTACTATCTTTAGTATTTTCTAACGTTTTTAAACTTGCTGTTGTGGTCTTTGTAATCGAATTACTAGCTTTCATACGACTTCGTGTTATTTTATACGGAATTTCATCGATAATATTATTTGTTAAATTCGAATTCACTTGATTTGTTGTTGACATTTTACAATTATTGCTACAATTTATAATATTTTTATTATGATTATTATTAATTTTATGTATGGAAGCATTATGATCAGCTAAATGGGAAGCATTTAAAAACCGTTCTTCACAACTTAAACAACCAAAATATCGATTTGAATGATTCAATATTAGATGTTCAAATAATTCTTTTAAAGTATGTTCAGTTGCTGTTAAACGATCACAATATACACACGGCGTACATGTAAAATTGTTTGAATGCCGTCTAGAACTGACACGACGAAACTGTTTCGTTGAATGACATCTTTCTGTATGTTTCTCCTTTAACATAGTATTAACAAATGACCGATCACAATATAAACACAATACTTTTCTATTTGTTGTTGTTGTCTTTATTGCCTTCACCCCATTATTATCAGTAATATTTTCTTGTTTAAATGTTGATAAAATCGATTGAACTTTATCTAGGGGTACACTACAAAATAAACTTGTTCTTTCATCATTATCACCCTTAGTATTATTTGATTTTTTATTATCACTATCATCATTATTGCAATGATTTATAGAATTTTCATCAGTTTTTGTTGGTATTGGTTCAATTGCACTAATATCAGTTGGTAAATTACTATTAAATTCACTTCTAACATTTACATCACTTAATAGATTGATTGGTTGTGAATTATTTGTTGTTGCTTGTATGAAATTTGTCTTTGTTATTGTTGTTATTATATTATTGTTACTATGCTCTCCTTCGGAGTTAAACAAACCACTATTCACCATACTGATGATGATAACACGATGGTGATGTTTTAATAAAAACTGAAACAAAATTAAAAATATTTGCTGTTAATTAAATAGATCTTCATTGAATCTAATTACTGTATAAAAATTGAAAAAGTATAATGAAGAAAAAAATCTCGAAATAGCACACAAGGTCAGAATACCTGTGTGTTTAAGGATATTATTGCCAAATGGTAGAGGACTTTCACCAATATTCCACGAAAAATGTTCAACCTTTACTTAATTTTTATAAATTTTCCATTTGTTTATTCAAATATTATTAACAGTTACTTTATCACACTATCTAAATATAACGATAAAAGCTTAAATATATGTATAACGTTCAATATTATTGATGATGATAATAATAATAATAGTAAAAGCCGTTATAACAGAAGGGTTAAAATTCATGGAAGCTTTTATAAAAGGAAGTGCAAAAGCGTAGAGAAACAGCTGGACAACATCAAGGCTACACATGTACACTGTGTGTTTCTTAACTTTTATCTATCAATCTACATAAATTAAATGTTATTGCATCAAAAAAGTTAAACTTATAATTGATTTTTGTTTTTACCGTATAAAGAATTTAAATCATAATAAATCTGATTATTACCACCTGTGTTTACAAACAAATCTATATCAGTATTAATTCAATAATAAGGGTAGATAAATTTAGAAAATTTGTCGATAAAAATAAATAAATATTTAATTATAGTTAGGGATATTTTTATTAATAAAATGTATCGAATATCACAGAAATAATTTAATGACATTCACTTATACTTCCTGAAATTTAATTTAAATATTTAGACGATAGAACGTTAAAAAAAATTCGTTATAAGGTGTGTAGAGTTATATTAGTAACTTGAATTGCAACACTGCCAACTCAATAAAATGCATCGAGCTTTTTTGCTTTCAAAAAGAAATCATCCCCATTTAGATCGTCTTAATTGAAAACAATTAAGAAAATTATAATTGCTTTAATGACAATCCTTGTTAATCTTCTATTTTTTAGTTAATTTGAAAAAAATATCCTACTGATCGATAGATCAAATTTATCCAAAGCAGGTAGTATAAAATAATGCAATAATATTGAAATGTTTATCTACTTTATATCGAATATTGCATTAGTTTCGTATTGCATTTTCATTATAATATGAATTTCAATGATCGTTATCAATAATGAAAACACCAAAGTTAATTTAGATACTCGTTTTAGGCAACTAAAGTATTTCTCGTTTATATTAGCGAATTTTTTTAAAAAAAATTAGCTAATGACGAGATCCTCACTTTTGAATTTTCGAAAAATTTTTGCACAGAAGTTCGTTTTGGGACCTAAGGAACCCATATCCACCGTTCGTTAAAATTTTTATATATATATATATATATTTATATATATATATATATATTTATATATATATATATGTATACCCACGATAACTGCCGTAAAAATAGTCCAATCTGAATGAAACTTGGTACAAAAATCGGTCTTTGTGATAGCTTGGATGAGTTCGTTGGCCAGACTGGTAGGGCCAACACTTTTGGAATAAGAGCTGAAGAAATGTTAAAAAAAATCATTTTCAATATTACATTTGCTTAGATTTTGATGAAAATTAAAATAACAGTAGAGCCGACCATTCTCTATGACCCAGAAAAAAATCACCAAAATCGGTTCGTTGGTTCGCAAGAAAAATGCAAAAATCTCTTTTTTGAGTATAAGCAGTAAAATCGATTATCTCAGGTGGCTATATGTTCTCTGACTATTGATATTAGAAAAAAAATTGAATATCGCGGGGGGGCAACTAATTTTGACAGTTAATATTAGACGCAAGGCCTGCTAGAGAATTTCGCTTGAAAAAATCAAGCAGGCCTTGATTAGACGTATTAGACGAACAACAAACTTCATTATTATTTTTTTTTAGTGTTTCTTATTGTTTGTGGATTAAAAGTATTTTTCAATAAAAATCATAAATATTAAAGTAACATCGGGAAATGAATTTATTAGTTGATTCAATGTTATTAAAATATATTAATTGTCAGTATCATAAGAATGTTTTGCAATTAATATTTCAGTATGTAGATAGATACATAAAAAAATTCGCTATATAAGGTACTTGCTGCCTTTGGAGATTTTTTTTTGTCTTTATTGTAATCACTAGACAATGTTTATAGTTTAATTGTTACGACCATTGTTGCTATTCAATACAAAAATTCAAATGATTGATGAATCACTTTATTCTAACCACATAGAAATCATTAGAAAGATGCATTCTAATAAATACAAACAAAAATTGTAGCAAATTATGGTACAATATTTTCAGACATTGCAACCTCTAAATGTGTAACACACACTTTTTATTTCAAATTTCACCCAATATTGCAACCAAGCTTGATTACAACTAATGGAAAGCTTTTAATCTTTATCGTGGCATCTTATGGGCCTTCTGTGGTAAATATTTCCATTCGGCGTGCGAAAATTGTCAATTTTCAAATATCGATATCTTGCTTGTTTTTTTAAGAAATTGGAAAAAATAAATGTGCGTTTAATAGAGCATTTCAAGGTGCATGTCCTGAAGCTTTCTATTGAAGAAAAATGTGATAAAATTCTGAATCACAGAGAAAACCCTTGGACCCTGGTTTTCCGTACATTTTCCTTTATTACTAGCCAATATTATTAATTTTCAATATTTATCAGGTAAATTTAGACAGCAAATTGAAAGAGCTTTCCAAAGCTTCAAGTATTTTCCCGATATGTTTGTTGCAATAAGTGGGGCAAATAAAAAAAAAAATCGAACAATGATGAAAATGATAATTTTGAAGACAGAATCATGCTCTTGTTTTTAGGAAACTGTTATAAGGGGAAAGGACATGAATCTCGACTAAAATGAAATTTTGTGCCCCCTTTTCCCCTATAATTAAGAAACATTAAAATTAATTACTGGTGACTGATATGAAAATTTAAATTTTTATTTACTTTCACGACCATGTCATTATAATAGAAATTATTCGAAAATTCTGTCTATATTTTCATTTTTAAGTCAACCATGTTTGTGTTGTGATCGTTATTGTTGTTGTGATTTTATCGTTAGTCCGGAATGTACCGATAGATATGGGATAAACCAGATAGATCTGGTACATTGCCACAACATGGTCGGCTTAGAAATGAAAATATAGACAGATTTTCAAATATAATGATATGGTCGTGAAAGTAGATAGAATTTACTACAATTTCATATCAATCATCAGTCAAATTAATTAAATTTTATAGTTCTTAATAATAGGTGAAAAGGGGGTTCAAATATCTCTTTATAACTCGCTTAATTTTCAAAATTTCATTTTAAGCGAGTTTCATGTCGTTTCTTCTTATATCAGCTTTCTATAAAAGCAAAACAGCAAAAGTATGATGCCCTATCTTTAAAATTATGCACTACATCACTCTTTGGAATTTTTTTAAATTTGTTCCAGTTATCGGAAAACTAACAAACATATTGCGAAAATTCTTAAAAATCTGGAAATCTCTTTCAATTTACTACCCAAATCACTTAGTATATTGAGAATCAATAATATTGGCTAAGTTTTAGTCAGTTATGAAGGAAAATGTACGAAAAAGGCAGGGTCCAAGAGTTTTCTCCGTCATTCAGTTTTTTATCGCATTTTTCCAAAATAGAAAGCTTCAATACATGCATCTTGAAATACTCTATCCGACCCACGTTAACTTTTTACAATATCTTAAAAAACAAGCGAGATATCGTTGTTTGAAAATTGACAATTTTCACACGCTGAATCGACATATTTACCAGAGAAGGCCCTTAAATGGCAGTCTTGAACAATTAATGATTAACATGAATTGAGTAAAATTATCCCGTACTTTTTTAATCAAATTTTCAAAAAAAGACACAGTAGAAAGGCTTTTTTTCATATAAAACATTGAAAAATATGTACTTAGATTTAAATGTGAAACAAACAAATAATTGTTTGAATTTATATTAATGATAAAATGACCACTACTCGATCAGACAATATTAAATCATACAATTCTAAGATCAATATATAAAAACAACAGTGAAAGTGACAGTTATAACTGTAATATTTCGAAAAACTTACAGTTATTTCAGTTTAAATTAAGTTTACAAGTTAAAAGTTTCTCAATATGTATACAGGGTGAGTTGAATGTATGGAACGCCTCAATTATCTCGGAAACGGCTTATACAATTTTTATAAATTTTTGTGTGCGAGGGTCTTGTGATACGGCCGGTATTATGGTAGTATTTTCGTTATTTTAATTACCCCCCTTATATAGGGTAGTGCACCCTACTCTCTTATTTTAAATGGAATGGTATATTTTTTATTACATTTTTGAATTCTTTGATGAAATCTAAGTGGACTTTGATAACATGACCCATGGTCTAGCGCTGAAAGTTTTTCAGATATTTCAGCTTTTATTACAATTTTAAAATTTGCAGTGTTTGATTGAAAAATTCATATATATATATATATATATATATATATATATATATATATATATATATATATATATATATACATGTATATATATATATATACAGGGTGAGCCAAGAGGATGGAACCCTAAAAGTATAAGAAGTTCTACTTGATGGAACTTTATGAAATTTGCTATATAGCTGTTTTGGCACCTGAGCTACCTTGAGAAAATATTCTCGTTGTTCTAGCTATCCCCCTTATATGGGGTAGTGCACCCTACTCCCTTATTTTAAATGGAATGGTATATTTTTTATTACATTTTTGAATTCCTTGATGAAATCGAAAGGGACTTTGATAACATGACCCATGGTCTAGCGCTGAAAGTTTTTCAGATATTTTAACTTTTCATGAAATTTTTAATTTTGCAGTGCTTAAATAAAAAATTCACAGCATAGAAACTATTGCAGTTAAAATGTTAAAATTTAGAAATCTAATAGTACAAATAACGTACTTTCTATCAAACTGTAGAACATTAAATTATCTTTCAGCGTTCGGCTGAAATGAATTTTTCTTTCAGGCAATTTTCAAGCTACAATAACTTGCTTATTTTAAATAGAACCCCATATATCTGTTTATATGGTTGGATAGAGAAAAAAATTCTGCATCGAACTGTATTAACATTCCCTATAGCTATCTTTGATAATTTTTCAGTTATTCAGAATTTTCAATTTCGTCTAATTTTCTTTCCTGAAATAAAATGTAAAACATAGAAGGCTTAGCAAAACAACCTCCAATTCAATTGTCACAATTAAGATGAAATTAATTAATTAAATTTGGACTGTCTCAATGAAATAAAATAACAGAAAATAGTAATTAATTAAATTAATATTTATTTCATTTGCTTTTTGTGTATGTAGGATGGGCTAAAGTTGTAAAAAATACAGGTAAAATATTCATTATTAACGTCATTTGTGGTATTTTGTCATTTTGCTAAGCCTTCTATGCATATTATTATAGTTGAACTATTTTGGCATAGGCGACTAGAAGTATTATATTTTGCTTCAAGGGAGGTGATTGAACGAAATTGAAAATTTTGAATAACTGAAAAATTATTAAAGATAGGTATAGGGAATGTTAATACAGTTCGATGCAGAATTTTTTTCTCTATCCAACCATATAAAGAGAAATATGGGGTTCTATTTAAAATAAGCAAGTTATTATAGTTTGAAAATTGCCTGAAAGAAAAATTCATTTCAGCTAAACGCTGAAAGATAATTGAATTCTGTTTAAATTGGCAACAAGTACACTACTTGTACTACTTAAATTCCAAGTTTCAACAGTTCAGATGTTATATCTTCTAAAATATGAATTTTTCAATCAAACACTGCAAATTTTAAAATTGCACTAAAAGCTGAAATATCTGAAAAACTTTCAGCGCTAGACCATGGGTCATGTTATCAAAGTCCCTTTCGATTTCATCAAGGAATTCAAAAATGTAATAAAATTTATACCATTCCATTTAAAATAAGAGAGTAGGGTGCACTACCCTATATAAGGGGGGTAGCTAGATCAACGAGAATATTTTCCAAAGGTAGTTCAAGTGCCATAACGGCCACATACCAAATTTCATAGAGTTTCATCTATTAGAACTCCTTATACTTTTAGGGTGCCATCCTCTTGGCTCACCCTGTATATATATATATATATATATATATATATATATATATATATATATATATATATATATATATATATGTATATTCACGATAACTGCCGTAAAAATAGTCCAATCTTAATGAAACTTGGTACAAAAATCGGTCTTTGGGATAGCTTGCATGAGTTCGTTGGCCAGACTGGTAGGGCCAACACTTTTGGAATAAGAGCTGAAGAAATGTTAAAAAAAATCATTTTCAATATTACATTTGCTTAGATTTTGATGAAAATTAAAATAACAGTAGAGCAGTCCATTCTCTATGACCCAGAAAAAAAATCATCAAAATCGGTTCATTGGATCGCAAGAAAAATGCAAAAATCTCTTTTTTGAGTATAAGCAGTAAAATCACGTATCTAAGATGGCTATGTGTTCTGACAATTGATATTAGAAAAAAAATTGAATATCGCGGGGGGTAACTAATTTTGACAGTTAATATTAGACGCAAGGCCTGCTAGAGAATATCGCTTGAAAAAATCAAGCAGGCCTTGATTAGACGTATTAGACAAACAACAAACTTCTTCAAACGAGTCAAATTTTATTAGTGTTTCTTATTGTTTGTGGATTAAAAGTATTTTTCAATTAAAATAACATCGGGAAATGAATTTATTAGTTGATTCAATGTTATTAATAGTATATTATACAACGAGTCTATAATGAATGCTTTTATAACCGAGAATGAAGTTTACAACACAAGCGAGCAAAGCGAGCGAGTGTTGTAATCATTCGAGGTTATAATTAGCATTCATTATAAGCGAGTTGTATACTATACTTTATCTACGACTTATTTCTACATGTACAGGTACTTGTGGTGTACAAGAATATTTACCTTCTTTATCATTTTCGATTCTAAAATCGCACAAAAAATTGACACTTATTTACAACTGTTTGTTGAAACTGTTATTTATTTTTTGTCGTTACCATGGTTTTCTACATTTAACAGAAACTATTATCTACTACCAAAATCGTCTTCTTTAACACTTTCCATTGTAAATACAACGAATTTTCTCACAACTAAGTATTTGTTCGAAATTTCAGAAAAGTTAAATGTCATTTTATTCAAAATTGCATGAAAACGCCCACTTTAGGCCTACTATTGTTAATTATTTTTGTCGTTACCATGGTTTGTTTACATTTGACGGAAATTATAATTAAAATACTATTTTCTGATTGGCTGATGAGAGGGATATTCATTTACTTTATCTCCCTAGGGATATAAAGTAGGTCATTACATTACAAAAACCACAAGTATAATGATCACTTTATATATAAGTCGTAGATAAAATATATTAATTGTCAGTATCATAAGAATGTTTTGCATTTAATATTTCAGTATGTAGATACATAAAAAAAATCGCTATATAAGGTACTTGCTACCTTTGGAAATTTTTTTTTTGTTTAATAACGTTAGATATATGTATGTATGTAAATATTGTTATATCCAACTTTCTCAATATACATATGTAAATTCATATTTTTGGCATAATCAATTTTGTCGTAATAGATGAATTCTGATTATAATACAACATGCTTAAAATAAAATTTCAATATTAGATTAATGTTAGAGATAGATACAGCTAGCGAAATATCATGAAAAATAATTATAGAAAGTACAATAAGTAATTGTTATATGTTAAAATGGAATCAATCAATGAAACTTGATCAGTCGGCTTCATGATAACAAACTATTAGATAGAAGATAGCTATAATTCCCAATATCCACTCTTAAAAAATAAATCTTCTATATCAATAAAAATTGTCGTTTCTACTGGTTAATAATCAAATTGACTAATGTAAATTTGATTGACTTACAAGAAAATTATCATCATTATTGATTAAAATATTCTAATAAAAGAGCTATAAAACCATGGTCAATCACTTAATTGATCAATATGTTTTGTTATCTTCATATTATCAAAAATAGAAATAGGTACTTAATTTTGATTATTTGTTCATTGATAATATTAAATATTTGTACAATTAATTTTATCTACGACTTATATATAAAGTGATCATTATACTTGTGGTTTTTGCAATATAATGACCTATATTAATCCCTAAGGGATTAATGGTCATTAATCCCTTAGGGATTAATGATTCTTGTAAGCCAATCAGAAAATAGTATTTCAATTAATGTTTTTCTCTAATATCAAAAAACCATGGTAACGACAAAAATAATTAACACGATAATTTCAACAAGTAGGCCTACAGTGGGCGTTTTTATGCCAATATGGCATTTAATTTTTCTGACATTTCAAAAAAATATTTAGTTGTGAGAAAATTCGTAGTATTTACAATGGAAAGTGACCAAGAAAACGAATTTGGTAGATAATAGTTTTTGTTAAATGTGAAAAATCGTAATAATTGCAAAAAATAAAACAGTTTCAACAAATAGTTATAACAAGTGTCAAAGATAAAGAAGGTAAATATTCTTGTACACTACCAGTACCTATACACGTAGAAGTAAGTCGTAGATAAAGTATAGTATACAACTCGCTTATAATGAATGCTAATTATTACCGCGAATGATTACAACACTCGCTCGCTCCGCTCGCTCTTGTTGTAAACTTCATTCTCGGTAATAATAGCATTCATTATAGACTGGTTGTATAATATACTATTATACGTTAATAGAGGAAAATATGGCAAAATTGAAAACGGAAACAAATTAAAACTTTCTTAATTAGATTTTTGTTTCTACACAACTAACAAAATTTACAATTATTAATAATTTTGTTTTAAACCATTCATTATATTCGGAATACAATTTAAAATTTAGATTCATTTAATTTTGAACTTTTGAATGTTATTGCTGTTTTTGTCGCTACTACAACAATTTTGTGTAAGAACTACATGAACAGAATCTTAGAATTGATATTTCAATAGATGGTGTAACCTAATATGCTTAAATATCCCTAAGTGTTTGTTTAATTTCTCTGTTTTTCGCATTTTCTTCCATTTTACTATAATATAAATCAGAAAAATTAAAAGTTCGAATAATTGTTTTACAATTCTACAATTACAATAAATTCTTCTTTCTATAAGATATAGTATGTTGTTCATTTCCTATGATTTGATCCAAGCTTTTACGCCATTTAAAGGATGATCTTCAAGTGTAATAATTGTTTATAAAAATAGTAAAAATATTGCTTTCCAACAATTTACAACATGTTTTTTGCATTACATATTTAGACTATATTTTCTAAAAACGACCAATAATACCAAATTAAGAAGAAACCTGTGGTACTTATAAACCCCCATCAAATTGAAACTGGAAATTTCTTCTTCTTCTTCTTCTTCTTCTTCTCTAATTTTAGTATTGACCACAATAAAAAACTCAGTCAGTATTAATATATTCGAAATAACGGACTAGTTCTGTATTTACTTTTTGCTGCTGTTGTTTAAATTATTACTGGGGTATATCGTGAACCGGTTTCGGTTATTAGACCATTTTAACACCTTATTTAATTTTTCATTCTCCTTCTGTTGAACTATAAATTGATAACTCACGGTTATTATTTTAAAGATACAGTTTAATCGAAAAAGTAATTTTAAAACTATATCACAAGAATTTGATAATAATAAGTATATTATGGTTTTATAAACATATAAAACTACTAAACTATCATTGATAATTTATAGTTTAGTATGTATTTGTAAGCAAAAAATGATGCGTTAAACAAAAACTGCCTACCTTACATTAACTATATTTATTATTTTTATTGCTCTAATTAAACAGAAATGAACGCATACCTTTGGAAACAAAATTATGAGAAAATGGATAATTTTTAAGGAACAAATACAAAATGTCGTCCATTTTATAGATCACAACGATATTAACAACCTTACAAGGAATTGAGTTTTGTATTTCATTTAATCATATCATTTAATTGTACAAGTCGTTTGAAAAAGTAATATTTTGTTCATTAATCAGCAAGTTTTCGAACATTATTTAAATAATATCAGAATATTTATGGGAAAGTTAAGTCTTTTTGCGAGAAAAATATAATAACCTCGAAATGATATTATGTAATACAGTACAATTTTAATGATTCCTTTGAATAATGGTCGTTAAGCATGATCAAAAATTGTTTGAAACTGAAAAGATAATCATGAAAGGAAGAGTGTAAATAATTTATGATTACTTTAAGGAATTTTGATTACATTCTGATTATATAAAATATTCTTTACCTCTTCTACTATTTTAGGCAACTTTTATGCTTCACTTGTACCTATGATGAAATGATAGGGCATATACAGGATGAGCCAAGAGGATGGCCTACTGTAAGTATAAGAATTTATAATTGATGGAACTTTATGAAATTTGGTATATGACCGTTTTGCCACTTAAACTACCTTTCGAAAATATTTTCGTTGTTCTATCAATCTTCGTTATACGGGGTAGTGGACCCTACTCTCTTATTTTAAATGGAATGGTCTATCATATATTTTACTACATTTTTAGATTCTTTGGTTAAATCGAAAGGGACTTTGATAACATGACCCATGGTCTAGAGCTGAAAGTTTTTCAGATATTTCAGTTTTTAGTGCAATTTTAAAAATTGCATTTGATTCAAAAATTTAAACAGAGTTCAATTATCTTCCATCAATTAGACCTTCTTATACTTTTAGTAGGCCATCCTCTTGACTCACTCTACATATAATTATAGTGATCAAAATAATTTACAACCCTTTTCAAAAGAATTGCAGTTTCCACATACTAATTATTGAAATAACTTAAGATATTTACCCCGTAGTTTTGTTTATTATAATTATATAATTATGATAAACAAAAAGTAAAGAGAATAAAGATTAGAAAAGGTTATCAATCAAGAGATGAAGAGCCTGGAAAAAACTGTTTTAAGAAATATCATTCATTTTATACCGAAATACACCTCAGTGTTCAAATTATTGAATTTAAAGCAATATTTTTGCTAAAGTTTTTATTCAATAGCGATTTTCTGCAAAACGATTATTTTTATAAACATTTATCAACTATTAAAAATAGTAAAATTAAAAATAACGACACTCAAGATAAAGTATCGGTTATCGGAAAATTAATTACTATAACATACATTTCCTGTTAAAAGCTACAAGTAAAAGCGTCATTATTATTACGTTTTTGTAATAAATTTTCCTATTTGCAGAATATTACCTGATATTTTAGATATAACTGATGATATTTGTCGAATTGAATTGAATTTTCAATGCTTATTTATAATTGATAATTTTATTTAAATTGTAAACAATGAATTAGGCGTTGAATTTTTCAATGTCAAAATATTTGTATCAGCCCTGTTGAGAAAGCTAAGCATTTAAAAAGGCCAAATTAAAACTATTGAAAAATTAAAATGTGCGAAATTCTCTAGATACAATCATTAAAATTGTATTAATTACAATCAAGTTTTACCGGATTTTTGTAATGAAGTCTCAGATAGAATCGAAATTCTAAATTACACTATAAGAAATGTAACAACTATCCTGTTTGAGATAATTACAGGTTAGATATCGAAATTACACAGAAGGATGATTCTGACGATAATTGACACCTGTATTGAGTATTATATGGATAACAATAGTATATAAAAATCAATATCTAAACGTTAGTTGTGGAAATCTAAAAAGAACATTATTAATATCAGCAACATTCATTCATTATTTATAAAGAATAACATTTATTTTCGATGAATGCCAAAAAATCTTTTAAATCAAAACGAGTTTGTTTAAATTATAAAATACTTTAAATTTTGTCAGGTGTTAACAATCCACCTATCAACACATACGTGGTACTTATCGATCAAAATATTCATAAACTTTTTTACAATAATTGCAACTAATATATGCTAATTGCACAAAATTGCATGTTTTTCTTAAAATTATACAAAAGCTCATTTTATGAATAATTGTCTATAATAGTCACACCTATATTGTAGTTATATGTATAGTAAATAATAACGAAAATAAAATAAATATTAAATGCATAGAATCGTATAAAATGTATTTTAAAAATGATTCAATTCAATTATTATTCATTGAATTACAAATATATTTTCATTAATGATTAATTTGCAATTGAACCTGAGTTATCAATTGATTATTACAATTATGTATCTGATCTTACAGTTGTTAAACTACTTCTACAAGATTTACGAACAATTTAAATTTTAGGGTACAATTTTATATCCCTCCTTCATATTGATCAAAGTATGTACAACCCTTTCCCATGTTAAAATTTACATATAAGAATTATATATATTTCTTAGAATTTTACATAACAACGGATATAAAGAACAATAAATAAGAATATACATTTTAGAATATCTATAAATAACCAGAATTAGAAGTTAACAAGAAATAATCTGGCCAGAAACTAATACTAACGATTGCATAGTAGTACCGTCAGTCCACTTTATAAAGGTTCTAAATTAAAAATGCATTTATCGATCCTTTCTTATTGATTATAATTAAATTAAAAATAAAAGAATTTACAACATAGTAAATTATAAATCTTGATATAGTTAGTTTGATTCTAAAACTTTACAGGTTTAATTAGAACACTAGAAAACCACCAATACTGTATTGTAATTAAAATGATTAATCAAGATTGTAGAACATGTTTAATTTGAATTATGAAGAACTATGCTCAAGAATGTATTTTTAAGTGATATCAAAAACCCATCTATAAACCCTTTTATGCATATCAATCAAAACATTACTATCCCTTGTTAAATTGCAATTTACATCAATTATTATAGAAAATTACATGTATTCTTTGAAATTTCATAGCTAACTTAATTGTTAAGTGACTTTTAAGTACCCTATCTACACTATAATAAATCAAATGGTATTTACAAGGTTTAACAATACAAACAAAAAATTTCGATGAGATTAACGGAAGAATATGAATACGTAACTGAATAAAAACTGATATTAATAATTCAACATGATATAGTCCACTAATCTTAACTAAATCAACAATTTTGTTTTGATATCTTTCCAAAAAATTCACTAAATTCAAATCTATATAGTGATGAATTATTGGTAAAAGCAATAAAAACTTTACAGTCGACGCGACGAGCCTTACAATTTTATTGATGATAAAGAAAGAATATCAGTTTATATACAATAACTCTTTATTTTCTGTTATTCGGAACCATCACATATAATTTATAATGGATCTTTAACTTTATTAAACTGATTCCTTTTAAATTTTAAACGACTTAAAAAATGGACTTTTAAATGACATTACAAATCCTTATATAGGGTGTTCGATCTAAATATGGTTAGTTCTATGAATTTCCTATTATTCGACGATTAATGCGTAAAATATTTCTAGTATTTGTAGGAGATTCCCTAGGGAACATTTTAGGAAAATTAGAACCTCGTAGCTCAATTCTAAGTTGGTCAAAAAACGATCCTTTTGGACAATATTGCAATTTTCAAAAGCGAATTAAACACGCAGAACGACTAAGAATAAGTCGGAGTCCTTCCTAACATTGATTTTTTTTTGTTTTTCTCCATTGTATTCCAAAGAAAATACAAAATATTTCCACTTGTTCCAGAATAAAATGGAGAAACACGAAAAAATCAATTTCTATGTCGTTTTACATGTTTAGTTCGTTTTTGAAAATCGCTACATAGTCAGAAACGAAGGTTTTGTTAACCAACTTCCAAATGAGCTACGAGGCTCTAATTTTGCCGAAATGTTCTCTAAGGACCCTCCTACAAATCGTTCAAATATTTTTCGAATCGCTCGTTAACTAATAGAAGCTTTATAGAATCGACCATTTAGCTCGAACACTCTTGTATTTATCAATTAAGGCTAAACTGTAGTCATAGGCACTTTTTAGATGTCTGAAAAAGTGTCAATTTTCAATAATTTTTAATAATCGATTTCTCAGTTGGTTTCTGAAATATTCAAATGCTGTAACCAGCGATGAATTGGGCGGCTCACGGTGCACCCGATAGAGCTTTCCGTTTTGGAAAATGTCCACTAAATTCTAAAGTGCAGAAGAAAATGTTGGAGCATCTCAAAATTTGCCTTATCGCACCATGTCTACAATTTGCACCAGTTTGTTTGAACGCTTATTTATATGCTGAGGGTAGATGGAGCTTCAAAAACCCAATTTTGGAAAATTGAAAAAGTTATTGAAAAAATATTAAAGAAAATTAAATAAGCGTTCAAATAAGCTGCTGTACGCTTTTTTATCTTTAAAATTGTAGAGATAACGTGATTTATAAAATTTTGACATGCTCCGGCATTTTCCTCTGCACTTTGGAATTTAGTGAACATTTTCCAAAATAGAAATCTCAGTCGGATGCACCGTGAAACGCTTAATTCAACGCTGGTTACAGCGGTTGACTATCTCAGAAAACAACCGAGAAAACGATGATTAAAAATTCACTTTTTTCAGACAGCAAAACGAGGCCTGACTCCAACATAGCCTTAAGAACAAGTTAAAGTTTCACATGTATGTACATACGAAATATTTATACAAAATTACATAAAATACTTAGAATTGTACAACATCATTTACAATGATAATGACACCTGTATCATACGATAGGTAAATGAAAAGAGATTTAAAGAAAGAAAAAGAGAATGGAAGCAATTCAAACGAGATTAATAGAAATATTAACCTGAAAAGAAACTAAATACTGATAATTATGTATGTAACGCCTATTTTATAGTCATAACATTGAGGGTTCTCAATGTTGTAAATTTATACACAAATTTTGAATATAATCATCAATAAATAATAATATGACTAGATGAGTTTTCTATGGTGATTTCGTACGATATTTAACACACTTTCGATGTTATTATAACATGATTTTCTATAAGAAAAACAGACCCTTATGCACGCCGATAAAATATTTAGAATCCTTATTAACCTACACTTGTATACTTTTACTAACTATAGAACATAACACGAAGCTCTTGAAAATTTACATGCAATTCCATAAATAGTAGCTAACAATGACTGTACAAAAGAAAAGATAATTTGACAAAAAGACAGTTGTCGTCAATTTTCAAATACAATTTTTCAAATTATAGATTAAAAAATAAATAAAAACTGAAAAGATATCAGTGGAGTTCCTGGAATTTTCCAAAAAAAGTCTGAGTTCCGTGAAAATGAAAAATAATGTACGTAATTATTATAATTATTAACAAAAATGCTAAAGTATATTGATAACAACAAAATTCCTCCCTATAAAACTTCTTTATTTTCTACTAATCTAAACGATTTTGTATGCTGTTGGAAGTAGTTTCAATGCTATTAGGCTGATTTTTGTGTAGATTATGAACAATTCAAACAACATAGGTACACATTTATATCGATTACAATATTTGTAACGTTTCCTGTTAAACTACAATTTCAAACTTACAAAGTAATTTCGGAAGTATAAGTTTCAACGATTTCTAAAGTAGAAAAGAATAGAACTTGGAAAATGTTTAGATAGAAATAAAAACCAAAATTGGCAATGCTCTTCATAAAGTGTCTCCTATTTTATCAAAATCATAGCATCAAACCATTACTTTAATTATTTATTTATTTTTACAGAATTCTATCAAATTATTTCATTTAATTTATAAGAATTTTTTAAAGCTATTAAACCGAATTCGTTAGATTTATTTAGATAAATTACAGAATACTTTTTAAATAACACAAAACGCTTATGTGTATCGATTAAAACATTGACAACCCTTGTTAACCCACCACTTGCATACGCCCTTCACATAAAGTTACAAGCTTAGAAAAGGTTGCTACAAGAAAAACACAACTGGATGTTTGAAAAGGGAGTACTGAAAGTAATACAACATATACCACGTCATCCATTTTATACAAACCTAACTGCAGACTTTTCTAATCATTGATTTGTAATACGTAAAATTTAGGTACAGAATTTATTCAATAATAAAATAATAAATAAAAAAAAATCTCCAAAGGCAGCAAGTACCTTATATAGCGAATTTTTTTATGTATCTACATACTGAAATATTAATTGCAAAACATTCTTATGATACTGACAATTAATATATTTTAATAACATTGAATCAACTAATAAATTCATTTCCCGATGTTATTTTAATATTTATGATTTTTATTGAAAAATACTTTTAATCCACAAACAATAAGAAACACTAAAAAAAAAAATAATAATGAAGTTTGTTGTTTGTCTAATACGTCTAATCAAGGCCTGCTTGATTTTTTCAAGCGAAATTCTCTAGCAGGCCTTGCGTCTAATATTAACTGTCAAAATTAGTTGCCCCCCCGCGATATTCAATTTTTTTTCTAATATCAATAGTCAGAGAACATATAGCCACCTGAGATAATCGATTTTACTGCTTATACTCAAAAAAGAGATTTTTGCATTTTTCTTGCGAACCAACGAACCGATTTTGATGATTTTTTTTCTGGGTCGGCTCTACTGTTATTTTAATTTTCATCAAAATCTAAGCAAATGTAATATTGAAAATGATTTTTTTTAACATTTCTTCAGCTCTTATTCCAAAAGTGTTGGCCCTACCAGTCTGGCCAACGAACTCATCCAAGCTATCACAAAGACCGAGTTTTGTACCAAGTTTCATTCAGATTGGACTATTTTTACGGCAGTTATCGTGGGTATACATATATATATATATATATATATATATATAAAAATTTTAACGAACGGTGGATATGGGTTCCTGAGGTCCCAAAACGAACTTCTGTGCAAAAATTTTTCGGAAATTCAAAAGTGAGGATCTCGTCATTAGCTAATTTTTTTTTAAATAATTTTTTTTAAAAAAATTCGCTAAAAGCTTAAATTTTACTATTCATTAAATGAAGTTTGGCTAGTTATTAAAAGAAAGCGATAAAAATTAATTAAGGTCATTATCCTTACAAATTTATTGGTGAATAACGTTACTTTCAACAAGACACTTCAACATTGTTAAGTTTTAAAGAATCTTGATAAAATATTAAGAACCCTTATTAACCTATAGCATATTTGATGAAATTTCGTAGAGATTATCAGATGATTAAATCAAAAGTAGCAATAGAAAACTGAATCTTTAAGTGCACTATTATTAGAAAAAAATTGATGAAAAGTGACAACTAAGGTTGTTATCCTTATAAATTTATTCCTTTCAACAGGGCTCTTTTAAAAATTGTTAATAAACACTTGTATATCGATCAAAAGATCGACAACCCTTGTTTACTTACAACTCTTAAATAGGCCAATAAGATTTCAAAGAAGTTTTGAAAAAAAAATGGTGATACCTGAAAGGAAACTTATTGGCAAAGTTATATAACACACCCTTTTTTACTACAAATCCAATATCAATATATTCAAATCATTGGCTTGTGAAATAGCCCTCTCATTTGTTGATAAATTGACAAAATATCAAAAAGTTTTTGGATTGAATTTGAAATTTTTAATCCAGGTTTTGAAAATATCCACTCGTTAAACAGCCCCTTTAGAGATCGCTTTTCAGCTCGGAAATGATCTTCCCGACTATAAATTGTCATAGGGTTCTGATATTAGCTATATCAGGTTGACCATTGATACAAATAAGGTCCGGATCAGGATCCTTAAATGAGGACTTGATAAGGATGTAAACCAGATCAACCATCAAAATTAATTGTAATCTCTTTGATTGAGAGCAAAAGTTACAGGCTTTTATTAATTTATTCATCAGCAACACTAAGCAATTATAATAATTAATAACAAATCAATACTGAGGGTTAGCCGGTCCACCAGAGGAGCGAAATCTAGGTAAGAAATACAATCTTAGAGAAAGTAGGTAGCGTAGTAGCCCTAAGTCACTGTGGATGATGGTATTATATCAATGGGCTGAGACTACTACAAGCAAACTGTAACAAGTGGTGCCATCTAGCTAAAGGGCTACTTATACTGGTAGTATCAGGGATGAGGTGCTAGCTCCATAATTAACTATTACATGATTCTATTCTGAGAATTACCTCATCCTAATCTTATCAGAATGACCTCATGAGAAAAACTCTTTATTCTATAAGGTTATTCTAAGAGGAAACACCGCTTGACCTGATAAGTACAAAAGAATGGGCTATTTCATAAGTTTATCCTCAGAATAACCTCAGTTAACCTGACGTGGATAATATATAATGACAAATAACTTTTTATTCAATAAGGATATCCTGATTCTATCCAGCTACGGAACTCATGAAGTTTTTATTAACGCAAATCTAATTTTCAGAAGGTTCTTATGGTACCTCAGATAAAACAGAAATGATTTCTAATCGGATTGGTGGTTGACTTCTTAAATATTTTACATTTCAAATGATTCTCGTATTATACCCACTTCCACTCATAGAAACATCATCGACATCCAAAAGATCTATCCCTACACTAATTTGCTACAACCCTTATAGCAGTTACCAAGCGATAATTACAAGATTTGAAAGAAGTCATTGATAAACGAAAAAAAATACGGATGTATACCATGTCGTCTAGATTTTTCTAATAATTGTTTTCTAAAAATACAAAAGAAAATTTGGGAATTTCTCAAAAAAAAATCGTTTTACAGTAAAAAAAAAATAGATTTCACTCACCAATAAAAGAACTTTACCTAACTATTAAATAGAGGTGAAACAAATTAATCAAGATCATTACCCTTATAAGATTATTGGTAAATAACGCTTTTTTGAACAAGAAACTTCAACATATCGATAATTATTAAAAAGACTTAATATTACTTACAACTTAAAATATGGAATTTCGTGCAGATTATCAGGTGATTAAATCAAAAACAACAAAAAAATAAGCCTTTGAGTGCATTATTATTACAAAAAAATGATGAATAAACGACAACTAAGGTCATTATCCTTACAAATGTATTAATTGGCATTCCTTACAACAGGACCTTAGAACGTTGATAAAATCTTATTCACACCTACTAATCAAAACATTGATCTGTAAGTTACACCCCATATGCCAATAAAAATTCGAATTTACATAGGTACATTTTGTATAAGTCCGATATCAATTTGTTGAGATTAGTAGAAATACGCCCTTTAGTTGTTGACAAATTAACGAAATATTGGGTATTTGACAGTATTCCATAATTGCGACTATTGTTGAAATAAGTGGCGAAAATTCTTATAAGCTGAACAATAAAAACTTTTTCCCCAGCAGTTACTTTTTTCCTATGATAAATGTAGAAGAAATTTCAGTATTATTAAGCTGATTAACTTGAAACATAGACTACAGGGTGAACCTTTATAGTAATTATCAAACAATAAGATTTGGAATTAATTATGTATAGTTGATTTCAAATAATGAGAAAAAAAAGTTTCTACTGTAGATGCATGTCGTCCATTTTATAGAAACTTAAAAAAGTTGAAATTTACTTAAATATTAGACAAAAGTTATAGTAATTAAAGTAAACCTTACTAAGGAATTAATTAATGAAATTAATTGAATGAATTAATTAATGAAATTCCCTTCAACAGGCCTCTTTTAACACTTTTATGTGTACCTTTCGATCAAAGTATCGACAACCCTTATTAATCTACAACTTATACAAATGCTAATAAAATTTCAAAGTTCTCAGCACAAAATTGTAGATATTTATAAGTATTGAGCAACTTTTAAGTTTGATAGAATTGCATTACTGCTACACTATAATATTAAAAACAATTTCTTTCTAAAACTTATTTTTCTCTTATTGTGTGATACAGTCAAAAACTTAAATATTATTCAGTTGATATAGATTAAAATATGGATTACAGCATGAATTTTCACCTAGAACTTTTATAGCAGTAATCAAACAATAATCACAACAAGATTTGGAAGAGATCATCAAAAAAACGTCGATTCTAACAAAAAAAAAGATTCTCTAGCTGCATACCACGTCGTCCATTTTATAAAGAAACCTAACACTATGGCTTTGGATTCATCGATTTATAAAAATATTTTTCATTAATTATCAACCACAGATTCTCCCTAGATTGTACCCTACTTAATATTCGTATTTAGAATAACATTTACGAGTTCTATTGTTTTAATAATAAATTCGCTAATTTACAGTACTTATTATAGTTTTGATTTGGAATATTACGAATCTTCAACGATTTTAGAACAATTAAAAATACAGGGTGGATTTCTAAATGGCGCTTATATTTATCGATCAAAAAACGGTCACAACCCTTTTGTGAAATTATAACAACTTACGTGTTTCGACGGGAATTATTCTTCAAAAATCTTCTTCGATTAATACACAAATTAACAAAACTACCACGTATTATTAACAATTAAAAATGAGAAAAACAAACGAAATTGTTATTTTTGGAATCCTTGGAGACCTTTAATTGTTATATAAAACGTGCACTTGATCATGCTCATCTAAAACGGAGTTCTTTCAAAGTTAAACAGTCTAGGTGCCCCCTAGACTGATTTTATATTGAAATATAGACTACAATGTGTATGTGTGTGTGTATGCATCCATAGGATATTGGCCTAAATAAGATGAAACAATAAAATCATTAACCAAATGACCTGATTCAGTATGTTAAAACGTGTTTTTTTTTGCTTCTTTGCCTTTAAACCATCTCTATGATCATAGTGGAGATGGGGGTTGTTATAGTTGTGGGTGGTGGTTTCAGACAGCGGATCTCTCTCACAACAACCCTTCTACCAAGGACATGAACACATACATGTAGAATAAAACTAACACACACAGACACAAACTTATTGAAACACATACACATTGAACGAATGAAAACTGTCATTCCGTTAGAAAAGACACCACTACTACTACTTCTACTTACCTCTGAACGAGGTTATTTTGTTTAACAATCCACCTTTTCATCAAACTCAACAACATATCCACATAGTGAATAGTTAATTGTGTATTAAAATCAACAATTAAACGTGCACATTTTAGGTTAAAAATTAATTAACAAACAACTGATTTTTAACTAAATAATTTTTTTTCGTTAAGAGGGCGAAGCTCACATACGCACTCTCTTCTATTATCGCGTATTCTCCTACCTCTCTCTACAAAATACACGACAAGAGATCGCACACCCGTGTCACTACAGCGCATGCGATTTCTATTTCTATACCACTTCAAACTATCCATCTATCTTTATTTAAAATTGTATAAAAAGGACGAAATTGTGCATGTGCATAAAGGACGAAAGGATCCCAATAGAAACAATACGAAAAGAATAAAATTCTAAATTTTTTCCTAAAAGTCTAATCGTGATTTATAAATTACAACAGAAACAACCCCAAATTTTGACAAACGTTAAAACTGGACCGTTCAAGTTTTCAGGACTTGTACGACTTCCTGAAATCGTACAGTTTTTATTGATTTGCGTCTACAAGAAGGTATTTGAAATAATCAAAACACCACCCGAAAACGAACCCTTTTGTGAACAATTTACAACCCCCTACATATTTCCTTATTTACTCAAATTGAGGAAAAAGGGAGAAGGTGTGATCCGCTCTCAGAAGCACGACTTTTCCAAAATTAAGCTCCATATCATTGTATCAACTTGTTAATTAGCACTCTATAAAAACGCAATTAAAATGTCCAGTTTATGACTTGTAAACTTACACAATGAGTAAGGAATAGTTTATTTTAAAAAAATATCAATAATCTAGTGGATATTCGGGAATTTTTAAATAAACATGTTACTTATCAAAATCTTTTAATCTGTACATCCAATGGAAACAGAACGAATTATTTTATAATGAGGTTGAAACAGAACTTTGTAAAAACTGATTGAAATGAATAACTTACAAAATTTCGTATTTTTCACAAAAAAGAAAAGAAAGAAAAATACGCATTTTCCTTCAAATTTATTTCCTCGATTTCTTCGACTTATGCTTATCGTTGCTCTCATCACGACTTCTCTTCTTTGAATCTGAATGTGAGCTACGATGATGAGAATGATGACGATCTTTATCGCGATCTTTATTTGGTGATGATTTCGATTTAGAATTCGAACTACTACTAGACGATTTATGTTTCGAATTTGAATGATCATCACGTCTACTACTACTATGTTTTGAATTTGATGAATGTTTATTACTACTTGAGGAATGATGATTATTTTTACTTGGTGAACTCTTCTGATTACTTTTACTTGATGAATTTTTACTTGATTTATGTGGTTTTTTATTAAAATCATCATAATTATTACGTTCACGATCTTCTTCAGCAGCTTCACGTTCTAAATCTGACCAATCTTTACCAGATTCCTCATCAGATCCTAATTCTTCTTCACCTGAACCACTTTCATCAGATTCATCAGTATCACCTTCTGAATATTCACTATCTTCTTCACTTTCTTCTGAACAACTTTCTAAATCAGATGGTTCATAGACTTCATCTTCATCTTCAGTTTCTTCATCTTGTGCAGCATCCTCTTCATCAGATTCTGGATCTAAGAATGTC
Organism: Mylabris sibirica; assembly: GCA_039776855.1. Classification (NCBI taxonomy): domain Eukaryota; kingdom Metazoa; phylum Arthropoda; class Insecta; order Coleoptera; family Meloidae; genus Mylabris; species Mylabris sibirica. Next base: position 10,832,861 of record CM077839.1, read on the forward strand.
CAACCGCCATTTTCAAAGAAACCTTCTGGATCATCGGTGATTGTTTTCATAATTTTCACCCAATTCAATGATTGTACACCTTCTGAATAACGTATATCACATGAATTTAACCATTCTTTAACATGATCCAACATATTCATTGGTATTGCATTCACCATTGCAGTTTTACGATGATAATCTTTAAATACAAATACCATATCGAAATTTTTTAAATGGAATTGAACACGTTCAAAATGTACTAATTCAACATCTTCTAATGTTATTACAAATGGTGGCCATTCAGTTAAATTAACTAAACATCCTGAGGTTGGTTGTAGTAATACTGTTGAACGGTATGGTGCACCAGGGAAGCCCAATTCTCTAAATGGTTGATCGAATTCAATCTCCTGTTTTGTCATTGCTTCCACCTAAAAATAATTAAAATAATTATCAATTAATTGATTCGTATTTGTCTAACAAATATTTACTTTTTCACAGAAACTTTTGAATGCTGTTTTCAATTTATGCCTGAGTTCCCGCTCGGATTGTTCAGCAGCTAAATCATCTCTATCATGCATATGCTGATGTTTACCTAAGTCTGTTGTAATTTCACCAACTTCCGTATAAAATTGTACATCAACATGTTTCTTTTTACCAAACATTATAGCATGTTTTAAATGAAAATGTAATAATATAATCATTTCACCATCACACGGTTGAAAGAATGCATGTTTTATATTATTATATAAAATATCAACTTTATCACCACGTACAGATGTATAACGGAAACCATTTGAATGTGCTTCTAATGAACCAGTCATACGTTTTGTTACAATATTTGGACGTATATATAAATCTTTCAATTTTGGATTTCCTTTATTTTGTGATAATATCAATGTATCTTGTTTAACTAAATCTTCTTTTTCACGTTCTTCAGCTTCACGTGTTTTAAATTTTCTTTGTACTTCTTTGATTAAACGAAATGCTGTATTCAAATTCGATGATGGTGGTGATATTTCACCTGGTTCTTTTGTATTTAAACTACGATAGGTTACTTCTTTTAAAAATGTTGCCTCCGGCTGTTGATAGTTACCACCTAAAATAATACAAATATTTTGTTCATTTAAATCATACAAACCCACAATTTACAACATTGCTTAATGTTTTTGTTATTATTTTAAAATAATAGAATTACACATTAATCCTTGCCTATTTACTAAAAATTTAATTCACATACTATTAGCAGACTCACTATTTGTGAAAAATTTTATGTGGTGAATTTCCATTTGTTTCAAAAATTTGCTTCTATTTATTTTTTGAATATCATTCAATGGTGAGAAATTCAGTATTTAAAAATTAAACAATAACTAGAATAGCGAGTTATATCGTTATGTTTATCCAAATTCTGATATTTTATAATTTACCCTATTGTAAATTCAAAAATGTGCAGATCTTTTTTAAGGATTCATAAGCTTCAATCTAATGCATAGATGAACGAGTTTAATTATTTTTAACAAGTTTTAAGATTCTTTTTTACTATAAAATTGGAAAGAAAGCAAACATTAATTTACAAGTTTTCTATTACTGGAATATTAAAGAATTCTGCTAGATTTTCAAATAATTACCAAGTTAACAATTTTTTAAAGAAAGTCAAACTTTTTATTGTGAGCCTTATATGACCGTGTAATTAATTCAAGCACGATTAGTAACAAATAAAGAAAATTGGTTGTTATTTTCCTTATCCTGATAGTTATCCCAATTATAGACAACAATAATCTTTAATTAACGGAATTTTACGATAATACAAGATTAAAAAAAAAACATGCACACGCCTAAAGCTCTACCATCTAATTGTTAGTTTATTATTTCTGTATAAATTTAATTAAAATTGCTTACCATCTGAGCGTCCCATTGTCGATCCAGGATGGAAGAAATTTATTCTTAAATATGTATAATCTCCTTCAACTGATTGTGAGATATTTTTGATTGTTGAAATATGGAATGGTACAGCAATACCATAAATTGGTAAAATTACTGTTTCATATTTTTGATCAACATATAATTTTAATTCTTTAACTTCAGGAACACGCGGCATTTGATTCACATTCTTATAAGATACAGTATTTTTACGTACTTTTTCAACATCTTTGGAACCAGATTGTTTAGCTAAACGTTCTTTTGCTTTCTCATTTAATTGTGATGCTAATTCTTTTTGATGTTCTTTACGTTTCTCTTCACTTGTATGTTCTGTACGTAATTTTGAGTCTAATACAGCTGTACGTTTACCACGTCCTAAAATTTCCGATCGTCGTTTTTGATCTTTATCATCATTCTCTTCTTCTTCCTCTTCAGATTCATCTTTTAGAAATATACCAATATTTTTAATTTTCTTTTTTGAATTTGTTAATATAGTTGCCGGTTGTCCATCGTTTATCATTACTGTATCACCAATAAATAATGCATATGTTTTACCTTCTTTATCAGTTGCATCTTTATTTGTTAAATTACTGAAACCCATATTAACATTAAATATCATTCCTTTTTTAGCTGATAGATTTGTTTTTGGTCCAATTAACAATGAACTCTCTTTAAATTCAATACCCATAGCAAAACCGAAATTTTTTGTTAAATTATCTAATAATTCTGGTTTTTCTTTTTTAACAAAATTATAACCCGTTTCATATACATCAGATAATTTAACACCGGCTTGTAATTTCTTTAAAACTTCCTCTTCTAGACTAACTAGGAAATTGTAATTATTTTGTATTGGTTCAGTTGGATTTACAAGTAATGTACGAACAATATTTGAACAATACGATTTGTATCTAGCGCCTAATGAACAAATTATTGCTCCAAAATGTAAAATATTCTTATCACTGGTTACACTGAATTTTAAATTGTAAACACCACCTGATTGTATTATAGGTGGATAACACATATCAACTTGACCAACATCAACACCTGTCACATATTTTTTATCGGTAATTGCAGCTTCTACACCTTCAGCTAATTTACTATGTTTAACTTTTTTATCAGAATCAACAACTTCCATTATTTGATCTTTTAAATATTTTGTAAATACATCAACAGTAACCATACATGCCTTTTTGATTGTTACAAGTTCAGAATCTTCTTTTGGTGCCATTATATAGGCAATAGCACTGCTAACATCAAATGTTTGGAAATTTGCTTTATTTAATGCTGCACGCCAACTATCCATAAATTCACCAGGATAATTATCTTTTGAAAAAACACCAATAACTTTACCATTTTTACTTTCTTTTATAGCATTTATTAAGATATTGAAATTGGCCTCATCTTTATCATTACGATCACGGACATGTAATGATAATTGTATCGAATTCTCATCTTTCGTCTCGGCTTGTCGTAGAAAATCAATTTTCTTCTTACTTGCTAATACGTACACCTTCTTTTCAGTTAATACGATAATTGTATCGGTTAATTCATATCCCAATAGCCATGTTTGTAATGAAACAGATTTACTATAGACGACTTCATCGTCCACACCAACCGCTGTAACCAATGCATCCATTTTCGATAAACCATTCTCATTATCCGATTTTTGCCACACACTGTATAGTTTTTTTAAGCGACGATAAAATGTTTCTTTATCTAAACTAACGTTCGACATCTTCAATCGTTATTTCTTCGTAAATTTTATTCTCACATTGAACACTACAATAGAAATAGAAAAACGCCGTTGCTACAGAAAGGGCGCCAGAGACTTGACAGAATCTTTTACGCAGTTTGCGCCATGTTTTTAACACAGAAATTGCACCAACAACATACAAATAAAATCACTAAAATCAACGAAACAAACTATCGACAAATAGATGATATAAAGAGAGAGAATAGATTAAATCAATGCAACCAACTATGTTATAAAATAATTGTAAAAATATCCAACTTTAAATCATTGAAAAAAATGGCGCTTATTTCAATTTTTTTTTTAAATAATCACGTATTCTGTGTAGAATTCGATGAAAATCTCAAACGATATCACCACAGAAAAAACGCCCCTTCGCCCTATAATTTAAGAATTTGTCCCCTATCTATTCATATATAATTCACACTCATCAATTAAAAGTATGCCTTGTTCAACCCTTAAATTAGTCGCCACTAATTACACAATACCTCCCCTATTTCTTGTAGGGTCAATAGAAAAAAATCAGGTGATCATAAAATAGATTTTTATTGAAAGTAACTGAGAAGATACACATCGGTTAGCTGTCGATAAATTATTGCTTTTAAAATATCACTAAAAATCAAATAAATAATTCCAAATTAAGTTTGACAATGAGAATTAAATATAAATAAATAAATGAATCTATAAAATAAATTTCTATAAAATATGTGATGTTTCAATTAATAATGATTAGATAGTTTCAGTCAATAAATACAAACATAATTGACATTTATATCTTGGAAATTTTAGCTTCAACAGCATCAACTTCATCTAATAGCGTTAAATTTTCGTTAATTTTTAAGCCTTGTCTTTGTAAATCTTTTAAACGTTGTTCGAGATTACTTTTATTTCTATTATTTGCCTCCCAAATTCTTATACAATTTTGTAATAATGGTAAGTATAGTAAGAGTAGATCACTGTCACTAACACCTTCGTAACGATGCAATGCTAAATCAGCCCATTTTTGCGTATTTAAATTATCAGATATTTCAATACAACAGCCTAATACACGACATAATGCTAACAGTACACACGATGAACGATCTGTAAATACTTTATTCAATAATTTAAAACTGTTCTCTAATATTGGTAATGCATTCGTGTACTCTTTATTGTTTAAATATTGTTTAGCTTTTTCTAATTCGATATCTTGCAGGAAGGCAACTAATGCTTTAGATGTACGTAATTTTGATTCAGCTGATATATGTTTTAACAAAGATTCAAATCCTGTACTTCTTGTTGAGATCAATTCATTATCAAAATTACCAATGATTACTTTCTTTGGAAATACAATATTTGCCATTAATTGTGGATGTTCTTTCTTTAATGCATTATATAGATTTAAAAAATGTGTATAACGACGTTCAATCACCGATGGACTTAGGTCATCATTACCAGATATATGTCGTACTTGTAATGTATAAATTACATGCTTTTTATCATCATCTTCATCATAAATTCGAGCTGAAACGATTTCAAAGACCAACCCCTGTTGATCGTTACCTATAATGCAAATAAAATAGATTTTTATCAATTCTTGAAAATGTATATGCTTTTTTGTTAATTTTGTAAACATAACATACCTAGAATTTGCGTCATATTAGTTAAATGTAATTTATTTACATTATCAATAATAACCTTATTATTAATTATTTACATTGTTTTTCTTTTGTTTGGCATTGACAATGATCGAGCATGCGCATTAGAAGAAGGTGAGTAGAATATATGATTTTCAAGTTGCCTACATCAAAATAGTATCGGAACAAAGACAGCAAATTTGGATTCTCCATGAAAGCGATAGCGTACAATTTTGGATATTTTCAGCAAGGCCTGTTCAATTTGTTCATCTCAAAAATCAATTTTTATTTTGAAGAAAAATGGATAAATAAATTATAACTTTGCATTTATACAGATTATTATTTTTTAGACATTACATAATATAATAATTATCCCTAAAATATTGATATTATTAAGATTGAGCTTATACCCTTATACGAAATAATTTTAAGAAAATTTCAGTGTTGCCAAAACATAATTTCAAAAACTCCTAAAATCAAAACCAAATACCCTAAAAACTCTGCCAGAATTTTTTTATAAATTTAAATTTAATGATTTAATATTAAAATAAGAAGATGTATCTCCAACTCCAGATGATTTGTCCATCTTCAGTAACACGAGTGATAAGATTTTAAATCAAACTTTTGAGGTCCCGTTATCGCATTTGTTTATGTCGCTATTACAGAATCCCTACAATGGTATTATAAAGAGTCCTAAAATTATCCAAGAGATAGCGCTATCCAGCTACGCACTAATTTTAACAAATAATTGTGCTGATTGTGAAGGATACGATTTCTCCAAAAGTACGAATAATTGCAATGATTAATATTAAGCATTAATTTGGAGGTTGTGAATGAAGCTTTATCGTTTTCGCTAATTATTCAAATTGTCTACCAAGCTTACCAACATTGAACCAATGTTGGTATGCTTGGACGTCGACACTTGATTGGTTCAACATGATGTCATGTTAAAAAGTAGAGGGGATAAGCGCGAAAAATTTTGCCGCCTTATTCTGGTTTTTTTTTTACCTAGTGAAAACGGGCGAGGTCAATCAGAACTAGCCGTGTTGATAATTATCTATTATTTTTATCGGAAAATGTGGAAAATTCGTGTGGAAATTTGAGAAAATTTGTATTTATGAATTTTATTAGTGTTGATCGATAAATTTTAGGTGATTTTAATAGATTTTCGTGTGTTTTGCGAATCAGAGGTCTATCAGAACTAACCGTGTTGATTGTCTGGTGTTTTTGTGAGAAAATGTGGAAAATTCGTGAGGAAACTTGAGAACATTTCTATTTATCAGTTTTATTAGTGTAAATCGATAAAGTTTTGGGTGATTTTCATAATTTTTTATGTGTTTCGCGATTAGGAGGTTATGGGGTGAAAATGAGGTGGACGCGGGAGATTATTTGTTAATAATAAAGTCGAAAATCGTTTAACATGAAAAAATGGCGACCGACAATTTCTATCTCTATTTAATTTAATTTTCTTTATATCGTCAATTTCTTAAAAAAATGCATCGGAGTGATAGATAAATGAATGTGTACTTGAATTATAGTGAACATGATCAGTGTAATCATTAATTAATGATTTAATTAATTACGTACTTGCTTAATTAATTAAATTATTAAATAAAAAAATGAGTGCTAGTGATTATTGAGCAGTTAGTACACCAATGAAGAGTAATTTGGACCATCTTAATGATAGACAGTCATCCAAAGGGTGAGTTTTCAATAACAATAATTTCCAGATTTTCATTAGATTTATTTGTCACCCTTTCTTTCTTATAAATATTTGGTTTCTCTAACTCTTTATTCCACAATATACCTATGTATGTAGATGTTTTATTAACAATTGCACATCTGAGAAAATGAACAATGATTTGATTGGTCACTCGTTATTGTTACAGTATGTTCGATAAGTGTTAATTAACAAACAATTAAAGCTAATCTAATACGCAGTGGCGATTTGTCACCAAAGACTGACTTTCGGCCACTGGAGACACGGAAGCTTCGTTCGGAAACCAAACTGAGCGACTAGAATTTTATTATTCGAATTAATTAGTATCGAATAAATTGCAATACTGCTGCTAATTTTAATGAAAGAAAAAGAAAAAAAGCTATGGGTGAACCCTTTATTATAAGCTATAAGCACGCCGACAAAAAGAAATGTTCAATACATATATTTTTTAATATGTATTTGGGAATTTTCCGAAAATATTGCTTGACAAATCCCAGAGTGCCAAGCCATTTTATATAATCTTTTATACAGTAGAATCGATCTATAACGAAGTCGGCTATAGCGAGATTTCGGGTATAACGAAATGTTTTTATGGTCTGAGCAAATATGTATTTTATATGTATGAACACAGGTTGTTTTTTATAACGAGGATTTGCTTATAACGAGCAATTTTCCTTGTCCGTTGACATCTCGTTATAGAAGGATTCTACTGATGTAGGCATAATCTTGTGAATTATGATACGATCTTCTCGAAAGTTGCGTACCGTCTGAATGTGAATGAATCTTACTGTAGAAGATGTATTTTGTGTCATTTTAATTTAATTATGAGAGCTAATGACTTAACTTAAAGTGCGACTTGTATATACAGTCACCAGTAGCGTAACTTGAAATTTTGGGTCCCCCGCAAGATTTTCGTTTGCGCCCTTGTATATAGTTATAGTAACACTTTTTCTTAAAATAAATAACAATTGGGCTCTTGGAGGGTCTGAGCCCTCCGCATTGCGGGCGGACGCGGGTGCCTAGTTACGCCACTGACAGTTACCTCCAAAACTAACTAACCACTTTTTGTGTGGCTGTGTAAAACAGGTTTATGAGGGCGGTCATCACAACGTAACAGAATCTTAACAGGTCAGAATTTTGAAGAGGGTGGGGTTACTGATACCATTTTGGGTATTTACCTGAATAGAATTTTCTGTAAAGAGGGTGGCTCTACCAATTTGCTATGGCTGAAACTCGTTCTAACACTCCCTAATTGGCCCACCTTCTTACCCTGACGGGAGAAACAGGCTGATTCACACGAACGAGAAAACGTGATATTCTCGTTCAAGACTCGGTCACTTATTGTTAGTATTGGCGATAACTGTACCTATAGAAAAAATTAGTCAGTAAGTGATAATAATCAGTGAAGAACTGGAGAATTAAGGAATTGCAGAATTTAAGTGTAAATACATATGTTTAATTAAGTTCATTTACAGGGAATGTTCATTACTTACTTTAAAGTGGGGCTTAATCAGTGAGTGTAATAATTAGTGAACGACTAGTGAGTTGAGAAAATGTAAGAAATTTGGTGTTTCTAAGTGTAGATGTTGATAGTTAAGTTGGTTAATTTAAGAGAAACTTGATGAGTGTGGCTTAAAAAAAAGTTCAAGTGTGTAGAGTAGTAAAATATAAGAAATTGATTGTGCCTACTTGTAAATATGGTTAATTAAGTTAGTGATAATAATAAGTGATAATGATCTGTGAATGATCGGAGGAATTGAACAATATTTAGAGGTTTTATGTGTACATATGTTTAATTAAGTTCAGTTTCACGAAATTATTACTTAGTTCAAAGTGAAGCTTAATAAGTAAGTGTGGAGTAATTGTTATCAAGTGTACATATACAAAGTAGTAATTTCTTACAAATTTGTTTAAGTGGAATTCTCAACCGATGCTTAAGTTTAAGTGGACCTTGATCAGTGAGTGTAATAAATAGTGTGTGACTAGTGAGTTGAGAAAGTGTAAGAAATTTGGTGTTTCTATGTGTAGATATGGATAATTAAGTTACGTTCTAATTGAAGTCTGTGCTTCAATTAAATAAAACTTAATGAGTGAAGTTTAATAAAAAGCTCAAATGTGTAGTGAGTGCTTATAGAATAGTGAAATACTTATATGAAATTTATTATGTCCATGGGTAAATATATTTAATTAAGTTCAGTTTCAGGAAATGTTTATTACTTAGTTTTAAGTGAAGCTTAATAACTAAGTGTAAGTTTGGTTTGGAGTAATTGTTATAAACTGTACATACACAGAGAAGCGCTTTGTTTGAAATAAATTTAAGTGAAAACCACAACAGATGCTTAAATTTAAGTGAAGCTTCATCAGTATAATAAATAGTGTTTGACTAGTGAGTAGAGAAAGTCTAGGAAATTTGGTGTTTCTAAGTGTAGATATGAATAATTAAATTAAGTTTTAATTAATGTTTGTGCTTCATTTAGATGAAAATTAATGAGTGAGGCTTAAAAAAAGTTCAAGTGTGTAAGTAGTGTGTATAGAATAAAAAAAATTAGGTAATTTATTGTTTCTAATTGTAAGTGCAGATATGTATGTTGAATAAAATTTAGTTGCATGGAGCGTACGCTGCTTAAATTTAAGTGAAGTTTAATTTATCAGTGTATGTGTGAAAGTGACACTTAATGGATGATTAAAGGATTAAACAACTTGGAGCTTCTAAGTGATAGTCAGCTAACTAAAGGATAAGTTTTGAATAAGAATAATTTTCAGATTTTCTTTAGGTTTATTTGTCACTTGTTCTCATTACAGCAAGGTCCACAGGTGTTAATCAATTGAGGAGCTGAAGTAGACTAACAGTAGAGGAGTGTAAACACACAACATGTACTCCAGTTTAAGTGGGGCCTAATCAGTGAGTGTTGTAATTAGTGATAGTGTAGGGATGCGAGAAATTTTCAGAAATTTGGTGTCTCTAAGTGCAGATTTTAATAGATAAGTTCAGTTCTAAGGAAAGTGAGCTGCTTAATTCAAGTGAAAATTAATCAATGAGGCTTAAAAAAAGCTTAAGTTTGTAGTGAGTGTGTATAGAGTTAAGGAATGTAAGAAATGTAGTGTTTCTAATTGTAAGTGTAGAAAAGTTGAATAAAATTTAGGTGCATACAAAGTTTGCTGCTTAATTTTAAGTGAAGTTTCATTGATCAGTGTGCGTGTGAAAGTGACACTTAACGGATTACTAGAAGATTAAACAACTTGGAGCTTCTAAGTGATAGACAGCTAGCTAAAGGATAAGTTTTGAATATAAATAATTTTCAGATTTCCTTTAGATTTATTTGTCACGTGTTGTCATTACAGCAAGGTCGACAGGTGTTCATCAACTGAGAATTGAGGAGCTGAAGAAGACTAACAGTAGGGGAGTGTGAACACACAGCATGTACTCAAGCTTAAGTTGGGCTTAATCAGTGAGTGTAATAATTAGTAATAGTGTAACGATTCAAGAAATTTTAAGAAATTTGATGTGTCTAAGTGTAGATTTTAATAGATCAGTTCAGTTAAGGAAGGTGTGCTGCTTAATTTAAGTGACAATTAATCAATGTGGCTTAAGAGAAGTTTAAGTGAAGTTTAATTGATCTGTGTACGTGTGAAAGTGACACTTAACGGATCATTAAAGGATTAAACAACTTGGAGCTTCTAAGTGATAGACAGCTAACTAAAGGATAAGTTTTGAATAAGAATAATTTTCTTTAGATTTATTTGTTACTTGTTCTTATTACAGTGAGGTCGACAGGTGTTAATCAACAAACAATTGAGGAGCTGAAGTAGACCAGCAATAAGAGAGCTTAGGCCAATGAAAGTGCGAAAATTTGAATCTTTTGGTAAAAGATGTTGATTGTGTCGTTTTAATAAAATAAGTGAAACAGTGACTCAAATGAAAGTGTGGCTTGAATAGAAAACATAAGTGAGTAAGTGTTAATAATAAGTAAGTTGTCGGTATAGTTAAGTGAAGTATAAGATAGTTGTTGCCTAGTATATTATTACAAAGCACTAGACAACTTTGTAGTCTTCATGAAATAAATCGTGAGTTAGTACTACAATAGTAAACAACTTAGAGCTTCTTTATGATAGGACGTCAACTAAAGGATAAGTTTTAAATATTATAAATTTTCAGATTTTCTTTAGACTAATTTTTCACTTGTTGTCATTATAGTAAGCTCGACAAATCTTGATCAAAGAATAATTAAGCAGTTATATGGCAATAGGAGAGCATGAGCCACCGTCGAAGACTCAGATCTTGCTGTATATGTCTATTGTGTCATTTAATCAAATTATGGGAGGTAGTGACTTAAACAAAAGTGCGGCTTGAATAATAAGAATAAGTGAGTAAGTGATAATGAGAACAGAACAAAGGTTATATAACGTTCTCTTCGAGACTTGTCTATCCCCGTCATTTATTCATTCCAGTTTTGAATCTAGAAGTGTTAACACGAGTGTGTCAAATTAAGAAATCAATCTTAATGCTTATAAAATATCGTGAATAGTGCTTATAAAGTGAAGTGATGTGTCAGTATTGGTGCTTTGATGGAAGGAGTTAGTCATCCCATAGAAATGTACTGTAGAAAGAGCAACGAAAGGGTAATTCAATATACTTAAACTATAATTCCAACAGTACTAACTTTTTAGTTTCTTTTTATCTAATTACAGTAGGTTCGAACAGCGTGGGACAGGAGCTGAGATGCAATTGAGTAGTAAGTACTTTTTGAATTATCTCGCGATTTTGTTCGGTTAATCGGTTATGCAACATCTTTATTATTAATAGAAATTTAGAGACAATTTTAGTATTCTGACTGCAACACTCCCTACCTCTTCGCCTTCTTCCGCTGACGAGAGAAAGAGCCTAACTTACACGAACCGAAAAAAATAAATATTCCTCGCTCAAGAGGCGGTCTCTTTTATGTGCTCGTGAGTGTACTTATATAGGATCACTCATATGTGTTTATTAGATTACAAATCTTTTTCAGGAACCTTATTATATAATAAGAAAAATCCATTATTCTATCTGTGTCTCTTTTGAATTAATTTTTTTTATGAATCATTATTATCAAATTCAACGAAAAAAAGGAATTAAAATTCTTATTGATTTAATTTGATTGAACATTTTAGATAACAACGTTGGTAGGTACCCCAAAAACCTAAGAGAGTTTAATGCTATTATTATGCATCACGTTCTAGTATGTTCAATAATTGAGGTAATATAACGAGAAATTTAAAAATCCAAGTAGTATTGCGCAAATTAATATTTTAAATAGTTATTCTACTTGGAGTCCATCATCAACAATATTCTTATCCATAGAGAAAAGTGTAAATGTTGATTCGTTATAAGTTATAATAACTACCTGCTGATATTGCCTTATTTAAAATTTAAAACAATGTTTATGCTTACAATAAGAATTCTCAAATATTTTTACAGACTTGGAAAGCGTCTCTTAAAACAGCCTGATTGCTAATAATTATGTACAATAAAAAAATGTTAAAAAAACAATTATATGTTCAAAATTGATCTCGATTAGAATTAGGTAAAAAATGTACTTTGTTCCCATCAGTTATTGTCTATTGAAAAATAAATAGATTAATAACAAATATAAATATTTTGCTGTACTGTTCACATTATTCGTTTTTAACACATTTAAAAACTAGTCAACATACAATTTTTGTATTACAAAAAAACAAAACAAGTCTTACAATTAATAATAAATTTCCTAATATATGATTTTCTGTAAATTTTCATAGGCAGCATTCACAAGACCCCAACTTAGAAATGCTCGATAACAATTCGTTTGTACACCACGATAGATATAACGTATCTTTCTACCACGTTCATTATAAATTTGTTTTAATACTTTAAACATATTATCATATTCACCACCAATTTTACTTTGCATTGAAACTTTTAAAACATTCAATGGATAAAATAAACTAGATAAGATAACACCAATTGTTGCACCATAGATAAATTCACTAATAGTATGATGAAGATTCGATTCAAAGTGTGGCATCCGTTGTTGGACTTCATCACGCATAATAAAGAAACAAACATTCGATGGACCATTACGTAATAAAATCGGTACTAGACCACGATAATATTCTTTTAAACCATATTGTTTACCAATCACTTTAAATGTGTGTAATGTATTTTTGAATTTTGTATGATGATTTGGACCAACTAATAATGTTTGTACACGTTCGAATGGCATCAAAATTGCTTCAACAGTGCCAGATATTAGACCACCAGCCGTTTTTGCTAAATATGGATTAACACCGGAATGAATTAATGGTCGTCGTACCTCATCATAAACACCAAACATTATTGATAAAGAGAAAGTCTTTTGACACATTGGTGGTAACATGCCACGATATAAAAAATAAATGCCTTCTTCATGCAACTGATGAAAAGCATTAGATGCAGGAACACCATGCAGCATCTAATTTGAAAAGTAAAGAATTTATCGTAATTAACAATAATTGTACATGTTTATTAAGAAATGTTCACCTGACGGAAAATTATCTTATTGATTGGATAGGTTATAGTTATATTGATTAGTGCAGCACACCAACCACATAAAAATTCTTTCCAATTGATGCATTTCATATCGGCTAGAACAATTGATTTGTTGTTATGTTTCTCAATATCTTCCTTCTTCGATGCCTAAAAATGACAGTATTCCATTAGTTTTAGAATATTTTGAAAAGTGACATTACCATTTTGTCTAATATTAAATTGTACTTATTATTTGGTTTAAATGACTAGTATTATCGACATATCTGAAATACTTTACGTAACTTTAACAAAAAAATCGGCTCAAAAACAAGAAGAAATAAATAGGAACAATTCAAACACGACATAATTAGATTATTGTCAATGGCATAATTAATCGTTTATTTATGTGAGTACGTTATCTCAAGATGTTAATTAGACAAAAAAAAACATGATAATTAAGAAAAAAACGACCAAGTAAGAAATATTAGAGGTTATGCCTTGAAACTTTTGACAGCTGTCAGATAAAATCGTTTGGATAATTGTAGCTCCCTTTTCAAGTCTACCAACATTATTTTGAATTTTTGTTAACTTATATTTAACAAAAATTCGCATTAAAATTTTACAGTAATTGTAATTTTTCATACGGATGAAGTGTTTATATACAAAATGATCCATCTAAGTTCTCACCTTTGGTGTTTCTCACTTATTAATAAGTTTCGGACTATGTATGTATCTCTTTTAGATTATCGCCCGACTATCCGCAGCGCAAGCCCATGGACATACGTGACTCTAGATCCTTGTTGTAATGGCAATAACAGTTCGAAATTAGAAAATAGTTTTGCTTGATTTATATAGATACTTGATTACTCTCGATTATTTGTTTTTTTATGAAAGTTGGTAGACATGATTCAAAACGAGATCCCTGACTTTCAGTGCACAGATAATCTAAATGGACCGATCTGAGATCGTGTTGATGCCTACTATCCGTTTAAAAACATTGTCATAATTCTAGCAGCGCGATAGAGCTCACATATCCGTAATTGGTTCAATTTGCTTGGTATTGTTAGAGTGGGAGGTCATACTTGTCTATGACGCAAGTGTCTCATTTTTTCATGACGGCATTTCAACTTCGGCGCCGACCGAATATGTACAGTGGCGATCAAAAAAAAGAGACCGAGTCTTGAACATGGAGGTATAACAAATGGAGTCCGCATCGTAATATAAAATACACAGTTTGTTTTGAAGCCAAATAACACAGGAGAGGGGTACGCGGGTTTTGTTTTCTTCCAAGTTCATACTGTGACCGTACCGTAAACATGTGAGCTAATCCAGTGGCGGGTCAATTATTGTTCTAATTAAATTATTAAATTAAAATTTTGAATTGATATAATCGAACGCCTATTATACTGCCATGGAAAAAAACAAAGGAGAAAACGAACACGTGAACCTATAATTAATCCCAGGTTTTAAACAAAGATGGTTATAGCTGAATTTATTGTATACATATATATATACAGGGTGAGTTGAATGTATGGAACGCCTCAATTATCTCGGAAACGGCTTATATAATTTTTATAAATTTTTGTGTGCGAGGGTCTTGTGATACGGCCGGTATTATGGTAGTATTTTCGTTATTTTAACTACCCCCCTTATAGGGGGTAGTGCACCCTACTTTCTTATTTTAAATGGAATGGTATATTTTTTATTACATTTTTGAATTCTTTGATGAAATCTAAGTGGACTTTGATAACATGACCCATGGTCTAGCGCTGAAAGTTTTTCAGATATTGCAGCTTTTATTACAATTTTAAAATTTGCAGTGTTTGATTGAAAAATTCATATTTTTGAAGCTATAGCATTTGAAATGTTGAAACTTCAAATTTATGTTGTAAAAATAATGTGCTTTTTATCAATTTCAACAGAATTCAATTATCTTTCATTGTTTAGCTGAAATAAATTTGTCTTTGAGGCAATTTCCAAACTCTAATATCTTGCTTATTTCAAATGGAACATCATATTTTGTATAACTGAAAAATTATCAAAGATAGGTATAGGGAATGCTAATATAGTTCGATGTAGAATTTTTTTCTCTGTCTAGCCATATAAAAAAAATATCGTGTTCTATTTAAAATAAGTAAGATATTATAGACTGGAAATTGTCTGAAAGAAAAAATTATTTCAGCTCAACTCTGAAAGAGAATTCAATTCTGTTCAAATTGGTTAAAAGTGCATCATTTTGAATACTTAAATTCCAAATTTTAACACTTCGAATGTTATAGCTTAAAAAATATGAATTTTTCAATCAAACACTGCAAATTTTAAAATTGTAATAAAAGCTGAAATATCTGAAAAACTTTCAGCGCTAGACCATGGGTCATGTTATCAAAGTCCACTTAGATGTCATCAAAGAATTCAAAAATGTAATAAAAAATATACCATTCCATTTAAAATAAGAGAGTAGGGTGCACTACCCTACTCTCTAAGGGGGGTAGTTAAAATAACGAAAATACTACCATAATACCGGCCGTATCACAAGACCCTCGCACACAAAAATTTATAAAAATTGTATAAGCCGTTTCCGAGATAATTGAGGCGTTCCATACATTCAACTCACCCTGTATATAAAAAAAAAAAAAATCTCCAAAGGCAGCAAGTACCTTATATAGCGAATTTTTTTATGTATCTACATACTGAAATATTAATTGCAAAACATTCTTATGATACTGACAATTAATATATTTTAATAACATTGAATCAACTAATAAATTCATTTCCCCGATGTTATTTTAATATTTATGATTTTTATTGAAAAATACTTTTTCCTATTTTGCGTTGGAAATAGACTTATTTTGACATAAAAAGTAGTGTGGAAATGAAATATTTCTTAACTACTTTGAGTGTAGAAATATCTAGGATAATTTATTTTTTAGAAGTTGGTAACACTTGCCTCATTATTGAAATGTCACTTTTTGACAGATATTAAAAACAGTCGATTTAAATAAAAATTTTATTTCATTTAATTCAACTTGTTTCTCCATTGCATTTTCGACAATTTCCCACAGTTCGGGTGGAGTACACGATAAGTCGTCACACATTTTCACTTAAAAATTGTAATGAAAATGGAGACTAAAACAATTGAAAATCAACTTAATGGATACTAGATACAAAAATTGAATATCGGTTACACCTACAATACCAACTCCTATAAAATTCCCTAAATTTCCAAAATTTATTTTTTTTTGAAAAAAGGGTGCAAGGGGGTGCAAAATAGGAAAAATAGTATAAAAAACTCGGTTCAGAAGTCAATTCCTGCATTCGACCATTAAAAAACTCGCCGCTTCGCGGCTCGTTTTTTAATATTGGTCTCATGCAGGAATTGTCGACTTCTGAAACTCGTTTTTTAATATACTATTTCCTATTTTGCGTTGGAAATAGACTTATTTTGACATAAAAAGTAGTGTGGAAATGAAATATTTCTTAACTACTTTGAGTGTAGAAATATCTAGGATAATTTATTTTTTAGAAGTTGGTAACACTTGCCTTATTATTGAAATGTCACTTTTTGACAGATATTAAAAACAGTCAATTTAAATAAAAATTTTATTTCATTTAATTCAAATTGTTTCTCCATTGCATTTTCAACAATTTCCCACAGTTCGGGTGGAGTACACGATAAGTCGTCACACATTTTCACTTAAAAATTGTAATGAAAATGGAGACTAAAACAATTGAAAATCAACTTGATGGATACTAGATACAAAAATTGAATATCGGTCACATCTACAATACCAACTCCTATAAAATTCCCTAAATTTCCAAAATCTATTTTTTTTTTGGAAAAAGGGTGCAAGGGGATGCAAAATAGGAAAAATAGTATAAAAAACTCGGTTCAGAAGTCAATTCCTGCATTCGACCATTAAAAAACTCGCCGCTTCGCGGCTCGTTTTTTAATATTGGTCTCATGCAGGAATTGTCGACTTCTGAAACTCGTTTTTTAATATACTATTAATCCACAAACAATAAGAAACACTAAAAAAAAAAATAATAATGAAGTTTGTTGTTTGTCTAATACGTCTAATCAAGGCCTGCTTGATTTTTTCAAGCGAAATTCTCTAGCAGGCCTTGCGTCTAATATTAACTGTCAAAATTAGTTGCCCCCCCGCGATATTCAATTTTTTTTCTAATATCAATAGTCAGAACATATAGCCACCTGAGATAATCGATTTTACTGCTTATACTCAAAAAAGAGATTTTTGCATTTTTCTTGCGAACCAACGAACCGATTTTGATGATTTTTTTCTGGGTCATAGAGAATGGTCGGCTCTACTGTTATTTTAATTTTCATCAAAATCTAAGCAAATGTAATATTGAAAATGATTTTTTTTAACATTTCTTCAGCTCTTATTCCAAAAGTGTTGGCCCTACCAGTCTGGCCAACGAACTCATCCAAGCTATCACAAAGACCGATTTTTGTACCAAGTTTCATTAAGATTGGTGTATTTTTACGGCAGTTATCGTGGATATACATATATAAATATATATATATATATATATATATAAAAATTTTAACGAACGGTGGATATGGGTTCCTGAGGTTCCAAAACGAACTTCTGTGCAAAAATTTTTCGGAAATTCAAAAGTGAGGATCTCGTCATTAGCTAATTTTTTTTAAAAAAATTCGCTAAAAACACGGAAAGACAAATCAAAGAATCAATCGAAACAACATTATTGATGATAGTGGAAAAATTAAGCAATTGATATTGTGGGAAAAACAGAGGAAACGAAAAATTTGTTCATCCATACATGCATACATATATTATAATAATTATAATTATAATAGATAATAATAACAATATTATAATATACAAGATGGAATAATAAATAAACCAAATCAATCAATTGTCTAGGACCTAGACAATAAGGAAATCTCCTACACTCTATGAGATTACAATTACAATAATAATATTTAACGTGTTTAGAGGTTCTTTTGTCCACCCCGGAGATCCATCCACTGAACAGAACCACTTTGCAATTGTATTTAGATGTGGCAAAGACTTGTTGAAAGTTTGTCTAACAAAATTATATGCCTTTGGTGAATAAAAACTCAATGTTAGGGCGAATGATCGTAATGCTGGATTATACTTTTGTTTCGTAGGTCCCTTCAGCATGCGGTTGAAAATTTCAGATGATGTTGAAGGTACAGACGACTAAAATATTTAAATTCAAAATTATTTTACTAGAACATTATTGCAATATTACCATGATCGTCGATTCGGCATTTTCAGTTATTAACGATTTTTCTCTTAAAATCTTGAGAAGGGAGCTTAAATTATTAACTCGAGATTTTAATTTCCAAACAGACTGATGAAGCGACCTGATTTTCAATGTTTGTTTTGTTAACTGAGTTTTCATTAAACTATAGTGTCGTTTAGCTTTTCTAGGAGTTGAAAAATCTGAACTGCTTAAATTGCCTGGGGTGCGTCTCTCTCTAGAATGGAAAAGTTAGTTTTGTTACTGAATATCGCCAAAATTTTGCATATTCAACATACCTTTTCTTTTGCAGTGGTTCCTTTAAAACTTCAACTGCTGCACCTATGCCACTTCCTTCACCTACATCCACTTTTGAAGCTGTTAAAGTTCGGGATGATTGAGGTGATGCCTTTGAAAGTGAAATATCTTCCTCGTACCTTTAATTATAAAATAGCATTAATTATTTTCCTTGAATTTTTACAATGTAAGAAGGAGCCATTCAAATTGTTACAACATAATGGTACTTACAAAATGTTTTGACGTTTTTCAATGCTGGATGTAGGACATTCACTTGCTGTAAGTGTGCTACTACTGCTTTCTTGGCTTAATCGCAATTTTTTGGAACAAATAGGTTGATCAAATTCTAACGGTGTTATTTGTCTAAAACAAACATAATATCAATTAATTAAAATTATATGTTATAAATGTTTGCAAATGTTTACCTTTTTGTGGGTGATTCAACAATACTTGTTTCAGAAGCACTTGTATCCGATGTATCTGTTTCAAACGGAAGCGGTACAGCTCCCTTTTTTAAACACTTGATTTTGGTTTCACCTCTGAATTCGAAATCACTATCTTTAAAATGGGCCGAACAAATTAACGCACTTTTAGGCAGTTGAACGTCCATGTTTAAAACTAATAAATAATTACGAACAATTTCTGGATTGTTCGGAAATCTAAAAAAACAATAATTACGAGTAAATAGATATGTATTTCATCTTAATCGTTGAATTTGTTTTATTTTCTAACACCAGCTACAAGAAATTCTACGCCACTGGCGACGTAAACAATATGACATCACCTACCTGTGAAAAGATAAGTCCAGATTCTGGTAATTCAGTTTTTTGCACACAAAACACTGTCGAACCATTGTTCTAATGTTTGTTTGACTTTATAATGAAAAACAACACAGAAATAAAAAATAACAACAAATGGAATATTGGCAAATCGGACATAAACAATCACTAACTAAATTCCGCCATGTTCTCTCATTTTTCGAACAGCTGTTTTGCCGTTAGTCAGCAACGTTGCCAATGTGCGCATTAAATTTTCGAACATTATTCGCCGGTACGTAGGAACTCGATCTTATAATTCGTCAGATTTGATTTCTAGATGACTAAGACGGCAACGTAGAATGCCGTGTGCTTAGAATGTGAAGCGTACTCGGCTTCACAACAAAACCAAAATAGCGGAGTCCATTTGTTTATACGTCCATGGTCTTGAACGAGAATTTCATATATTTTTGTTAGTGTGACTCAGGTTGTTTCTCTCGTGAGAGTATGATGGTGGGTAGGTCTTCGTCGGAAATGCAGGTCATTCCAAATATTAATACCTCTTTTCCCAAATGCTGACCTGATAAGATTCTGTTACATTATGACGACTCTGTCGATCAAAAAAAAGCACCGCCTCTTGTGCGGCTGTGTAAAACAGGCTTATGAGGGCGATGTTACAATGTAACAGAATCTTAAGAGGTGAAAATATTCAATCAGAAGCAGGGGGTGGAGTTACTAATATGTACTTAGTTAGAATGATCTGTAGGTATTTGGAATTCAGTTATTCGTATCTTCAGTAACAACTATCAAAAATACATATGTAGTAGTTCAAATAATATGATTTGCCATAAGAATTAAATAGTTTTAAATTAAGAACCCTGCATGCTTCACTTATTTTATATTTTGCCTAAGGCCGCAACACTTCTAGCTACGCCACTGGTCAAATTATATATTCCGTTCAAAATTCTGTTTCTAATGTGACACTTCCGTTAAATCACCAATAACAATAATAACGATAATAAAATACAATAAGATATTTTGCTAAATTATTTTTTGGACCGATTCTTGCACCTGGGCCTTAGGCAACCAGATAAACTTGAATGCTTAGATGCTTGCAATTCTTTTTATTCGTCGAATTTAAAAATTTAAATTCTGCGTTATAATTTTATAATTAAAGTAAAAAGATAGGAGAATAAATAGTATGAAACTTCAATAATTTACAATGAGCTTTATATGTTTCATGTCTGTCTGGTTTAATTTGTTATCCATAATTAATTCGATATGTTTTTTTTCTTTCTAATTCTTACCTCTCATGAAATGGGGCTCTACATATAAGCGTGTACAAATTTGACAGAGAGATAGGGGCTGTATTTAATTTTTTTCTGTTTGATCACTTGTCGGAGCCGTCTGGTCAATTTGCAAATTGAATGTAGATTGTCACGAAAGGAGTCAATTAAAATAAAACGATCTAATATATGTTGTTATTGCTCTTGTTTCTCATTCCCTTTTTCAATTTACTCTAATTATATTATTTACATTAATTTCAATTTAGTATTATGAAGAGGAACAACGACAAAGAGCGGAAACTAAGGAGCAATTAAAGGGCAGATACATGCAAACATAAGCATTTGGATAATCACTATTATTGTTTAAAACTCTAGAGACTCTAAATTATATATCAATTATCTAACAATTCCCCTCACTTTACCTATGTATATGTTATGGTGATGGAAAAAAATAAGAGCACTACCTATACCATTACTACTACTACTACGATTACTACTTTATAGAGTGGGACCCCACAGACAAAAATTACCCAAAAAAGGCAGGTGGTCCCTTTACACACTGCTATCTAGGAACTATTAAAGAACAATCAATCCATTTATTTCAGAGTTTTCTATTCTATTACTAAAATTTTTAATCAATCGAATCTTTATAATCAGATAGTAGGTATTAATAAATGATTTTTGTAGTAAAAAAATTAATGATTATGATTTGTAAATTACAAAATTCTAATGACATTATATATACACTATACCTATCCATATAACAGAACACTAATTATGTTTCGACAATTACATAGGTTTGTGATTCAGTATAACCAGGAGACAGGATGCGAAATAAACAATTTTGTCTTATCTCTTTTGTATCTTAATTTGTTCGTAGTCGAAATTATTATCTAACAAACACAAAAACACACACACATCACAATTACAATAACTGAAAAAA
Organism: Mylabris sibirica; assembly: GCA_039776855.1. NCBI lineage: Eukaryota > Metazoa > Arthropoda > Insecta > Coleoptera > Meloidae > Mylabris > Mylabris sibirica. Next base: position 10,854,897 of record CM077839.1, read on the forward strand.
GACTAATCTGAAATGAATAATAATTATGGAATGTCACCGTTTTCACATGTGGCGTTGATGGTGATGGCTATCATTGTTGTTATACCGTGTAATTATAACTAGAGCCCGATGGGTTTTTGTGTTGTGTTTATATGAATGTACATATTTAAAATGTATGTATGATGATGGACTTTTAATTAGTATACAATTTTTGTTTTACAAACACACAAAAAAATGAATGACAAATTAAGCATTAACTATTTGAATATTACCATAATAATAATTTCACGTGTTGATTGTAGTTTAATTATAATACATTGTAATTATTTGAAAAGTTCTTACTCTATCAAAAACTTTACTCAAATCAACAAAATTACGATTATTTGTACTAATGTGGATTGCTTTTTAAAACGTTACAACTCTATAAGAATCAAGAGCAATTTTTGGGACTATTATAGGGTGAAACTTAAACAGAGGCGGATCTAACAAAAAAGATGGTCTTTATGGGCTGCAGCCCAGGGTCCCGATTAATCAAAAGGACCACTTCGCACAATTGTTTAGTACAGTAACCCTAACTTCCCGCACAATGTAAGGATGGAAGGAAATGGGGCCTGTGATGAATAAAGTACATCATAAGTGTGTACTTAAAGTACATATTTACTGAAAATGGTGAACGTTTGAGACACGATTTCTCGACTATTTTTATAAGTGCGGTTTTCGCTCCGGCTCAATTAAAAAAAATAGCGGTTCTGTGACTATTTTAAATACAGAAAAACGCTTGAATAGGTGTTTTATTTTGTATTTCTGTATAAGCAGAAGAATTTTCATGGTGATATGTTATACCATAGGGCATAGGGTAGAAAATCGTAAAAAACCATTAAAAATGGCATATAATCACTTACAACTTTAACCCCTAATAAGGGATGCAAATGCACTTTAGACCTTTTGATAGTCCTAGCGAATCTGTATTAACTAGTTTTTAAACCACTAAAAAATATTGAGTCTTTACAGAGATATTCGAAAAACTACTGATTTTGCAAAAGTAATTTTAACTTTAAATTCATGTTAAGTGCTCTGAGTGCCCAGGGAGACAAAGGGGCGATAAAAGGAAAAAACGAAAACATCGCGTTAAACGGTTTTTCTTTTCGGTTGAGCTCCGGATTTCGTTTCGGGAAAAATTGTGTTTTGGTTTTCGGTTTACGGTTTGACGCCTTGTTTAGGAAGATCATTCCGAATTGCATCATAGGGTCGCTTCTGTTTTTGGAAAATTTTCAGAAAATTCTGAATTACAGAAGAGCAACTTGGGACATATTCTTTTATATTTTCCTTGATAACTCAACCTATTTTGATTAGTTTGTAATAAAAAATTATCCAAGCAGAGGCAATTGAAAGGGTTTTTCAAATATACAAGAAATTTTCTCATATTCTTGTTAGTTTTCCGGAAAATTAATAAAAACTGAAAAATTCGCTTTTAAGAATCAAAGCACAATTTTAAAAATGAACCAGGCGACACCTTGTTTGGAAGCTTATCCATGTGCTTCAATGAGTTTTTTAGAAAGTTCTTCATTGGTTATTTTCAATTATTGATAATAGTTATCTTGAAATAACATTCGTATAGTTTATAGATGATTTTATGGCCTTTCTAATGATAACACTGCTGGTGGAGAGAAGCTTATTTTCTTGTCTGAGAAAATTGAAATGAAAATATGACTGTTACCGGATAGATGGCGCTGGCGGTGTAAAAAGTGCGAGACTGCCGAGTCGTTTTTTGAAGTTGCTAAAATAATATAGAATTAGATTCAAAATAGTTTTTTGGAAAAAGACGGATGTGTTGCCACAACTAATCCAAACTTGGGCTAATTGGGTAGGTTACAAAACGGAGTTAGTCTAGGACCTCTAAAATTAAGGCTCCTCTCATGGACTCAAACTAATAGTCATTTCTATTTCCTATATTATAATCAAGTAAATTAACTAGAAATTATTTTCATAACTTCCCCATTATGTTGTTAAGAATTCCCGTTTTGTTAACTGTTTATAAAGGGATTATTTGAGGCGTTTTGAAGATTCAAATACGTTCAACTATTAGTAAGAACAACATACAAAATCGAATAATTTACTGTGATTCCTTATATCGTTTAAAATATATAGAACGGAATTACATGTATCCAATTTAATTTGAAAAATGATCAATAAATAAGAGGCAATAACTAGAAAATACGAAAATAACTTAAGTACTTCCCCCTGAAGGCAGGTTGTATAATATACTGTAATTCCTGTGAGAAGAAATTTAAACTAATAGGCGAAATCATTTGTTGAATATTTACTATTTTAGCTTGTAAATTTTACAAAATAAAAAGCCAAACGAAACTAAACTTGATTATTATTTCAGCAACTAATTATAAAATTTCATTGTATGTTGAAATAGTGGAAATATGTAAAAACAATTGTTGAAGCTAATTATTAAATGTTGCCAACTTAATTTCTCATATTTGGACGCAAAATTATCTAATTAAGAATAATTATTTTTAAGCCTAAATTTTGTAACTTACCGGTCTATTTTTCAGTTTTTTGCGTTGCTGTTGAAATTACGGAAGAAGTTTTGCCATAAATCATGATAAGAAAACGGGCTCCAATTTCATGAAATTGGAGCCCCGAATTTTATCAGAGCTTGAACTAAATCCCATTAGATTTTTGTTTAATATAGATATTTATTAACTTCTGAAAACAATCCAACACACCTCAGATTCGCAAGTGAGGAATGATAAAAACGAAAAAAAAGTTGGTGATGTTTCATGTGTTGAGAACAAATAGTTGTGGTCGAATCAAAAATTCATAATTTGATTCAATTTTCTTCCGTATAAAACCTTGGCAAAGATAAGACATCGAATTAGAATTGCAACTTTTTACAATTTAAAAACAATAATATACTTTCACAATAGTTTTTATTTTAATTGCTGATATATAATTAAATTAATTAATTTTTTAATTTGCAGTTTATATTAATAAATTGCAGCTTATAATTATGGAATATTTATAACTCTTTTATCATGCTATTTGTTGTATTTCAATTAATTATTTATCTATTGTATTGTTTCCCGAAATTTGCTTAATCAGTCGTTTAGGAGGCTGAAAATTCACTAATCAATTTAAATAATTTCTTCGCATATTTTGTACATCTACTCAAGTACTTAGTCTTAGATAAGCGCACTTGCTCTCCTCACCTTCTTTACAAATAAGGGAGATATGATTAATTAAACAATTAAATGAACACGTACGTGTATTTTTTTATTAATGGAAGATTAAAAATCATCCACAAATGATTTATGATAAAAGTATGAAATTATGTGTTTTTGAATCGTTAACATGTTTAATGATGATATAAGGAGTAAGTAATCATCTCTATTGTACGTTTGTGGAATTCTGATCAGACGATTAGGAATCATTGGAATATGAAATATAAAAGAACGAATTCAAGAAATACGCTGCCGATAAGAAGGAAAAATCGACCTCGATTGGACTTGTCATTATTACCTATTACAACAATAACTGGGAAGTATTCTCTAAAAACAGCATTGTGAATCTCTACAAAATGTCTTCAAGTGAAGTAAAGATGTATGGGTACTGATGACTAAAAAGTGAAAAGGCACGAATAGGCAATGAAAAACTAGAAGTATGGAAAATAGGAAATATTATTGTAAATGGAGCAGATTGAAAGAAGTAAGTATCCGAATAAAACAAGCAACTTACAATCAGTCTTCACCGCTAAAAGCTCGATTTATTACAAATTCATAATGAGTTGTTTAAGGGTAAATTTCCCATTTTTTCGCACTTCATAATTATAATCAACGGTTATGTTGATCGACATTAATTAAAAATAATCGTTAATTTATAAATATTCATAGTTTACTTGTTCGATTCTTCTTTTAACATTTATTGGCATAAATTTAAACTAAATTAACCGGTATGGCGTAAATGGTGTGTTTAATGTATTTGAAAATGACTAGAAAGCTAGGAAAAAAACCACGAAGAAAAAAACAAGGCAAATTTTCTTATTAACAACATTATCAACAATTATTAACAGTTTAAATTTGAATAAATTAATTATAATTAGAAAAAAATAATAAAAGAAAATGTTGGTAGTGCGTGTTTCTTTTAATTATTCAAAAAACAAAAAACAACAATATTTAATTCTTTTAGAATATGAGAAGAAATGATTAGAGAACAAATATAATAAAGTGAAATTTGTAACCGCTTCTAATCACGTTAGAAATGCATTATAAAGGTATTATGCTTTCTTTTTCGGTTTTAAATATGAATAACGCAAATAAGATTTATAACATTCTCGAGAAGTCTACAGAAATTATTATTTCTTTGATTATAATTATTATTATTAATATCAGTAGCAACTGGATTTGAAATTTGAGAAACATGAAATTGTATAGTTGGTATATGCTGATTTGATCGACTCAACTTTGCGTTCTTAAAGTCAAGTCGATTAGATTTACACAGATCCAGGATATGAATGTGAATGTTGTAAATTTTCAAAAGTTGAATTGATTCACATAAATTTATAATGAATTTTTTGAAAAAAATTTCATTCCCATTTCATCCAATGATAACTAAATCTTCACTGGACAACACTACCATAAATTTTCTGAATTGAAAGGGAAAATAAAGAGGCCCCACAATTGTGGTATTGTGAATTTATAGTCATGTTCAATGAATCTTGTCATTTAACACAACATGATGTCTGAAAATATAAAGTAACTTATATTAAATAAACAAAAGGATAAATTTTATATAAATAAATAAATATTTTTAATGTATTTTCGATTTCATTCAAGATTTTTGTTTTTCGTTTTCGTTATGGACCAAATTTGAAGCATATTTATGTTGACAGCGAACCATCGGCATAAAAATTATCAATTAATAAATTCACATAAAGAATCCCAGTGTTAATAAATATACAGAAGCTGGTGGCATTTCCAAATACAAGCGGATTAACATATTTGACCCATTAAATACACCTACGCCAACACAGGTAGAGAGATGCTAAAAATGATGGTGTTGGGCCACATTGACAAATTAAATGATTTATTTATCTCCTGTTTGTTTTTTATTTATTATAAAAAAAATTATAATAAATATATTTCGTTGATAGATGAGTTAAGTAACTTTATATATAGGAGAGATGGGGCGAATTTACAACAATTCGAAACAACCCTTGTTCGTTTCTTTAAAAAGCACCGAATCTACCACGTCCGCACTGAATGCGAAGATGTGACCCATGGATAAATCTTATTTTCAAACCTCTATAAAACAGTTGATCATGTAATGGTGATACGTTCTGATTTTATTGGACAATATAAATTGGAAGAAAGGGAAACACGTATAGAAATCTACCCTTATTTACTATTATTAAAGTTTTGTTTTGTTCCTTTTTCGATTATTTCCGTTTTTATCGCAAGTACCTCTTGCGGATTTTACATAATTGTTGTTTATTGAGGCAATTCAAATTTAATAACACAACATACATACACATATACGTATTATTAGACTTTTAAATATATACAATAAGGACGATAAAGGATATATCCGGTCGCTTGTGGATATGTGAATTACAAAAAAAAGAAAACATAATACACACAAACACACAGAAGAAGTACGTCGGTAATGGTGCTTCTTTGCCGGTAACATTGAGTACGCTAAATATTAAAAATGGCCATAAGCACGCCTCTTCTATTAAAACTTTTTCTATATACTAGTTTCACATACATGTATACATTTATGTATGTGTATACATATAGTTGCCAGTTCATGTCGCTTTTTTTTATTCAAGTAAATGTGCGTTAATTTTCACGCTACCATATATGGTGAACAACATGGCGCCTCAGACCTCACACTGGCTTCATTTGCATCCAAAACATATGCAATTCAAATATTATATATTCTGAAATATCCACACTTGGATAACGTAGTATAGAATATAACAACGAATGGATAGGGAACAAACCCTCCCGCTACACTAAACCACACATATTCTAATCGTGTGTACGTAATCTGTTATTCAAAATGTCTGCATTTGAATCCACCAGTTCTCCTCTATTGTTGGTCGTTCATATTCTTTTGCCTATCCTATGTCCGTATGCTAATATCTGATCGTTTTAAAAATCGTTCAAATATTGATACAATACCAGATTTATATCTAAATACTTTATTTTAAATAAGATGGAATAACGAAAGCTCCACACAAAAAAAATGGAAAAGAAATCCACAGAATCATTCGAAAGCAGATTAAGCTTTCTTAAAGTTCAATTTCATCAAATTAATTAAGAATTTCGATTATCTCAACTCGCCTAATTTGGATAAAAAGGTGAAAAGATGATTCTCGTAGAAAACCACAGCCCAACATTCCTTCAACATTAGATAATCGAATGATGGACGCATACTGTAAAAATGTTTGTCTGAAATTTCACAATTTTGTAACCAAAATGATAGATTGCGTTTTTGATTAAACAAAATCAAAACTTTTTAATAGTCTTTCGTTACTTGAGAAAAGAATAATTTTTCGATTATTTTATAGTTGAATTTCTAAAATTAGTCTTTCTGCAAAAACTCATATTGTTTCAGCTTTAAATTAATTAATATATGTCAAAGTTGATAAAGCACCTCTGTCAGTGGCGTAGATAGAAATTTTGGGCCCTTGGGTAAAACCTAAAATAAGTTATTCACATAGAGTTGTTCATCTAGAACTATAGTTTTTATGGAATAATATTATTTTACGAGTGACTTGAATAATATGTTAAGGATTTGTAGGGTAGTCCCTAGAGAATATTTTAAGCAAAATTAGAGCCACTTAGTTCATTTTGGTCAAAAAATACTTGTTTCTGATGTCGCAGTTTTCTAAAACTATTTAGGATGACTTGAGGATTCTCCCAACATTGATTTTTTTCGTTTTTCTCTATTGTATTCTGGAACAAGTGGTAATGTTCTGCTTTTTTTTTTAAGAATGCAACTCAGGAAAACGGGAAAAATTCGTATTAGAAGGACCTTTGAATCATTCTTATAATTAGTCCTTTATATGTGTGTGTAGCTCGTTTTTGAAACTCGCGACATTGCCCAAGTGGAGCGTTTTTTGACTGACTTTTAAATGAGCTACAAGCTTCTAGTTTTGTTAAAATGATCTCTTGGGATTATTTTGTAAATCATCAAAATATTATATGAGTCGCATTATTATTTTGGTGGAAACAGCCAAATTTTATACTCCCGGAGAAGTAATGGGCACTTAAAACAAATGGGCTCTTAGGCATTGCCTAATCTAACTTTTCGGTAGCCACGCCACTGACCTCTGTCCTTTTTTAAGAGGATTCACGGGTCTGATTTTGAAATGGTAAAATTACTTGGAGATTCCATAAACGAAATCTTGGATCGTGTAATTTGTAAACGGTAAGAGGTATCGAGCTCCAAAATACCTCAATCGATCACAAATTTTATACTTCATTGGGGTACGTCCGATTTGAGTGGAAAACTGATTGGTTTTTCCAAATATCTGAGAATATCATGACTTTTCACCTAAAAAATTAGTGTTAAGCGGAGCCACACAGCTTCTTGTATAATGAAAACAATTTAATAAAATTTGCATGAATTTATAGAGAAAAGTCAACTGCAACGAGGGACGAGCTTCAAATTTTAATTTTCTTTTTCATTTATGAAAATATTGCATTTAAAGTGGTATGTCAAAAAAATTCAATCCAACGTATTATCTTTTAATTTTTAAGATAAAAAATCGTACAGCAGCTTATTTGAAAACTTATTTATGTGCAAAGGGCATATAGAGCCCCAAAAATCCTATTTTTGATAATCAAAAAAGTTATTGAAAAAAAATTGAAAAGTTGGATTATAATAATTGAAAATCAAGTCTACTGTATTAAGGCACTCAATAATTCAAACAATACTTCAGACAAATAAAGGCTTCTTTCAATACTTTTAGCAAAACTAGTGTCTTAATTTTATTACTAGAATCAATGATAGTTTGAATATTGTTGCGTATAACTTAGATTTAGAGACTATTTTAAAGGGGTGTGGGTAAAAATGTTTGTAGGCAAAAACAAATACAAACTTCAAAAAAGTGCCAAAGATACTATCAGGAATATTCACCAAAAATCTTAAATCAATCTAAATATAGTTGGCTGACATTTGCTTAGTAAAATATTTGCTAAATATCTAGAAAGGATTACAAAAATATTAAAAAATTCTCCAAACTGACTTAAATTTTTGACTTTTTTACCGCACTGTTTTTTATTTAATGTGTGCTTTTATCTAAAATTGTCTAAAACAGCAGCCGATAATTCTGAGTCTTGAAAGCTCATCGGCTGGATGAAAGCCCTCAAGTGCAACCCTTCTAATTTGTGTCTGGTTATTAGATTATTATAAGAGTATAACACAAAGATTTACTAGTCAGTGGCAGGATGTATATTTATATTTAGTTACTTGATATGTGTGTTTGTATCGTTTTTTTCTTACAACCACAAGAAGGTGGAGGCAAAAAAGAAAGATTAGTAGTACCTTAAGGGTTTTAACAAACTGATTAAAAATTATAATAAGGCAATTTGTCAACTTAAGTGGCATCTAGAGCCAGGTAACCAGAAGCAAGGGTTGTGTCTGTATGTATATGTATGGGAAATTGATAAAATATTATAAAAAATGTGTTTTAGAAGGTCGGAAAAAGGGGAAAGATTAAAAACGTCAGGTGGGATATTGATGGGTAATTTATGGATGAATTTTAAATTTTATAAATTAAATGATTGTTATCAGGGATGGTTATTTCTTCTTTTTGTTAATGAAAAATATACAATTTTTGTCTAAATGAAGCCGTTAAAATCAACCCGTCCATATAAAATTTGATATTAGATTTAATTCAATTAACATATTTGATAGAGTCATTACCAGTGGATTTTAATACAAATCATTTTATTATACAAATCAGACATTAATGTAACCTGTAATTAATTGAAAATGTCGTAATTATACTGTAATAGATTGTTGTTTAATGCTGATAAAATAATTAGTAAAGGTCGATTTTTTTTGTATCTTAATTATTCTATTAATAGGAAAAGTAGTAAATGTGGAATTTATCAGATTAAGGTTACTGATTTCTTAATTAGACACACAAAGAAAAAACGTATATAATATCGGTTATTTCCTGTAATAACTAAAACTAGTCACGAAATTGTCTAAAATTTCTATCTAGTAAGTAATTAAGTTGAAATTGTAACGATTTTCTTCTCCCACTGGATTTATTTTGATTAACAGACACAAACAAACACTCAACTATCTATTGTTAGAGTGTATGTACTACAAGACTTATGCCCCTGTTCTGAACAATCAATGTCCAGACTAGACTGGACGAAGTTTGTTTTTCCGATTTGTTGTTGTTTGTTCCTTTTTTTTGTGTGGACAAAACCGATCGGACTTTGAAGGATTTATCTGTTTGGTCTCTTTTTAACTTTGTTAAAGCTCTGTGTCATCCAGTAATCGCAGCTTTTTGATAAGAGAAACGTCCATTGTATGGTGTAGCATTTCAATATTTTTGCTAGTTTTCTTCTTCGCCTTATTGCTACTATACAAAGTTATGATGATAGATGATGTTGGTAATAGAGAATCGTTTGTTTCTAAAGACGGTTTAATAAAAATTCAACAAAATTTCCAAGTGGGTGGATAATGACGCCAACAACCACTAGACTCCTTTATAGTTGTATTATTAAAAGATGACAGATTCTGTTTCTTATATCCCTTTGACGCGTGACGCCCGCCCAAATGTTGATATAGTCACTTTAAAACACAAATTCCATTCAGATAACACCCCCAACCAGATGTCTGTCGTTGTATAATTATCCCCCATAAAAACGCCCTAATCGATCTCCACTTTAAACATATAAAAAATTCTAACAACTAAAACACACACACACACACACAAACACAATATAAATATAAATAGAGGGACAATTCTGGAGAACCTGGATGGAACTCGTTTACCGGTTCATTTTATACAGGGTGATTCATGTCGGACAACTCTAATTATTTAGCGAGCGATTTGGAGAGCATTTTAGCAAAATTAGAACCTTTTAGCTCACTTGTAAGTTAGTCAAAAAACGCTCGTTTCTGACGATTGTGCGATTTTCAAGAAATAAGAATGATCTGAGGATCCTCCCAACATTGATTTCTTTCGTTTTCCTTAATTTTATTCTAAAAAATCAATGCTGGGACGGTCTTCGAATCATTCTTAGGTTTTAACTCCTTTTTGAAAACCTCGACCTTGTCTAAAGCGAACTTTCTTTCACCTACCTACTTCCAAATGAGCTACGAGGTTCCATGAAATATTTTTCGAATGAGAGTTGCTGTAAGAATTTTTCGTCCGACCTGAATCACCCTGTATAATAAATTCAACGTAATAGATTGTTAAGTGTATTGTGGGTCAGAGAGGTCCGAGAGGAATTAGGAGGAGGACTGGAAAAGGACATAGTGATTGATTAATAAAATCGTACAAAACCGGTAGTAGTAACGAGATTTAAAAGGGAAATAATATTTTTTAATGACACAAGTTGTGTTGAGGTCTGCTGCGTTTTCTCTTGGGATAATGAACGAAAAAAAAAGACAACAATGCGCACCACATTAAAGAAAAACGGCCAGGATCAATCACTTTAATAGCACTATTGTGGCCAATTGATGGCAACAATTATAATCTACTCTGTCATATATTTTTTTTTTCGTCATTTTGATAAAAATCTCAAATTCTGTTGTTGATTGTGTTGGAAATTCGTTGAGATTTCAAGTTGAAAGACAAGGCCAATAAGTTGCTAACAATACTAGTTGGGGTTGGTGGAGGCGGTTTCGATCCCTTTTCAGTATGAGTGTCGATCAGGATCACTTTATTAACACAGTTCTTCGGGTCCATAGACAACAGGCAGCTGATCCTGATGACTCATTCAGATAACTCGTGCCTGAATTGCGACCACTAACAATAGTCTTAAATGGCCAATGGTCACTTTTGAAAGATACCCTACTGTTACGATCATCGATCTTCTTTCTTTTAAATACAAAAACCATCTGGCTATTTTGTTGTTTGTATTTTTCGTTGTCTGTATGTTTGTGTATGTATTATAAAGTGTGAGTGAGTATACGAAAAACTCCGCCTGTCAGTATTTATAACTTGTCTACTGGTTTAGTAGTGGTAGATGTTGTTATTGTTGTTGTTATTATTGTGGATAGACCGGTCTTGGACGATTGTGCAAAAGCTTTATCTTTCTACCTACCCATAGTACTTTGGCAAATAATGACTTATTTTATATTGTTGTTATAGGTGTATATGACCACCGTCGATGTAACTAGACCCACCTCCGAGTAGGGCGTGAATTATGACTGGAACAAAACAATAATAGAATAGGATGATTGTTCGGTTTTTGTCAAATATTGGCCAGTTCTAAGGTGATTATTTTCTAAAAAGGGCGTGCGTCTGGTAATCATCTGCTGAAACAGGTCAAATGGAACCGATCTGATTTGGGGATGTCACACATTTATTACCAACTTGAATCAAAAGATGTTATTTTCATAAATTTAAATAAAAGACGTAAAAGGGTTGTTTTTGTAGTATAGCAAACGTGCTAATGAGGGTGTTCCACTATAACCAACCTCATCCGTCACTGTTGTTGGACAGGTCGAGACAGCGTATCAAGCTGGCCACCCGCATAGCACTAAACGCGTTAGCAACGTCACTACAACACTAACCCCTCAACTCCCTAATAAATTCTAAAGTAACAAACACCCTCTAAATACGGTAACAGAACAGAGCTAAGCGGATTGTAATCTTTCCCTCTGGTGATATTTCACTAGCCGCCACTACTGTAACTGTATCTATATCACACCAATCCAACCCTTGACCTGTGACAAAGAAATATAGTCTTGATGTTTATTTATTTTCAATCGGAAACTATTGGTGGAATTTCTCTCATCATTTATCCACTGTGAGAATAAATGGTGACCTTTTTGATCAGCAATCGAAATAAATTACAAATTGAAGAAAAAAGAAAAAAGAACGTGCTGAAGAATTATTGAATATCCATTGTGTAGATCTCTCATGCCGTTTATAGATACGGTTGAAAAGTTCGGAACGTAATTCAAAGCGAAAGAAATTATTTAAAATGAGTTTTATAATTAATTAGATTACAGCGTGCAAAATCGATGTAATTAAACTACAACTATACCCGTTTACATTTAGCGAAATCATAAAAAGTAACTTCACGGTGTAATTGATGACAAATTGTACATGAAAGTATAATAACTACTTAACGATATTTGAGCAATGAATATTCAATGAAAATACAAGACCGCAAATTGTTCCCGTTCTATATCTGAATCTTATCATTTTTTATGCTAAAACAATAAAAACTCACATTCTTCAGTAGGTACTCTTTTCTCTTTTTATATTTTCAGAATAATTGCAGAATTTTTCTTTGTTTATCACTTATTTAAAGCGAATTCCACTGAAAATAAGCTGTTCTATTGTGTATTCTCGAGTAGTTGTAAAATTTATGAAATGTAGTAGGTATTTAAGTATTGTGCACCCTCATCGTTTTTATATTAGCGTGGATTTGTTCACAGTAATGAGATGTCTACTAAAGACAATTTCCAGCAGACAATTTAAGCAAATTGTAGGTGTCTCAAGACGCAGGTGGTCATATACACTTTGTAATCTGTTCGTGTTCGTTCTTATAAAAAGACTCGAGAGCGTGACAAAAAAATCCCTTATTAAAATACTTTACAATAATCCCTATGGGACGACAATTTTCTTCAACCCTCCTATACAAACTATGTAACAAGATCATTTTGTAATTTTCTTTGTAAATTACTAGAATTTATAATATTAGAAAAATTAGAATATGGATTATAATTTTAAAACTAGCAAATTCAACATTTGGCGTTAATTTTAGAGCGCCCCCGAGCATATTGTGGGCTAAACAACAATAGTCACAATAGAGGGAGTAAATTTGTATAACACCCGGATAAGACGTTTTCGAGTGAAGCTCCTTATCTACCAATCCTTCTACAACAACAACAACAATAACAGCAAACTTTACCGATTCTATATGTGCTCGAAAGCGAGACAGAGTGTTGTGGATGTTGGAAATTTTCGGTGGGTGGAAATAGTGTTGGAACATCAACAAAACCATACAAACACACACAAGCATATACATATAGAAAGAGGGAGTACTGTGCTAATGTGACATTGGCCTCATCGCTTCTACACTTGGTCGCTACTTCTCGTTTCCATTTTCCGAGAGCTTTTCCAAGCTACTACCATCTCTATATATCATCCTCAAATGTGCTCCCAGGCAATTTGAAGATTATTCAACACAAAGTAGAGTTTTATGGAGAGCATAAAGCGTCAGGTTATTTCATATTTATGTGAACACTTTCCTAGAAGGTGTAAAATAATGATTCGAATCGTAAAAGCGACGCTGTTCCTTGAGGCTTACAAAAACAACCCTCCTATATACTAACGGCATCCTTGTTGAAGGGTGAAACATGGAAAAAATACTGGAAAAAGATGATGATTAAAATGTTCATTTATTCTATACGTATTATTTGTTGTTTTCCGATTTGATTAACAGTGTTGATTCATTGAGATTAAAGAGATTAAAATGTACAAATGCAATTTGAATAAGAGAATTGTTTCCAACATGCAATGGTCTTGTAATCGACGCCATATTTATTACGGCTGTTAGCTACATAATTGGATAGTATTGTTTCCTCAATTTTGATATGATAATAATACCTCTGTTGCTTATATTAGCCTTTCAACATTGCAATCCTTTATTTCTCAATTTCAATTCTTAATTAATTATAATCTTTCCATATGAATCTCTTTCATCTTTCAAACAAGAAAAGAATCGTGAAATAAAAGGAGAATTCCTTCGGTAAACTTCCATTGTTGTTATTTAAATTGTTACTGTCAATATACAAGTTTGAAATATGGCAAGATATTTCGAAAATAAATCGTACTCATTATGGAAAATTACCAAAACAATTAGAGACACGGTAGTAGTGGATGCGAGACTGGTATTTTGAAAAGTCGTGATTCTTTAAATGTCAAAATGATCAATTTTGGGTGCGCGCAAGTATCATGCAGTGTCAAGTCCGACACCTCTTTTTTTTCTGATCACCTTTCCATTCATCTTAAAAATACTTCTTTGTTTATTTAACGACCCTACCTCTATCAATCATTCAACTGGAAATTGGCTTCTTATATTCATTCTTCTATCACCATTATTTAGGCGATATAATTTGTTAATAATGGTACAATTTCAATTTAACAATGCCGATAAATCTGCGTTGCAAATAAGATTTGTGATTTGTGACTAGGAACAATTTTGATTTCGTTACAAGTATATGTTCAAGAGAGGTCATCCCGGGGGAGGCTCTTTAATTTAACGGCTTATAACTTGGAATCAAATTGAAGGGTGGAGTGATTGGGCGTCACGCAAGTCTCGTCTATATACATATACTAAGTAACTTCTTTTGTTATTATTTTTAAATAACAAGATAACTTTAACGCTACACTAAAATATTTACAATGTTTGTGTGTTAGAGAGAGATTTACGAGTTATCGGTGACATGTGGATAAACTATAAATATTTGAATAATTTGGTTGTGACTTGTACATACAATGGTAGTCATCATTTAGGCGACGATATCTCTCGCCACCTGCAGCCCTCCTGTTGTTGGATGTGACACTTGTCCACTCCAGAGGTCCGTTGGGGGCGTGAGAAATTGTTGTAAGAAAAATTTGTTTATCGGCTTAAAAAATTGTCATATAGTATAGCTTTACATGCTTCACATCCCCTTATCAGAGTTTGCTTTCAATAATGTTATGCGGAACAGTCATGCAGCTCATCAGGTTAAATGGAGTGAGTCGGATCGACTTTTAGCCATTCTAACTTGCCATCATCAATCATAGGATTAAATGCTCGTTTCTAGAGATGCAGTCGACCCACTCATATTAACTAACAATTTTATGGTAGTACATCCCGAATTGAAATGGTAATCTTTGTGTTTTATACAGAACATTGCATTTTGACAACATTATCAAGTTCCTCTTTGTTCTTTAGGCGATTATTGTTTTATTGCTTGACTGTTTGCGTTTGTCATTATTTTTTATTTAAACTGGTTGTAAAGTTATGATGAGTAATGTGTTTATTTTCGTGAATCGAGTGGTAAATTAGTGTCGAGGTGAGACCGTTGTCGTTGTCGTCCGGAAATAATTCATAAGCAACACCTACCACCATGATCATAGGGAATATAAATTATATTCTTCATAATATACTATAAATAATGTATACATAACGTAGATATAGTGTTTGGGATCGGTAGCAGAATAAGCGCGTATATACAAGTCTACCAGTATGGTCATCGAGAGAAGCTGTGTGAATGGATATTGGTTGGATGAAATGTGTTTAGTGCTGGCGGTTAACCAGAATGAGATGTCTACTGAATGATAGCGGCGAGAGAGGGAGCCATAACAATTCATACAAGAATATTGTTATTATAGCCACCCTGGAGATCTAGATGGTATCTTATACAATGTCCAGAGCACATTTCTGGACTTTATGTTCCACCCCTCATCGTTTTCTGACCACTTACAATTCTCGGTTCGTATATGGAAATGGACACTTATGGTTATGCTTTTATATCATAATGGAGAGACGACTGTATCATATCTAAAACTAATATGCCAGTTGCTATAAAATATAAATAAATCCAGCTGGATGATAGATAAGAATCTCTTTTTTTTTTAGAAAAGTTTCAAATACGTTAAGAAAAGATCAAATGTTGTTCTTGTTTCTATTCTGTTGTGAATGTATAAAGTCAGGTGGTGGCACGGGGGATGATTCTTGATTCCGGATGTCGATATCGTTGCACTCCATCCAATTACACGGTCGGCTGCATGAGGTCGCGACAGCTTCTCACTGCCACTTCGCCCGGCTTGCCACGTCGCTCTGCCACTTATTGCCCAATATTTATCACGACACTACCGCCCTCTGTTTTAACTCTAGAAGCCATTCAACGTCGCCGGCACCCTATTCTTCACCATATCCAAAACCCTCTCTTTTCAAAACATTTATCTATTTGATTCTATCCGTTAGTCAACTATAGGGAAATTGTGACAAGAAAGAATGTATACTTATACACATTGAACGAAATTAGTGTTACAAATGTAAATAGTTAATTTGTGTTATTCCCAATTCCCTATGCGGCAATTAGAAGATGGGCCTCCTGCCAAGATTCCAAATCCATGTTTGTCAAGGTGGAGAGCCTCAACACAAGGGCGAATTATACACACAGTATAAAAGAGGAGAGATAGATAGAGTGAATGACTAGCAACTAGCGTACCATTCATCCTTATCAATGTCAGAGCTAAGCAGATTATGTACTAGTGACGCGTGAAACCGTCTGTAATCCTTACTGACGAACGTTACTTACAGCCCAATCAAACAGCACACGTGGCTCTAGCAAAACTATAGTAAAGTCATCGGTCCGTATTGTTGTTGGGGGATTTACTAGAAGAAATTCCACCTCACCCGAAGATCATCCAGTTGTTGCTGATTCTGTTTATTTGTAAAAAAAAAACACCAAACAACAACAACGATCGTGAACATTATGTGAAGGGCATTTACATGGTGAAAATCAATTTAAGAAAGGAATCCCATTGAGTATTTAGATGTGTTGGGGCTGGTTTTCAAGAATGTGGCTGTATATAACATGAATGAGCAGTAGCTTGAGCTGTCCGCCCGGCAGACAAAATATTGACCGGTTCGCGTCCATAAACGAGTTCCTTAACAGCTGGAAAATAATGTGTGATTTACACCATCTATAATTTGTTTACAATAATTGTCTTGACCATTGTCAGAACAATCGAATAAATTCGGAATTTATCACCGTGTCTTGTTTTGTAGGTGCTTCTTCTGCCATTCCACAAACACACACATAGAAACGTTGCATATCAAAGATGACAGCCGTTAGAAGAGATGACAATTGCAAATAGAATGACAATAGTGACGGCCACGTTGTGATTTAACAAAAAAAAAGTGGTGTCAATGAGAGCATTACACAATCTCGTACCACACCACAATAATGACAACATGTCATAACTGAATGACGGATGAGGCGACAGGAGTTTTTCACAACTTGCGGTTTGTTTAGGGTCTATTTCCAAAATGAAGCACAATTGACGTCGGTCTGAAATAATTATAGAGAACGACAGCTGGCTGAAAAACTTTTTTCTCAAATCCACCAAAATTGAATCGATTCCTTCTCTTGAAAATTGTACACTTGTATAGTTATATCCTTGTGTGTATTTACAGCCTACGTAAAAAGGCTCTAGTCTAAAGTTATATAAACCGCTCGCTGGGAGTTTACTTCGTTGGACAGAACATAAACAATCCAAGTCCGTTGAAAGCGCGACAAGTGTGATCGTAGACGACGGGGCGTCCACACACACCCCACTGCTACTAATAAAATAAAATCATTCCCTTTTCATTTTTGTTGTTGTTGTTGGTACCATCACGATCAAATTTACGAGTTATTGAAATTTATTCAGGTCCGGTTTTTTTTTCGCCATACAAACGACCGAAACATTAAAAAAATAAAATGCAATCATATACCAACATCGATCCATCAAAACTAATATCAGGATGTTTCACTTTAGGAAACGGTCATTGTTGAACAGACGACGATCAGACTCTGTTTCTATCTTAATGAAATCTCGACATGGATTTGTCTGGAATTTGTCTGTATTCCTTTTTTAATATGATAAATACCCTAAATAGGGCTGCTTCACAGTACGATATGAATGGGGACATTTTCTATTGTTCAATATATAGACGGCCGTGGTTTCTTATGCCATCTGTCAAGAGTTGAAGAGTGATCGGTCATTGCCAAGACCGCCGGGTGAGATGCTTACAATGTATGTAATACGTGTTACAACCCTTGATTGGATCTTGATAGTATCTTTTACCTGAATCATGATAGGTGCAAGATTGATTTTAATAAAAATAAATAAAACTTGAATCACTTTGTATTTGCGTTGATTACAAATCTCAACATAATTTATACTTGTATTGTCATTTAGCATGCAGATTATGAACTTTGAAGAAAACTACAGCAGTCAAAATAAGTGAATCAAGGATAAGAAAAATGACACGTTTCATGAGATAATTTCTAACATAAATTAACCACACCTAATACTCGTATTGTATGTAAGGTAAATATGATTTCATTAGTAATGCATCTGTGTACAGCTAGGTGCATGGAAAAGGTGACCCTTGAGTGAGAAATCCCCATTCTTTGAGTACATGACCCGTTTGTGTTTCATAAAGCAATCTTAAGGTTATGTTCTAGCCACCTTGAGGCGTGCTTGAGCACCCGCTCGTTTGACATGAACGGAAACGTAATACCGACAAAAATAACTAGAATTTCCCAAGTTTTCCACTCTCTATATGCTCAGTTCCAATTTGAGATTGGGGTAGTAGTTGCGTAAACTAAGCTTTCTCTATCTTGAGGGAAAGATGGTGTAACCATGTAAGGCTCTTTTGGTTGAATAGATTTCTGACCTGCTAGATATTGTGAGGACCTTTCTCGTAAACCTCACATCTATCGTCACCTTTTCGATGCACCTAGCGGTACAGTAAAAAAAAATCGCACACTCTAGCAGATGCTCGAATCTCCCTCCCTCAATTTAGACCCTAGCAATTATTGCGGTTTGCTATAATCAACATAAATACCCCAATATTTGTGTTATTGTAAAAAAATAATGAAAGTGGCAACAAACACCTTCTATATAGATCGTATTTTTCCTTAAATAAAATGAAAATTGTGATTATAGTTTAGCAAAAATCACCAGTTTGTATATTTCTATCTAAGATGACGGTTTCATCGTCAAAAAACCGGCAATATTTCTAATGACAGGGCAAGCTAATTGACACCGAATGAGAACTGTAATCATAACACCGCACAACTCAGGTGCGGTTTCGATTGCTATTTCGCCTCACGAACTCAATTTCTGTGCAACTGTTCATTTCCTAGCTAGACCGCCCACTCGCTCTCGCTGGTAGTTACAAATTCCCCTTTTTTTTCTTACTGTAGAATCTTCAAAGCTTCTTTATTTCGTCACCATTTGCTTTTTTGTTCCAATAAATTTTCAATTTTATTGTTGCCCACTATACAATACTGAATGTTTTTTGTAGTAATGAAAACGAATGTGAATTGTATGTAAAACTACTTGGGAGGTAAATCGGTGATAATCATACAGGACAAATGTTACACTAATTGACTACCAGCTGTAAATTTGGTAGAATTACAATAATTAAAATAATTCACTTACAGTTAAATTATACGAACGTGAAACTTTCACAACTGTATACAAATCCGTTATTTTTCTGCACCCTAATAAATTTTCAAGTTAAATCTGTGAAAAAAGTGCTTCCATTTTTCGTTGATTCAAACATAGATATATGGACATGACATCGTTTATTACCATTATTCTTATTGAAGTTTACCCCTATTTTTCTTGTTTTTTTTTCTGCTTTGAGGGTTGAATGTGTATAACCACATCAATCTATCTGTGTAATATTCGAAAACCGATAACCGAATAATCGACAAAATGAGAAATTATTAACAGAAATCTAACACAAGCTTATTGTGTGGTATTGTGTTGGAGAGAGCCTATGAAGAATTCATCATCGAAACCACCCTCTCTACCACTGATTTAATTGTGTTAGCAACAGCATGTTCCGACTTGGTTGGCATGTAATGCATGCAATTACAATCAATTCAACCCCACATATAAATCGGAATTGTATCAGGAGGTATAATGCAATGTAGTAGAGAATGAGGAAAAGGACACGTTTATATATGTGTGTCTATGTATGTGTATGTGTAGTTGGATGAGTGTCCGGCAAAAACAATCGGAACGTGTCCGAGGCAGGAGGCAATCACATCTATACGATATTAGGCTAAAGCGGCTAACGATAATGGATATCAGGATTGTCGGCTATCTGATTTATGGAACGGAAAACAAATCTTGGGGTTGGATAGTACCTACTACTAGTAAATTGGATCAAGCTAGAACGTCATGTCAAGTTTGCACAATGTAGAAATGGTCCATGGGCCACTATATGACAGTTCATTCCTTTACAGATGAAATTTGTAGAGATGATAAATGATGATCCCTTTACTGATCCACTAGAAATCTATCTAGAAGGCAAAAAAAAAACGACATGACAGTTAAGTGAAAATGTTGTAGTGAAGAGTTAATGACAATTGTGTAAACTTGCCTGATGCGTACTGAGCGAAGACAGCACGTTTATTTTGTTTGTTGGTGTGTTATCTGTGTATTTATATAGTAGGGGTTGTGCCGCCTGCAACCATCTGCGATAAGATAAGGGTGTTGTGCCTGGCCCAACTCACTAATTGTTCGGGAATTAACCCGAAGCAAAACAAATTAATCGCGGCTTTTAGATACCGTTATAAAAATGTGACGCCGTAATCCTTCCTATTACATTGTTTTGTTTGCTTTTATTATAAAAGAGGGCGAATGAGACAAGAAGACTGGCAGGAGACGACGAGACAACCCTTAGAAAGAAACGAAGGGGGCGTCAACTTGAGGGGTCAATATGGCACAATATCGTAAGCGGTCGAAGCGACCGTAAACTTAATCCAACCCAGATGGCGACCCTGCACTTTTAAATCGTTTTAAAAGTTATTCAATATAAAAACAAAGTTTGCCGCAGATTTAATACGAATTTGTTCATCAATTCGCGTAGCTAGTGTAATATGCCTTCAACTCGCCCTTTTATTGGTTCATTGATATTACTCGGAAGGAAAAAAGGACGAATGTATACTACATAACAAGACGATTTTGTAATCGACCAGAGAATATCATCAAGAGCGCTATTATTATAAAGAAAGTTTCCTCTCATATTCAATTCAATTTCGAAGTATATCGAAAAGTTTCGCAACAGCATGGGGAGGGGGCCGTAACAACTATTTTGCCTTGTTAAAAGTTTATCTACCAGATGTGTAATTTGGCAATAATATTCTCTTTAGACCGATATAATAGAGACATCAAAACGTCCGATCAACGTTTAAACATCAAAAGTAAGTTTGTCATACAGTGCTAATTATAAATTTATCAAAGAGAAGACTGGTGTGTGGCTCCTGTGAACTACACCAATAAAATACCTCATTAAACCATATATATTTCTTGTGTGTTTATGTTTATATAAATATGTTACACAAATCATAGATGCACATGTTTTATGTTGCTTTTTAAAAATATACCCCCATATATATATTTTTTTTTTGATTGAAGGGCTCTAGTTATGCCGTAATTTTTCCAGATTAAACATTTTAAAATATAGTTTATACATATAACATATAACACGTATATATAAAATACAAAAATAAATTATTATTCGACATTGTATTGTATTATTTACGGCCATACCTTGATCAGAAATTTGTTTTTTAATTAAAATTTGTCAATAATTCAGTGCAACAATAACGGCAATCATTGACAGTGTGAAAATTTACATAGACAGAGACCTTTTTAGTTTTGTACCACAAATTTATTACAATAATTAAATATCGAATAAAATTGTTCATTTGTGCACGTTTTTGCATCTTCTATATTTTACTCTAGGTACTTTTATTTTCAAGTATATAATACAGAAAAAAGCTTTCACTTAACTTTTTGGGCACAATCTTAAAAGCTTATATTATTAATTAGTTATCGATTATTTTGAAAAACTTATTCGGTTCTTTAATGAAAATTATCGTAATTATTTTATTATTAATAATAATCAATAAAAAATATGGTAAATTTTTTATTATTTTACTTTATGTAACAACATTCATATATAGTTGGATGATTTTTTCGTACGTAAGTACGCTGAAACATAAAATTATGATTTCTACAGATAAACAACGTTGAGTTTTATTCTACCCTTGTGTTTCGGCTGGATTTAAATATGAAACAATAGTAAGATTAGATAAGAACTGTATGGTAGCATTAAACATTCAAATAAAAGCAGTAATAATTTGTTTATCATTAGAGATACAAAAATTTTTGCTTTTTGAATCTGATAAGTAAAAGAATAGTCGTCCAAAATGAACTCTACTATAGTCAAAATTGATAATAATAAATTAATTGATAATAACTGTTTTCTAATAGCTTACACATTTTTACTTAAATATAAATGATTCGCAGAGGCATCTTAAGAAATAAATGGTGCATTCTAAAAAGACCGACAGAAAGTTGTCTTGAGTTGAAACTACAGAAAATTAATCAATATTAGGGATGCTTTTTATGAAATATTTCTCCTTAAAAGCTGGGATTAATATGGCATACCGGGTTCTTGTAGCAATTCAAATTATTTGGGTAGAAAATCAAAAATTATTTCTCTAGAGGAGGGTCTCTAGAGGACATTTTAGCAAAATTAGAGCCTCCTAGCTCACTTGTAAGTTGTCAAAAATGCTCGTTTTGGTCCATGTTGCAGAGCTAGACACACAAAACAACTAAGAATGTCACGAAAACTTTGCCAACATTGATCTTTTTCGTTTTTCTCCATTGCGTTCTGGACAAAATACGAAACATTTCCACCTTTTCCAGTATAAAATTAAGAAAAACGAAAAAAATCAATGTTGAGTAGATCCTCGAGTCATTTTACGTGTGCAGTAAGTTTTTGAAAATCGCGATATTGTCAAGATACAAGGGTCTTCTGATCAAATTCCAAATAAGCTACAAGGTTTTAATTTTATTAAAATAGAAACGACTGTATAAGTTCTTGAAGTATTTAGGAAGAGCATTTACATATGTGGACTACGCGGTATGTGGTTGTTTCTGTTTCCAATTGTTTGATTTCTAGAGTAACTAAAATAAAAATAGGTTAAGACAATGACCTTTTGCAACTTAGAGTGAAAGTCAAAAGTTCTACTTGAACCAGAATGAAAGAGTCTAAAGCACGGTTTTTCCTCCGGTATTAAGCTCGCCTTAGCAAGACCTTAACTTAAATCGACCTAAGCGTGGATTTACATACATTTGTGAGCTTATATTGTTACTTGGTTTTAATCTAAGGTGAGTTTAAGTAGGGGAAGAAAAATCGGACCTTAATCGTCTCCTTTTCACATTTTTGAGCAAAATTCGCTTAAAAATGATGATTCATGAAGAAATTGACTTAAAAAATTGAATGAAAGTGATGATATCATCTTTAAAATTGTTTAAGTCTGCTTGAATTTCCTCTTTTTGACGATTCAGTGACAAACTTCGTTATAAAAACTAAGCTTAAAGTCTATAATGTCTCATTTTTATTGCTTAAGGGAAAAGTTCGAAGAAAACCTGATTTAAATTCTACCCAAAGACAAATTAAAATTTGCAGCGCCTTAGAGCAAAATTTGCTGAAGACTGATGATTGAAACAAAAATATCTTGAAACGGTGATTGGTGAATATTTCAGCTCTAAAATTGCCTTAAAGTCCCTTAATCCTTTTAGCGATTCGATAATAAACTTTACTAAGATTTAATCTTTCAAGCAAAGATTTGTTAAAATTGAGACTTAAAGTCAGTTTTCTTGCCAAAAATTGATTTAAAAAGCTAATTTCATCATCTTTTAGCGAATTTTTTTAAAAAAAATTAGCTAATGACGAGATCCTCACTTTTGAATTTCCGAAAAATTTTTGCACAGAAGTTCGTTTTGGGACCTAAGGAACCCATATCCACCGTTCGTTAAAATTTTTATATATATATATATATATATATATTTATATATACAGAGTTGAGAAAATTACTAGACACATAGCAGGATCTATCTGTCTCCCTCCCACGATCATTCCGTTCCATATGTTAGAAAAAGGTCGAGCGAATTAAGGCGTGATTAAGGAGGAGCGGTGGTGGACCTAAGTCTGCTTGTTGATACCACCACTATACTATCTTCGAGCTCATTTGACTCTATTGAATAGACAAAGAACGGTATTTACTATCTTTTTCTTAATTCTTTCAAGTGGGAAAAAGATAGATAGTGGAAACATACGGACGTCTGTACGTCAGACAAAGATTGAATTATTCTGCATACGGTGTTTTCCTTTGTAATTGTTGAAATAACAGTTACATTACCACTCGGGCTGATAGCCGTGTTGGTTTTAGATTAGCTTTCTTGATCAGTTTGCTTTCTACAGTAAAGATGGCAGGTTCAATTCTTGGATGAACAAAAAAAATTTTTTTCCCAATGCGACTATTGTGCCAATCATTTTATTGAATAATATTAAATTGAATGATATTAAAAAACAAATGAATTGTAATAAATAGATATTTATTAATATTTAACCAATTTATGATTATAAATAAGAATACAAAAATAATACCATTTTTTCCCCGTAGACCTCACAAATACCTAGTTATGAATGTTTAGTCTGCGCAGTTTTTTTTTTCCTTAGGATATAATACAAAGCTACTTATGTTTGTTTTGTCTAAATGATTATCAGTCTAGCACTTATTGGCATCTTACTTTCAACATTAAGTGAGTCAATGATAAAGCTTTAGGTCTCTATTTAATGATTTAAATCTTTAACGTTTATCACTACATTAAAGAAACATTCAATTAAAAAAAAATGATAATCAATTTATGGAATGTGGTTATACTAATTCACCCTGTAGTAAAATAATAAACAAAGAAGTATTGGTCTAGACTGGAAATAGTGAATGCTGACTTATAAGTCAAATTATTTAACGATATAACTCAACAAAGAAATTTGCCTACGGTTATTACCGACAATAGCGAAAGGATAATTTACAACTACCAGATGCAGAAAAAGACCTTTTTCTTTCTCTACATCTGGTAGTTGTAAATTATCCTTTCGCTATTGTCGGTAATCACGGTAGGCAAATTTCTTTGTTAAGTTGTATCGTAAAATAATTTGACTTATAAGTCAACATTCACTATTTCCAGTCTAGACCAATAGGTAAAATATCCGTCATTAATGTCATTATTATTGACGTGAGGAAAAAGAAATAATTTTTGTAATTATGATTACAATAATCACTAATATGATGACTAGTGTCATTATTAAAAGTCTATTCAATAAAATGGTTGGCACACATTGGAAAAAAAAATTTTTTTTGATCATCCAAGAATTGAACCTTTACCGTAGAAAGCAAACTGATCAAGAAAGCAAATCTAAAACCAACACGGCTATCAGCCCGACTGGTAATGTAACTGTTATTTCAACAATTACAAAGGAAAACACCGTATGCAGAATAATTCAATCTTTGTCTGACGTACAGACGTCCGTATGTTTCCACTATCTATCTTTTTCCCACTTGAAAGAATTAAGAAAAAGATAGTAAATACCGTTCTTTGTCTATTCAATAGAGTCAAATAAGCTCGAAGATAGTATAGTGGTGGTATCAACAAGCAGACTTAGGTCCACCACCGCTCCTCCTTAATCACGCCTTAATTCGCTCGACCTTTTTCTAACATATGGAACGGAATGATCGTGGGAGGGAGACAGATAGATCCTGCTATGTGTCTATTAATTTTCTCAGCTCTGTATATATATATATTTATATATATATATATATATATTTATATATATATATATGTATACCCACGATAACTGCCGTAAAAATAGTCCAATCTGAATGAAACTTGGTACAAAAATCGGTCTTTGGGATAGCTTGGATGAGTTCGTTGGCCAGACTGGTAGGGCCAACACTTTTGGAATAAGAGCTGAATAAATGTTAAAAAAAATCATTTTCAATATTACATTTGCTTAGATTTTGATGAAAATTAAAATAACAGTAGAGCCGACCATTCTCTATGACCCAGAAAAAAAATCATCAAAATCGGTTCGTTGGTTCGCAAGAAAAATGCAAAAATCTCTTTTTTGAGTATAAGCAGTAAAATCGATTATCTCAGGTGGCTATATGTTCTGACTATTGATATTAGAAAAAAAATTGAATATCGCGGGGGGGGGGGGCAACTAATTTTGACAGTTAATATTAGACGCAAGGCCTGCTAGAGAATTTCGCTTGAAAAAATCAAGCAGGCCTTGATTAGACGTATTAGACAAACAACAAACTTCATTATTATTTTTTTTTTTTTAGTGTTTCTTATTGTTTGTGGATTAAAAGTATTTTTCAATAAAAATCATAAATATTAAAATAACATCGGGAAATGAATTTATTAGTTGATTCAATGTTATTAAAATATATTAATTGTCAGTATCATAAGAATGTTTTGCAATTAATATTTCAGTATGTAGATACATAAAAAAATTCGCTATATAAGGTACTTGCTGCCTTTGGAGATTTTTTTATCATTTACGTATCAAATTCTCAAAAAACAAAATGAATTCTTACTTTACTATTCAACACGCAGATTTATTAAAAATCATTTCCTTTATGCGAGTTTAAACTAAAATTCGAAAAAAACCTGATGGTTTCGCACAAAAATTGTGTCAAAGTCTAGATTTGACGATTCAATAGAAAAGACTTAAAATCAAAAACTGGACTGTTTAAAAAACGACTAAAGGCGTTCCAGCATTTTCACATTGATAAGAGCTCTCGAATCAAACTAGGTATAGTTTGATTCGAGAGCCAATATTTTGAGGATTTGTAGAAGAGTCCCTACATATCATTTTAGCAAAATTAGAACCTCGTAGCTCATTTCAAAGTTGGTCAGAAAACGATCGTTTTGGACAATGTCGCAATTTTAAAAAACGAACAAAACACGCAGAACGACTATGAATGACTCAGAGACCTTACCAACTTTGATTTTTTTCGTTTTTTTTCCATTGTATTCCAGAGAAAATACAAAATATTTCCACTTGTTCCCGAATAAAATGGAGAAAAACGAAAAAATCAATTTTGGGAGGATCCTAAAGTCATTCTAAGTCGTTTTGCGTGTTTAGTTCGTTTTTGAAAATCACTACATCCTCAGAAACGAGCGGTTTTTGACCAACTTCCAAGTGAGCTACGAGGTTCTAATTTTGCTGAAATGTTCTTCAAGGACCCTCCTACAAATCCTTAAAATATTTTTCGTATCGCTCGTCAACTAATAGTAGTTTCTTAGAATTAACCATACTTAGACCAAACACTCTGTTTCTTTGGTTCAATTCACTCTGTTGTTCTGTAAAGTCAAAGTTTACATTTACAATAAATTCAAATACCTAAAGCTTATACGTCAACGATAGGAAACAATTAGACCATCTGAGGAAATCGTTACAAATATTTAAGTATTTAATTTTAATGTCTTCGCTGTTGGTTTAAAAGGTGATTCGTTACACTGTACTGCAACAAAACAATTATATTCTGACAATTTTATGCTCATATCTGTATCCATCTCGTCTGAGTGACTTTTCTCGAAATTCTAAGAATACGATTTGATGAATCTATAATTATCCACTTTCATATACGTTGTACACTCATGAGCACATAAAAGAGACCACTTTTTGTGCGACTGTGTAAAACCAGCTTTCGAGAGCAGTCGTCTCAATTTTAACTGGTCAGAATTTGGGAAGAGAGTTGTCCAATCGGAACAAGGGGGGGATGGTGTTATTGTCACGTTTCCATATTTACGAAATTTCGACAGGAAATAGAATAGCAAAGCGGTCAGGTAACAGCTAGTAAATTATAACTTTCTCTAAAGAAGGTGGTTCTACAAAATTTGCTATGGCGGAAACTGGCTACAGCACTTCCGACCTCTACACCTTCTTCCGCTGACGAGAGAAGGAGCCTGACGCACACGAACCGAAAAACATGATATTCCTCACTCAAGAGTCGGTCTCTTTTATGTGCTCGTGAGTGTACAGCTTAGTGCATGGAAAAGGTAACGATTCTTAACAGAGATATACCCGTTCTTCTAATTGTGTAAGTTAAGCTCTCTCCATTTTGAGAAAAAGAGGGTGGGGCCATATAAAGCTCTGCAAATAAACAAATTAACACCCTTATTATGGCTTATTGTTTTAGTTGAATAATATCTTTCATTTTCAATAATTCTGATCTGCTAGACATTGCGAGGACCTCCCTCGTTAGCCTGACTTACACAGTCAAACAACTATCGTCACCTTTTCCGTGCACTTAACTGTAGGTATACACCTATGTTCGAATAAAACTATATTGAAGATTTGAGAATTACTTGTTTAATCGTAGAACAACTATTTGGCATAGTAATAAACGATCCATATTCATTAGGCATATACGAAATATTAATAGAAAGATGTGTGTTGAACATGTGCAAGTTATGTCCGCTGATAACCAATATACAATGATAAACAAGTAGAATATGTGTCTTTGATGTTAATTTTTCACTGCTACTATTTTAATATTACTGTTCAACAACGACCGTCAAAAGATAACAGGTTAAAAGCAAAACTATTAGTCGGATGTGGTGGTGATAATCGTGATAGTGGTAGTGTCTGGTTCAAAAACCACTTCAAACAAACCTCTCAAACCTGGATAAACGGTTTGTATATACTCATATACGTAAACACAAGTTTTACTATTATTATTTTTTTTAAATACCTATAAATTTTCCTTTGAAATTATCTGGCAAGTGGAACGAATAAATTTTAAGGGTAGTACTGGTGAATTTGTAGAACGTAGTTCATCAAATAGATAAAATATAAAGCGTTAGACGCCTATGTTGTTAGAATAACGCGTGCCGGACTTATTAGTGACGCTTGATTGTTGTATAAAGGGACGACGTCCCGGCGGATGGCGTCCGAATTGATTGGGCGCGGACGACGTAAATTGATAATGCGACGAAATTTATTAACATTACCCCTAAATCCATGGATTGGCTCGATAGAAATTGCTATGTAATACCTTGTTAAATTGGACATTTCTGTAATTCTATTTCGAAATTTACATTTCTATTGTATTTTTAATTATTGATTTATCATGTTTTTATTTTAGTTGATTTTCATTAAAAACAATTGATTTTAATTATTTAATTCTTTATGCGTATTTTAATGTTAAATCAGGCGTTATGTATCGTATGCCTTTCATAACTTTACAGGTAATTTTCTTTGAAGAAGAGAGAATTAATAATTTACATTTAGTTGTGGAATTTCTGCAAATTTCTAGCAATTTTCCGTAATTACCTCTTCTCTATATCTTAGAACGTATTTCTATAGTAGCTTAATCCACCTCCAAGCCACAAATTTAAATTACGTGTTAAAAGCTGAGGTGTCTAATTGAGGCCAACTAAAAAAAATCTTTGAAAGAACGGAGATAAAGGTAAATACAGTCCAGCCGTGTTACCGAGGCGAGAACCTTCGATGCGTTCTAGCAAAATTGGGATGACAGGACAGCCTTAATAATAATAAGCATTGAAATATTTGGATAATGACTATTTCTGGCTTGTACTCAAGGTTTATTAATGTTTTTTATTTGTTATACACCAGTAAAAAAGCCCACTTACCTTTGTTAACACAAGTCCATTTGTATCAATCGTCGCCCCGATAAAACGACAGTACTGTATCTATATGGATGGATATGTATATAGGTAGCTTTACGCACAACCAGGTGAGATGCCAGGAGCGTCTATGGTGCGGTGACGGGGTGATTGGTTTTTATTTGAAACCAACAACACTACGGATATGGTAATTGGTTGGTGATGGTAATTTTATTCGATCCAAACACAAGTTTGCCTGTAGTTTCGACTGCCGCCCTGTAATATTGACACCGCGCGCTGCTTATTGCAATAATTAATAACTTCGCTACTCTGCACGTCTTCGTTGGTATATTGAAAACGTTTTTCTTCACAATAACAACAACAACAACAATAACGACAAATGGAGACCTGTTCCAGTCTCAGTAACTTCCCATCTAAGCAATTCATTGCAAACAACAATAATAATAATAGCGATAACAAAAAAAAAAAAACGTAAATAATATTCTACCAGTCGCCATTCTTGTTTAACCACAAATCATTGCGCTTGTGTATAAATAGCGTAAATGCAAAAATTAGAAATTTCGCCTGTTAAGTAAAGAATGTTACGGTGATTTTTTAAATGAAGTTCATTATTGTTTCTAATTCTGGTAGATTTGCCCCTTCACGATACCAATTAGTTTAAAGTTGTAGAAGAGGGTTGTTTCTACTGTCAGTATTTCAAACGTTTTTCATTTGCAATTTAGAACAGTTTTTGTTCATTTATTGTCCATTTCATTAAGTTTATTAGACAATCAACAGGGATGTGGTCTTTTATTATCTAAATAAGCTTACAACGCACTTCTTGATTCTGTTAAATTATATAAAAGGGAAAAAAAATCAAATTAACGTTAAAGGGTGTATAGGGAACAATTTAAAATGGGGCGCTATAAAAATACAACAAGACACAATTTCTAGTTAACGTTTTGGAACAAATATCCGTTTCGATGGTAATTAGTTTTATGTAAGACTATGGTGATGGTACTTTTGATACTAAAAAGGGTTGTTGGTATAGTTTTTCTCTCTTCTGTATGCGGTAGGGTTGTAAAATGTGTATTTCACCAAAACGATTCGCGCTGATTCTCTCACAGCGTTCATTAATAATTCGCCGACAATTTCCACGTTTGAAGATGGCCGTTTTCTAATTAAAAAAACAAAAAAACAAAAACAACATCACAAATATTGAATTTTGAAATAGAATTGTTGAAAATTTTTAATTAATGTGTGTGGTGAATTTTTTTATTATTATTCTCCTTGATTCAAACAATACCGTATAAATTTTGATTTATGCTATGAATATTCCTACTATTTTTCATTATCCAATAATTGTTCCTCCTACATATTATTTTTCTTTTTAATAAATAATTGAGTTGTTTTAATTAAGTCTTATAATTAATAATTTTATATATCCTATAATTAATAATTTTTCGAAATGCGCAAATTCAATTGGTTGAATAATTGCTAATAATTTTATATTTTCGACCGTTGCGGTATCGGCGAGCCGTAATGTTCGCTGAAAATTATCAGGAAATTAATTTCGGATATCCCCAAGTAGGGTCCACATTCAGGTGAGCCTGGATGCGTCGTCGTTTGCGCTATACTATAACGCGAGCGAGCAAGTGAGAGAGAACTAGATAGAGGCGCCGCCTCGGGGCCTGTGTACCTCCCTTAGGGGCGTGTCTCCTTAATACCCACCCGATGATTCTATCTCCTAATATAACAACAATTCACTATTATAAACTCACTATTCAATGTTGAAATTGAAGTGAGAAAGAAGGAGAAGATATTCAAGCACCGCCCAGGTATATTACCGTGTTGTCATCATTTCATTGTAGTGGGGAGATTGAGTATTGTACGAAAAATGGCATATTCGTCTGGTAGCGTCTCGACGGAACGGTCAGTTGGCGTCGGTGTCGTTATACGTCCACTCGAACTTATAGAGAAATATAGACATACTTATACTGTATAGAAATAGAGTATGTACGCGTTGATAATCAATTAAAAGGGAAGGAGATTGTAGAGGGATCTTGTGTACGAGTAACCGCCCCCTATTGAAGTGGGAGCAACCAATCTGGACGCTTTCGCCGCGTATCAAAGTAATCTTGTTAAATGCCCACCAAAAGGATCTAAATATTCATTCTGTCAAAACAGCCAGCAGCTTGCTTCTGTTGTTCTGCTGTTCATGTTGTTGTTATTGTTGTTCTTGTTGTTATCATTGTCATTGTTGTTGTTGTTGTTATTATTGCCTGAATCGTTGTCTCTCTCACATCGCCAAGATTTCAGTTTATAGTAAGAGTAGTCGAACTACTACTGCTACTACTACTACTACATCTACTATTGTTGGTGTTCGGTAAAATACGCGGAAGTGTTTCCGGATGATACAACGACGACAATGACGGATGCCGGTAGTGGTTGTTGGTTGAAGAAAC
Source organism: Mylabris sibirica (assembly GCA_039776855.1). Classification (NCBI taxonomy): domain Eukaryota; kingdom Metazoa; phylum Arthropoda; class Insecta; order Coleoptera; family Meloidae; genus Mylabris; species Mylabris sibirica. The sequence goes on from CM077839.1 coordinate 10,886,844, forward strand.
GTTAAAATAAACGACGCCATTCAGACGTCACTTATCTATTTATTTATTTGCGTATAATTATTCTACATAGTGTTCAATTGTGGCATTTATTATTTAATTTACAAATAATAAAAACATTAAAAAAGTATAATAAAGAAAATAGATTGTCGTGTAATGTGGCCGGAACAAAGGTGATGGAGGATAATTGTACCATGAGACCGTGTGCTACAGACTTTAGTATTGCTGCTATTATGTCCAGACATGGACGAGCAAGGACTAGAGGCAGAGAACGGGATCCGGCGGACGCTATTTCACCACTTGGTAAGAAAATTAAACGATTTATCGAATATAGATTTAACGTAAATATAAATTAATCACAAATCACTTTAAATCCATCTTGTCGTATTATTATAATATTAATAATAATTCTGTTATCAATATGTTATCTCTCATTAATAAAATTCGTGTGTATGATTGATGATCAATATAAAGTAGTAATCATTGATAAAGATCAGATATGAATAATCTTGTGGTCAATTTCCATTAATTTTCATCAAAAAATCTTTCGTCCATTTCGGTAATTTCCATATTTTTTTTTGATTAAGTACTCCAAGTGGATTATTTCTATAATTAATCTATCAATGATTTTAGTTGATCTATGAAATTGATGATTATAATCTCGACAAATTGTTATGCATCCGTGGCGAATTTCAAGACTTACCGCGCTCATGTTTCTATTTCTACAATATTTTATTTTACCTTTAATTAATCAAACAATTGTAATATAGGCAATTTCTCACTTATTTTTCACACAATAATTCTCTACAAAAGATATTTAAATCGATTTAATTTCGATTTAAGTTGAAATAACGGATCAGTTGTTGTAAATTTTGCTGAAAATTAGTTTTTAACAAAAAAAATCCATTTCAAAATAATAAATTAAATAATAAACTTGTTTTAATTATTTTATATTTTGATAAAAGAAACAATAATTCTTCGACAATTGTCATGTTTCGTTCACAACTCTTTATTGTTTATGATTGGTTCAATAAACTATCAACCAATTATAAATTTATAATACTTGCTTGTATTTGCCGATGTTTGAAAATTTATCAAACAGGAAATTGATTAAACAATCAATTTAAACGATCGAATTTGTTCAGGTAAATCAGAAACAAACATCTACTTTGCAAACACATACACTGATATACAATTTAGTTTTTGCAAAAGTGTTGAAATATCATTCAATGTAAATTAAAAACAATTTGTTTAGTAGACTATTTGAATCAATAATACACAGAAAAAATTAAAACAAATTATCAATAATTTAATCAACATCAACGTGTTTATCTCAATATCTATTCCAATATCAAAAAGATAAAAAAAATATCGACCACATAAGGGCAGGACCGGCTCTACCATGAAGGCGAAATCTAGGCAACTGTCTAGGGCGCAAAACAAAGGGGCGCATGAATATAGCCGCCAGGTTATTATAAATTTTTAAAAATTGAAAGGAAAATTTTTGTTTTGTTGCATTTATTAAATTTTTGCTAACAATAGTTGGTAATTTCATCATAAAGGAGCGCACTTTCGCCCATTGCCTAAGACGCGAAATAATCTCGGACCGGTACTGCATAAGACAAGATTTTGGAAACGATTTTGCTAATTTAACCAACTGTAACTTTCATGAAATTCTCTCGACTGTTCCAGCTCATCTGTGTGCTTCTAAATCTATAGTTTTAAGTCAATTAACTTCGATTATTCAATGATATAAACGTTAATTAAACTATAATTATGTATGGAGTTACCATATTGGAAATAGTTCTGGAGACCATTTTCGATTTTTTATCGTTAAATTTATTGATCAAATAATGCACCTAAATGAACATTTAACGATACCTAAGAGTGTAAAAATAGCTTGAGTAAAGCTTAGTTTTCGTTCTTTTAGGAGAACAACAGTTTGTATTTAAGACAAAATTTACCGACGAAACACATCTTAAATATTAATTCATTTTATGATAACACATGAGACTATGTAATGTGAAGTTATTAATTCAGTTTGATGTAAGTTATTAGAATTGCTTATTGAGAGAAACGTTATGTTTTTTGTTTTGTTTGTTTGTCAGTGAACAACAAATTAAAAATGTGCACAAATTTCCATAGAGATTAAATCATTGTTCGTTATATCAACATGTTCAACAATTCCTTGTGTGTAGAGATGTGTATGTAAACATTTTTCAGTCCAATATTATGATACTCTTGCTGAATTTTTCGAGTTCATTTAAAGAAAAATAAAAAGAATAGAGGGAGAGATTGTTCCACATTAAATGAATATCAATAGAAAATGAGCAACAGGGTGAAATTGAATTATCCTTGAATATGAGAACCTCACTAAGGGATAAAGTAGGTACCATCGATTTCATAAAAAAGTGTCCGGTTTTTGTGTGACTGTGTAAAACAGGCTTATGAGGGCGGTAACATAATGTAGCATATTCTTAACAGGTGAGAATTTGGGAAGAAAGATATTCAATCAGAAGGTAGGAATGGGGTAACTGGTGCCATTTTAGATATTTACCTGAATAAAAAAGTACTTTCTACATATTTGGTATGGTGGAAAGTCGTTTTAATACTTCATACCTACCCACCTTCTTACCTCCACATACATTAACCAAATAAACCAAATAATGTGATATGTCCGCTCATGAGTCGTCACTTTTTTGTGAAATCCATGGTACAATAAAGGTATTTTAAAGAGTTAAAGTGGAAAAAAAGTGGAAAATTGATGCTTTTTTTACTCGAAACGGCAACTTTCGTTAAAAATTGCATCAAATTTTCGTATAATTACTCAAATTAGTAAGACTCTAATGCAGGAAATAAAACTTGCAGATATTATAAAAGTATAAGCAGTAAACATACCTATACTCTGCCAAATTTTCTAGAACATTGACTCGATCAATACATAATTAAAGTATACTGCATTAGTGTTTGATTTATTGATTCAAACACTGCATTAGACAATTAGATGGAGTATAAACAAGAAGCAACTAGTTGTCCTGTAACCACAATATTATAGAAATTGTATTCCAAAAACTCTGATAAATTAATTTTTTATAGTCCTATATACTTTTTAAAATTTATTCAACAATAGTTAAGAATTTTACATCGTAAGTATCAAAAATGACGACGAAATTTTACAATTTAATTAAACTTTGTTAACTAATTATCCGTTAAATTGTGTAAACTTTAACAAAGTTGTAGGTATCCTCCTTATATAATTGAAGTCTTACTCAAACAAATATTATTGCGAGATAAAACAAGAATAATAATAAAAAATTAAATTCATATGGTTTCTAGATGTTGAGAATATATCAATTTATTTAATAAATAATCCAATCATCTGTAAATCGTTACTATAAATTTAAAAAGAACTGATATTTAATCGAATAAATGATTGGATATAACCACTAAACAATCATAATAAATGATATTTTCACAGTGTAAATCTGTCAGTTTGTTGTTTGTGTGTGATATTGTTCTTGTTCATTTCTAACAAAAAATACAGGGAAAATTTTAAGATTCGTTTATATTCATATCTATGTGTATACAGTATACATATATAAATCCAATTTTAATTCAACCATATAAACATAATGGAATCAAAATCGAAATTCGAGGTTACTAGCGGACAATTTTCTATTTATCAAATCGAGATAGAGAGATCGAAACGATGATATTGGAACTATTTGAAATTAGAAAAGGAACCACTAAATTGGGGATTGAAATTCAAACATTTAATACTGTATAAAATCAAATAAATCTCAATCGATTTCTTTTATTTTTGTTAACTAAACTTAATCATTACGACATAAAGTTGTTGATTTCTATTTTGACATTAACAGCAAAACCAAGGTGTTATTGTTGATTGTTCCATAATTTACGAATACATCAACTTTTATTTATTTTATTATTTACATTAAAATAATACTAAAATAGCCTACATGTGTTATTATAAAATTCAACAATAATTCTAAATTCACCATTAAATACTTATACGTATAACAAAAACCAGAACGAAATAAAATTTAATATACAATTTATTTTATAATTTATATATCGAAGAAAAAGAATAGGTGATTTTTGACTAATACAAAATGGAAATTATCGAATTTTATAGCATAGAAATGATCGAAATTGATTATTATTCTCAATATTTTCTCATTAGAAAAACGGTTGAACTTTACCATATAAAGAAAATTAAGCTCAAATGTCAAACAAGTGACTTGTTAATTATATGTAAATAGTTCAATAATAATTTGTTAGGTGTGGCTTAATTTTTCTTTCATTAAATACAGTACCTATACAGTATTAACAAATTTAGTATAAAATTGTATAAAATTCTCAATTTCTATAATTAATTTTAACGAAATTGCCATTTGAATGACTAATGATGGGAGGAACTATCACTCATTCAAACTTTATAAACTAAATTTAATAATCGTGCTTGCAAAGATAATTTGGTTAGACAAAAATTATAACTGTTGAGAAGAGGAACAGGAAAAGAAATATGAGAATGTTATACACAAACTGTAATTAGTCGTTTAGTTTGATAATCTCTCAAATGTGATGAGTTGATTCATTTGCAATTTAATTGACAATTCGTTTAAAATAGACGTAAATTAGAAAAGGGTAATTATGTATTTAACATGTTAGTTAGGTACTGTTAGCCAGGGATGTAACAAGAGATAGATGGGCCCCAACTATTAGAATCGATCGATCCGATAAATAATAATAATAATAATAATAATGTCTAGAAAGTATTTTTGCAATCCATTACATATTCTCAAAAAAATCTCTTCATGTGCTGAAAGAACAATTTTGAAGTGAAAATTTTATGCGAAAAGGCAGTCAAAATAAATAACGGGAATTAAATTCACAAAAGCTCTAGAATTTTTTGCTTCATGTAAACATTTTTTCCACAAGCTACAGCGATCTGTGATTATTATAGTGATTAGTATCAACTGTATCAAACCTACTAAAATATACTCAAAAATAATTTCGAATTTCTCTTATTTTGGCGGCCAAAGGCACTAATAATAACACGCTTTTAGTCGTTTAAAAAATGAGGATGACTGTGTCCTAAAACCGAAACTGAATCGTTCGTTTTTGACATTTTAAAGGCAAAAACCCATCAGAAAAAAGCTGATGTTTTCAAAGGAATATAAGTATTTTATAACCTAGAATTACAGTTGTGATTTAGCTGAAATATATCCTACGTGTGTCAAAGCACCCATTTTTTAGTGGCACGCTAACGACTTTGGGGGCCTTGAACAAAATAGGTTTTGGGGCCCCATTTTCATGCTAAAAAAATCGGCGCATTCAGCCAACAGTCAGAGTATAAAACAGGTTGCTCTTAGTAACAGAAGTGCTGTGGGTTGTATTGCCAACAAATGCCAACAGTTATGAATGATTAGCTTCTTTAAGTGCGCTCAATGTGACTATTTTGGACAAGAGTAAAGGTATGCATGGGGGTACGATCGGGGCCCTAGTTTAAGCTCGCCTTAGCAATATTTTGCCTTAAATCGTGAATTTATAGACAACTGTGTGAGGATCTGTCAACATGGATGAACCATCACCCAAGCATGTGTAAGCCTTTTGCTAGAACGAGCTTAAGTAGGGGAAGAAGAACGGAACCTAAATTATATCGTATTTGTACCATGATTGAATATGAAAGTCTCCTATAAGTACCCATATGATTTATGGTGAAAATTCCTTTAAATTTTGACCAGAAATCAGAATTTAGATCGACTAGAAGATTTTCATGCTTCAGTAGCCAATTTGCTAGAAACAAAACTAAATCTTCTGAAATTACAACAAAAATTTGTGTAAACCTGTATTAAGAGTCAAGAATTCTGTTAAAAATATATTAAAAGTTTCTAAATTGCGTCTTTTTACAACTTTTTAGTAAAATTTTTGGACTACCGATGATCAAAAAGGTTTTAAAGTTAGACTTAAAAATTGAGTATTGAGACTGAAATTCTGTATTGTTTCCTTTACACCATTTAAACAAACAAGGTTCGCTGTTAATTTATGATTTTAGTCACAAAACGTCGACTTCAATTCAAAAATATTGTCAAAAAAATTTAACATTGTCTCCCCTGCACGATTCAATAAGAACTTATCAAACACACATGATTTTGGGTGAAAATAACTCAAAACCTCAAGAAAATAACTACAAAATTAACTAGAAATGTTTTAGTCTCCTTTTTATCAAACTTTTTAAGCAGAATTTGTTTGAAATTTATTAAAACTTACTAAACGAGTCTTTCTTCAAATGGCAAAGTTTATCCAAAAGGACGGATGATTTGAACAACACTGTCTGAAACTTGATTTTTTTTTGAAAAGAAGCAAAATAAATCTCTCATTTTTTTTACAGTTTAACACTAAAAATTCGGTGAGAATTGATAATTGTGGCATGTAAATAGAGTGACCGCCCGCTACTTAATAACATTTCAACCTTTTCAATTATAGTTTCTTAAATGTTTAAATATAGACCAATCTATTAACAGGGGCGTAACTAGGATCATATGTTAAGCAGGGCTCAATTCTCAACTAGGTACCAGAGCGCAATATAAGCTACTATACTTTTAGTAGTTAGGATACTAGGACTAGGATATTAAATATTAAATATATTTATGCATTTTCATGCATTTAGGAAATAGTGTTAACAAATGGTCTATTTTCCACAAAACCAACTAGTGAATATGTAAAATTAACAATCAGTGTGGAAACCAAGATAACGCGTTTGACTCTTGTCGATGCAATTAATAAAAAAAAAAAATCTCCAAAGGCAGCAAGTACCTTATATAGCGAATTTTTTTATGTATCTACATGCTGAAATATTAAATGCAAAACATTTTTATTATACTAACAATTAATATTCTTTTAATTCACAAACAATAAGAAACACTAATAAAATTTCACTCGTTTGAAATTTGTTGTTTGTCTAATATTAACTGTCAAAATTAGTTGCCCTCTGCGATATTCAATTTTTTCTCTAATATCAATTGTCAGAACATATTGCTATCTGAGATATTCGATTTTACTGTTTATACTCAATAAAGATATTTTTGCATTTTCTTGCGATCCAACGAACCGATTTTGATGATTTTTTTTCTTGATCATAGAGAATGGTCGGCTCTACTGTTATTTTAATTTTCACCAAAATCTAAGCAAATGTAATATTGAAAATGATTTTTTTCAACATTTCTTCAGCTCTTATTCCAAAAGTGTTGGTCCTACCAGTCTGGCCAATGAACTCATCCAAGCTATCCTAAAGACTGATTTTTGTACCAAGTTTCATTATGATTGGACTATTTTTACGGCAGTTATCGTGGATATACATATATAAATATAAAAAATGAGATCTCGTCATAAGCTAATTTTTTTTAAAAAAAATTCGCTAATAATTTTTTTTAAAAAAAATTCGCTAATAGTGCCTAGCGATTTCTTACAAGGGTCCAGGCTTTTTACCAAGGCTTAGCCCTGGACAGCCTCCTCTAGCAACAGGCCTGTCAACTAATCAAAGACAACTTCCTTAATTTTACATACCTACATTTAAGAAAAAAATAAAATTTCAAGGATACTATTTACTTTCTTTTCAATTTAACTGAAGATATTATGAATCAAACATAGTTAGAAAAAAAAAATAGTTTAAAGGGGTACCATTTTCTTTAGTTCAGCTATTTACAGACTCAAATTAGTTCATGAGACTTATAACTTTTCACTATTTTAAATTGAATTATAACTAGAATAATATTGAGTTACAATACTATATATTAGGCTGTAATATTCATGGAATTAATACAGTCGTATTAATTATAAATAATTATTATCTGAATGTGTAAAACAATAAATATTATAATGAAATTTATCCATGTAGGTTTATGTGCGCACGGATCCGGATGGCCATTGCATAAGTTTTTCTTTATTTGGATAATAAAAATTACCCAAAAAACACTCATTAAACCTATTTAGACAGGTTGAAATTTTTATTTTTTGTATTGTATTAGAAATTGACAGCTTAATTATGATAGTATAATTCTTTAATGATGATAATGACGTTTGTGTTCATTTAGAGGTTCGTTACAAAGTTACAAATTTTTTTTTGTTTATTTTTTAGCAGTTGTATAAAATAAAAGTAATTTTTAAACGACCAGTTCACAATTTTGGCAAATTTATAATACTTTAAAGTCGATTTTAAATAGTGATGTTATACATAATTTATTATTGTTTTGCTTCGTTAACTTGTAGAGTAATATTATCGGACAATTTTTTGTTGAATAATTTACAGACCTGACTAAAAGTTATTTCTACACAACTAAAAGTTAGTGTACAGTTGTTAGATTTGTTTAATTGATCGACCATATTACTAGAATTGACGTATAGATCGTGATTTGAGACAAAATCTATCATGTTATTTTGTAAGAAGATGGCAAAATAAATTAGTTATAATCAAAATCTAGCGTCTCGCTTAGACTTGTTTGATAGTTTTTAGAAACAGATAGAACTTTTACATAAGTTAGACGAGGAGCGGATGAATTATTACTATTTCATGAACTAATAACGAATCACAACGCTGTAGTGTTAAGCGTAATTAAAAATTGACCAATATCTGAATAATTTTGTACTATTACGATCATATAAAAGAGACCACTTTTTGTGAGGCTGTGTAAAACAGTCTTTTGAGGACAAATATTTTCTACAAAACTGGTATGGCGGAAATGCGTTTTAAGGCCTCCTACCTAGCTACCCTTTTACCTTAAGGAGGGAAAACCTGACTCACACGAGTGAAAAATGTGATATTCTTGGCTCACGAGTTGGTTTCTATTTTATGTTTGTAATAGTACATTTTATTGATAGAATGGCGGAAAGCTTTGGGAAAATATTTTCATCTTTGACTTTCAACAGTAAAATTCTTCAAATATATTCGGTTACGGACAAAGAAAGTTGTGAGCTTTGACATTTCCTGTAGTAGGTATATCAAAAATTAATTGAATTGTTGTATTATTAAAAAATAGTTCGGATAATGATAGGTGTTGTTTTACAATAGTTTAGGTATCTAATAATAATTTTCGTATTGATTGTTGAAGTCAATAATTTCTATTCAGTTTCAAACACTTTTATTGTTTTTTAAAGAGCTATGACTCATTGATTGTTACAATGTCCCATTGACACCCAATACAAGAATTGACCCCCTCAATATTTAGATGAGTTAATGTAAAAATTGCATGTTCGAAACGGATAACCATTGATACAATACTACAATTTACTTTTTTTTTGTGGTTTTGTGACAAATAACACCTCAACGAAATTGGTCAACAATTTGTGAACACATTAGATGGAGTAATGTAGAAATAGAACAACACAAATTTATATCCATTACATTATATTTGTGATGTTTTCATTTAAGAAATATCCACTTTCCTTGACTTTTAATTCCCTGTTGTTGTTATTGTTGATTTTTCCATCGAAAAAGTATAGCAACAACTGCACTTCCATTAGTTTCGGTATGATTTTCAATATTATTACACAAACAAATGATTCTCTCACTCTTATCATTCGATAAACATCTAATCACGATTAGTGTTCGAGCCTATTGTTATTTTTTTCCGGACATTAGCCAACAGTATCTTTCTCTTTCCGTTCGTTCTCTAATATTTGCCTTGATGAGCTTTTTCCAGGTGATTGAGCCAATGCAATAATGACATATCATTTGCCCGAATTTAAAGATAAACTTTATTATCATTATTATTATTATGATTATCGTTATTGTTGGAAAAATTTATCTAAATAAATAAATAATAGTAAAAGAAAAGTTCACAGAAAGCGCTGTATTTGCCGGAAATTCCCGTCGAGTACCCCTGCCGTGACACATTCCACTATTTCATTCTGATATCAAATAAAATAAGCTTTAATTTTTGTCATATATAGTGTTAGAATTAAATTTCTACCTGCAACTGTTTATTTATTATAATTTTCGTTTTAGAAAAAATATTTTATAAAAATGGAAAACGAATCGCATTTATGTTGAACTATAGTTTGCGTTATAGGAAATACTTCCGACTTTTATGGAGATTTTAACTGTGATCATTAAAGCCTTTAATGGCTTTATTTTTCTTTTGCTTTACTGAACATGTGTGAATGTCAGTTAACTAATTAAAACTGATTAAATTGGTTGATAGTTTTATATCTACAACGAATGAAAGGGTTAATGTTGGTTATAAATTTTAACATATTTTTTTGTTATTGTTGTTGGTATATCTCTCAATTCTCTATTGTTGTTCTTGTTGTTTTAGAGAAATTTGTAGAATCATCAGCATCATCTGTACCATCAACACCAGAGCCAGTTAGTACAGATTGTACAACATTGGTCAATACAGATGTTGAAAGTGGTAGAGAATCACCTGTTGATGTTTCATCAACATCAGAATCGGGTAGTAATCAAACAATGGTAAATGGTAGACGATCATCACCATCACCAAAGAATCCATTATTACAAGAACGTTGGACTAGTGAAGAATTACGGAATGTCAATTGTCATTTAGAAACGAAAGATTTATGGGAGAAATTCAACGAATTAGGCACTGAAATGATTATAACGAAAACTGGAAGGTAATATCCATAATCATAAACAACAATCTAATAAGAGACCTATTGTTGTTGTTGTCTTTGATCTTTATCATAATAACACGATGATTTCTCCCTTTTTACCTACGACCGTTTATACCGGGTGAATCATGTAAGACGAAAAATTCTTATGGCAACTTCCATTATTTGGCGAGCGTTTTGAAAAATATTTAAACGAATTGTAAGGGATTCCCAGAGAACTGTTAAACAGAATTAGAGCCTTGTAAATCATTGGGAAGTTGGTCAAAAAACGCTTTTTTCGACAATCTCGTGATTTTCGTCAACAAGCTACACGCATGATCCGATGGCTTGTAGACCATTGTAAAAAAATGAATGAATCTAGTGTGAGTAACCTTTTCTGTTGTTCACTATTTTTAAACTGATAGGGTAAGATTGTTTATATTAATTCCGTATTTATTGCTCTTATTCTGATTTCCTTTGATGTGAAAATAATAATAGTCACCTAGTATTATTTGTTTCTAATGTTTCTAATGACTGCGATTTTCTGAAAAAAACAAATAAACAGTTAATCCGCATAAACAATCTTCCCCCATTGAGTTAAAAATAGTAAAAATAGGTAAATTATCCCATCATTCATAAGGATGTCGAAAAATCAGTGTTCCCAGGGGATCTTTTGGTCATTCTTACAATTAGTCCTTTGACGGGTATAACCGCTTAGTGAAAATCGCAACATTGTCGGAATAAAGCGTTTTTTGACCAATTTCCAATGAGCCAAGAGACCCTAATTTTCCTTAAATCCTTGAGGTATTTTTCGAATAATGAAGGTTATTACCATAAGAACTTTTCGTCTTACTTGAATCACCCGGTATATTTCGATTTTTTGGCTATATAATGAAAATTTTAGAATATTATAACAAGACCTTAATGTTAGACATTTGAAAAATGACGGTCGTTTCCGGCGCAAATTTCTAATTTAAAGATAGCCTGATTAGGTATGGTTATACTTACAATATTACCATGATATAAATCTGATAAATGCCGATGAATAATTATAGTCAAAATATTGATGCAAATATTCTTTGAGTTGTACGATTAACACACATGTGGAGAAAATTTGAAAATCGGGCAGCTGGTAAAATTTCATACAAATTAACGTGCACACACACACACATACGATACGGTTAAAATTAGATCATTTATTTCATTGATTACACATACGATTAATATTAAGGGTATTCATGTCAATTTCGTATTTCGTAGTTTCGTAGTTTCGTATTATTTTGCGTACTTTCGTAATTCATTTGACATGAGCGTCCATTACTATGTTCGTCGTAAGTCTTCTTTCGTAAGTAATTGTCAATTTTGTGAGGTTATGTGCATTGGTCTTGTCAATTGTCAATGTTAATATAACGAGAAGAAAAATGCCACGGAAAAGTGAAAAACAAAAATTGTTGGATACAATAATCGACAAGGCTATTTTTGATGTGTTGTATTTACAGGAGTTAGGTAATTGTTTACTGATTGATCTTATTCATTAGCAATTAAATTTCAAATGATGAATGCATAATAGGGAACAACAATGATGAAATTGATGAAGTATTATACAACTGCTACAATGATTACGTGATTGGACTAACGTTGCGATACGGAGTCCCTTTTGAACATGGATCCGTGGCCAAAAGTAGAGATATTCTTTGCAATGTTTTACCTGACTTAGATGAGAAGAGATTCCGTGAAATGCTTCGAGTAAATTGGAACACTTTTAACTTCATTGTAAATATGATTAAAAGCGACGATGTTTTTAACGGTCAGAATTCATGGAAACAGTTTCCAATTGACATTCAAGTTGCTATTGTTCTATATCGTTTGGGATGTTATGGGGAGGGTGCATCTATTGGTAAAGTAGCCAAGTTATTTGGCGTAGGTGATGGAGGAACTATTGCAAATATAACAAAAAGATTATTTAAAGCCATTTGTGCTCAACGAAAAAACTATTTGTATTGGCCAGATGAAAAAGAACATCAAGAGATCCTATCTTTGACGTACGACGAACTACCTTACTGTATAGGATATGTGGATGGTACCGAGATCCGTTTAGCAGAAAAACCAACAGTAGATCCTGAAGCTTATTTTTCGAGGAAACATCAATACTCTATCAAAATGCAGATTGTCTGCGATTATAATACTATTATAAGACACGTAGTAATCGGTTATCCTGGAAGTGTTCACGACAGCCGAATGTATAAGGAGTGTGCTCTATACACAAATGCGACGAATTTTTTCTCTGGTGATCAATGGATAGTGGGTGATAACGCTTACAAATTGTCAAAAACCGTAATAACACCATATCGTACATCTTCAACTGAAGGAACTCCCGAGGAGAGGAGTAATTTTAATCACCATTTAAGTAAGTATCGGATACGAGTAGAGAACTGTTTCGCAGCATTGAAAGAAAGATTTGGAAGTTTGAAAGAATTACCAATTAGAGCGGGAACTGATATAAACAACAAATTCGCGTGCCAATGGATGTTGACGTGCTGTATTTTGCACAACATAATAAGAAAACTTGGCACAGATGAAGAGTTTGATAATGAAGAAAACTCTGACAATGGCAATACTGCAGATGACAAGAACGAGAATGACACCGACGTGGAAAGTAACAGAGAGGCTGTAAATAAAAGAAGAGCGATTCTGGAAATTGTTCAAGAAAATGAATAAAATGCTTTTGATAAATATTATAAACGTAATAATAATAATAATGATAATAATTATAATAATAACACACTAAAACTAAGAATTAACAAAGAACAAAAACATGTTTTAATTATCCTAAAATACTCAGTGCTCTTTAAATTTGTATTGTAGTTCCAATTCTAACCGTTTTAGTTCGTACTGTTTTTCAATTTCTAAGCGTTTTAACTCACACTCCGCCTGAAACTTCTCTTTTTCAAATTTCAATTGCTCTTCGGCTAGTGCAAGCTTTTTGTTTTCCACTTCCAATTTTTGTGCTTCAATAACCATTTGACGTTCCGATTTCTGTTGCTCAATTGTATTTCTTTGCTCCTGAATTACAGTTAAATATTGTAGCGAAGAGTTCAGTGGCCTTTTACGTGTTTCTATCTTTTCAGGTCTTTGCAGGTTTCTTTTAAATTTCTCGAGACTGTTCTGTCGTGGTGTAGTTGTCTCTTCCGGTTGACTACTGCTCTCAGCTCGTTCACTATCTAGAATACTCGTACTTTGGGATTGCTCAAGCTGGTCTGCACATTCAGGAAGCTCCATAAATAACGTGTCTACTATCGGCGATTCGGTATCCACGATCACTGGTAGATTCGCATACCTTCTTTGTCCAAATATATTTTGTAATAAATCATAATGTGGACAGATTTTTTCTATATATTCTGTAAAAAATTTTCATATATCTAATCATCTTTCATACGACTGATGGTTTCTTACTACTCACCTTTAATACTGTCCTCTTTTCCATTTTCCACAAGGCCTGCACCAGTTTGTTTTTTCCAATCTTCTGCCTTTATAAAGCATTCTTTCATATTCCTCATTTTATTCTTAGCTAGAAGCACTCCCAGTTCAGCAATTTCGTGTAATGAGTATTCATTAAATAGCGACTCATAAAACTGTGCTGCTGTGGGTTTCTAAAAATTACACATATACCTTTTATCTATTTACAATATTTCAGTTTAGATACGTACCTCAAATTTCTCCGGTGCTTCTTTTATTTTATCGCATATTGCCTCCAATAAAGACACGCACTGTTCTTTAGACCAACGGTGTACCGCTTTTGAACGTTGCCTTGTCTAGAATTAAAAACAGTAAACAATCATGTCAGAGTAATACGCACCTGATCATTTACTTACCTTTTTTTTATTCACATTTAAATTCATTTTTTAAAAATATAGCACTTTCAACTATTCCCGTATGTAAATTACTCACTAAACGCTGCAAGTGTGAACAGGTAGAATACCGGCGGTAGTACGAATAATCTACACATGCGTAACAGTTGGCGTTGGTTGTTGCCAACCTAAGTTTTGAGTTGGTAACAGTTATCACAGCTGATGTCTGTCAAATAGCATTTACGACACGTTAACTTACGAAGTTTAAGAAGCTTTCTACCTTCGTAACGTCGTATTTTTATGATGCATAGAAATATTTTACGAAATATTACGAAGTTTACGAAATACGAAGAATACGCGGTTTACGACGGACTTACGACGTGACATGAATACCCTTATTAATATGTAAATAATAATTGTCGTAATAATGTTAATGGTGAATGAGCGAGCATCAATCAAGATTGAGTTGTCTGTCGGCTTGTGGATTGAGAGCGTATCGGGAAAGGGCGTTAACTCACCACCGGACGCAGGTAGAAGCCGTCTTTTAATCGATTATAAAAGTGTTCGATGGCTAATAATGATTAGGATTTGGGCCGACACCAACTTATTGAGAGCTATTAACGTAAAGTGAAGAAGAAGAAGAAGAAGAAGAAGAGAAGAGAAGAACCACTTTACACCGTAAACATTTACCCATCTTTCTTCTACTATATAGTGTATTTATAAAACACAGGTGTTTGTCGAAAATTTGATTGATCGTAAAAATTGATTGATTAGTTTTAAATAACGGTTAATTACACGTTGGTCAGGTAATGAAATTAAATCCGCCGGCCTCTTCAATACAAATCTCCACCTCTTCTTCTTTTATAATTCACCATATTTCACATTATTTTAGGATGGTTTTGTTACTATTATCTGGACGTTATCAGTACATGAAAAAACTGGCGATTGGCGTGTAGTGGTAGTTGTTACTGTTGTTATTCCATGTATATGTATAGTGAAAGACCCTCTGAGTTCCATAAATGATAAATTAGGGGCATTATCTTGAGTGATGGCAGTGTTTCAGTCAACGTCGTTATGTGGCTCCTGTCGCGTTTTAAATGTCACTTATACCATTGCACCCCATGTCGCAAATTAATCACCCACCGTTTTACTCTGTTGTTCTCATTACAAATTAAATTTTTATGTAAAATATTAGAAAATTTACCCTTCATAATGGAATTTTAAATATAATCCCTATAACATCATATATGATCTTGATGAAATCTATTTCAAAATGTTGTTTAAAGCTTTTTAATCGTTCAAAGCCTTGAGCTTTCTCTCGTTTTAAACAAAAATGTGTTGGTTGCGTGTTGAATTCTTCTGTTTTGTTGGACGTTTCATATATATGATGATCGATGGGCGTGTCTGGTCAATGGTAGTTGTTCATCAAAAGTTTTGTAGTAACCGGATCTGGTGAGTGCTGCTGTTTTAAGATGGAACAAAACTGCGAACGAGACCACACACCATGTCATTTTTTGGGTCTAAATGAAATCATGTTGCCCATTAGTAGCAAACATATCATGTGTTTTACGACCAACAAAACATTTGAAACAATATCCCAAAGGATTTTAATTTTTATGAAAATACCCCACACATACACACATACCTACACACACGATCAATGTTGTAAGGAGTTGATCTAGGAGAAGAACTAAATCAATCTAAGATGTCGTGGATATCCACAGAACGTTGTTGGAATAGCGATTTCCAAGAGAGGGGCGCGCTAGAGAAGTGCTCGTTATATGTCAAGTTACCGTCACCAGAACTTGACACGCCGTCACCTACCTAACTGTTTCATTTTCAACTCATTCACGTCGTCGGTAAGTGGATTCGAGGCACGTCGAGACGGGCGTTAGCCCTCCGCCAGACACATGCGACAACGGCGGCGGCGTCACCAGGGAAATCGCTACATATTATCCCGATCCTATCGTTTAATTTGTAATCTTCCCAACTCAAAAATAAAACAATTTGATGATTATTTAAAAGATTCATTTCAATTATTCCACACAAGATTCGTCAAGAACTTGTCTTTAATGTCTGTCTGTCGGTTTAGATAATTCAACATGAACGTTATCGTTAATAGTTAATAACAGCGAGTTTTGTGGTGTGTTATTGAGAATGTCGCAATAGACCCTTGTTTGGTTTCTAATTTGATAAAGTGGATAAATTATAAATGAATTGTCAGATGTTAACAATGACAATTCCAATTCCTTCCATCTCTCAATTATCGAATGAAATATTTAGAAAATACGGCCCGTTTTTACCGAAGTTGACAAATTCACCCTGTTTCACATGAAAAATTCAAAATGTCTCTTTAATTTGCCACAATTACTCGATAAAAATTGTTATTTTGAATTCAGAACTGATTACATAATTTATAGTTACTGATTATCTATTATAAAAGCACCATTTTCAACTCCTGATTATAAAACATACTCGACTTCTTGTTGTTGATCATTTAAAAATGAATGATTGTTAAGTTATATCAAGAAGGCAAACATGCAACTTGCACATAAACGAGCCTCCATATCATAATTAAATCTATATAACAACTGCAGATAATTGGTGATTTGCATTAAGAAATGAATTTTGTTTGCTTTTATAATTAATTAAAATCGGTACGTGTCAACAAAGGTAAAATAAGGTGTGAACCGAACAATTTATGGAAAAGAATGAAGAAAAAACGGTTAAAGATCGAAGGTAGTAGCTGGAAAAATGTCGATATAAATAAAATTATGACAGCCTCACCCTATAAATTTCACCAACACACTATGATTAAGGGTTTTAACCTTTTTCGCCCAAACTCTGACAACGTGTGAGGGTTCTTTGGTTTCTTGTTTTTTTTTAATTATTATTATTTCTCTTTTAAAGAAATATTAACCACACCCATCATCATTTAATGGTGTTGATGATGATGAAGGTTTCGGATGCAACATGTTCTTTTAAATATCCTCACACCATATGACTATTTCAGTTTATTAATTTAAAATAATTGTCTCGTATGGTGTGTAGTTTGGTTTGAAGCGAAATTTTCCGTTTCTAAAAATACATCGACTGTGTATCCTTTGAACACTTTTCATCTTTTTTGTTTATTTATAAAAATTTTAAAATCGTTATGTGTCGGCAATATAATCGTGTTTAATTGTAGAGCGTTTGCGTCCCTGATTTGAAGGATCGAAAAGGGACGGTAGTGAATCCATCAACTAAGCTCGTATGTTTTAATTAAATATAGAAGATGTTGAAGCAACAGACCATATGACAGTACAAACGGGCCGTGATGGTCTCACTTCAACTGCTAAAGAACTTATTTATTATTCACATTACACACACATAGATCGGTTTTGATATTTGCCTCTCTTGGTTCCAATAATTATAACTTCCTGTGACTCGTCCAAATTGTAAATGTTTAATTAATCGCCACTACCACACTACATCTGCTTAATTCCTGAAAATTAGCAAGATACAAAGAACGGAATTAAACTGGTTATTTAATATAAAATATCGAACGTGTTCGATCTATTTCAGACTATTACTCAATTTATATCGATTTGGAAACGGCACGCGAGGATTAAGTCGTAAATTTTCACAAGCGACTAAAAAAACATACTTAACTTTGAAAGGAAATCAACAAATTTCTTATAACGGATAAAAATTAGAATTGTGCTTATCTCGGACACATTTGACCTTTTCCAAAACAGACAACAAAACAGCAAACGTACCTATATGTACCTAATATTTACAACACAAGTGTAACAGTTTGAATTATGATCAAAAAACCTTCCAGCCTGGGATTATTATCACCGATATTCGAACACAATAATCGATTGGACCTGAGGCGGAATCACAAGCGATGAAGATAGCGGCTTCTAAAAGCCTATAATTTTAGTGCTAATTTGTTTCGATATCTCTTCAGGATCTTTTGATAGGATGCGGCCTCGGATGGTGGTGTTGGTACAAATCGCGCCAAACTGATAGATAATTCGTGCTCCATACTTATAACTAGAGGTTTATTATTATTTTTTTGTGAAATAGAAACAGAAAACTAAAACTTGTTACAGTTGTGATAATATACTACAGGATGAAGCTATTAGTCATTTATACATTTTTTTTTTTAAATCCATACCATCGTCAGTTGGTGTTTAATTATTGAATTGAGTCGTCGTCTCTAATTCGAACTATGCATCAATCTTAATGTCAAAGTGGTAGAAGAGACCGACCGTTTCGATATGCTTGTGATGATCTAATTGTGCTTCACGACACACGTGTCATGTAATTTTTTTTTCTTGTCTTTTCTAGACGATTGGCAACAACAACACCATTAGCGACTATTTCTATCAATTGATCTATTAATACAATTTACTTTCAAATAAATTTCTACACTACAAGAAAAAAAAACATTATTTGACTCAAGGTAATTTTCGAGGATAAGGAAGGAAAATTGAAATGTTCTTGGGCGAAGTCAAAAAATTCCTTGAATTTTGAGTCTTGAATAAAAGAAAAGTGTTCATAAATCAATACAGCTTCAGCACTTGATCGTTGAGAGATTTCAGCCTTATGGGAGATTTGTAATCAAAAATTTGCTCGGGACATGCTGCCATCTATTTGTTAAGAGTCATAATTCTAACTCCGTCTTTTTTTTTTAAGAAAAACGAATTCTTTTTCTATTTTAGACCAATGGTTTTCGTATCGGCTATTATTTATGTGTTTTTTTTTGAGAGTGAAAATATTGCCCTCTCTTAGGCAGAAGATGCACTTATTGTCTGAAATTGTATTCATGACACCCGAAGTACTTCGATGGTGTCGTCGTCTGGTGGTCGGAATACTCACAACTCTAGTAGTACTTCAACACTGGTGCTGCCTGGTGTCGGAAGTATTTTTTTCGATTACACAAGAAAGCAGAAGGAGACTTTTTTTAAAATCTTCATGTCTTGATATGCTTAACCATTTCCTTTACTGAAGTATACTTGAAGGAAAAAATAAAAACTAATGATTTGAACTAAAACAAGCATTCATCATTCGCGAAAAAAATAATAGACTTGTGCTATTTTGAAATTAAAACAACCAAATTTTCAGCGAAATCTTAGCGTACACACGTAAAATTTAACATTTACGATAACGATGTGTTAATGTTTATTCGTATTCAAAATAAATGAATCTGCAAGCCAAACAAATCCCAAAGAACGCCATCTTTATATTTACACGTCTTTGTTTCTGTTTTAAAACACAATTTATTTAATTTTAGACGAATGTTTCCAACTGTACGAGTATCATTTACTGGAGTACGACCCGACCAACGTTATGCCGTACTATTGGATATTGTTCCTGTTGATAATAAACGTTATCGTTACGCTTATCATCGATCGTCCTGGTTGGTAGCTGGTAAAGCGGATCCACCAGCACCTTGTCGTATGTGCGCCCATCCGGATTCACCGTTCTCCGGCGAACAATTACGAAAACAGGTTGTCTCTTTCGAAAAAGTCAAATTAACTAACAACGAAATGGATAAACATGGTCATGTAAGTTTTACAGTTGTAATTTTTTTACTTCGTTTTATATTAAAGAAAATATAAAATTTGATGGAATTTCTAGTTGGTGTTGAATTCGATGCACAAATATCAGCCCCGTATCCATTTAGTTAAACGACCGGAAGGTGCTTCAGGACAAATTGTCGATTTAGAAAATGAAGAATATAAAACGTTTATATTTCCTGAAACTGTTTTTACTGCTGTTACGGCGTATCAAAATCAATTGGTGAGTTGCTCTTATTCAAATATGTTTATTTTTCGTTTTTGCAAAAAAAAATATATTAAAAGCAGTCAAGATGTCGATGGCCGGATATATGCATTAATTGTGAATGTTGGGGCGTTATTTTAACAGCACAACGTGATCGTTTACTTGTTCTAAAAACTCGTCAAACTTGACTAATTTTAGGTCTAATGATCTTTCACAAAAAAAAATCACACTCTAGTTCATTAGTTATTCAAACAGTGTGGTCTTGGAATTCTGTAGAAATACCATTTCTTATAAATTGTTTAACAGTTCAATTGTATTTTGACAAATTTGGAACGGCATAAGGAATTGTCTCAATGAAATTGAATTTCGATAGGAATCAAAAGGCAATATTTATTGTGTAATAGTGAATCAAGACCACACACATCAACTGACAACAATAGCTTTAAATAGTTTTCATATCGAATAAATCCGATCAGAAGGATTGTGAGATGAGAACAATTTGATATGCGTCAGAAAATTGACAATTCCATCAAAATTTGTGTAGTGTAAATTGAACAAAACAAGTGAAACAAAAAAAGATTTATGGGAACAACATTGAACGGGAAAGTCTATCGGATCCTGTTAAGATTTCACACATTCTACTGCTATATAGAGGGGTCACCGTTTTCCTGCATGGATTACAGATTTTTATCGGATTTCAATCGAAAATAAACGATCAATAAATTTCTAAAGATCTCCCGACCGTTTGTCATTCTTTCAAAAAGACCATTCTAAATTTAACCCAATGGTATCTGTCATGGAACTCATCAATGTCTTCGCCACCTATAAATGTAATTTTCTATTTTGAAAATGTGAAAAATGTTGGCAGTGTTAATGTGTGGTCGACGTTGATGACCTAATGATTTTGAACAACAATAAGTCTTGCAGTTTTTTTTAATGGAGTAAATTGGTAAAATTCGTTGAGTTTTGTATTTTTAAAAAGAAAAATGTCCATTTATTCAGCTATCAGCGCCGGGTTTCTGGGTGGGCTGACAACAATCTGACATATTCGCTATTTCTCTCTATCATGTGTATATAAATGTTGGGCCTTTTGGCCAAATGCCAGGCGTCGAGGCGCGAGCTTGTTAATTGAGAGATTGCCATTTGGTCAACAATATTTTGTTTAGGACAAACTTAATCTGGCGATGTATAAATATTGTCGCGTCTACAACTTATGATTAAAAGCTTAACATCTGTCCCAATGGTAAACTGAAAAATCGTTACAAGAATGCGTATTGCATTGCAGCAACAACTATTTAAGTAGGTATCTACACTTTTTCGAGTTTAAATTTAAAATTAGAATTAGGGCAGATTTTTTATGAGACTCTGTTTCTCGTTTTTTTTCGGGTGGAGATTTAATTGGGGTTGAAACTCCTACAAGCCGGTCGCTTATACGTTACAGGAATATTTATGTGCTCCAGTTGAGGATATTTAAGGACATCAGGAGCGCTCGTTAGTGACTTCCTAACACATTGATGTTGTGAAACATGTCATGTTAGCTTGCAAAGCATGCGTATCCAGTCCCCGGGCAATTCGTCACTCGACAAGAACATAGAGCATCATATGTCCCAACCACACACATTCTCCTTGTGAAACGTCCTGTCTCATTTAAAAACTATTATTTATGTTTATAGCTAGTCGGAGAGAAATAGATCTGAGAGACAAGACGACGACGAAAAAAAAACCACGACGTCCCTAAATCTTCTTCAAAGACAGAAAGCACAATTGGTAACTTTTTAGTAGATTGTGGTGATGTTGCTGCAATTGAAATGACAAAAGGCGGAAAATACGTAACATACGTCCGGTCGTTTAACATGATCAAAACCAACAAGAAAGTCATAAAACACCTTCGCACATGGCGCGACTGGCGCTACTGCACGGGTTACCATCATTACCCATAACTCACCATCTCTCTCTCTCTCTCTCTCTCTCCCCCATCCAAACATTTCCATTAGATGCTCTTTCAATGAAACAAAATCGTCAAACTTTATTCAATTCTCTCTCTTGATACCCCTAGGAAGGAGATAGATCGACAAAAGATAGAGAGAGAAAACGTAAGAGGAAAAAGGTCAAACGACCAGAGGGTGCTACTTTTTGATGTTTTTTCTTCTGCCTTTTCATTAATATTAAAGAGAAGAAATGCTTTTATATAAGCGTGTCTTGACTGTAGCAATATCGTATGACCATCATACTTTTAAATATATTAGCATTGAGA
This sequence comes from Mylabris sibirica, assembly GCA_039776855.1. Lineage (NCBI taxonomy): Eukaryota > Metazoa > Arthropoda > Insecta > Coleoptera > Meloidae > Mylabris > Mylabris sibirica. The sequence goes on from CM077839.1 coordinate 10,909,344, forward strand.
TGTTATCTAATTAAATGATTGCGCATTAACTGCTGGTATAAGTCTTGTCGTCTCGGAAAATTTATATATGGGCAAATTCAAAGGGATTTCGGTATAGGATAAATTTATTACTAGACTGGGCATTAATTGCTGACGCCTCCAGTGGCGCAAACCATGTCCAGAATTATTTACATTCTGTTAAAAGTGGTCTCATTGTAATTCATGAGGTGCAAAAGAAGTGGGTGGGGATATTTATTCTAAAAAAAAATATATTATAAAAGAAAATTACGCAACTTACATTTGAACATATTTGAATATAATATGAGGATCACTATTTTAAGTTTGAATGTCGTAGGAATTCTTGGTATACATTGTAGGCATTCTCTCACCGTGTGCTGTCACTCCCTATGAACAGATAATTGGGCCCACCCCAGGAGTTCATCTCCGAACTGACATTCTGTTTGTTTAACTGATTCATTCTTTCCCTTATTGATGACCATCAACTTTGACTGATTATAACCATTGACTAGAAGACGTACACATTCATTTTCGCCAATTAGACTATTAATTCAGTTCAAAATTTTTTTTTATGTGTATTCCAATCATTTCTAGATAACAAAACTGAAGATTGATAGCAACCCGTTCGCTAAAGGCTTCAGGGATTCGTCAAGATTAACCGAATTCGAGAGGTAACCTAGGAATATTTCTAGAATACAACATAATTTTTAATAATAGTGAATTGTTTAATTGTAGAGAAACAATGGAATCAATGCTGGCTGAACAGCATTATCTACGCTCCCCATTACGACCATTCGCCGATCTAGATACACACAATAATAATCTTTCAATTGAAGAAAAAGCGATATTGGCGGCTCGTTCTCAATTATTTCTACGTGCCGCTGCCGCCGCTGCCGGTCCTTATGGTAGTCTAATGGGCGGCTTATACGGTGCTGGTACAACAACACAAACTAGTCCAACCGTATCACCGGGCGTATTATGGAATCAATGGGCATGTTTAGGACCATCAATTCTAGCTGCTCAACATCAACATCAATTGGCTGCCGTTGCAGCAGCATCATCTGGTAGTTCGCATTTAAATTCTCAGATGTCACCGTTGGCTAGACCATTGGCGCAACATCGTTTCTCACCATACACTAGCACGTCTTTGCCTAGATCATCGCCGGATACCAGTCTGAGGGATGACAGGGAGTCCCCTAATAGCCCCTCTTAATATATAATGTACTAATAATAATAATAGTAATATTGATAATAATCGCTAAGATAATAATATTAATAATAATGATAATTGTGGAGGAGTCGTTCCTTATTCATGTGATAACTTGGAAGAATTATTTTTTTTTTGTTTTAGTGATCGTGTAAATAGACAAAAGGATATTTGTCGAATTTCGAACAAAACATGAAATGGAAATTATCTGAAGAATTGACTGTAAAATAATGTCTGTATATAATTATAATTTATTATAGTGAGTCCTAAAAGCGTCATGTCTTTCAGCAGTAGAATGTTGAGATCATTTATATAAAACTGTTTCCGATGAAGTGACGCGCTGGATAGCTGCCGAAAAACATGATGACTGACTTGTATATCGTTATACTTTCTTGCATAATTGTTTAAACAAAATAATAATAATAATTAATAATGATCAGCTTTAAATGTAGTCAAGTAGCATTGTGTATAACACAAAATTAGATTTGATTATCAATTATTCTGAAAATAAAAATATTTGGAATGAATTTCGTTTATCATCTTTTATTTTAATCAAGTGTCTTGAATGTTAACATTAAGCAAAAAAAAAGAAGAAAAGTCAAAGACAAATCCTCTCTACAAGATATGATGCCTTTTCAAATATAACAACAGCACCGTCACAGCAAGAAATACATAAATATTTTTATATTTGATTAATGATGAGTTTTGTCCAAACGACGATAGACTTGGATGAAACAGACAAGCTAATGTGTGTTTTGATTGATGAAGACCACCAGATGAAGAAATGTCTTCAGGACATATATTGACTGCAGATAATTATCGTTCCATGTAAGACATGAAGATGATAGAGGGATTCTGCTCTTGAAATTTCATCCACACTATAAGAGAATACATGTTAGTTTAAATGAGATTCGACATGGACATGGTGTATTATCTATAAACAACATGTATAAGCTAATAAACTAATCGTTGTTTGCTTATCTTTCATTTTAATTCAATTTTCTAATTATTACCAAATTTTGGGTATGGAAAACGGTAACGTATATAGCTAGAAATTTTCGTCCTTTAAACAAAACTTAATAGTAATTTTCGATATAAGAGTGGAAATTGTGTGTTTGCGAAGCCTGAGTTTCACAAATATGCGTTTACATTCGAATATCGAACACTATTTTCTCTACAATTTAACAAAAACTCAAAAATGACTCTTTAAATTACAAAATTTTATAACTAAAAGTTACTTTTCCACCCTAGGGAGTAGAAGTTCTTTCCGCCCGTTGAGGGACCAACCAAAAAGGAGCTGTCTTCTTACCATTTACGTTGCTGAAAGTCCCTTCACATTGTCCGATTTTTATATTCGAATTCATCTCGGATCCGAAATATCCGAGTCAATTGCATTTCAAAGTCATTGATACCATAGAAAAGTTGATACTAAACGACACCGAAAAAAAAACACCACGCCACCGCCATGCTTTCAACTTGCGTATAATTTCAAATTTTCAAAATGGCATACTGCACATGACACTTTTTTTAAAATCGAACAGAAACTCGGATAAAATTAGAGACTGTTCTGTTTTGAAAAAATCGAATGAAAATTCGAAAGGTTTCCGGATGTGGCAACTCGGCTCAGAAATTGAATGGCAAAGACACAAATTTGTCGCTTTATATGGGCTCGGAACAAAAAATCGGATGTAAACTCGGGTAATGTAAAGTGGACTTAAGGAACTGTCACACTCTATTTATAGCACAACAGGGAAGAAAATTGACAGTTTCTGTTCAATTGTGCAACATATTTTAAGGATTTGTAGGGTAGTCCTTGGAGAATCATCTTTAAGTTGGGCAAAAAGCGCTCATTTCTGACAATGTTGTGATTTTCAAAAACAAGCTGCATGCTTAAAATGACTCGCTGATCCTCCCGTCATTGATTTTTTTCGTTTTTATTTATTGCATTCTGGAATAGGTGAAAATGTCTTGAATTTTTGCCTAGAATGCAGTAGAGGAAGACGAAAAAAGTCATGTCTTTGAATCATTCTTAGTTGTACAGTCAAGTGCGGAAAAATTTTAACGGTGAGCAGACTTTCGTTTGAAGGGAACAACGAGAGAAAGATGGGGACTATTTATTGATGAACCTGAATAAGGAAAACACCAAACTCCTCATAGCGGTTCAAGTAATTTGCTACCCTCTACTTATTTATAGTTCAACTTCAACAGGTAGGTACTATTCGTCAAAACAGGTAAAGAACCGTTCAATCTATGTAAAACAAGCCAAAATTCTCACCACTCACTGTACTATGTGTGTAGATCCTTTTTGAAAATTGCGGCTTCTAAATGAGCTACAAGGCTCTAACTTTGCTAAAATGTTCCTACAAATAGTAATGGGCACTTAGGCATTGTTTAATATTGCTTTACGATAAGTACGCCAGTGATTGGGTTGTAGAAATAAATGAAACTATTATTAACCCTATTAGTGTCCAATTTTCGATTATTAACTACGTTCCTGTAGTCCAACAATGTGTTTCTGTATCCGTCATCAACTTGCCTTAATTACTTCTATGAAGTTTCTATAATTATCTCTCTGTCCCTTATTATGGTATGTATTATACTTTTTAAATATTAGAAAATTAAACGAGACTTAAATCGATGTTAATAGCATATAATTGGTGCAGGTGGTCTGCTAAAAGTCGACTCCATAACTTTCTGTATCTATCATTAGGATTAATTTTAAACTTGTACCTGTCTTCGGCCACAAATTTTACGAATTCTTCACCTTTATTCATGTCCGATCTGTCAGAGTGATGTTTATAGTGGAGAATTCCGGTATCAAGATGTAGAAGACCGATTAGCCGTCGTGATTTCTATTCTTAATCGTTGAGCTTCTGACGGTTTCGTTATATAGACAGAACAAAATTAAAGACAAGCCGGCAATCTACAGAGGAATATTGAATTAAATTTTAAGAGATGGAAAAGAAAAAACTGTACATAGGTTTTTCTCAAGATAATTTGTAATTGTTTTCTAGTAAACCGTATCGAAAGTTTCTCTATTGTATCGTCTCCGCTTTGTTGATATTGTAAATATTCAATTTCGATGTGCCATTTAAATACAAAAGTCTCGTAAATCATAGTATAAATTAAACAAAAATAAAAGCGGAATGATTTATTAAGTTACGACACAAAAGAGAAACTTGCTCCTTTTTGACTGTCGATATCACACATACACACACACAGATTTATAACAACATATCGAACTGATTATTTCCAATAATTGCAATCAATTTATTTATAATAATAAAATGACACGGAATTTATTCGTATTTATTTAAAACGTGACACCTGCTTGATGTTATACCTACACTGTTCTTTCTATTAAAATTTACAACGCCGTTTTGTCCATACTACTGACGCTAGTTATGGTCGTAACTATAAATTATTTAAATTGTTGCCCACATCTTGGACATTAGTGATGCTTTAAGGTTTTCACAAAAAAGAAGAAAGAAAGCCAGTTTTTACAATTTCGTTTTGTAATTATCCTTCAATTCAATATGAGGGTGTAATATGAACGCCAACAACCGGTAGTCAAAGTGCTTGTTCTGAGATAAGAGTAATCACTTGTATTTACCAGTGTGGCCCGCTTTCAGTAGCTCATCTCGATTGCACTAAATCCTCATGACAGTTTCTCGTTTATCTCACCGAGTCTGTTTGTTTTGTGATTCAATTTTTAATATAAAAATTATTCCGATTTGAAATTCAAATTTTTTGAAATTATCATAATTGCTACGAGTTAAAAGTTAAAAGCTTATATTCTTTCAATGTAAATATGTCATATATTTTAATGCGTGTGTGTGTGTTTTTGTTAAAACATCGTCAGCGAGATAGGCGGAAATTTTCAGTTTGGCCGTTGAGCGTTATCAGCCCGTCCAATTACGTTGAACAGTTGGGGAAAAACAAGCCGTAAAAGATAAATATTGGGGGCAGTAAAGTTAAAAGCGAGTTATCTTGTAGTTTTCCTCTACGAGATATTCCAGTAGAATTCACAGTTGACTGTTGGTGTTATACTGTGGAAATAGTGGTGGTGGTGGTGGCTGTACCGTCCTCGCCACCTAGGATATAGCAATCTCTAGATGGTCTCCGCCCGATGCATTATAGATATCGTTAGAAATACGGACGCAATTTCGACAGAGTGCGATAAGACGTTAATGGTTTCAACTTTGCACTCTATCGCCGTTACACTTTCGGCGAGAATGTGGGCGTCGCAACGTCGTCAGCATCGACTGTTACAAATAAGCGCCTCTTGATGGAATTGCCCATTGCTACTATATCGTGCCGATATGCTGCTATTGCCCAAGGGAAATCTATCACCCTTTCGCGTCCTCCATAACTTATATAATATTAATCTACCGTGAAATGAAATGTATCCATTCTACTCTCTAATCTACTAACGATCAATAAGGACCTGTCTACTAATTGAACGACTGAAACCCTAATGTCGCCATTAACCTGATTTCATTACTTAACAAACAAATTATCAAGAATTGTACAACCCTCTCCTTACACAAATTTAAGAGCGGCAAGAGAGACTGAATTTTTTTAGCAAAATACAACAGATCTTAAACTTTACACGCTCAAGCCGGTTTGCACACGAACTGAATAAAATTTTGCCTTTCACACACTCAGTTTGGCAATTGAGGTGTGAGGAATTGTGAAAATTGTAAATAAAAGAACTGATACGAATAGTCAACATTGTCAACCGATGAGCTTGAGAAGAACAGGTGGTAGAAGGTTTTGACTGATGTGCATACCCGAGGTTGGAGCTGAGGCTTGAGCATCCTTTAGACGTTCATCTCAATACATCAACCTCAAGCCGATTTTCTGTAGGAGCAGATCTTACACAAACCAAACTTTTTTACATGCTCAAGCCATTTGCACAAACTGAATAGAATTTTGCCATTCACACCTTCAGTTTGGCTTGGGCAATTGTGGTATGAGAAATTTTGAAAATTATAATTTTCTCTAATGAATAATGAAAATTTAAAGGAGGAGTTCATTCTTGCAACGGTTGCGATGTGCATCATGAAAAGAACATTAAATTGAAGGCTAAAGGGCATTACGGTCACTGCATTGGCTAATTCTTATTTTCCATAGGCAAATAAAGGGTTTGTATGTTTGAATAAATTCATTCAAGTGTTATTTTTCATTCCACATTTTGATCAACACAATAACAATAATTGAATCACAACCCGTAATTTGATGAAGTTGGGGGAAACATGCGATAGAAGGTTTTCGCCGATGCGCATGTCTGAGATTGGAGCTGTGGCTCGAGCATCGTTTAGACGCTCATCCCAATCCACCAACCTCAATCCAATATTCTGCTAGACAGACCTCACACAAACCACACTTTTGGCTTATGCTTTATGCACGCTTAAAGACAGTGTTCACATGTAAAAATTTACTTGTGCGAACTGGCGTGCGCAAGCCAGTTTGCTCAAATGGCTTGAGCGTGTAAACGGGCCTTCAAATGCACACACGTATACGCTATAGCGGAAACATGTCGACTATTTTCTCTCATTCCCTTCCTCTCTCTTAAGCCAATTAGCCGTACTCCGGGAACCAATAAATCGCGTCTAGTTTCCGAAATGGGGTGAACAGAAGAGACCACATATGAAGAGATTTCCCATGTGTATTAAGCTAGGCGTTTTGTAACATAACAACAATAACAATAATAACAACACTATACTAATACTAACACCACGACATACTCCCGGGATTCCCCAATATATGGATATCGTTGTCGATTGGGAATTCTAACGGTTTACCGCTTATTGAAAGAAATCATCTTTATACGTCCAGATCTGTGGGAAAAAATTGTTGTCTAGAGGAAATTTGTAAATTTGGTGTCTAAATTTCACCCCATATATCAATTTCAATCCAATTCAATTTTGAATATGAATTGGAAAATGGACTTAAATACACAATTTGTCTTGTATTATTATGATAGTTGACAATGAATAATTAGTGTAATATACCTATCGATGCGTTTATAATTAGTGATAATACAGATAAATTATATCAACAATTGTACATTTACATTCGTATTATAATTTTTTATCAATATTGGTGTTAGTTAGTTGACCTTTTATTGTACAAACAGTATCAGTGAGCTTTTAAGCAAGAAAATCAAATAGCGTACTATATAATTTAATTCATCACTACCTACCTCTTTCATGTTTTTCATATGACAATTGCAAGTTAATTAGTGATAATCACATCGTACAAAGTTCTAATCGGCTTTTTTAATCGAAGCTACAACACAATTGTTAGAAGGAAAAACGTATTTATGTATGTATATGCGCATTCATTTGCATGTGTAATTGAGTGTTAAAAGTGTCAATACAGTTGGCTAAAAAAACACCTTTCAGTTTTCATGCTAACTGATCATAATAGTCCAAGTATTAATGTTATGTAAGTAACACACAAATATACGTACAGATATTATTTATGTATGTGCAATTACAACAGACATGCATATGTAAGAACGAACAAATTCTCCTTCTTCATTGTTCTTGTTTTTATTGTAAGTCAGTCTTGTAATATTTGAAGAGATATTATCAAACCAGCCATTGGAGTATTAAGTGGTTGTGTTGCATTTTATATGGTGTGCCAGGAATCGATCAAAATCCAGATGACAGCTATACGTGATGGTAGCAAGGACATGTCTAAAGTAATTATTAGACGTGTAGGTGCGGCCACAATAACAACAATGCAATAATATAGGTGGAAAAAGAAAAGAAGTAAAATATAAATCTGAAACGAAAAATACCAACATATACACGCATACTTTAACCAGGGGCATAGTTCAATGAAAATCCATCGAAAATTGAATTTAATTAGACGATTTAAAAATAAATTGTATATTATTAGAAACGAATAAAGGACTTGAAGAGTTTCACGCTAGATAAACATATAGGCGTGCAGTAAATACAATATAAAATCGGAGTTTCTTCCATATTTCGTGTCGTTTTGTTATATTCCTATACCACCGCCACAATATTAATTGTAATAGCAATAATAACAACAATTACAATGAGGTTGTAAAAAAGTGGTGTAAATATTTCTTATTTATTTCTTTAATAAAAGCAGGTGAAATAAAACAGATGCTTTAATCAAAACGAATATTCCAATTGGTTCAATATTAAATTAAATCTATCCAATTATCTTTTGATAAAGTTTTTCTATATTAGTTTTAATTTGTTTAAGTGATGTGTTGAACTTCATGTAACATTAAACAATTAACTCGGATACTAATCAAGATTTAATGAAAGAAATGCTCATTACTCATTAGATACAAAAATTTTAGGCAGATTTATAGAATAAATGCACGAAAAATGGTACTGATAAAGCATTAAAAATATAGATGTAAGCTCATTACTTCATTACAGAATGTATGTACTTTCTGGATATACAAATCGTAATTCACAAAAGCTCATATTTCACCCATACTCAAATTTTCTACATTCTTTAATAATGTTCTAGTCGTTCATATTGTTGTTAATCTTAGTTCATTTTTAACTACTTCGAGAAGCTTTCAGGAGACAACTTAGCCTGTCGCAAGCATGAATTTTGCTTCAAAAGGAGCATTTTCATGTTCTTACCATTTGCACAAATCGGTTACCTATAAATAGAGCTGTAGTTCCTGCATAAGTTGTAGCATTTTAAATTATGACTTCCCTAATTCCCGTATTTATAAACGATACTCAAACTCAATATCAAGTTTTGCGTGGGCGAGCATGCACGCGTTTAATGTCAAGTACAAGTTCTGTTTTATAATTCTTACTTCGAGTATTCTCAGATTCTCAGTAAAAGTCGTGATTGAGCATATGGTAGTTTTAGATCGATGAGTTTAAAGTACTACATGTGAACTGGTACGAGTGGTGCCATCTGATTGAAAGACTAGTTATAGTTATAGTCATTACCATTAGTAATAAGTCTGAATTTCCAAAAAATATTGCTAAGTTGGATCTCTCCACAGGTTTACTTAATTGCAACCTAATTTAGAATATTTTTGGACTAATTTTAAACCTTTTTCTCATCCTTATGAGGACGAGAAAAGGTTGAAATTAGGTTTGCCGTATATTTGGATATTCTCATTTTGCTCGAATTGGTCTTCCGGCATGCCTCACGGAGTCGGGATGCCTTAGAGTAAAGTAAATGGCGCGAAAAATAATTTTCTTTCTAACTTTAATATTTTACATAGGTGTGTTATTTATTGAACAAATTATCCATTCACCACATTTGCTACAATCAAAACAAGTTAGCAATAAGTACAGCGAAATTGTCGTTTAGAGCTATAATTTAGTACAATCACTTTAAAAATCAAAACTATTCAAAATAACAACTTAATGAGTTGTTCGTAAAAAGAGGCATTTCCCAAATCACTTTACTTTCAGTATGATAAAGCTTTAGAAAAGAAATGTATAAAATTGTACATTGAATTTATCTTTTTATTGAAACCGTTCCATAAGAGTTGAGTCATTTTGTCAACTTTTGACTGATTTTTCATATAATTTGGCCGTTAGTCAGTGAATTTTTCAGAAAAAAATCTTTCCGACTAATCAAGCAAACAATAGAAATTCTGAAGACAGTTATGATAAAGCCTACTTTTTGTTTATTATTTATAGCCCACTACTTGCTAATAACGAAAAATAAATCAATTCTCTTTGACTTTAGATAACGATCAATAATAATTTTTGACACGGATTGTAAAAAGGAATGCCACATATTACACGTGTGTCAAAAATTATCAAAACTCCTCCATTACTGTCTTCGTCTTTTGCATATATTTACATATAATTAAATAGTGTCTTAGTTATCATTCCTGCAGCATACCTGCAGTGAATTCTTTTACGTTCATCATTGATCGTCGAGAGATTCTTGTCGAAATGGAATCTCCAACAATTCTAGTAAAAAGCCAACAAATATTACGATATAGCAACCATACAACTAAACTACCAACAACATATCTCATATAGTAAACGGATTCGGGTGTCAGCTAACGATGTGTCGCCTGAAAACGTGTTAGAACTTTATGAGAAAATGATTTAGTGAAATAGGATTCACAGTTCATCTGTCACGAAATACATCAACATCTACGAACTAACACACTATATATATATATATATATATATAACTATAGCGTTCTCATTTCAACTGAATAATATTCCATATATTGTTGTTTTTATCGTACGAAACTAAATCGATGTGGGTGGCCGATGGCGTATAGTTTACTTTTATCTATTCAAAACGAGAAAAATTTTGCAAACACCATCGATTATTGATAACTCATATTGAATGTAATTTTTTCGATTACTAATACTTATCTAATGCTATTAGTCAAATATTTGCATTATAATAATTTGTATTTTATGGATTATTTAAGGATAAAGTTCTGATATTCCACGGTATATACATATACCAAATCGTCCCCCTCATATGAAAAGTTACGCTTTCGCATATTTCGAAATAATTTATGATCCCACCCTGGGCAATATCAGAAAGTAGAGTGGTAGCGGTGGTCGTGGTGGTGGTGGTGGTGTATTCTGGGGTTTTTATTGTAATAACTGAGAACCTTGTGAAAATGCTGACTGTTATAAGGATACACGTGTCGCTATGGAAAATATATGAGAAAGATATGTCGCCGTCGGGACATACAATATTTGCAAATTGAATTTATTCACATGTCAACTCAATTTCCAACATCACTAGATACATCTCCATTTCAGTATTGAATACAACTTCTCATTTTTTTTTTTTGGTACATTATCGAATTTGTCGAGAAATCTATCATGATTTTCTAATGCTTCTGTATCAATCTCTATTAGCGTTTTTATTTTGATTATGGACTTAAAACATTATGGTATTGATTATAATAGATCAGTATGGCAAAAGTCGGATGTCGTGCAGCTCCGCCGGCTGTTGGACCGGTGAATTATCTGTTAAACTGCCACGCTAATTGATTTCGAGCTTGTATGTAGAACGCCTCTGGTGTTTATTACGAATTAGCTAAGCACGGCTCAGCACCCAGTCTCTTCAATCTTATAAAAAATCCACTTTTTTGATTTTATTTAAAATCCTTATAAATTATTCAATCTTGATACTATAAACTGAAGAAAAAAAGAACAAAATTAAGTTAAAAAAGCCCATTTTATTTCTGATCTGGTAAATGATTCTGTATAATAAACTGTAAATGCAACAGCAGCAGCAACAGTGGAAAATTTATGCTGACATTAAAGAGTCTACATGATCTGTTGAAGATGATGCCTTCAAGCTTTTAAGATAAAGTCACTACCAATTATGGGAGTACATGTCGAATAATTACTACATACAGAAATTAAAGGGAATAAAAATAGAGAGTTGATAATTGTACAATTCCAATCTAATGGAATCAAGAACGATAGCAAATAAGATGAAACAATTGATTTTTTTTTGTCTGCATAATTGAACTATTGTTTTCTTACAACAACTAATTACTGACCTGCCTCAATAGATTATCTATTACAGTGTATCTATTTCAAGTTAAATAATGATGACTTCCTTTTCATTCGTCACAGTTCAGATGGTTATAAAAATAGATTTCCGATGAACCGGCAAAAGACAAGCAAAACAAAGTAAATTTTTTTAAATTGTTAACAATCAACTTTTAAATGTATTTTGAGTTGATTAACAAATCCATTGAGGGTCACGTTATGATTTTCCACTTTAGCTTTAGGGTGATATGGATCGATCGTTTATAAGAGTCACAGAATTCTATTCCTTTCGAAGTCAAGTTGTCCGGAATCATCGATTCGAATCAGTTGTTATGTTACAGAGGCAAATCAGCTGGTGGGGTTGATTTGCGACACATACAACAACATAACGTTTTCGACGGCGGCATTTCCGAGAGGGTGTTGCACTGATTTATTGTAATAGCTGTTCCGCCTCAGTTTAAATTGAGATTTAAATTAGCAACCAGTCGATATACTAGTAACGTATATGTATATGTTAGTGCTATTGCCCCTACCGAAACTGGAGAGTTCATGGCGGCGACACATCGCCAATAACCGTAAAATTGAATTTGTGAAGAGTGAAGAAAAAAATAAAAGGAAAAATAATCTGACCGGTTGGTCTGCAAATTTTTAACAGTCACCAGGGTGCTAAGAATTTGACACATTGAATCATAATAAAAAGTTGTTTATGTAAGCTCCAATAGTGCAATAAGTAGTGTCTGTGGTCAATTTTACAACACCTAATTTTAGTAGGCAACTTTCAGGATGCCTTACCTTACCCAAAATAACATTTAGAGTAAATGTGCTTATTTTATGAATAATCAGGAAATTTAACCAAAATCTGAAGAGAAGCCCAGCAAATTTGTAACATTGCTGACGATAAAATTGAAGCTTCTTTTTAGACTTTGACGTCCACTTAGAAATTTGTACATACAAATAAAAATTTTACAAGCATGTCTTTCCTACATCCCCGACTAGGGACCTGATAAGCACCGAGTCTGGTTAAGCTTTCGTCATAATAAGCTTCAAATCTAAATTTCCGAATGAGGACCTGATAAGGAGGTAACGTATATCAATCAGCAGGTCCTTCTCAGAATTACCTTATCAGGATCCACATAGGAATATCCTGCTCATATCCTTAATAAAAAATTAAAAAAATCGAACAGCTCCATAAAAATTAATTGTATTATATTTGAATGAGTGCAAAGTTACAGGTTTTTATTAATTTATTTAATATGACCAATACTATACAGTTATGGTAATCATTAGCAAATCAACACCACCAGAGAGGCCAAATCTACTAGTCAGTCTCAATCTAGATAAGAAACGCCACGAGGAAACAATCCGAGATCACGTAGTAGACTTTGGTCACGCGGATGATGGTGTTATATTGAATTGGTGAAACTACTACATGCGAACTGTAACAAGTGGTGCCATCTAGTTGAAGGGCTAGTTGTACCCACTGGTAGTATTGGGATGAGGCGCTAGCTACAGGATTTTTGGATAAGGCTATCCTGAGAACCACTTTATTCTAACCTTAACAGGATGGCCTCATGAGAAACAACTCTTCGTTGTATAAGGTTATATTAAGAGTAGCCTTATTTTGGTCTGAGACAGAAGAATTAGCTACTCCATAAGGTTACCTTGAGAACAACCTCAGAATAAGATTTTTGTTTTTTCAAATTACTAATTCATTGGCTTGTAGGCGTCTCTCCTTGATTGCTAGCTTTTATTAGACAAGATAAATAGTTAATTCGATAATAATTTTGTGTACTATCAGTTTCACAAGAAAGTGACCCAGTCTTGAGTAAGGAATGTCATCATAATGAAAAAAAAGTACAGTAAGATAAGAGAGTGAATTTAATTAGTAAAAAGACGAATTGAGACAATGTAAGAAAATTCAACATTTTCTAATTTTATAGTGTCAATAATTGGCGCTTTTACTTTAATTGTAGGTCTTGAGTATATTCAAGTAGTCAAATATTTTTTTAAAATTAGTTATTTTAACAGAAAGTACAGTGGCGATTAAAAAAAGAGACCACCTCTTGTGCGGCTGTGTAAAACAGACTTATGAGGGCGATTATTACAATATAACAGAATCTTAAGAGGCTAGAACTTGGGAAGAAAGATATTCAATCAGAAGAAGGGGGTGGAGCGAATACTCAAATTTTCTATGGCTAAAACTAGCTCCAACACCTTCTACCTACCCGCCTTCTTACCCTCACAAAAGAAACAACCTGATTCACACTAACGAAAATATGTGGGATTCTCCTTCAAGACTCGGTCTCTTTTTTTTTAATCGCCACTGTACATAGAACAGCTAATCTATAAGTTGTTCTATTGGCCTAGGAACTATCTGGAAACAGTTCCTTGTTATGACTTGATGAGGATTCTTCATTGAGAAATACTTCTTGCACCTCATTTCAAGTCGATTGACCATATCCTCTTCAGTATTTTTTTATAATTTTGTGCTTTCAGGGCTGGTTCGAGAAGAGTGTTTCAGTATGACTCTAATCTTTCTTTAATTATTTCTTAAACAGTTTGTATTTGAAGATCTTCGAGAAGTGTTTGGTTGGTCGCAAAGTACCTAAATTGACAAAAAGCACCAGTAACTCCTCCCCCTTCTTCTGATTGAATATCTTTCTTTCCAAACCCTTGACCTATCAAAGTTATATTGTCACGGCAACCCTCAAAAGCCTGTTTTACATAGTCTCACAAGAAAATGGTCACTTTTTTGTGATACTGATAGTACCTACGTGTAAGTGTTGACTGAAAGTATTTTTCAACGGAAATGATCGTTGGCTTTAATTTAAAACTAAGAAGCGGGTAATTTTCGCAAAAGCAACAACTATGTGTGATAACATGGTATTAATCCCCATTAATAATTTATAATCTAAATTTTTTTTTTGTAGTTTTTTACAAGAAAAATAATTTAATTTTTAAAAAAGTATGCAGTCAACTTCCTTAATTGACTAATATTAACTATTTCATTAACATAAAATACACCTTTGGCACTTGATGATTAAATATAATTTTAATAATCGGACCCGCATTTATGACAACTTTCTTGAAGACCTGTTATTTTCGAGACCGGTAAGCCGGCTAAAGAAATGCTGTTTTAATTTTTATTTTCTATGTTTATTTTTTCCTATTTTAACTAGATTTTCTTCAAACTAATAAATTACAGGTTTTTAAAAATCCATAATTTAGTTGTATTTTTCAAAATATTTTAATCCTTTTTATATTTTCGTGTTATGTTTAGAGAAAGTAAGAAATAAATTTTCTTTATAGTTGGCAGTTATCAGCGGTTCATTATTCAATAAAAACCATAGAGATGATGTTAATGTAAATTCTATAATAATAAATTTTCCTATTAATGTAGAAAATCACACAATTATTGATTGATGCACTGGTAGAATTATAACTAGTCGTTCTGATGTAATCATCTAATTAAGATTGAATATCCAAACATTTCAAAATCAACTCCAATTTAAATTTAATAAATCTCGAATTTAACAAGAAGAACTTTCAAACAATTTCCACGTTCTGATAATTCATGGAATTCTTTTATATTTCACTAAGCGAAACAAATCAAATTTAACCATAAACCACAAATATCAATTGTTGGTGAAATTGTCACACAATACACAAATATTTACACGTTGATGTTGTAACGCCTTTCAAGGGAGCATTTAAAACATCCACCTACTATAGTTACTGAAAGACATGAATAGAAACGAAAATAAAAGATGTTGTAAATTCTCTGTTTAAACTCACAGTTAGGCTGTCTTTATAAGACAAGTGGGACGAATTGTGACAGGTTCTTGTCAATTTTCGAGTATACCATTTGGGATTTGATATTCATTCATTCTGTCGCGCATAAATTATGGCTTGGAAATGAAGGGCTTTTATGTCGTTTCCCATGTTGATTCGCTTTAAATTCAAATAATGAAATAAACAAGAATTTAATCTTGTTTTTTGTATCTTAATTTTCATTAATTAATCTATAGTGTAATTAGAATTATTGGGTTAACACAAATTTACTTTTTGTTTATTTAACAGTTGCTTGAATTTGTATTAATCCGTATCTGTGCATAATTCATGGATTTTTGGACGATTACAACTACGAACATTGATAATAATAACAAAAAATAATTTGATTTGTTATTA
Source organism: Mylabris sibirica (assembly GCA_039776855.1). Lineage (NCBI taxonomy): Eukaryota > Metazoa > Arthropoda > Insecta > Coleoptera > Meloidae > Mylabris > Mylabris sibirica. Next base: position 10,925,250 of record CM077839.1, read on the forward strand.
ATATTCATAAAGCTAGTCGGTTGTTATGCCACTCAACATATTAAATAAATTTCGAACAGAAGTTTTGTATATGCCTCATCTCTTTCAACGTTACATATCAAATGTTGTTTATATTAATAAATTAACGTTGGGGAAATTCTAATAGTCATGTTATTGAATGATCAAGCTGATTGGAGGATTTAATCGAAAATATATAGGCGGACTTTGATGACTGCAGAACGAATTAAAAATTAAAAAAATAAAACAAAAATAAATCAATATGTAATTGTTTATTTCATTTACAATCCATTTAGTTATATACACAACAACAAAGTCCTTTTAACATATGTGGTTTTAGTGTTATATAAAGGGAACTAAGTAAATAATTGACGGTGAGGTTATAATTTTATTCTCATTTATAAAATATACATCTGATTACATAAAACTAATTATAGGTTTAAACTTGACAAATTCTACAATGGAATGATTGTATAATACTCGTTTTTTAAGCAATATAAGTCAAATTTTAGTATTGTAGAAATCGTCAAGTTTCAGGAACTCTCCTCGTTTATAATCCATACTACACCAATTTATAGTTTTAATTAACCAATGAATTAATTTATCTATTTACAATAATACTGCTAAACCGATTGTACAAAATATTACACGTACACTTTACAAGATAATTAAATTATATACTTAATTGAAAATTCTACCAATAATCCCTCTAATTGTACACGAATAAATATATAACCATTTTTTTTTTTATTGTATTTTTGTAATTGATATTTACAATAAGGAAAATCTCACAATTAGCGTCTTCTCGAAAGACTCTTTGGTATCAGTTGCACAAGACCACCGATTTCAGTGTCCTTGCCTAGCTGTTGGACTAACAGATGGCGCTTGACGCGTTAATGGCGTCGTATACGGACTAAACCTGTGATGCACTGTTGTCGGGAATACAGCCTTAGGTAATCTTAAATCGTTTGAATTGATCGATGTTGGACTAGGTGAGCCTGAAGAGCTCGGTGTCGATGATGGTGGTGGTGTTATTTGGTGACGTTGAGTTGTTGTAGTAGTAGTGGCGGTGGTATTGGTTGATGGTGGCGGTGGTGGTGGTCCTAATAAGCCAGGTGGTAAGCCACCATGTATCGTCGTTGGCCATGTTGAAGTACCACCGTTTTGACTCCACAAACTCAATGGTACTGTCGGTCGTTGACCAAGATAGATTTGTTGACTTGGTGCTGCACTATTTAATAGGAACGCATGTAGTTCACTTGGATTATATGGGGCTGTATTGCCCGCACGTCCCCACATTTGGATGTGGGCTCGTGCTTTCTCCATCATTGCAGCCGAGAATAGAGCGTTATTATTTTCGGTATCTAAAGTATCGCCCGAATAGAGACGCAGAGATGAACGCAGGAAATGTTGATCCATAAACAGACTGTCCATTGGTTCTCTGTGAACACAAAAATTTATAAAGAAAAAATGATTTGATGAAATATTTGTAAACAGACTCTTGAGGAGTTGATGTATGTACACTGGCGATCAAAAAAAAGAGACCGAGTTTTGAGCGAGTATCTCACATATCTTCGTTAGTGTGTTAGGGGTAAGAACCCAAAATGGTATCAGTACGTAACTCCACCCCCTTGTTCTGACTGAATAATTTTTAATCCCGAATTCTGATCTGTTAAGATTCTGTTACATTGCGATGACCGCCACCATAAGCTTGTTTTACACAGCCAAACAAGAGATGGTCTTTTTTTTGATCGCCACTGTACTTTTCACTGTATTACACAATTACCGTTAACTTGACGTAATTAAGTGTGGTTAATTATCTAAAATTATTATCAAGTATAGTTATTATTTCATTAAAAAAATTCAAGGATGTTGTCGAAATTATGTTTTTATTAATTTTTTTCTTTGCTCATAAAATTAATTAAATGATCATTATCGAATACATATTATAATTATCAACAAACCTGTGTATATTGTGCGGTCTTGGAAAAACTGACAAATGATTGATGTAAAGCTGTTAATAAGCAACTTTCTAGATCTTCTATTAAATTGAAGAAATTAATCTTTTTTTGGTTTTTTAATAGAAATACGACCAGAAATATAATTCTATAAAAAATCAATGATTAGAGCGTATTCGGATAAAGCCATTACGATCGGTTATAGATCTATCTATTTATCCTTAAAACCTGATATCGATTAGGTTTCTTATAGCCGGTACGAGGGCTTAATTAAAGGAGCCAAATTCGATTTAGAGGCGAGCACGCACACGGACGGTGAAAGTGATAAGTAATAATTCATATGATTGTCCTGCGGCATAACAACAACAACAACAACAAGAAAAAGAACTTGAAGATAGAAATGAAGAAAAAAGGCACTGATCGCATTTCTATTTTATATGATGGTGTGTTGTTGTGATAGAATTTAATTTACGTGTTTCAATCTGGTGCTGCCGCTATGGGGCGTACACTAGACTCGACCGCCCTGTAATTTCAGACAATCGTTGTCTTCACGACGACGGCTTGATGATATAATGAAGCCGGCTATATTTTCTCACACATCAGGTAGGTACACCGATGTTTTCCCACTTATTTTCTTATTCGTCTTACAGTTTTTGTTTAATAAACATATATTTAATGATATAGAAATATTGTTTGTGTTTTAGGTAGGTACCTATAGGTATGTAAATACCTATGTGTGTGTGTGAGTATCTTTAATTAGGGCTCGTGGTGGTGAGGTAGTGTGTGCGCAAGCGACCCCTGGTGGCCAGAGGCGGGGCCCTGAAGCCTCTCATTATCGCTTCACCGCGCTATCCCTCCGTCTCAATATTTATTGATTATTTCCTCCAGACGTATCCTCCATCAAGGCTAATACTGTTCGTCTATGGGATGTACAGCACCTACTTATATAACAACTACCCTTCCAAATAAGCTTCACCTAACATTGACACATCTCCAATGAGAGTCTATCTATTTCAATAACTCCTAAACTGAAGGGTAATTATGACCGAAATTGTAACCATTAATATCCCGAAGGCGTCCGAAAATTAGAGGGTAGTTTTATCACCGCTCCCAACATGTTCTCCACCTTCTCTCAACTTACAAACACACACACACCCCTGAACACACCTCGAACAATAATTTAACTATCTGTTCGCCTATTTCATCGTATACTTATTCGACAACATAACGCATTACAGATGCCCGAAAGTCATCAGCTACTGTGCCACTTTATGGACCATAAAACTTGCTACTAATAACAATAAGATAATTACTCTGAGACCTATCACCTCAATGTTGTAGAAAAGGAGTGAAAAAAAAAATAATAAAACATCAACTTTACGACCTTAACCGTTCTTGGAAAAATCCAATTAAATCACATCGAGAACCATGCCGAAACCGATAAAATATGACCAAGTCGAGTCGATTTCACGAAACCAATTTCAAACAAAATTAAACTTTGTTCAATACAACAACAATAACAAAAAATAAAGTTTTTGTTGATAAAAAAAAATGATTATATTTAAATAAATGTTCTTACCTGTCGAAATCGGTTAGTCGTGATGAGTCCCGGAATCCTTTAGCGAACGGATTGGAGTCGATTTTCAGTTTTGTTATCAGTTGATTCTGATAGGCTGTAACCGCTGTAAAGACAGTTTCTGGAAATATATAAGTTCGATATTGTTCCTGTTCAAGATCCGTAACAGGTCCTGAATGTTCCCTCCATTTCACTATATGAATCCTCGGCTGATATCGATGCATCGAATTCAATACAATCTGTAACGATAACCAAACAATTTATGAAATTCTAACGCCCTTTTTATAATAAAGTCATGAGTTTGTAACTGGTGATGGTTCAGGTCTGTACGCTAAATAGCGTCTTTATTGTTTCTCAGTTTTGTAATATAGAGACATGGCAGCCATTGTAAGGCTTCACGCCACCAATCATTATTCCAGCAAGAGTTAGGAGTGTGTTGCTTAGCAACTCCGACTACGTCGAGGGGACCCCCAGCAGTTGTCTGCCTGTGTTGAGGTTACGCTCTGGTAAACGCAAGCGCAAAATCAACTCACTGATACGGACGACAAAGCTCATATCATTTTCAGAGAACCGACACCGACTGAACATAGAAAAGGTGGACTTCTCTTGTCATATCATCTTATCACACAAATGTTGATATGTTTAAAAGTAAAGGGTAGTTTTACGGAAACCGATAAAGAATACAACATTGTTATTATTTACTGGTGATTTTTCAATGTCAACAATTCAAAGGGTTAAAAATGACAGGATTAAAGTCAAATACCTGCAGATCGTGTTATTTTATTTATTAACCCTCTTAATATATTGTGTGGCCCCATCCAAATATTTATATTTTTGTTAGAAACACGATCCTTGACAAAAATAAAATCCTTAAAGCTGTTCACATTATTTATAAACATTGATTTTTGTTCTTTATTGATAGACAACCCTATACTTATAAATAAATTTGGATAAGGTGTTTGGGTGTGTTATTTTCTTTATAGCGATTACCTACAGTGGCAAAGATTATATTGTGTATGTTGTTATGAAAACTAACAGTTCTTGGTCGTAAAAGTTACTATTGAGTAGGTGTTTGGATTATGAGGGCGAATATGTTTGTTGTTTGTTATACTCTATTGGGTGGTCTTTGACTAGACACCCAACTTGGCGACATTATATTCCAATATTTTGCTCATGATGAAATCTGTTGTTTTATTATCGTGAAATTATACGCTAATGAAAATTACTTTGAAAACTATACAAATACTAATGTGAATATTTATTAAAATCACCATCACACTTTATCACAATAAAAAAATTATGATTATGCTAATACAATGTAAACTGGAAGATGATTATTGTTGTGATTTTTTAAAGTCTCGTGCTGGGTGTCCTGGGTGTACTTTTAAGAAAAACAACTGCCCCACGCATCAAAAAAAAATATCAACGAACAAGAAAATAAAAAGAATTAGTGATGGAATGATATTAAATAAAAACGAGTAGTGACGCAAGAGGGGAAATCTTGTATATTATATACATGGGGCGTTCGTCAGTATGCTACCTGGTGTGCTGACACATCAGGGAGTCTGTGGGACAACAAATTTCTCACCTAGAGAGACTAACAAGGCATCTCGTTTAAAATCCATTTCGTAAAGATTGAAATATGAACGTTTGTGTATATGTCCAGACCATACCACCGAAGGGGGCCCCCATTCACGATCGACGCGACGGAATGTCTTATATTTGTCTGTTAATAAAAATACAACAACTAATTTATTTTTAATTTGATAATCGAATCGTATACAGTTGATTTTACGATAAAATCGACAATTTTTCATTTGTTAAAACGGCCAATCATTAATCAGTTATTCAAACAGACCAGTTGACGTGAAAACATTACACACTACATACTTACTTTAAGCACGTACTGAGGGGTAAATTATTTCTATATCCGATAGGAAAATAATTTAGATACAGATGATTAAAATTAATAATTCTATAATAATATTACATTTATAAAAGCTTTGTCTGTAACAAGTACAATTTGAAAAACGCCACCGAGAAAGACTGATGATCAGTCTTATTGTTACTGACAGTGACCAGTGGGTCAACTAATTCTACTGTCAGGTTCGAATTTATAGAGTTAAAGGTAGCCTTGTTGGATTTTAATCGGGCTATTGATCTAAAAAAACGAACAAACCCACAAATTAGCACCGAAAACATATGCCTTACTTATTTTTTTATGTAAAACATCAATTTTACAACATGTCTTATGTTTGTAATTCTTCGTAGAACAACAATTCAATTGGACCAACATTGAAACGTTTAATTTTAACAAGTTCTAAGACTATGTGGTGGTTGATGATGAAAGGCCAATTTTATTAGTCATAATTATTATTTTTATCGTTATATGACTAGTGGTTGTATAAAATAGGATATTTACGACTTTGCCTCACCTGTTCAACGTTATTCAGTTGGTACATAATCCGTGGGTCGTACACTTCTTATAATACACCTGACAAACACCGTTTGCCACCAACAGGAAAAAAAGCACTTATTCATCCTTTCGTATACGTGTTATAAAAAATAAATAAGCTGTGAATTAAAAATAGAAAAAAAGACAAACAACCGAAACATTCACTTATAATCCCATTAACGAACGCATAAACTACCCCCTGAAATAAGCAGGTTTTTGTTGAAAATCTACAGCTCAAGTCTATCAATCAAATCGACAGATTCACAACTTGTATGCATATTTGTAAATGGTGTAAAAAATTTATCAAAATCTATATAGATTTAGATCCTTATTGGTGATTGGTATTTATGTTTTTTTTGGCGCTCGAATCCGGATTGTAAATCTTTTAGAGTTAATGGTGGTGGTTTATTTAAAATTTTAAATCGATCCGGCTTATGATTACAGTAATCGTAACAATAACAACAGGATTGCCAACTGTTTTACATTTATATGCCGATATAAAAGTAGAACCATGTTTATAGGTAAAAGTTTCAGTACCATCCATTGCATTCTATCCATTAACTGGAATGGCTACGTAGGTATATGTATAGGCAAGGTAAAAGTCGAAGGACAGACGATGTGGGACGCTCTTCATCTCTTTTTAGTCTAAAATACTAACTTGCTGAAAACATCGGCTAGTATAATCATTAGTAGTAGAAAGAACAGTCGTTTTTTGTAGAAAGGTACAGTCTTGTGCAGTAAAATTTTAATGGTGAGGATTGTTTGGTGTAAACCAGACTTTCGTTTGTTTAAGGTATCGAGAGAAAGAAGGGGACGATTTATTGATGTAGCTGAATTAATAAAACACCACACCCCCTATAGCTGATCAGGTAATTTGCCATCCTCTACTTATTTATGGTTCAACTTCAACAGCCACTATTCGCCAAAACAGGTAAAGCAATATAGAGCAGGTTCGGTTCATCCCCAAAACCAACAATGGTGGAGGAACGGTTCAATCTATGTAAAATAGGCCAAAATTCTCACCAAGAGTCAAAAGCTTTACGCACTTGAGCTCGCCAAAACTAAGAGGTAAGAATTTGAGAAGATATTCAATCAAAAGAACCTACCACCCCGTTCTCACACTCTAACGAGAGAAACAACCTAAGTCACGCGAATGAAAAAACGTGATATTCTCGTTCAAGAGTCAGTTTCTTAGTTTTGGCAGTAACTGTACTTATATCGAGAGCGACAATTAGAATCTCGTGTAACGGATACTCTTGAAACAGAAGCACCCATATCAAAATAGACAGTCAATCTGTGCTTATGTCACTGAGGACTGTAGAAATATAGTCCAGACTAGTGCTGTAATGCTTCGAAGCATTTCAAAAACTTGCAGAACATAACAAGGTAAACTTGAAGCAGGTGCCAGCTCATCAAGGGTTCGAAGGAAATGAGAAGGCGGGATCGTTTATGCAGATGCTAAAGGGGCCATAAAGGAAGAATTAGAACAAAACACCAAACTCTACTGGGAAAAATTACCAGGAATGGTCCTGTTAAAGGTATTTCTGGATATTTCAAATCGTAGAAGATCTAAAGAACTCCTACAATCTCTTCATATCTTATGCTATTGTAAGGTCTTAAAGGATCTCAGAACATGGCATCTGTGAGGGAGATATATCTCTCCCGTAGAAATAAAAATAACTTTTTTAAACAGTATTCTGGACTTTATTGAAAGTACGGGACTATTGAAAGAAGACACTTAACCCAAATCAGGCGTGTTTACGGGTATACAAAAGGCCTTAAAGACCAAAGTACAGTTTGGAACAAACCATAGATCGTGTGTGAGTAACGGAAAAGACCCCAGACAAAACAGTGTTAATAGTAATGGAGAAACTTATGGTACTAGGTACATGGTCTATTTCTTGTTCGTTAGTTACACACGGCTGTAGCCATTCCAGTGATGTTTAGGATCCAATGGTACAATCATACATGAGTGGGTGTACAGGGGAGCACGCAAACTCGTCAACATATCAATTTACAAGGGTTTCATATTTTAATTCTCGATAATCTCTGAATTATTACCACAATAGCTATACATTCCACAAATTTAATGTTTTAATTATAAATTAGAAGATTTTAAATTTATAGAAGAACATAGCTTTAACTCGACACTTTTTTTAATTTCGATAAGAGTTAAAAGCATTAAAACTCACATAAAAAAAGCAAATAAATAATTTAAATGTTTTTATCTATTATCACACCAATGTAGGTGTATGGTTATATTATCAGAAAATGACACAATTTTAAAGTAATTACGATAATTTATTTAAAAACTAGACAATAAAATAAATGTAAATGTTATTACAACTATTACTAACCTGTCCATTTTTATCCATTTCATTGTTGGTTAATTTGACTTTTTCGAAAGAGACAACCTGTTTTCGTAATTGTTCACCGGAGAATGGTGAATCTGGATGGGCATAAATACGACAAGGTGCTGGTGGATCCGCTTTACCAGCTACCAACCAGGACGATCGATGATAAGCGTAACGATAACGTTTATTATCAACAGGAACAATATCCAATAGTACGGCATAACGTTGGTCGGGTCGTACTCCAGTAAATGAGACACGTAATGTTGGAAACATACGCCTGTAAAAATACACATAATTACAAATGTTAATTAATATATACAGTTTTAACTATTCTATAGTTGATATTGAACAAATAAGGTGGTGTAAGTTTAAGGACCTTATAGAATTGTTCAGGGATATTTAATGAGCCGACTGAAATGCATAAGCTAATGATGAACTAGCAAGTTTTTCATATTAACTGGCACAATGTAAAAGATTGCTAATCGGCATGTATGTATTATGAACGAGTCTTTTCCATTATGAAGGCGCCTGGGTCCCGGACTTGTTTCCGGTTGTTTTAATTACACATGCGCCAGTTGAGGAATAGAACATGATGTTGAACCCAACATTAATTTCCAAATCATAATTAAAGAACTGAATGAAAAACTACTTAAATATGTTAATATACAGTAAATAATCGTTAGATGTTAACGTATTTATTATTAAAAAATATAAACATTTATTAGTGAAGAGAGATGTGGTTTTTCTTTTTTTTTTTTGTTGAAAGTTTAACACATCCAATTCGATAATTACTAGATCTTATAATTAAATTACATACTCTATCAGACCTATTTCTCATATACATTTACATCTGTGAATGTTGCCAACATTGTAATAAATTATTTTAATGTTATTTCATTTTTTACGCCCCCATAACTGAGGAAAACATGTTAATCTCGACCCTATATTATATACAGTCGCGGATTAATTAATAGCCGAGAGAAACTCGTCCAGAACCGATAAGACTGACGATTAATGGGCACGGATATCGGTGTTCTAGCAGCTATATCCACCCTGAAAACTAAATTTAAAATAACCCTACCCTAAATCTAGCGCACCAACCCTTTCTCGTAAACGAAATTAAAATACTCTTTTTATGACTATCATTTTAACAATGATGTCCATCAATGAAATTACACGTCCGAATATCGAAAAAAACTGTATTTTACGATAATTTTTAATAAAATTCAATGGTCGTCAATAAATTTAAAATATCCTAAAAGTCGCTTCTTTTCTTGACTTTCTTATTATGTATACTGTCCAATTTTCGTTCAGTCGCTGAAAACACCAATTACGCCCAGAGGTCCTGTATAATTTCGTAACCAAAATATGTTGTTTTTTTTCATCTGTTAATGCTTGTAAGTGTTGGTAAGGTGGCTAATATTATTGTTGTAAACGTTGCCCATGTGTTGGACGTATTTTCTTCAACCTGCTAATGCTCGTGTTCCAAAAAATTTTGTGTTAAAATTTCTAAATTGCCTCCATTCGTCGTGGACAGGCTGTAATTTTGGTTTCCTCAACCATCGGTCTTCTTTACATACACACACACACATATCCATCGACCTCCAAGACATGTTGCGTGCTATGTTAGGCAGTTGAGGTGTTAAAAATTACAGTCGCCTCCGACACCAAAAAGAAAAAAAATTGTAGTGTATTTTTTATATTTTCATCACACTGTTTTTATTAATTGTTTTCACGGTACAACAAAAAGAAAACAATCTTTTAGTTTTACAAAGAATACCTGAAATGAAATCTAATCGGAACCGACTAATTAATGGGCATATATATAGAGAACGATGTGTATAGTTCTCTTATGAATATTGTTAAGTTGCCACAGAGTCATCAATCACACCGGATGCCTTACGGCCATTGTCTGACTGCACTCCCTCATTTTACGCGTTTTATGGAGCATTCAACGATGTTATTTGCAGAAAAACGGCCTCTCTCTATTGATGTTCAATTTAGTTAAGCGCCTCCTTCCAATCTCGCAATGACAATTGATTGATTGGTAATAAATAAAATATTATTATAAATATAACATCAACAAAATGTTTCTATGATAACATGACTGTATTGTACAAAATTGAAAATAGGAAAGCATCAGAACATAAACCGACAATTAGGGCATACCAAGAACGTATATAAAAAAAATTACAATATAATAAGATCATCGCTAAAGGTGAAAAGATGATCAATCATTTATGAGAGGAATCACTTCTTTAAGCTGTATAGATGACTTTGTATTTAGCGGCTTCATAAGAGAGATTTTAGTTTTGTTTTACCACTGTTTTTCTACTATTTTTTCTTATTTACAAAATTCAGAATATTAACAACGTTTTTTACAAGGATCATCATGATCACGCTGATTTTGATCGAAATATTTTGAAACAGATTAATCTAAATAACAGTTCGGCGATAGAATTCTTCACAGTTTTGGGACTTTATTCGAATTCCATCCAATTTTTGCTTGTTTCATTAGAAGCGATTATAAAAGATAAGTTAGAAAAATTATGAAAATTGAAAGATTATACTTGTTAGTTATGTTTGTCTTGAAAATCAATTATTAAACACCTCATTTACAAAGGCAGATTGAACAACAAGACAAAACTTTTACTGACTGATATTCGAAAAGTGATTCTTTTTAAACGGCCCTTAAAAACGACTTAACTACCGGTGAAAGAAAGCTTAAAGTTTAGTCTTTTTCCGGGATAGTAGGAGTGATTCTTTTTTAGGTCATTGATGTAAAAGGCAGACACTCGTTTTATTTTACAAAATTTCACAACTTGTTTTATTGTTTAAATTCAACAATGGTGACAATTGATTTGATTTAATATTACACAACCACTCGCAGAATAATAGAATAAATTACAACATAAAGGCTACATTTAGAATCAATTCCTGAAAGAAATTTTCTTGAAATATCTATTCATATTATACAGTGTTAATTATAAAATGCGAATCGTTTAAGCATCTATGGCAGGTTTTAATCTCGTAGCTTTTTGCCCCCTGAACTGTGGGCAATAAGAAAGCTTTAATAATGGGCTAACCTCAATAGAAAAATCTTAATTTACGCTCAATTAGTGTGAAAATCTAAACTAACTAAGCAAACTACTTTAGCATCGTTATTTAAAGAGTAATGCTTTTTTCTATTCTTAACAAGTGTAATTCCGCAATGATTAAAATATTTTAGTTTAAAATAAATTAAATAAGCGCAGATTCTTTACGATTTCTCACATTTACATTACATTTTAATTAGTGTATGTCATTAGAGGATTTAATGTACTGCAAATTAAAAACAAATAAAATACAATATTAGCCACAAATCATTAATATTAATGTTAATTACAGTTACAAAAAAAAACTGATTATACTGTCATTGTTGGCAAGTAATAAACTTATATAATTTTGTCTTTATTTAATTTTCAATCTATCCCTTTCTTTTACACGATATACCCATAAATGTAGACACTTGTAAATAAGTATGTACGATATTAAAATGAAGGCCAACTAAAAGAAATAACAACAGCTATTAGAACAACACCAATAACGATAAGTAAGAATGACCGGTACTACCAATTGGTTACTTACTACCAGTCATTTCATTTCAAAAACAAATCATTACGATATAAATTATTACTTTCTAAATGGTAATAAATTCAAAGTTTTCAACAGTAACCATCGACATATTAGTAAATTATTAAAGACGAGAAAGACGAGGAGGAAAAAAATTAATAAACAAATTAATGATTTTGTTTATTAAAAATTTACATATCAGTTATTTGCCTTCAAGTTATTATCAATCGTTTTTTTTTCTTTATTCTCTTAAAACATACACAAGTCGTAATTTTTCCATTTTAAATAATTGCATACAGTTAATGTTCATATAAAAATTCTTAACACCTCTAAAACGATTTTTATGTGATATACGTGACAATTTTAATATTTAATTTATTAGAAGAAGGAGACGAAACAAGAAAGATGAACGGGGCAAAAAGAAATAATAATAATAATAATAATATTAATAAAACTCCTCTCACACCGGGTATTATAACGTTTTGACGGGTTTGTATAGTTATATTAACCATTTGCATTCTTTTGGACGCTTTATTCGTTTCTTTTTCCCTCAACTTTATTATTTTCCATTACAATAAATGTCCCAACGTATACTTCTGTTTATCTTTCCGTTGTCGTTTGGTTTTGTTTCTTTTTCTTGATGGAGAGACCAACAAAAAAAAAAAAAAAATTACCATAAAGCGAACGGTGGAAACAAGTTTTCCGAATTAATTTTTAATAACAATTATGTTTTATTTATTTTAATTAACTAAAAATCCATTTAAAAAATTATTTAAGAATCATTCTTGTATTAAATATTAATTTTTGATAATATGCACTTATGTATGTATTTGATGTGTATAGGAATATTTTTGGATATTGTTGTGTGGACGTTTTTCAAATTAGAATCGTTGAGGTCGTAAAATATGGTGGCACAGCGTGTGTTTGGCTTTTATATTATTAAACGAAAAAATATAATTTCATAATTTCTACCGAATGGCATGTGTCTCATCACCTTGAAAAATACTTTAACGTTTATATGTCTTTAAAAAATATTATAAAATAAAAAGCCGGATACATAAAGATATTAATATGAACGTTAAAACAAGTTACTAGGTTAGAACTGTTTAAAATGTGAACGTTTTGTTAACGTATTTATAATAAATATAAATATAAATACATTCGATTTATCCCCATTTAATTTGTTATTTATTTGTTATCTATATCTTTTTATAACTAATTTTAATGTGAGCTTAAATTTTGATTAATTTAATTCCCTTTTGTTTCATTTTGTGTTAACAAACAAAACGATTATGTTGAAAATCTTTTTATTACGAATTTCTGGTGATTTACATGACCTGAAACATTTATTATCTGTTTCGTGTAATTAATTCTTCTAATTTTTATACAATTTTCAATTTTTCCAAGTATTACTTTATGGTTACACACAACTGTAATAAAATTCAATATTTCCTTAACGAGTGTAGGAAACTTATTAACGTCAACAGGTGTGCAAATGTTATACTACACATACATATAATATTGACTTTCTTTACTAATGGTAAATTCGATAGAGTGACGAAATTAAATTTTATAGATAGATACCTATATGTATAAAGAATATATTTATATTGAAAGAAATGTATAAACACGAAATTAATTTCTATTGTGCAAGCGTATCTGTAACTATTTGAATTATTCAGGAATCTCTAATATTTTAATTTATTCATGTTTGATTAATATTGAGAATAATTATAGAGATTGAATTTAATATTAATATACCATTTAATTATAGATAAAGTACGATTATGAGCATTCATCATGGATACTCATCTTAAAACTTAAATCTTATTTTATTGCTAGCAAAGCAATTTATTTTTGAGTGAACTTGAGATCTACTTAAAATTAATAGAATTAAACAATAAATGAGCCTTTTAATTAGAAATAAGCCCCCAACAGTTACAATCAAATAATCTTTTTTTAACTGAGAATTTCATACCAAAATTATGAACATTGTTAATACTAAAGCTAGCTGAAAATAGATGATATAACTCTAAATTTATCTAAAAACTACATAAAAAAGTATCTCCTTTTCATGTTTCAGTAACAAACTGACTTGAAAAACTGATGATTTAGGAAGAAAGTTTGTAAAGACTTGGACGAAATATCGAGATTGAACTGTTTTCTTTACGACTCAAGAATAAAATTTAGTTTAAAATGATGATTATGGACGAAAATGTTTTGTAACTTTGATCAAAACGGACGAAATGAACTTGAAAATCATTTATTCTGCTTTTGATAATTAAAAAAATGTTGATATAAAAAGAAATTACATACAAATATTAATTAAAAGTCGACGGGCCAGCTCAAAAATCGACTAACCCTATCCAGAGTACAGTAGTTTAATAAAAATTCATATGTAAAATTCGATAAAAATCAAGAATTCAGCTCAAAAATTAATTAAGAGTTTCTAAATAAAAAATATTTCAACACATTGGTTAAAAATCTCGATTAATTTTATCTTTAATGTTTTTTTTTAGCATTTAAGAGCTACTGAAAGACATCAAAATAGTCTCATCTGCAAGATTTCATTAAATGCTGATGACTTACGACAAAACGCCTCAAAATTTAAAGAATTTGGCTCTAAAATTTACAAAAAGTGTCTAAAGCTCATTTTTTTGCTATTTAGGAAGAAATTGATGATTCAGGAACAAAACTTTAACAGATCTAAATTAAAAATGAAGAATTCAACTCAAAAATCGATTAAAAAGTAGCAAAGTTTGGCAAAAGAACTGACATAGAATGTCTGAAAATGTAGTTTTAAACTCAAAGAGCCTTCTGAAAAAGCGCCTGAAAATGTCTAAGTAATCTACTTTCTACGATTTAGTAACGAAATTTTAAGGCATAAGGAACAATTTTAGAAATCAATTTAGAATAATCATCCAAACATAGGGTGTTTTATTGAAATAAGAAAACCATATTAGCTTGCAAAGCTACTGAAATAAAAATTATTTTGAGCCAAACTGTCAAAAATTATAAAATTATTTGATTTTCATCTCTAATAAAGTCTGTCGTATATATTTTTGACTTGACTACAAAAGTATAAAAGAATCGAAAACATGGGGCAATTTAAAATAAAATTCTAAATTACAAATATTTCCTTACAGAATCTCATATCTATTTTACATATTATATAAGCAAAACCATATTAGATATGTAGGTATATTAATTTTCTACAAAATGGCATTTTCAAAGCCTCTATTGTTTAATTGTATTAGCAATTCTAAAATGTTGTTGTAAATTAATTTTCTTGATCAGATCCAGAATAATTTTCGTGTTAGGTGGAGAGATCCATTTATGTTCTTAAATATATTAGTGTAATTATTTATTTTTTTCCTTCTGTAATATTATCTTTGTTATAAGAGCATATGACTAATTGTGAATAATTAACGTTGAAAGTAACTATCCGTTTCAAGCCATTAAATTAACATAGAACAACACCGTTTCATGTTGTCTAATCTACAATGTTCTACATATGTATTTAATGACATTCGAGATATTTTATATACCTAACATTCACAAATTTTCATGCCCATCCAGACTGATTTAAAACTAAATGACCGATGAAGAATAAGAGGAAACAGCTGAGAAGAAAGACAATGTGACGATATTAAATCAGTCTTTATAGTGAAACAATTCTAAATGTTGACCTAGAAGATGATGGTTTAAAATTGTTTATTAGAATTTTAAATCAGATCTAATCGGTGGGACAGAAATGGAAATTATCAAATTATCGAATAACAATAGGAACTAATCAATATTATTTGTACAGATGGAATTGGGAATGTTTTACACCTGCAATAAGATAAGAGACGGTCTCTAGTGGCATCCTTTCTATCTTGTTTAGAAATTTGTAGCAATTTGCATTAATTAGAAAAGTATTTTGATAAAAACAGGTTTAGAAACCATGTTGTAACTGCTCACAATTGACAATCATGAAAAACTTGTATTCCCAAACCAAATCTCCATCTCTAAGTGTACTTATACGATTTTTTTATTTATAAAGTGATGATTTTTTATTGTAATTAGGTAATTATGTGAAAACCTTGCCGTTTCACACTCAGTATCTTTTGCAATTAATACAAAGTTATCTATTTCATAAATTCCCATTATTCTAAGGATATTTATGATGAAAAAGATTTTATCCATAGATATGATCTGATCAAAATTCAGTTTGCAATTATGATTCGATTGTATTTTAATTGTTGCTTATATTTATCATAAATTTATTACATGTAGGTAGATATAGGATATTCTCAAGATAAGCAACAATTGTTTAGTTGTGTAGTCTCATCGAACAGGAGCCGTCTTGTCGGACTTGTTGAAGAAAATCATCATCTTATGTCATCTCAAATAGAGAATGTGGTCTGTTTAATGTCTACAAGAAAGCCACCGTTGTTGTTAAAATTGTTATTATTATTATTAGAGTTATTGGTAAAGAAGAGAAACGACAACTAACAGAAAAGTCCAAGAAAGATGATTTAGAACCGCTGTCAGCTGGTACAAGGTGGATAGAAGTTGGTGTTTCTTTGACCCTCACTACTATTAAAACCATTAATACCAACACACATTATAGTATATAGATATACATGTAATATTCAAACGATGCATGCAAAGTAATTCGAGAATGTAAATATATTAAATATTATAAGTAGATATTTATCATAATTTCCTCTTTTCTCTTATAAAAGTCCGGTGTTGTGGAGAAGGGCGAGCAGCTGTTTGTCAGCTGGGTTCACGTATTAATGATCGCTTTGTAATTAACCACTTTAAACCACTATATGATGTATAACATTAACCACCAGACATAGAAGTGGCCGTCAAAGATCACAACGCCATTATACTATAATTTATCTTACAAGACAAAAAAACAACAAAAAACAACAAGAACACGTCTATTTTTATGATAAACATTACTTGTATTTCCTGTAAGTTTCTGGTATTTTCCAGGACATTAGTTTGTAATTTTAGTCTACTTTTTTTTATGTATATAATATCCTAGAAATAGCTACAATTCTTCCGGTTGCAACCGTAGAAGATCCATTCAATGATATCCGTTTTTATCGTGTTGGATAATCTAAAAGGCAATCATTTCATGATATAGCTTGTTGTAACAAATAATGTCATTCCTGCTTTTTTTTATCTAACCATCAACCAGTTATAAATGACGTGTGTTATCTTCCACATGAGCGCATTTTTAATAAATAAATTACAAAAAGAAAAATAAGAAAATTGAAAAATCTCACAAAATGTAACTCTACACTTTCTGTAATAGATTAGCAGCGGGATTTTCCCGCAATTGCATGCAAGTGACGTCACTGATCTATATTATATATAAGCGCTCTCTAGTTGCTCTCGATCTTCATAAATAGTCAGTCTACTGTGAGCTGATTTTCTTCCCACTCTTGATACATTTTCATAGGCGCAGCGAGTAGGTAGATTCAAGTATTTGATGAAATACAAACATATAAATTATGTACGTGCGCTAACGATAATCGTGCGACAATCTAAAATAAATTCACGTTCCCTACTGCTAAGTAATAAAATAACGGTGTATACGAGGCTTAATAATTGACGGCAGGTCGCGAGCTGCCATTATCATGGAATTATCGTTTCAGTTTAGACCGCGGCTTCATTAATTATTGGGGAGAATTGGTGACAGGATAGGTGGTGGTAGAGCAGCCGTGTAGGTGGAGTAGCAATAGTAGTAGCAATATAAACTGGCAAAGTGGGGGATGGTTTCGAAATATATATATATATATATATATATATATATATATATATATATATATATATATATATATATATAGGTATATGTATATGGGGGCGTGGTATTGGGGTTAGTTTGGTGGCAGCATCTGCCGCCGTATCGATCGGTGGCAGAGCAATGGCGCGAGGCTTCTGCCGCCACATATACAAACAGACTCACACACCTAAAAGCAATTCGATTCAAATACAACAATCGCGAAAAATTCCACAACAATCAACGCATTGTAATCGTTTTTATGTTTTTTAATAGTTGTCGATTATATAGAACGGAAATCTAAATGAGCAACTACAGTCGTAAAATATTATTGTTGTAAATTCTTTGAATTTTTGGTTGATAATGATTTAACTTTATCGGAAAGAGAAACTCTAAAAATATATTGTTCATCTTTGTTTTGTAACATCCGTGCAGAATGTGTTGTTCCGGTATTTCTCCTCAGGAGGTCTCCTCACATATTGCCCCAGTTGTCACAACAACAATTTCAAGGATAATACCAGCTTGACCATTTCCATTTTCGTTGTTGTTGTTACCGATCCAATAAATCCAATTTCAAACAAATTCAGCTTAACAAGCCTTTTCGAGTGAAAAACCAACAACAACAATAAGCTCACCAACAGATAAAAGCATAAAAATGGAATAAACAAGAAAGAGAAAAAAGTATAATTGTTGTGAACAGAGTGAAGAGACCAGCAGGTGGGTGAGTAATAAATCAGAAACTTCATCGCTAAAAGTTGACCAAAGTCCATGGTGTGCCTTTCAAGTCAATGTGGGTGGCTTACGACTTTCCATTTATACGACTTTAGACATCCTAGGGGACACCAGAAGGAAAAGGATGTTCTTTTATTGGATTGTACATAAAACTCATCAGAAATTCTACAGAAGGCCAAATAAAAAAAACACAGATTTTTTGATCACGAGCGGACTGTTTTAACTTTGTGGCCCCTGTTTTTGAGCCTATCCAATTAGTCCAACCTTGGGATAGTTCTAGCAAAGAATAGATTTTTATTAAGTCAAGAATTTTCAAAAATTAGATTTTTCCTTGGATAAACTACCAAATAAGATGTCGCACGGTTTTTCATCTTTAAAATTGTTCTCAAATTCTTAAAAACTGATTTTTTTCGTTTCTATTAATTTTTTGAAAAACTAGCAAGTTTATCGAAATATTTTTATTGAAGATCTGAAGAACCCTTCAATTTGCTATATGGCTGAACTTTTATTGCATACTCATTTAAATAGGCTGAGTTATGGGGGAAAATATAAGAAACAACACGCTCCAAGATGTTCCTCTGTGATTCAGAATTTGCCCAAAATTTCCCAAAACAGAAGCGACACTATGATGCATTTTGGAATGATCTCTGTTAAAGCCTTGAGGAGGCGGTTATACTCCTTTCGGCGCCAAGTGGATCTTTTGATTAACTGGGACCCTGGGCTGCAGCCCATAGAAACTATGCCTAAATACGCCTCTGATTTGGATTGTATATTATAACCTTTCAAAATGAAAAATAAATTGTGCCGATATTATCAAACCAATCAATGTTCCAGTTGGTGATTATCATTGAAAATAGCACACCTGTCATTGTTGGCGCGTTAGTGATGTAAATTTGTGGCAGCTTTAACCACCACCCTCTCAACTGACTGTACTTGATTAATATATTTAAAATATTATATCGCTATAAATAAGCTTTGTATTATATATCTGTATTTAGTTCTGAATTTGTGTGAATGTAATTATAAACGACAATTTTTACATTTATCAAATGGTAGATCCATGCATAATTTACGATTATATTGAACGAAAAGCTATCGCTAGGTGGATTGTTTAAAATTGGAGGGTGAACTTTATAAAGTATGTCTTATAACCACTATATTACAGGTGCCAAGATGGGTTACGATAGGTTTCTAGCAACTTAATTACCGGATAACTCTATCACTATTGTTTATGAGATGTAGTTTTATTGCCGTAAAAGTGTTCGATTACATGCATAAGTAGTTGTCTTTACGATACAAGTCACTGGCCGATTATAATTCCAACTTTAAAACGGTATAAAACGTATTCTTATAGAAGCGTAAGTGCGGATTTGTGGAGAATTTAATTGATTTTTTGAATAATAAAATGTTTATCTTACATCAATTAACTGACTCTACTACCTTGTAGGTCTTGGGACTGTCGTTAATTTATGACCAATATAGTCTACTATTGTGTTCAAAATTAATACATTGATTATATCTAGTAATCTTAAAGTAATAAAATTGTTTACAGATTTAGTCATTAACAAACTGAGAAAAAGAGTAAATTTAATTAAAATTGAATTTGACAATGTTACTAATAAAAACGATGAAAAATTGTAATTTGCAACATTATACACACATAATAGTAGTGGGTGATATAATTGTAGATATACCCAACAAAATTCAATGGGATCAAAATCGGGAAGAATTGTTGTATTTGCTTCGTTAATGCTATTGTGTTGAAAACACATACATACACATCTCAAAAACTAGCACATACATACACAGCTGTCCTCCCAAACGATATGCTTGTTATACATTTGTACACATTTCAAACATAATCAGCAGCCTACACAAGCTGTCGCTACTGCTAGTGAATTATTGGCCGCATGATTGCTCCCGATAAAAGCGTACACTCTATACCGTCATCACGAACCAATTGCATAATAGGTAAAAATGTACACGAGCCACCTCCATTAGAATGTATTGATTTAAAGTGTGCAAGCAAGGGTGGTGATATATTGTGTATTAATTGTATAAAGAGAGGGCAATGCGCACGTCGACATCCACCTTGACCATAAATTACACCAACAATCCGGTATTTGTAAGAAAACAGGGGAATAGGAAAAGGCAATTTAGTCGAGCTTTAGTCGAGAGAGAAATCAATGAAGGCACTTGTAGAAAATGGAATTGTGATAGTGTAGTATGGCAGTCTGTTACCAGTATTAGATACTCGACAAGGGGTGTATAGGAAGTTGTACATACCATTCTCCATCACACTCTTACAAATACTATTCGTACATTAATACAGGAAATGCGCCGGGAAATTGTTCCCTAATTCTCTCTACTGAGCTGTACAGTTAATTACAGCTCTGTTTTCCCCTTTAAATCAAATCACAGCTTGGCTTTCCGCTTCTGTTAGACACAATCCTATTACAATAAACTTGCCAAGGAAAAATTGTAAAACAAAATAAGCACACTGATACCGATTCAATTAAGTTTTGTGTTTGTTTGTAAATGTAGAAATAGAAATAACGGTTGAAAGTTTATAAAACTTGCGGGTTGAGGCGGTATAGGGAGTGAATTAGAGCGACCTTACAACAATTTTGCAAACAATTCACATTGTCTTATTCACAAGAAAACTTACAAGACTGGTTGAATTATTATTATTCAACCAGCCTACCATCTACATTCCACAGGATTTTTTCCTAGTTTAAAGACCCATAAAATCGTACGTATATTTAACAAAGGGAAAATCATAACAACAACGATATCGTAGGTGTACCCTGCTGATGTGATTATATTATATTCATAAATGTTTTCTGGTGTCAAAAATATGAGAAGAAAAGGAACGAAACTAAAATAAATTGGAAGCAATTGTTATAGTTCTAGATGGGGAATAAGAGGGAACATATTTGTTGATTATCATAAAAAAATCAGAGACTATACCTCCCCCCGAGCTTCAGATCTCGTGCACCTGTTTTTTTCCGTTATCTACCTCTTAATCTGACATATGTCATATATCTTTCTACCATTAGGTTCTTATTGTGTGGAAGAAACGACCAGTCTTGGAATATTTCACGATTGATTACATTTGAATATTTGGTAGTCCTATGTAATAAAAATCGAGTAGTATAGGTATTTTTCTTGTTATTTTCACTAGTTCTAATGGAAGATATATTGACCGAATTTGTATAGGTGGTGAAGGACAATGTTCGAATTTAGGCCAACGACCATCAATTTTCCTCCGTTGTCCCAAGGTTGTGCTCTTACATCTGCCTTAGAAGAGGTCTTGAAGATGGACATCCATACACGCACTCCCCGCTGTTCAAGCAATTCCAGCTTGTCATCTTCACAACAACGAAGTGAGACTGGTAACGGATTATTCCTCCAACATTATACCTTTACCAACGATGTTGATATATAATTAAATTTGTGCAATTCTGCTACTGTTGATTATAATAACAACAACAACAACAAAAAAAATCTTGTTCTAGGAAGATGATTAACAACCAGCGAACGGATACAAAGATATCCTTTATAAAAACAATTGACTAAAATACTCGACAGTTGCACTAACCGAACAGCTTTCCTAGCACGCAATACAATCATCAACTATGCGACATTTGTATAATGCCAAGTTTTGTATTTTACACCCGACAAAGTTGCTTGGAATAATTGCACGACCGAAATTATATCCAATTCGAAAGTAATGATTGTGTACGTGTTCACGCTTTTTTTTACCTAAAAGCTACACTGATATTACAAATGAAAACAAATGAAACTATATTTTTGACACCCACCCCCCCCCACCATCCCTCTGGTCGAATAAAAACACTAATCTAATTTTGATGGTGTCATTATTAATTTTTTTTGTCGATCTTCCCAAGCCGGAAGCAAAAACAGTGGCAATGTTTTCAACAGAAAAAGAATCTATTAAGGCGGCGATATATAGACTTCCGTTCTAATAATATTGATAATAGTTATTTAAAAAAATAGTAATAATAATATTAATAATACCTATATACAATATAACCGTTATAAATGATCCTTAAGTTGAGATTTATTTTGTGAAACCTCATAAAATCGTTAAATTTTTAACAATTCTAATTAAAGAAATTTCAATATTTCTATTTATAATTGAATCATAATAAAGATACTTGTTTCCAGTAAGTTTATCTCTAACAAGGGAAAGAAACAATTTCGTCAGTATTAGGGTTGATATCTCCCCCAACTAGTCAGTTTAAAGAATACCAATTTATTCTCAATGATCCGGCAATTAGTCAAATAAAACGTTCTCAATCCGATTTATTATCCCTCTAGATCCGCCCTCCCTATATCTTTTACTACAATATCAAGTGTATGTATACTATACTACCACTATCACCACCACTATGACTATAACAAGTAAGAAGGGTATCATCCCTTACTAATAATATTCGCACATCAATACAACTATTGTATTGTTATCAGATTCGTGTAGTAATTGTAGGGGGTGAATTACGAGTTTATTGACTTTTAAGTATATTGATTTGATTGTCCATATTTAACAATGATTGCGACTTGAAAAAAAATAGGACGTCGAGACTTTGGCAAATAATCTGGCTAATTTTTCGGTTGAACGGCCCTTTACAATGGACAAAGCACAATTTTCAGCGGATGTTTCAATTAGATACAAAATAAAAATAGGTAAAAGTGTTGCACGCAAACATTTATCGACTGCATTTACTCAACAAAAATAACAATAGAACTAAATAGTCGCAACAATAATAATAAAAATGTACTGTTTGGATCTTTAATAATGAGCAAAATTTATAAATTAGCTAAATAATAAAAGTTTAACGTTAATCGGAAATTATTTTTGCAATTTAAATAAATAAAGTTTTGTTAAAAATAAAAGACAAAAGGAAATTGCCACTACATATCACTATTAACATTATGTACACAATGGTGGCAACGTTCCGGAACAAAATCTCAAACTTTCTGCTTTTAAATAGAGAAAGATATAGTGAATGAGCTGTTCACGCCACTACTCTTCAACGAATTTAATCGACTGATTCAAGTTAGTCTCCACATCATCATCATTATCATCATCATCATTGTAACGATAATAATAATAATAATGATGATTATGATAAAAATAATCATAATTACAATAGTACCTACCTTCCAGTTTTTGTTATAATCATTTCTGTTCCTAAATCATGGAATTTATCCCATAAATCTTTTGTTTCTAAATGACAATCAACAGTCAATAATTCTTCACAATTACAAGAAATTTTCGTTTTTGTTGGTTTTTCTAATTTTTCATTAACTAATTCAGGTGATTCACGATCGATATCATTCAATTCAGATCCACAATCTGAACCAATCGGACTATTACCATTATTATGATTATTATTATTGTTATTATTATTATTATTATTATTACTAATTTTTTGTTTTTGTCGTATTAATGTTGTTGACGTTTCACTATCTGAACATTCTTCAACATCAACTTCAATATCATCATCATCATCATCTAATTGATCTTCAATATCTGATGAGCTTAATCGTGAAATTGTACCTGAAACAAATTTGATTCAATAAATTAGCAATAATTTAGAGAAATTGGAATAATTTTAACGATTAATAATACTGATTAGCGTATTTTTTTTATTACAGAAACGCCAAAATCATTAATTAACTAACGAAAATATTTTTTTATTGTTTTCGTTAACAATGGTTTGTTATTTGTGTGTCTTTTTTTTGGTAGTTATCATAAAAAAAAACACCACCATTGTTTCCAATTTAGCTCCAATGATGATTTTATAAAATTATAGAAATCATTATTTATTAATGATGGTTTGTAAGGCGTAACGGTAAAGGTATCTTCATAAAGTAAAAACTTGCCAGACAAGAGACTCACGAAATGTCTAATTACCCTAAAAAAGAGATTGTCGAATCGAGAAAATGTCCTCAAAAAGCACTTTCTCAAAGTTATTGACAATGTATTAGATTTTTAATTGCAAAAAAGTGGACTACATGAAGAATATGGGTAGAACTTTAATCGAAAACGTTGGATCTTTATAGAAAAGTTTTCTCGAATCTAAAGCTCAAATTCTATCGAAACTTTAACCGAAAAAACTTAATTTGTGATAACACCACGAAAATTGGTACTTTATTAACAAAGGTGTTCCTCTTCGATTTCGATGGTACTGAGATATGTGATTATTCATCGAAATCTTAGTGATTCGTGTTTCTTTTATCGGTGAAAAAGCACTTCTAGGGGTGCAATCACGCCTCAAAATTTAGACTCTAAAGGAATGACCGATAGCATTATCATTGGGGAAATAATTAAAGATGCTTCTTATCTCATAATAAAATACTAAAAAGGACAGGAGTTATAAGTTTATAAGGTTTTCATCAATAAAAGTCTTATGTAACAAAAACTATTAACGAAATTAATGGCGATTTTAAATAGTTCGGACATAATATTAGTACAGCCAAGTGCGGAAGAATTTTAACGGTAAGGATTGTATAGTGTAAACCATACTTTCGTTTGAAGAGAACAAACATACTATTGGATATCGTAAGAGAGAAGGGGACGATTTGTTTATGTACCTGAATAAAGCAAAACACCACACCCCTATAACGGATCAGGTAATTTGCCACCCCCTACTTACTTAAGGTTCAACTTCAACAGCTACTATTCGCTAAAACAGGTAAAGCAACAAAGCAGCTTCGGTCCATCCCCAATACCAAGAATAGTGGACGAACGGTTCAAAACAGGCCAAAATTCGCACCAAGAGTCGTTAAAATTCTTCCGCACTTGGCTGTACATACCTACTTTATAATTATTTTTAATAGTGCGTTTTTCATCCAGGAGTACCTAGTTTTTGCTGGCGAGCGATTCAGAAAGTATATACCAAGGAGTTGTAGGGTAGTTCATAGAGAACATTTTTAACAAATTTAGAACCTCGTAACTTATTTGGAAATTGGTCAAAAAACGGTTATTTCCAACTGTTCCAGAATACAATGAAAAAAAATGTTGGATCATCGAGAAATATTCTAGCAAGTAGCCCACTCGAGGTTGAAAAGTCTAGTTGTTTTGTGAATAGATCTTAGGAGTTGTGGCTTTAGTGATGAATTTTTGCTACGCATTGGCAGTTTTGAGCCCGGATGGTTTACTTTAAAGTCATTTTATGCGTGTATCTCGTTTTTAAAAAATTGCTATATTGTCAGAAGCGAGCGTATTTTTGACCAACTTTTAAATGCGCTACGAGGTTGCAATTTTGTTAAGATGTGCAGTAAAAACTACCCTACAGAATTAGGTACTTCCAGGTGGAATATTAATACTAATAGTAAAGTATTATTACTATGTCTTAACTACTAAAAACTTAAAAAAAAACAACATTCTACATGAATTAACACAAAAGCTAATAAAAATATTGATGCTTTCTTATTGGTCAATATAGATATGCTTGAATCCCAAAACAGGTATTTCCTACTTTTTTTCCCCTCTTTAAGTCGCCATTGGAATCGTTGAAATCAGATTGATTGGTCTTATAAGAATAAATTTCAAACTTTTATTTAGTATTTTACTATAAGGCCTGGTTTCGACCTTTAGGGTCGCTAGGATGCCAAGCTTAAGCGCTGGGGAGCCTATTCAAAACTAGGTACAACCGAGTGCACTGAAAATGTGACGACTCTTGAGAGAGAAATACCCCTTCCTTTAGCTTTTCTCTATCTTAAAGGGACAAAGGTGTGGCGATTGGAGCGCATAGGGGTGATATTTTATACATTTTCTGTCCGATAACACCCCTAGTTCCACCTACGATTTTGGTTGTATATTTTTTCTCCCAAATTCTGACCTGCTAGACATCCGCTTTATTATGAGAACCTCCCTTGTTAGCCTGACTTACACAACTTCACAACTATCGTCACATTTTCAGTGCAGTCGGCTGTAATTTATTTTTCAGAATAATTACGTTTACTGAAATTTGTAATGGGGTAAGAACTTGTAAAATGTGAGTAGTAAGGCTTGTTTATTTTTGTAAATGCGAAGATACTACAAGACCAAAAGAATTTTATATACATTTTCATCATGAAGATAATTCCATTGATAACATTCGATTATTTCAAGTATATAAAACTTACGAAGCACCCCTTTTGAGTCTAAGCTTTGAGGTGTGGTTTCACCCCTAGAAGTGTTTCTTCCCCGATAAAAAACATGCATCCCTTAATTAGATTTCAATGAAGAATAACATTCTCAGTCTCATCGAAATCAGCGAGAGTTGGGAATCTTTTCTTGTAAGAATAAGGCGATTAAGGGTCCCCGAATTAGTGCATTCAGTGGCAATTTGTGTATTGGAAAATTCTGGTGAAATTTTGAATTACAGAGAAAAGTTTTGAAGCACGTTTTTTCTTATATTTTCTCTCGTAATCTAAACAATATTGTTTATTTTACAATAAATACCATGTTTTTAATAGCAAATTGAAAGCGTTTTTCAAATCCCCAAGAAATTTTCCGATAGGCTTGTTAGTTTTCCGAACAATTGGTGAGAATATTAAAATTATTTAAATTATCGCTCTAAGTTTTTTCTGCACAATTTTAAAGATAAAAAATCGTACGATATTTTGCTTGAAAGCTTATACTTACAATTTGAAAAACAATTTAAAAAAATTCAATTTTGGAAAATCTAATGAGTTAGGCAAAAAATTTTCCAACAATTCATGTATAATTTTTACCTGTTAAAAATAATTATTTTGCAATAAAATTTTATTCAGCTTATAGAGAATCTTATGTACAGTGGCGATTAAACAAAAGAGACCGAGTCTTGAGACACAATTTCACATTTTCGTTAGTGTGTGTGAGGTTGTTCCTCTCGTGAGGGTAAGAAGGTGGGTAGTTAGGAGGTATTGAAGCCAGTTTCAACCATAGCCAATTTGTAGAAAGTATCGCCTTCTTCTGATTGAATATCTTTCTTCCCAAATTCTGACCTGTTAAGATCCTCTTACATTGTAATGACAGCCCTCATAAGCCTGTTTTACACAGCCGCACAGGTGGTGGTCTCTTTTTTTTTTAGTCGCCACTGTATTTTCTGATAAAACCATTGTCATTTTGAAAGAACTGAAGACTTTCGGTCTGGGACATCGAATAACAAAATATATATGTACTAATGGGGTTTCTTAATAGTACCCAACTAGAGCTTTAATGAGAGGGTTTGTTTTAAAGGATGTACAGCTAGGTGGATAGAAAAGGTGACAACAGATTTGAGACTGTGTAAATCAGACTGATGAGGGAGGTCCTCACAATGTCCAGCCGGTCGGAATTGAAAAAGAAAGATATTCAACCAAAAACAGTTGGCGGAAATAAGGGTGTTATCTTGCTTATTTACAGATCCTTACAGGATCTAACGTTCTTCCCTTCAAGATGAAGAAAGATTGGTTTACACAACTAAAAGAGCGGATATTTCTTGTTCAAGCATCATCATCTTTTCCATGAATCTAGCCTATGCGCCATAAATTATACTTTCTGATATGAACGACGGTCTTAGAACTGAACTGGTTAAATTAATTCGAACTATAAACCTTTATATTTTAATAGTGTACTAATATTTAGAGTACTTAATATTTTTCCTGTTTTTTTTTTTATGTAGAAATTCGGCCTTAGAATATATGTTTTAGAGATAATTAAAGTCGTAAAACTAAAATTCTAATCATTTTAAAGAATCAACTTGTTTTCTAAATGGTTTATTCATACTTTAGTAGAAATTTTCTCAGCCTACCTCTCTACTACAAAAAGTATTGTTATTTTGAATGTCTCGTATCAGATACAAAAATTACAAATAGTTTATTTAAAATAAATCATAGTTTTGAGGCAAATATTAGTAGACTTAATTATTTAAAGAAAAATAATAATAATTGAGGATTCTTGTTCATAAAAAGACAATTTTCAAAGCCAAATTTTGCATTTACAGCGCGATAAAAATGCAAATTACAATAATTAGCGTGTTTTGAAGTTATGTTTTTTTTTGTCAGCATAATAAACCCGTTTGGGTTAATATTATAGAAAAAAAATTTAGTAGATGACATATAGCAATTTAAGGTTACAGATAGGTATAGAGAAACCGGCTAAAATTGAAGCAATTAGCTATAATTTTACAAAAAAAAAACACGCAAAAAATATACCACATACACTCCTAATTGATCGATAAAAAATGACAACAAATGACATGATAGGTAAGTACTTAAAAGTAGATATTGCAAAAAAAAATAGGTCTATTTAGCTATCTATAACCTGCATGACGATTTGAGGCCGTTTATAATTATACGTCTAGTTAAAAAAAATCATCATTAGAAGTTCCATCACAGGTTTGAAATGATTTTTGAATTTATTATTAAAAAATATTGCTTTTTTATTGAAATTGATGAGATAATTATTGTAAAATTTACGAAAATTTCTTTGTAAAAACAAAAAATGTACCAGCGAAGGTTTGAAGAATTCATAAATTTATTTTTTTCCATATACCAAATCGACAAATTACTATTAATGACTTGATAAAACGTAGAAATTACACAATATAGTAATTACAACAATTCTCTCTCGATTACTAAGTTTATAATAGGCAATAATTTGCATATAATTTAAAAATCGCAAATTCCGATCGATTCTTCCAAAATGTCACTAACGATATTTATTGTTTACGTTGTTATACTAATTAAATTCGTATTATTATTAAGATCCAATTATAGTTCGTTTTTCACAACTATTTAAACTAATTTGTAGTTATTTTATTATTTATTGTACAATAACACGAAAACAATAGAAAATATAATTGTTATAATTATTGATATTTTATTGATTGTATTTTATATAATTTCCGGTCATTAATGCATATAAGTTTGTTAAATATGTGTTTGTAAATTATGTTTAAAAAAAATCATTAACTAGATTTCATCTACCTATAATATAAACAAAAGCAAAATTTTATTCGGTGATATTGTGCTGGTATTAAAGTTTTGTTTAACTAATTTGGAAATACCTACAATAAATAATCAGAGTTAAGTTAATTAACGTTTACATATAAAATATAAATATCAACCTTCGAATTGTTAATTTTGTTTTTTTCCTGATTAATTATTTTTAATTATTATTAAGTATCCTGTGATTCAATAACATACCGTCGGCTTGCGATTGTGTATCTTTGGCATCAGCATCGGGTGGTGCAACTGCAGCCCCTCTGGCCATAATTGCGGCAATTGAAAAGTCTGTGGCCCGCGTCTTCGCCGTCGGTGCAACGGCTGCACTCTCTTCCGGCATAGCGCCCAGCAGCATCACTTGTACAATCACTACCGTTTATTTATAATCAATAACAAAAATAATAATAAAACTGAACACTGGACGAGGAAAAACAACCAACTCGAAATAATGGAGTGAACAGAAAATAGGGAAATAAAAAACCCGAATCGCTAATTTAGCTGTTAACGTTTAGAATAACAACGGCACATGTCCAATGTTGATGAGAACAACCGTACGACTGGCATTTACAATCGAGACAACAAAACAGAAAGCGCCCAGTCTGCTCTGTGGTGTTCTTTTTTCGTTGAAGTGGGCCGTACATAGAGGTGGAGTTAAAGGCGGAGTTTCATTGTGCGTGTGGTCCAATATTTCTGGATATTGTAGTATGGTTTCAGTTTCCTGTGACTTGGACCATCAATCAGGGGCTGTGGTAGCGGTGGCGACATAGTCTGTAGACAGGCCACTTGATATCAACTCCCCTGGATCCCTGGGCTATAATATACAGTACAACTATACACATACAGGCCACCCACTTTCACATAACGCCACCGATATACCAAATGTATAACTAAAATGACGACAACACTATATCGAACATAATTAACCGGCCATTGCAACATGGCTAACGAATAAATGAAATTGACAAGCAGATAGCTACTTGAGAAGATTGATTTCCTAATAAAACCAAAATCGTTTTACAAGAAAAAAAAGGAAAATTGAAATGAAGAAGGGTTGAAACAAAATTTGTGGACGCTGGACAGTAGTGGCGCGTTATACTGTAGGCAATTGTCTAGGACCCCTACTTGAAGAAGTGCTCCAAGACTGTGTGTCCCCATACATATTTCTGCCTTCTTTCTTAATTGTCACATTGTTACACCATTAAATAGGCCCAAAATCTCTCTTGTCCAAGGCCCTTAAAATCCTTAACGCACCACGATCCAACAATTCGTCAAAATTCAAAGATTTCTGTGAAAGTCACCAAAATTGGTATAAATTATGGAAACATATAGTTGTCCTAAAATTGCTTGACTATACTCAGCTGTAATGTGTGAGAAATGAAGTGAGAAGGCTTTTATTTTTATATTTACGTTTCCTTCTTTGAAACTTATTGAAACCTGATATCTGAGGTCCAAAATCTACGGCTATAGATTACATATCTAATATGTTCCAATGATTGAAGGGTGCTAAACATTATTTTGCAAACATTACAAATTAGGGTAAGGAGATGGAATCTTGGAATGTTAGATTAATAATGCTATTTTTTTTCAAAATATTTTTTGTTAAGATTAGTGGCAGCTCGTAACTTGTATCAATAGGAGTGCTGCTTATTGCACGCAGATCCAGAAGAACGTCATCAATAAAGAAATACAGAAAGATAGAGAAGAGAGTGAAAGCAATAGAGACGGGAAGCAAAGAATAAAGAGTAACAGGATTGAGAAAAGAAAAATCATAAGACAGAGAGGGTGACAATGGATAAAAAAAGATAGAGGAGAAAGAAGTACAGAAAGAATTGCTGCAGAAAAGCAAAGTAAAAAGAAAGAAAAAAGAATACACAAGAAGGTGGTAGAAAGGAAGACAGGAGAAAAAATTAAGAGTGAAAATGTAACAGAAAAGATGACAAGAAGTAAAGTAAGAAATGAGAAAGGCGGAGGATATAGTTAGAAAGAAGAGTAGGAGAGATAAAAATAAGACCAGCAAAAAAAGACAAAATGAAAGGGAGAAAGAAAGGCAGCAGAGAAAAACAAATAAAGAAATACAGGACGGAAAGAAAGAGACAGAAAGAGAAAGAGGAAAGGCGAGAGCGAAAGAAAGAGCAATACAAGAGAGAATAAAAGAAAAATGAGAGACGAGAGCGAAATAGAGAAAGATGAGAGAGAAAAATAGAAAAGGCTTATTCTTAGGTATAGTTAATATTATTGATAAATTTTGAGTGAAAACAGGGGTGCTGCAGTTCTGCAGTGCTTA
Source organism: Mylabris sibirica (assembly GCA_039776855.1). Taxonomy (NCBI): domain Eukaryota; kingdom Metazoa; phylum Arthropoda; class Insecta; order Coleoptera; family Meloidae; genus Mylabris; species Mylabris sibirica. The sequence continues at coordinate 10,956,986 of CM077839.1, forward strand.
CAAACTAGCCGCGTCTGGTTTATTAAATAGAGTGAAACGTTGTAAATAAATGAAAATATCTTGTAAAAAACATATAAATTTCAAAAATTTTTGATTTTAACTGCGAATTTTCAGAGCTTATTGTTAGCACTAGGAGCTAAGTTAGTAATAATTTTGTTTTTGCGATCACATTTATGACATTTTGCTTTGTATGATTTCAATCATTTTTTTTTAATAGCACTTCTAATTTAATATGTTAGGACTTTTATGCAAAACTTGAAGTAATTTCAAAGAGCGTTTACAACACAACTTGATCCTGATACTAAATTTTTCTCTAAATTTTCAAGATTTGTATGATCAATTTTAATTTATTTCATTTAACTTTATATGATTTCAATTGAAAATTTCGAAAAACTTAGCACTTTTAATCTAGGCTCCCTTCCAATATTTTCACTTGTATAGCTTAAAATTCAATATCTATTGACAAATTTTACTCTGAAAAGAGAAAATGATTTTTGAAAAGTATAGGAAAATGTTATTTATTATGTTATTTGGCTCAGAATTGAAAAAAGGGAACACTAAATGTGTCTTTGGAAATAAAAAACTACCTGTCAAATACGTTTTCTCAGATCGTGAGCAAAATAAGTGTGTTATGTGGGTTTAATAGTCTCAGTAGAGACTAAACCCAAATAAGGCTAGCAAAAGGCCAAATTCAGGTTAAAAAAGAATACCAAAGCAGAGTCAGGTGAAGTTTCCAAATTTTACAAATCATGAGACAATTTTTATGTACAGTGGTGGTATGGAAATCGTGAATCTTATAGGAAAAATCAAAGTGCTTTATGGCTGGGCCACACTATAAATTCAGTGAATAGAAGCAGATAATTTACAGCTTATACAAGAGGCAATATTTCTTTAAAAGCAAGTAGTTTCACACCTACGCTAAACACATATTTTACAGTGGACAATTTCCTTTGTGTAAAATAATTTGACTTTTTTTTATCAGATTCACTATTTCTGTTCCATCACTATACATATTTTATCTTGTCGTTATTTGAGTCTTGAGTCAAGTCGGTATTGGTAAACTATAATTAACACAAGACTTTATTATAAGAACAATTATTGAATTGAGCAAAATTTCAACGTAAAGTTTAGATTTACTATTTTCATTTTAAATATGGCATTAATCAAAAAAATTACATTGATTCGAATCATAAAACCTGAACAATAGTATTAACAGTAGCGACTTTATTACGATATGACTCCTTTATTATTCTGTGATTTTTTTTAAATCAACTTTTCTCAATTGTGAAACTAATTGTAATAGAATGTCGGAATTTTGCAAAGTTGAAATAATATTCTAAAACGAACATTTATTACAATCATAATTAATAACGAGAACGTTTTTCAGTTTGATTGAATTCTTGATGTGCTTTGTTTGTTTATCAGTTTTAAAAATTTCCTCCTTTCTTATTATTAATTGGAAATAATTCCGTTTTATTTTAATTTTTTTCTGTTACCCTTGTTTATAGCGTGCATCAAGTCTTGAATAATTCAAAAGGAATATAGGTAGTCTGTTCATTATGTCCTCATCAATTAGAAATTTAAATACTTGTCAACTGGATTGAAATATGGACCATCTTGTGGCTGGGCAATTATGCAAATGATTTTCTTCTATCCGGATAATAAAAAAAAAATAGTCTACTGTCTCTTAATTCAATTTATAAATTTAATGTGCTTTTATTGTAATTGCAGATAATTATTAAAACATATCCACAGTCGTATAAACTCATAAATAATATTTATCTGCTCTATATCTGTAATTAATCAAAGAAAAAAGGTTCCACATTTTTTCTTCTATTATTATTATTATTATTATTTGTTATTAAAATATTTTTTTTAAATAGAAGATGGTATAATTTTGATATTTGGAATCACAACAGGTGGTGCGACTAAATCCAGTTGTCGCCAAATATCATCTTTCAAGTGTATTTAATATCACTAGGAGGTCTTAACAAGGGGCTTGACTTGTTAAAATTGTGTCCCTTTTCTATATCCTTATCCTCAACGGTCAATTAACTGCACATTCAATCTGCGGTTGATACAATTGTATTTGTTGTGCGAATATAACGCCTTATATAATAATATAAGAAGAGTATAATAATAATAATAAAAGAATAAGCAATTGTGACGCCTATTGTGAATATTGTTAAGGCGGGGATGAAAGGAAAACTGCTGCTTTGGTGGCCTTTAATAGATGTCACCAGAGGATAACGGGAATACAATTTATGAGTTTCTTCTTTACATTTGTTAGAAAAAAAAGTATAGCACGTAATGTAAACTTTGTCATTGTTATAATAGTTGACCATATAAATTATTATAATATTTGTTATGGTTAGATTTTATAAAATTGTATTGGTTGAATAGAAAGTCATGACCCACCTGGGCCCGAGTCTAAAGCCATTTCACACGGTCCTCGTGCCTTTTCATAACCCCAAGATATTTGTTAGGATGGTCGCTTTATGATGATTAAACGGATTTTAATGAATAGTTTCATATATTCCTTTCTCCAACACTACAATGACACAATTCCATTATATAATCCAACAATATCGACAAAAATTTTAGTGAAGATTTCTCCCCATTTTATACGAGTCCATTAGCATGCAAGCCACAGGGTAGAATCGTAACTTTGCTTAGCGCGCGCGAAAATAGCCGCATTAATTAGCATTTAGATGGCTTAATGATAATTAGTTGTGGAGCATTGGAGCCGACCAGCTTGGGGGATGAAACATGGCAACATTCGGGGTGATGGTGTGAAAAGAAGGAAAACGCCGCCACCACTACTACTACAACTCCATTTCGCCGCAGGAAATTGAACCAAATAGGGGCAGATACTCAAATTATCGTGATGCTCGTCTAATCTCAACCAACACTTGAACAACGTTTATGATGAACTCGCCCGAGATCTACATCCAACTAAACGAGATCGTTTAAAACTTCTGGTTTGTGATAACGTTCAGGATTATGCTCAGTTTATATACGTGTCGGTTCTTGATTTGCATAATTACAGTTGTAGAAAAAAATTTATCCACATATAAGTGACGGCTAAAGTTGTTGGAACATTTCATAAAAATGATGGGGATGAAGTAAAAAGATGATAGAGAGAAGGGAAAGAAATGAGGAGATAGGCATAACAGTTTGTTGGTATTATGTGCTATAATGGTACATCAAATGTGTGTAGGTAGATCTTTTAAAGTAAATATCAACATTTTACTACTCTTCTTTCAACAGAATGCTCCAAACGGAGATTTTAAACAGACGGTTAGTGGCCATATATTAAATAGTTGTGATTTTAAATGTTGTTTACCTCACTAAAAGCGATGAATTTTCCGTTTTTATTTCAATAATCCAACAAATAACATTGCAACAACTCCCAGAAATTGTTTAACAAACCCATGTGAATATTCAGCTAATCTCCAACTGATGTCAATGTTTTTTTTTTTTATCAAAGAAAGGATTAATAATAACAAAGGAACAAGAGAGTGCCCCCATGGCGACTTCGCAGTCACGTAAAGGTTATAAAAAAGCTTTCATAAATGCATTCGTTCGCCTATAGAAGCTTTAACTAATAAAATTTACATGAATGTTCACAATTGGACTTATAGTAAAGACAGCTTATACAATAATCAGCGATAAGCGAGAAAAAGAAGAGACATACGAATACAGTATGGTAGAAGATGTTGATGATGACGATGATGATGATGATGATTCCCCTGGCCACCCACAACTTTCTATTGAATGGGGAACATTCCATGGACATTGTGCACATCTCCCCATGGTGTTGATGGCACTGATAAACAAGGCATTATTTGGACGCGTCAGGTATCCGATGACATAAAAAAGACTTGTTTATATTGCTATACACTAACCGTATGATTAATGGCTCAGGTCCAGGCACAATACTGAAAAGGACATGTATACATATATTTGAAACCGTCACAATTGGTCGGTTTTAATACTTTAACTCTATCAAGCCACAAATCGTATAATATGGTAGATGGTTGATATATTGTAGTGTAATTAGTCCACTACAAATCATTGTGATATCAATGACAAAGCAATATCGATTTATAGTGGGAGAAAGGGAGGGAAAAAAAAACTGTAATCAATTTCAGTCATGTTAATCAGCTGGTTGTTGAAAAAGTGCTGAACGCATTTGGTTTTGATCAGCAACATACATCAGTTTAGATAAGCATTTTCCTGGCGCTTGACCAGAAAACGTGCCCGTCCTACTAAACGTAATACACCATCTGTTCACCGTCTATTTCTTCCTTCTAATATCTCTTTATTTATCTATCAGTGCAAAACATTTCCTCTTGGAATTGGTATAAGCAACGCAAAATGGCGGCCTTATCTAAATGGCTTGACCACGTTCTTATATGATTTCTGATTCAAATACTATCCACCCTTACAGTTTATGTTAGTGTTATTGCCCAACGGGGGGCGGCTGTCTTCTATGATCCTCCATCTAACCAAAATCTACATAAAGACAATATTGTAATAAAACATATTTGCGACCAAGAATCAAACCGAAACTGATATTAAACGATATCACTCATATCTGGCAATATATAGAGAAGTAACCGAAACCTGTATCTATCCAATAAAGAAGAGGACTAATAATTTAATTCCCAATTTTGCCGATACAATCGTAAATTCCCTAAAGGATTTCTCGATTGTTATTGAACTGGACTGAGGGGTAAAAAAGCCCCACAAGATTGTCCCATATTAATCTAATAAATCTATAAGCTATGTTAGATCATACCTACTTTAATAGTGGTGTGTTAGCGGATTTTTTTTTTTTATATAATGTAATACGGAAATTTTGCCGACCCTATCTTGAAGGGATTATAATATGTCACAACTGGCGCACTCTATCGGTAAGTTTAGTATGCAGGTCGTGTGGACGGCGCCGTCTGTTGCTCATCACAAACATCCAAATAAAGCTCATTTGCGTATGTATATTTGAAAATCCAACCCATTTCCATCAAAACACACACATATACAGAACAAACTACCCTTGCTTCCACAATAAACTGACCAAAATTTATATTTCCATTGATATTATTCGTCATAAAATAGCAAACCATTGAGGTGGAGAAGAATTTATATGATTGCAGTCTATAGCTATAGATATACAGACAATATTTTCAAGAAATGGGAAAATAAATCGTTATACCACCTGGAAACGTATAGTGGATAGGTAATTAAAAAAACGTCCCGACACACAGCTATATACAATTAACCAATAATCCCTATGACCAAATCCCTATTTATTCCTCTCCATATATCTGACAGAAGGGCGGCAAGGGACCCATCTCCGTTATTATGTTATCAAGATTAAATACACGCCACTTTTATATACAGGGAATTGCTTGTGCGGGAGTTATAAGCAAAGAATACTGACGCGCTTGCGTCGATAAATCAACAAGAACATTCTGAATATTTGGTGTTTTTTATGTACACCGAGGATCACATAAAAGAGACCGACTCTTGAATTAGGAATATCACGTTTTTCGGTTCGTGTAAGTCAAGCTTTTAATTCCCAAATCCTAACCTCTGTGAAAGCTCTCTTACATTATTACGACCGCCCTCAAAAGCCGGTTTTACACAACCGCACAAAGAGTGATCTTGTTTATCTGCTCCCCACTGTTGTACGTTGAATCTTGAAGCTGTGTAAACTAAGCTTTTCCCATCTTGAAGAGGGGGGGCATATTATCTAAAGCTCTGTAGATAAACAAGATAACATCTTTATTTCCGTCAAATATTTTTGATTGAATATCTTTCTGACCTGCTAGACATTGTAAGGACCTTCCTCGTTAGCCTGATTTACACAGCCTCACATCTATCGTCACCTTTTCCATGCACCTAGCTGTACATACAATGAACATACACTGAAACAAGAACGTTTTATGCTTGTTAAAAATTACAAATTCACATCCAGGAATATTCAGAATCATTCTAAATTTTATTCTTAAAGCTGTCTCGAATAGCATCAGGTGTTGTAGGTATCTAAATTTTCCCCTTATTATTCTTATACCAGTTTTATTTAATATGAACGCCTCAATTTCCTCTCACAATTTCCCACTCTACGATTGCAATTCTCTATTGTGTATTTATTATGAAAACCACACGTATACAATCTGATATAATTCAGGATTGTCGTGTCACTTATTTCAGTAGAAATCTGAAATACAACATTTCTATAAGATTCTATCACTGAAACACCTGCAACGGAAAAGTTTCTGCACAGATATTTCAGGGGATTTATTTTAATGGTCCGTTAATAATTTTGATTAACCGTAGATGAATTAATTCTTTTTCATTTTTTTTTCTTTCTATTATTATATTTTAAATATCCACAATTACAATGTTGTTATTTGTGGGGACCCGGTCTCTTTAGCTTTGATCTTTTAATGTGCCGGATACAATTACGGTTTTATGAGTTTTATCCTCGTTCCATATCTGATACGGACGCACCAGTACATATTTTAATGTAATTGGTGAGTTTATCGGCACGTAATCTCCACCCAAAACACGTCTTAAAATGCTTACGGCGCTTGGTCTTACTAGATGATACAACAAGAGCAATAACAACAAGAGAAAGAACTATAGCAAAATATTAGATATTATAACGGATATATTCACAGTGAAACTTTTAAATTAAAATAGTAGGAGTAAAATTTATGGTTCCTTAAATGACAATAGTAGACAAACAGTACAACGAAAAATCAGAGAAATTAATTTTCCGGTTGATTTTCTACGGTTTTGACTGTCGGCTTTTTACAAACATGTTTAGCTACTGCCGACACATTTATGCTTAAACATATATTCGGGGAAAACAATACTCTTCTCGTCATTCTTTAACAAAATATTAATTTCAATGTATACCGGGTGAGTCACGTAAGACGTCAAGTTCTGAAACCAACTCCCATCATTTGGCGAGTGATTCGAAAAATACTTCAAGAATTTATAGGAGGGTAGCTGAGGATTATTTCTTTAGCAAAATTTTGAGTCTCTTAGCTCACTTAAAAGTTGGTAAAAAAACGCGCGTTTCTGCGTTTCTGATTTTCAAGACTTGCTGCACTCTTAAAATGACTTAAGAGTGACTCAAAAATCCTCCAACATTGATTTTTTTCGTTTTTCTTAATCTTATTCTTAGTACTTACAATTAAATGGAAATATTTTGCGTTTTTCCTAGAATGCATTGGAGAAAAATGAAAAAGAAATAATGTTGGGAAAGTCTTTAATGCCCGTATTTATAAACCGATCTTGAGACCGTCTTGGAGCTTGAGCCAAGATTGGGTTGTAGCTGCCTTGAGACGAGCTTGAGTTTTGCAGAAGGTGCGCGTGCGCACAGAAAGAAAAACGTGACCCTATAAAATATAACCAGAATTCGCCAAGATCTCAACCCTCCATGTACTCAATCCCGACTTCCGCCGAGAATTCCCGAAGCAAGACTTATAAACCAAAACTCGTGCTTGGAAGTTAGACTTGAGACCAAGTCTGAGATTGGTTTATAAATACGGGCATAAGTCGTTGTTGCAATCAATCTTTTTAAGTGTATAGCTAGTGTTTCAAAAAAGAGTGTTTTCTTACCGATTTTCCAATGAGCTATGAATTCCTAATTTTGCTAAAATGCTCTCCAGGGACTACCCTAGGAATCTTTGAAATACTTTTCAAATCATTCACCTAAATAATGTGAGTTGCCATAAGAACTTTCGTCTAATGTGACTCACCCGGTATTTGGAAGAGATATGAAAAAGCTGCATTGCCATTTCCGCTACTACTTCATGTTCAATTATGGAAATAATTTATGTAAATATATGAGAATGAATTAAGTAATTACCTATTCGCCTAATGTCACGCTACCAGTTTCAGGGAGCTTGAATTATATCAAAATTTATTACCACCATACAATAACATATTCGGGCTTTTAAATCGTTTCTATAACTATACATAAACACATTTCCATTTTGTCGATGTAAAGTGTATAAAGAATGAGAAGAAGAAGAAAATTATAAGAAAAAAAAAACAGAATACTCGACTAGATGTTGTCGAAATCATATACGCCCATCTTTCAACAGAAAACATTCTGAGTGCAACCTGTCGAGATTTAAATTGTTACGGTTTTCGAAACTACCATTCCAACATTTGCATCATAAAAGAATCAAGCATATTTCGTTTTTATAATTAAATCTATTTTAATGGATTTAAAAATGACGACTGACTATACAGAACGAAGACCATATACAGAGAGAACGAAATGAATTGTGATTTTTTGATACAGTAAGTGATGGAGCCTGAAATATGAATATTTCATAGATGGAGTCTACACCTATTGTAAAGGTGACAGTGAAGAGGGTCCATGTCGAATTGGATTCACCAATTCGACCAGTGAATGTCACTCCTGTCATGGGTGCTCCTGCAGCTTGATGTAACTCTACAGAGTTGGTTAAATCTAATAAATCCAACCACTATATAAAACAATACCAACAACAATAACAACAAGAAAAAACGATCAAAATATAAAAAAGGTAAATTTTTATCTACATTTGTACGTATCTGGGGTGGTATTCGAATATGGAGAAGGAGTTGAAACTGTGATTGACAGGTTTGTATGCTCGGCTGCGGCTGTGTCAACAACATAACAAAACCCAAACCGTATTGCGTGTTACATGCAAATTAGACGTATATTAATATGCGTATTTTACACACACCACACACATACATAGTGTAACACCGTTGGTGGCGGCAATACAGCACAGATGTTGTCCTTTTAGGGGATTGTTTACACAAACAAAGGATTTTTCAAATACACCTATATGTGGTATAGGTATAGAGAAGAAGTTCTAATAAAATTGACAATTTTCGTGTTATTATCATCTAACCGCAATAACTAAAAAATCATCGTTTCCATCGTTATAACTATCGAAATTGGCCAAAAATTATTTTATCTTGTAAAATTTCACATTGTTCATTTCTTGATCGAATATTTCTCCTTTAGAAATTGTTATCCAATTCAAAGTAAGGATGGGGTGTTTTTATCCGATTTGAAAGTGTGTTACATATTTCAAATAACAACCCCCTTAATCGTTTGACTCGTGTGGAGTTTATGTGTATAACATCTACCAAGAGGGGTGGATTACATGAATAAATATGTATGAGCTGTGCAGATTAGCCACAGGGGATGAAAACTCTACACTGATACCACATATTATATCTTGACTTTTCTATATATAAATATTTTAATTATTTTACTTTATTACAATAAAATATTTAGATTTTTATTTTATTTTTTATCAGTTGTATAAATACCTACAAATATAGTTGAATGGCTACATTTTTCTTTTCTATTTATAACACGATTCTTAGATATTCTTTTTATGGCGATATAAATCAATAATTTTATTTAGCAAGATGAATTTTATATTATCTTAGAGGCGTCAAAGCTCTCAGAACAAAGAGTCTTCCAAAAAAAAAAAAACTTTGCCGCTTTTGTATTCTAGAAAGTAATCAGTATGCACAAATGTCCCCTATAAAATATTAGAAAAACAAGGAATTAACTAAATTTACTTCCAATATACAGGGCGAAAACGAAATTCCTTTAAGTCTTGAAGTCATTTATAAAGCCCGAAAAACTGAGCCGATTTGTACAATATATTATGAGGTTGAAAATTTCTTCAACGAAGGCAATGCATGGAAACGAGAAACGTTATCGATAGTTTATAATAAAGAGTGTGTGCTTTAATTAAAATAAAAGATCTCCAAAGGCAGCAAGTACCTTATATAGCGAATTTTTTTATGTATCTACATGCTGGAATATTAAATGAAAAACATTCTTATGATACTGACAATTAATATATTTTAATAATATTGAATCAACTAATAAATTCATTTCCCGATGTTATTTTAATATTTATGATTATTATTGAAAAACACTTTTAATCCACAAACAATTATCTAGCAGGCCCTGCGTCTAATATTAACTGTCAAAATTAGTTGCCCCCTGCGATATTCAATTTTTTTTTCTAATATCAATTGTCAGAACATATAGCCACCTGAGATTTTCGATTTTACTGCTTATACCCAAAAAAGAGATTTTTGCATTTTTCTTGCGAACCAACAAACCGATTTTGATGATTTTTTTTCTGGGTCATAGAGAATGGTCGGCTCTACTGTTATTTTAATTTTCATCAAAATCTAAGCAAATGTAATATTGAAAATGATTTTTTTTAACATTTCTTCAGCTCTTATTCCAAAAGTGTTGGCCCTACCAGTCTGGCCAACGAACTCATCCAAGCTATCCCAAAGACCGATTTTTGTACCAAGTTTCATTAAAATTTTAACGAACGGTGGATATGGGTTCCTGAGGTTCCAAAACGAACTTCTGTGCAAAAATTTTTCGGAAATTCAAAAGTGAGGATCTCGTCATTAGCTAATTTTTTTAAAAAAAAAATCGCTAAAAATAGATTAGCAAGACTTGTTTAGATTATTGCATTTAAAACCCGAGATGTGTTAGACTGATATCTACTTTGTTATCATTATCATATCTCCGCAACAGCATTATGGTAAGTTGTTAAACAACTAGCGACCAATAGTTGCAATTTTAGTCAATTTTAGTATTATTGTATAGTGGGGAGCTGATAAAAGAGACCACTTTTGTACGGTTGTGTAAAACGAGCTTTTAAGGGCGGTCTTGACAATGTAACAGAACTTTCAGGGGTTAGGATTTAGGGAGAAACATATTTAATCAGAAGAAGGCTATGGAGTTACTGGCGCCATTTTGTATACAGGGTGATTCAAGAGGATAGGTCATTAAAAGTATAAGAAGCTCTAGTTATTGGAAGTTGATGTAGTTTGGTATTTAGCCATTATATCCCCTGAATTTTCTCTATTATTTTCGTTGTTCTAGCTACCCTCATTATATGGGGTAATGCACCCTACTCTCTTAATTTAAATGGAATGGTATATTTTTTATTTCATTTTTGCATTCTTTGGTTGAATCAAAGGGGATTTTGTTGATATAACCTATGGTCTAACGCTGATAGTTTTTCAGATATTTCAGCTTTTAGTTCAGTTTTAAAATTTGCAGTGTTTAATTGAAAAATTCATATTTTTGAAGCTATAGCATTTGAAATGTTGAAACTTGGAACCTAAGTAGTAAAAGTAATGTTTTTTTTGCCAATTTAAACAGAATTCAATTACCTTTCAGCGTTTAGCTGAAATAAGTTTTCCTTTCAGGCGATTTTCAAACTATAATATCTTGCTTATTTTAAGTGGAACACCATATTTTTTATTATATGGTTGGATAGAGAAAAAAATTCTATATCAACCTGTATTAACATTCCCTATACCTATCTTTGATAATTTTTCAGTTATTCAAAATTTTCAGTTTCGTCCAATCACCTCCCTTGAAACGAATTCAACTACAATGAAACGCATAGAAGGCTTAGAAAAAAAGTTAGAACATCACAAATGACGTTAATATTAAATATTTTACATGTTTTTTATAACTTTTAAGATATTCCACATGCATAAAAAACAAATCCAAATAATATTGATTTAATTAATTATGAATTTCTTCCATTTTCCTTCCTTGAGATATTTTAAAATTAATCATTTAATTTCATCTTAATTGTGACAATTGATTTGAAAGTTGTTTTGCTAAGCCTTCTATGTTTTATATTTTTTTTCAAGAGAGAAAATTAGATGAAATTGAAAATCTTGAATAACTGAAAAACTATCAAAGATAGATATAGGAAATGCTAATACAGTTCGATGCAAAATAATTTTCTCTATCTCACCATAAAAATAAAAATATGGTATTCCATTTAAAATAAGCAAGATATTGTACTTTGAAAATGGCCTGAAAAAAAATTTATTTCAGCTAAACGCTGAAAGATAATCGAATTCTGTTTAAGTTGGGTGAAAGTACATCATCTTAACAACATAATTTCCAAGTTTCAACATTTCAAATTCTATAGCTTCAAAAATATGAATTTTTCAATTAAACACTGCAAATTTTAAAACTGAACTAAAAGCTGAAATATCTGAAAAACTCTTAGTCCTAGACAATAAGTCATATTATTAAAGTCCCCTTCGATTTCATCAAAGAATTCAAAAATGTGATAAAAAATATGCCATTCCATTTAAAATAAGAGAGTAGGGTGCCCTACCCCATATAAGGAGGGTAGCTAGAACAACGAAAATAATTTCTAGAGAAAATTCAGGGGGCTTAACGGCTATATACCAAATTTCATCAACTCCCAATAACTAGAACTTCTTATACTTTAATGGCCCATCCTCTTGAATCACCCTGTATATTTATTTGTATAGAAAGTACTTTTTACAAATTTGGTATGATGAAAATTCGTTATAACATCTCTTACCTTCTTACCCTCACAAGAAAAATAGTCTGAATCACACGATCCGAAAATGGTGATATTCCTAGTTCAAGAGTCGCTCTCTTTTATGTGCTCTCCAATGTACTTTATTCGACATAGAAATAGTGAGGTTTGAGTATTTAAAGCAATGTCGATTTTACCCTGTACAGTGGGACGCAGATAAACGGGACCACTTTTTGTGCAGTTGTGTAAAACTGGCTTCGGAGGATGGTCATAACAATGTAACAGAGTCGGGAAGAAAGATATTTATCAAGAAGAAAGGGTTGGGCTTACTGGTGCCATCTTAGGTGTTTACCAGAATAGAAAAATATTTACTAAAAAAGTCGATCTCTTTTATGTGCTCTTCAGTGTATAATGGTACAAGGCATCACAAATTTCGAGAGTTGACTTTATATTTTGCTTATACAGTCGAGTGCACTGAAAATGTGACAACTCTTGAACGAAAAATATCCGTTCTTTTAGTTGTGTGAATCAAGCTTTCTCCATCTTGAAGGAAAGAAGATGGCGATGGGAACGGATAGGGTTAAAATAAATTTTTGAACTTTGAAAATGCAGTAATTGTTACTTTCTAATAATAACAGAAAAGTAATTATCTGTTCTTAAATAATGAATGGGAAACAATCTAGGCATCTTTAGTCTCAATTTTGAGTCTATATTTAAAAACATCTTCGTTGTAAATCAATAGTTCGTAAAAAATTTGCTATTAAGCTGTGAAAAGGAAACAACTTTGAAACTTTTAGTACATTTTTTGAACTAAATTCATAATCATGACTTATTTTAGTGTGGGCTTAAAAAATTGAGAGCAAATTTGTTAACAAACTGTCAGAAATCTATTTGGACATTTTTAATCGAATTTCGAATCGAATTTCTATACTTCCAACTAAAATTTTTAGACATTTATCTCGTAAACCAGAATTTTTATCAAATTTTGTTATCGAATACTCAAAAGTAATCAATTTTAGTGGATTTTTGAGTTGGACTCTTCAGTTTTAGCTAATACTGTTTCAAAACATTTTCTAAATCTTTCAAAAAAAATTCTATTTTTCATGCCAAAGAGGTCTCTGATTCATTATTTTGCACAGGGCCGCGCAATTTTTGGATTTACCCTGGTTATCAATTAGACTTGTTTTAAGCATTTTTATGAATGGATTGCCTCAAAAATAATTCTTTTTTAGGAAATCGGTGGCACTACAGATCATTCCACCCCTACACTATATAACCAACAGCCTTCGTATATACATATATATTTTTAGCGAATTTTTTTTAAAAAAATTAGCTAATGACGAGATCCTCACTTTTGAATTTACGAAAAATATTTGCACAGAAGTTCGTTTTGGGACCTCAGGAACCCATATCCACCGTTCGTTAAAATTTTTATATATACAGTGAAACTTCTACTAACGGACACCTCTTTTGAGCGGGCACTTCCTTTATGCGGACACATTTATCGGTCCCGAAATTGTCTATAGGGATTTATTAATAAATCGGTCTCTCTTAAACGGACACTCTCTTGAACGGACACGGACAGTCATTCGATTATTATTTAGGCTTGACTGTCTCTCTTATACGGACAGGAAAGTACTTATCTTTGATCCATTAAATTGAGCGTAGATAATGTGTCGATTATTATTGTGAGAGGTACAAATTTGATTTGTTAAGTAATTTTGAGGTTATATTGAAAAAACACTTTTTCCGATATTTTTCGACAACGATAACTCGTGAACGAATCAACCGATTTTGATCGTTCAAACGGCATTTCGACGTCATTAGTTAAGGTTAAGAGCTGATAAAATTATGGAATTGATCGGTACAGCAGCTTAATAGTTATTTTGAAAAAAACATGATTTTAACAAAAGAAATTTTTCGGTTTTTTTGGAATTTCTCAAAATCTATCAGGCCGAATCGGTTCAAACTTACACGAAATCTAAGTTTGATGGAACCCTTTCGAATGCCGTAAAGAGCGTTTCAATAAGTCAATCCGTTCAAAAGTTATGAGCTGCTTACATAGCCTTCGCACACACACACACACAGCCATACAGGCATCCTCGCAAAAATAGTCAAAATAGCTTCCTAGGGTCCCAAAACGTCGAGATCTGTTGAAAATTCAATTTTCGAAAATCGGGGTAAAACCAATAACTTCCCGAAATTTTGAAAATTTTCTATTTTCTTAGCGGGAAGTTAAAAAAATTTTTTAGCAGGTATCATTTGTTTCTATGGATGTTCTCTAATGAGCGGGCACTTCCTTTGAGCGGACATTTTCTGCGGAACGAAGGGTGTCCGCTCATGGGAAGTTTCACTGTATATATATTTATATATATATGTATATCCACGATAACTGCCGTAAAAATAGTCCAATCTTAATGAAACTTGGCACAAAAATCGGTCTTTGGAATAGCTTGGATGAGTTCGTTGGCCAGACTGGTAGGGCCAACACTTTTGGAATAAGAGCTGAAGAAATGTTAAAAAAAATCATTTTCAATATTACATTTGCTTAGATTTTGATGAAAATTAAAATAATAGTAGAGCAGTCCATTCTCTATGACCCAGAAAGAAAATCATCAAAATCGGTTCATTGGATCGCAAGAAAAATGCAAAAATCTCTTTTTTGAGTATTAGCAGTAAAATCACGTATCTAAGATGGCTATGTGTTCTGACAATTGATATTAGAAAAAAAATTGAATATCGCGGGGGGTAACTAATTTTGACAGTTAATATTAGACGCAAGGCCTGCTAGAGAATTTCGCTTGAAAAAAACAAGCAGGCCTTGATTAAACGTATTACGGGAAATGAATTTAAGATTAGTTGATTCAATGTTATTAAAATATATTTATTGTCAATATCATAAGAATGTTTTGCAATTAATATTTCAGTATGTAGATACATAAAAAATTCGCTATATAAGGTACTTGCTGCCTTTGGAGATTTTTTTAATTAACGTCGATTATTAATTAGTTACATTTTTACTTAATATTTTAAGCACGCACGTGTTTTTTTTCCTATACTTTTTCATTAACATTTTCTTTTTGTTACAAAGTTATAAACGAACCGATTAAATCTAAATATGCATTTGAGTTGTTTTGTTATGTTTAATTTTAAAATATGTCCATTAAAATGTGTACAGCAGTAGATTATGGAAACGAAGACGGCAAGGACGACGAACAAGACGATAAAGAACAATTGCCAGCTGTAGATGAATATTAATAAATTCTATATGTTTCGCGGAGCGATTAGAGTTGTATATCGTTGTTGTTGTTGTTATTGTTGGCGGTTGAGTCTTTGAAGTTGGGACGGTAATTGCGGTATCCGTCGACGGAGGCTTAAGCGCGTGACCAAGGAAAATCGACAGCTCCCTCACATAACACACCAGTAAATCTTGCAAATTTTTACGGAAAACAATAGAGAAGAATGTATTAGAACATGCTACAAAAGAATGTTTAAATTTTTACCACTATGATAAAATATTCCAACCAAGTCGTCGATGAGCTTGTCATTTTTCATCGCTTACAAACTATACATCATTTCAAAAACAAGACAAAGACAGACGAGAATCAAGAAAAGAGAGAGGAGTTAAAGTAATTTCTTGAAATTACCTGCTGTGAAAGCTAATTTAAAGTGATTAATACAAATCAAAATTGTTTGATTAAAAATTTAACTCAGCTACTGGAAAAATTTTCATAATTTTTATTATAATCAATCATCTATCTTAATAATCAATCAGATGTCGTCCCCCTAAATATACAACACGATTAACCCTTAGAGATCAGTATTTAATAAGTGACATCCATCCCTTATATAGTAAATCTCGTTAGTAATCTATCTCTACATATCCCCTAAACTTGTTTTTAGTTGGTCTACCATTGTAGTGTTGTATCTATAGTAAAATAACTACTGTCACCGCCACCCCCTCGACTTAATTCATATTCCGTTACCGAATATCATCCCTCTATTGTGCAAGTGTGGAGTTAATGTCACTTTGTTGGGTACGTTTGTGTAAATAAGCGATTTGTTTAATGTTGATGACGACAAATTTGTCGAGGGTGCTTTTGTCGTATTGTTATTATTTCAAACTGAACCGTTAAATAATCTATTTTTTTTTCCTTCTTAACTAATATCCAGATCGCTGATAATGTCAAAGTTAAATTGTTGGAGAGAAACACCTGTTTTTATAAGACTCTTGGAAAATTAAGTAATAATTCCTTTGGTACAGATGGTTGAAGGTTTTATGTGGAGGAATGTCGTATAAGCCAATTTCGGATTTTATGATAAAATAATTAAGAAAGTACAAATCAGCATTTAAAGATCCGCTACGGATAACAACTCACGTCACATTTTCATTATTATTTCAATAATTCGTTATCAAGGGAAAAAATTCCAAGTATTAGCCGTCATAAAATTTATATTCGTTATACATGTAAGTAGATAACATATTTATTTAATAATTTTCATAATCTTGTAAAATACGATTTCATTTTTTCGTTAAATTAATTCCTGAATTAATTGTAAAGGAATATAAAAAGTAGTCAGGTGTGGAAAAGTTCTATGAGATTTTCTTTAACGATATTTAAACACGCAACAAGTTCATCGTTGCACCCCTTATACTTACTCGTTGGTTAAGAATAATAAAAAACAACAATAAATAAAAATGTTAATTTTATTCCGAGTAGAATAGAAATAATTTGATATTTTCTATCCTAATTTCTTCAATGTAACAAAGTAATTTGCGATGCTTCATATTAAAATCATCAAGGGACTTGGAAATTCACCCCTTCATTGGTGCGGCTGGCTCTTAATAACTGAACAGGATCAAATCCGATTAACTCTCTATTTCTTTCTCTCATTAAAATACGTTAATCGCATTTTACCACCAAGACCCAAAATACACCATAATTCACTTGGAAGTCAAACATTGGGACTAACTACAGCTACACACAACTGACTAAATCGACCCCGATAGGGTTAACTAGCTCAAGATTTATTACGTTGACATCTGAACTATATGAAGGAGAGAGACTGCGAAAATCAAGATCTCGTCTATACAAACAAGAACAAGATCTTCTATCAGAATGATAATAAAAACGATAACGATGAATTTATGTGAAAATCCAAATTAATCGTTAAAATTCATTCAAGTCTCTAATTAGAAGGAATTTTGTTTTATTTGTTTTTTTCCTTATTCTTTCCCATCTTGTGTTTTTAAGAGAAAGAAATTAGTTTTATGACAAGGGTTCTTCTGTAACAGATACCATGGAAGGTCTAATGTTGTATTGTGGTGGCGATAAGACCGCCTATAGGTTTGATTATGGTCCCGTTTAAACTCGATGAGGAGGTCATCTGGAACACACTAACAGCCGGCAATGGCCTTAATTAATGAGAACCGTATCAGGATATCAAAATGTATTTAACCGCATGCTGAACTGAGGCTAACCACATGTTTTTCAAAGAGCTTAATATAAATGTAACATGAGCTTTAACCTTTACAAGCAACTACAAGTAAATTTGAATTCTCAAATAATACAATTCCCCATAAAATTTTTATTTATTTTTAAATGAAATTATCAATATATACAAAAATTAACGTGCATGGTTGACTTTAGGAATGTAATTTTATGATTACACACATACACACAGTATATTTGCTCGATTTATATAATTTAAACTCCGCCCCATTTATAAGTCTTGAGATTTAAAGATTTGCGATTTTATTTATACCGTATGATTTATTTCTGCTTCTTTGTTTTGTGAAATGATTAAATCTCAGCAACTAACGGCGGTATTTTTAACATAAGTTTTATAGCTACATGTACGATTGACAATCTATAAATCTATAGACTGGAAACTAGGGTGGTTCACGTCGGACCAAAAGTTCTTATGGCAACTCCCATTATTTGGCGAGCGATTCAAAAAATATTTGAAGGAGTTATAGGAGGGTGTCTAAAGATCATTTTAGCAAAATTAGAACCTCGTAGCTCTTTTGAAAGTTGGTCAAAAAACGCTCGTTTCTAACGATGTCGCGATTTTCAAAATCGAACTAAAGACACAAAACGACTTAAAATGAACCAAGGATCCTCCCAACATTGATTTTTTTCGTTTTTCTTAATTTCATTCTGTCATAGGTGGGAATATTTTGCATTTTTTCTAAAATGCAATGGAGAAAAACGAAAATAATCAATTTTGGGAGGGTCTCTGAGTTATTCTTAGTCGTTTTGCATCTTTATCTCGGTTTTGAAAATCGCAACCTTGCCCAAAACGATCGTTTTCTAACCAACTTCCGAATGATCTACGAGGTTCTAATTTTGCTAAAATGTTCTCGGGGGACCCCTCTATAAATCCTTGAAATATTGTTCGAATCGCTCGCCAAATAATGGGAGTTGCCATAAGAACTTTTGGTCCGACGTGAATCATATCACCCTGTATTAAGAAAGAAATCTCGTATCCTAAATTGTCTTTAATTTTTCTATGGAATGCCTGTTTCTGCTCAAAATTCGATTTTTTAAGCACATTTTTGTATTGAATCTTTTTCGCGACTCAAAAATTTTCTAGCTCTGAATCAATTTTTCGCTCGTTAATTCCTCACAAAATCCTGAAGTGGGGAATCGAAGTTAAATTAACAAATTGTGTAATTGTTAAAGCTCTTGGGTTCTATAAGAACTTTCCCGTGGCTAAAGAAAATCAAAAAGTTCGCGATCTAACAATGAAGGCATACAAATAAAAAACTATTTTTATTTTACAACGTCAATACACTTTTACTCCAAATTTAGGTCAAATTTTTGTAAATCATCTTCAAAATAGCTATTTACTTCAGTATGGTGCCAAATCTGGAGAATAAGCGGGACGGGGAATCAAGTCATACTTTAAATTCAGCTAATTTGCCTCCAACATAGCACTGGTATGCGGGCGTGTGTTCCTCTGATGAACGTTCCTGGCTATGTCTGGCCCTTTTGAAAGAATGTCTTGATCTAATTGACCTAAGAGATCAGAATAAGGGATCAGGTCAGAAGAGGTGAATCTGTGGCCTAGTGGTAGGATACCTTTGACATCCCAAAACATTGAGGCCATATACGTTTTGCCGCCGACAGAATTGTTTTGGACTTTTTGGGGTGAAATGAGTTAGCATACTTCCACTATTTGTATTGATGTTTTGATGATTTGTAGTAATAAATGCAGGTTGGGAGTACTATGAAGTGGTACTTACTATATCCGCCTAAGAATGTGCTAAGCCAAGACTTCTCATCTCAAAAGAATGAATATTTCTGCGGATGAGAGGTGTCGCTTATGTGGATTAAGAAATTTAATGGTACATTGGCGACCACATATTAGGCAAAAATGCCATGCATTGAGTCTCCCATCAGACTGATTCATCTGAAAAGGCAACTCAATAGCCTTCTGCGGTGGAAGGAAAGTCTCCCATATAGGTCTTCTCTGCGACATCAATAAATAGAAGGGTTACGAAAACTAGTGGTGGTTCTGAAAGGATTTTGGTAGCCAATCGACTCTTGTTAGCTAAATAACTAATTAACAAATCCAGGTTTATCTGTGGTCACAAACAGACGGATAGAATCTTTTGTGTTCCTCGTCAAGCGATTGAAACAGTCATGCAACATTTGCATTCGAATACGTTTCTGGTCGATTATCAATAAATGCGGAAAGCTACTTTTTCATTGGAGATCTTTGTCTATTTCGAACACTTTCAGTTAGCGGGTTCGTATCAAATTATCGTGCACTTTGTTGGAAATTCCTCTCGTCGTTGCTTTTTCGGGTCATTTTCTAGACTGGTACGACCACGTTTTCAATTGTTGCTTACTAATTGTCAATTTTATCCATCTCTAAATAACTATATCTGACAGAAAAATTTGAAACTTTCAGTTTATTTTCATGAAAATGTCGCTTTATGATTGACTGATAAAAAATTTCATTTATGGCCTCATACTCGTCAGGCTGCAAAAAAATTTCATATTGCCCTCGTATTTATTAGGTATACAAATTATAAATTGGATATTTAAGCAGTAGAAGGCTTGGAGTTTCAAAAAATTCCCAAAATCATATTTTGTTGTCATTTTTGACATTTTTCATTTGCCCCTGTTAATTCATTCAAGATGGGCACTTCTGGTCCGAAAGAGATTTTTGGTCATAAAACCTTATATCGTGAAATTGGTTACTATTTAACTCATCTAGAACAATATGAGAAGTCTCTGCATTTTTTCAATCAAGCCCCAGAAAATCGTCGAGCTTTAATAGGACATGCATGGTCCAAATCAAAATTGTGTAAATACCCACAGGCTCTAGAAGATCTCGAGAAAGCTCTAAAATTGGATGAGAATGACTTAATTACTTTGGCATACAAAAGCTTAAATACTTACTTATGCTGTGAATTTGAAGAGGCTATGGTGCAAAATATCCGTCAAATACCAGTCCGAAAGAAGCCGGATAGTTTTGTTGTTGGTGCAATGCATTGTAAAGATGCTATACAAAATTGTTTAGGTACACGTGCTGGACATCCGTTGCGTGATCATTTTCTGATCATAAGGAAACTAGCATGGATATGGAATGAAGAATCAACAAAACCATTCAAGCCAAAGTCTAGACTCAAGAAAAAGAAAGGGAAGAAGACTGAAGGTTATAAACTGGTTGAACCGCCGGTTATACAGAAAGACAACTTAAAAAGTGAAGATTCGGATACTATTCGTGACTATATTTATACACCAACATCATCCAGTGTTGATATAGCACCACCTGAAATAAAGTATCCTTTTCGACCTTTACAAAAATTCACCAATAATATTCAGAACGTTATGGCTGAGAAATATTTAGATGTTCTAGCACATGATCGAAAATTTTTAAAAATTCTAATCGACTCAAGGGGACTCAAATCACCAAATAATAATGGCAATGAAAAACTCCACCAATTGATTAAATATGCTTTAAAAAGAGTGAAATACAATCAAGAATTGTTGCGAACACGAAAACCATACTATTTCTACAAATATCAAGAAACGAAATTTTCAACTAATGCAAATATTAGAAATAAAGTGCTATTACAACAACAACAAGTTCAAGCTAGAAACTATGCAATAAAGTTAATTGTGATCATTCAAAGAGCTTTATATCGTAAGGATTTAACTAAAGCAGTTGAAACTTGTGAAATTCTACGAACACACTGTGAAACAACAACACTCCAAATTTTACCGGAACGAGAGCAATTTTTAAACAATCTTTATAATCTCCATTGTCAAGGTTTTTATGAATTATTGCGTTTAAATAAAAAACAAAAGGCCTGGGATCAAGAGAAAAGAATTCAAGTCATGTTAGGATTACCAATAAGCCGTGAACCATCAGCGGATTCTGTTATAAAAGAGTTTCGTCCGAAATATGTTGATTGGCACAAACAAATCGAAATCTATAGTGGACGTTTAAAGAAAGCAACTACATCAGAAGAAATAGCTTGGTTGTGTCATGAATTATGTCGTTTTTACACTGAAATAAAACAGCACGATTTAGCCAAAATGTATGCACGTAAAGTGATCAAAGAAGGTAGAAGTTTGAATGATCTACGCTGGGTAATGAACGCCACAATGCTAATGACAAAAATCAATGTTTCTTTAGAGAATATTAACGATGCTATAGCTGATATTGAGACTGCTCTCAATGAATCAAAACCATTACAAGATCAAAATTTAAGAGATTTTCTAATGAAAACATTACAAGTTATTGGAAAAATTGAACGTGAAGATGAATTGAAACGTGAACAAAAACGTGAAAAAGCCATTGTTAAAATATTAGAAACTGATGAAATGAAATCGGATGTTACTTTCATGTTTAGAAAAATGTCGATAATGCCAGCTGAGAGACGTATGAATGTCATGCCAGGCGTACGAATTACTACAACGCCTCACGCTGATCATAAAAAACATGATGGCAGTCATAAGAATAAAAGTTCAATTATGCCATATTTACCTGAAGAAGTTAAACCGACCCCAGTTACGCCCAAAGACCAACAGAAATTGCATGAGAAAGGTGTTGATCGTACAGGTAAAGAATTTGTCGAACTTATCCAATACCATATTGATTGAAAATTAATCAATTCACTATACTTTGTTGTAAAATTTTTTGGCTGAATTTCGAAATAAATTATACAATGCGATTGATTTTAATGTTTAATATAAATATCAATTTTATGAAATTTCAATGTTTAAAGATTGTTTTTAAAGCTAAGCTACAAGAAAAGCAATAAAATAAAAGTTAATTTGCGGAACTGCAAAATAGACAGGTTCATTTTTTCAAAGATGTTACGAAGCGATTATTGCAAGCACATTTGCAAGAATAAATTCGTTTACATAATAAAAAATAAATAGCAGCGATATTACAACATTTTTCGGTTATTGATTTATTTGTTTATCTAATAAAGGAGTTCATTCATGAGTCCATGCAGCAGCTTCAGAAGGCAGACGTAAGATGAAGTACTAATGAGGGTTGAAATAACTCAACTATAATGCTGATTAAAATCAATTCATCCCTAAAAATTGGCTCAATGCCGAAAGGGGTGCTCTAGCATTATTGATAGGTTATAGGTCAAGACTCACTTCTTAAATGGTCTGATTGCAATTCACATATAAGTACGAGAATCATCAATATCTGAACACAAAAAAGGTGAGATTTCAGCATAAGTGGTCGGTTATTTGTGCTGGAACGTCATCAACTCCTTTTAATTTTGGGTTAATTTACGGGTACAGTAACGAACTAAAAAAAGGGACCGAGTCTTGAGCGAGAATTTCATATATTTTCGTTAGTGTGAGTCAAGTTGTTTCTCTCGTAAGGGTAAGAAGGTGCGTTGGTAGAAGATGTTGGAGCCAATTTCAGCCATAGCAAATTTATAGAAAGTATTTTTCCATTCAGGTAAATACCCAAAACGGCATCAGCAACCCCACTCCCTTCTTCTAATTGAATATCTTTTTTCCTAAATTCTGACCTGTTAAGATTCTGTTACATTGTAATGACTGCCCTCATAAGCCTGTTTTACACAGCCGCACAAGAGGTGGTCTCTTTTTTCAATCGCCACTGTACCTTACGTCTACCTTCTGGAGTCCCTGACAATGGACTCGTTTAGGGTTTAGGTAATGATATGATGATTTATAATCACAGTAAAGCATCATTTAAAGTAGGTGCTTTCTATTTTAGAAAAAATATCTAACCAATAGCCTTAATTTTTGCATAAGTGTGATCTAAACGAGATTTATCGACAATATTTTCAAAATAATTTTTTGGAGAAAATTCTGACCCAAGATACGAATTATACCGCATGCAAGTGAAGCAATTGCCTAAAGCCTTAACCTGCCTTTGTCCAAAATTGTCATATTGTTATATGTAGAACGAAATGGAACCCCGAAATCAATTTTGCCTAAAACTCCCAAAATGACCTAGAATTGAAGAAAAAAACAAATAGAGGTAAAAGTTATCAGAGAGAGCCTTTGTAAAATATGGAAACGTTTTGAATGAGTAAAATAAGCAAAATAATAACAAATTTTTCTAGGAGGATACATTTTGCTACCATTTTCTCTAAGCTTGGAGGTCAAAAGAAAGGCAACAGTTATGAATAAAGCAGTATTTATATAGTTTTTTTTTTTAACAAATACGTTTACGTTAATATGCCGGAAGAAGTGTATACACTTGAATTTAATAAATGATCATTATAACCATTCCAGAAATCTATCTTGGTAATGAATTTTAAAGAGTTGAACAATTTTTTTGATTACTATCGATTTCATCTAAGATTGTTGTGATTTGTAGTTCTTACAAAAAAAAAAAATGACACACAATCACGTATAAGGGTAATTTGGGCATAAATGAAGAAAATTAAGGCAAGAATTTCCAAAGTTAATTCTAGCTTTTAACGTAACTTTTTCCTCTTGCTGAAATTGACTAATCGTCTTTCGTTCTCGTTTATTTTTTACTTTTAAGGTTCAAATGCGAAACTGCACATTAGTTTCCAAATAACAACTCACGATCTTAAAATACCATGTCCATGTTGTTTTGATTTATTATGATGACGCCATTTGCTGGGAACAATCGGATATGAACACGCTATAAATGGCCGCATTCTAACGCCTACTGTTCACCAAATAAAAATGCCATTTAATAAAACTATTAACCCTTTATTTATATGTATGTAGATGTAAACGTATAGAAATAAATGTAGCCACACACGTTGAACAAATCAAAATACAATAATACAAACATGCACCTACAAGTTTTCTTATTATCATTATTACATTATTGTTATTAAATAATATTTCAATATACCTATCTACCTACTAACAGAAGAAGATATTGTGTGAATTTGATAGACTTTAAAAGTCGGTAAATATCTACCGACACAACAAAGAAGATCGAATTTAGCCTAAAGGAGCGTTCTATAGTCGGGTCGGTTCTTTGTTTCACACCTCACCCGACTCTAAACCGGCAGTTAATTAGTTTCAGCATCTAATTATCGAAGATTGGAGGAGGTAGAGGAGTTTAAGTTTTCGTGTATCCCATAAATAATCAAAGTCTATATATATATATATGTATATGTATACAACGTATTATAGCCCATTCTCTTGGCCCTATTAGTCGATTGTCGGCCATCTATCCGGCGGCCTCTTTCAACATTTAGTGTCGAAATCATTACTTAGGTGTAAACTTGGAAGGCCCATTACCGACGTCTAATAATTCATCACCACCGGTATAAACTATAAGTTCTGCGAGCATATATGAGCGACTTTCTGCCAATAATAACATCTCTTGTCTTGATCGAAATGAATCAGTGAAATGTAATTTTTAAACTTGTCTAAACGGATTGTTTATTGATATTGAAAAAACTTGGAAATAAATTGAACAATATACAATTGTCTTGTCCGTAATATGAGAAGCTTGTAAAATTTACTGAAACGAATTCACCATTTTTTTTTATGCTATTGCTATTGTTATTGTTGTAATGTAATTGTTGTAGTTATTCTTTAATTTCTTCTTTATATGTATAAATTTTATGGTTTTCAATTTTACAAAGATATATTTCCAGCAATGAATCACAAATAATCGTTATCGTTCAGTTTTCAGTAATTAGAAAATCTTGTACAAATTGTCCAAGAGCGAACATTTCACAATTGTTTATTGCTTTATCAATGCTGTTTAGTATTCAAACAGTGGCACTCTCAACTGTCAGCCGACAATTTCTTTAATTTGTTTTTTGTCGATTCGCATTATTGTTTTTTCTTTACCTTACCCCTCCCCTAAGTCCATCAGCATTCGTTAAAGTAATAAATTCAAAAATTACAACTGAGCCGTATATTATTAGTTCGACATTTAAGACAGGATCCACATGTATACTACACTAAGCAAAAGAAACACGCACATTTTTTTTTTTTTTTTTTTTTAAAGAATCATTCATATTCAAATGACCAACATAATGGACAAAAACAATAATATATGCCATATAACAACTACAACAATAATGGCAATAATTTAACCGCTTTTTTCGAATAATCACCTAGCTGTACATAAATATTGTGATTTTAGTTATAGTCCTCCTGCTTATTTTATTTTATATTCTTTAAAGGACGCTGTAAGATGAGAACCGTAACGATGGCAACTAATTCATCATATCGCGGCACCCACTGCCCTGTAATTATCGTTGTTGTGCCGCTCACACCTAAGAGGATCTCTTTAAAAAAAATAAAAATCCAACTAATATCACTATACAGAACTTGTTGTATACGTAGGTATGTATACAAAACGATTAATGTAGCATGTTTGGAAAAATATTGTAAAAAAACGTAAACAGCTACCTTGACTTGTTTCTTCGACAAAATGCTCATCTGAAAGGTTAACGTTAACATGTATATTCAGCAACTAATCCTTGCCTTTATTTAATGTAAAATGTTCTGTTCATATCTAAATCACGTATTTATAACCATTTACAAAGCATAAATTATAAATTTATAATTATTATAATCTATTGATCCAGCTGAAGCGTAATGTTAGAAAATGATTGAAATAGTTGATTAAAAAAAAACTATTTTGATGGGAATCTTGAACCGAGAACGCCACCTGCAGAGTTTCAGTTCAAGCATCAATGAAACTCTAGAGCTCTGTAAAATTCCAAATGCTATATTATCTTTATTTTAGTAACAAATCTTGTAAAACAATAATGCTGAATAAAATTGATTAGGGCCATGTTTATGTTTCCTTAAACGACACAGGTTTGAGCTATTTTTCGATTTGCAAACACCGAGTGGACCACCTCAATCTTTCTAGTTCTTATTCCAAGCAGTGGCGAAAAATACACTCCTGCAAACCAAGCAGTGCAGGGGCAGTGTCCAAGGGGGCTCACTAAAGTTTAAGTCTCTTTTATTGAAATATTTTAGCAAAATAATGCACTTTAATGAATGATTTACCTTAAAGTTCTAAGGTAAGTAGAGAAATACTTTTGTTAAGGAGGAAGAGGCTGAGACTTTCTGTTATTCCATTGATAATTCTTAGGCTAGGCCCTGGGGAATTTTTTAGAAAAATTAGAACCTCAGCTCATTGGAAAATCGATAAGAAAACACTAGTTTTGGATAATATCGAAATTTTGAAACACTAGCTGCACATTTAAAAAGACTAATTGTAAGAATAATTCAAAGACCCTCATCGTTCTTTTCGATTTTCTTTATTGCATTCTAGGAAATATGCAAAACATTGCCATCTATTCCAGAATAAAATGTAGAATAACAAAAAAAAAAAATTAGAAGGATCCTCGAGTCCTTCTAAGCTATTTTAAGTATTTAGCACGTTTTTGAAAATCGCTACATCGTCAATGTTTCTAATTTCGCCAAAATATTCTCTAAGGGGCCTCCTATAAGTCTTTGAAATAATTTTCGAATCTTTCAGCAAATGGAGTGAGTTATCAATAGAACTAGGAACATTTAGGTGAAACACCTGCTATAGGGAAACCTCTCTAGTAAGAACATCTCTATAATTCCATTAAGAACCTTCTTTATATCAACCAGAGCCTAAGCGAGGGTGGGACAAGCGTGACACTTGCGGGAACATACAGGGTGTTTGGTCTAAGTATGGAGAGTTCTAAGAAACTCCTATTAGTCGACGATCGATTCAAAAAATATTTTAAGGATTTGTAGGAGGGTCCTTAAAGAACATGTCAGCAAAATTAGAGCCTCGTAGCTCATTTGAAAGTTGGTCAAAAAACGCTCATTTCAGACGATGTAGTGATTTTCAAAAACGAACTAAACACGCAAAACGACTTAGAATGACTTTAGGATCTTCCCAAAATTAATTTTTTTTGTTTTTCTCCATTTTATTCTGGAATAGGTGGAAATACTTCGTATTTTCTCTGGAAAACAATGGAGAAAAACGAAAAAAATCAATGTTGTGAAGGTCTCTGAGTTATTTTTAGTCGTGTTGCGTGTTTTCTTCGTTTTTTCAAAATGCGACATTGTCCAAAACGATCGTTTTTAACCAACTATGAAATAAGCTACGAGGTTCTAGTTTTGCTAAAATGTTCCCTAGGGACTCTTCTACAAATCCTTAAAATATTTTTCAAATCGCTCGTCGGCTAATAGGAGTTTCTTAGAAGTCTTAGAACTCACCATACTTAGAAGTGGCGTACGGTGTTTTAGCCTTGAGCGCTTGAGCCTCATGGGCTATTCAACATAAGAGTCTGTCTTTTTCATATTTTTTTGAGGAGGATTTTCTAGTTTATGTTTAAATTTTAAAATAATTATTCTTTTAAATCATCAGTTTTTCTTGCAAATCTTGCTACTGAATTGTAATATAGAAGAAAAAGCAGGTCCTTTTAGTAAATTTTTGAGACTTTCTTTTTAATGTTTAAAGGGTAGTTATTTGGTCCTTTTTTAATCAAACTTTAAGCTGTATTCTTGACTTTTAACCATGGTCTAAATTTAAAAAAAAAACACTCACAAGACATAAAGAACATGATTACTCATGCTGTCTTGATTGAAAACCTTTATGTGACCTCAAAAAAAAAATTAATGACAAACTTAAAGAGAGAAACGTGTTATAAAAGACAACTTGATTGTTATTATTATTAAAATTATAAATCTATTACAACATATGCTATAATAAAAAATAAAACAATGTACTTACAGTGGCGATTAAAAAAAGAGAGCGAGTCTTGAGCGACAATTTCACATATTTTTGTTAGTGTGACTCAGACTGCCAATGCGCATACGAAAAATGGCATCAACTCCACCCCTTTCTTCTGATTGACCATTTTTCTGACCTGTTAAGATTTTGTTACATTGTGATGACCGCCATCAAAAGGCTGTTTTACACAGCCGCACAAGAGGTGGTCTCTTTTTTTAATCGCCACTGTACCTACAAAATATTGTCAGTAAATGCAACAAATATATGTAATTAATACTTATTGTCAGTCTAAAATGTATCATATACTTTCCTATGTTATTCTTATTAAAAATAACTAACATTAGATTCGATTATTTCCATTTTCTTCTCGATTCTCTTCAACAACAATACTAACATACCCATCAACATCATCGATTTCTTTGGCAACAAATTTCGCAGCAATCGTATACGGTCCAGTTTCCTTTAAGACAAATTTAAATTGTCCTTGTGCTTTACCACCGGGTGGTACAGGATTTTTCACTTTAATCCTAAATGGTTTATTATAACCTGGTATATCAATAGTGAATTCACCCTTCTTGTACGGTACAGGTAATGGATTTTCAACAAAAATATCAGCAACAATTTCTTTATTTTGTATTGGTTTACTTTGTAATATAATTTTTATATCTGGCTTACGTACACGGAAATCATCTTGTGCATAATATTCAAATTTTGTATCTTCAACAGTTGCCAAACAAGCAATACTAAATGAACATTGATCAATTAAATGTTTCGCATATTCATCATAGGTAACATTCATTTTAATTTCAAATATTGAATTGGCTTTTATTTCAACATTATATTCGTCTTTTTTAACAGAATCACCAATTCGTCCGGTATATGTAGCAACTTCAACACGTAAAATTACTGAAACTCTATAATCTTTAACTCTACTACGATTCTTCATAACTAAAACAACATCAAATGGTTGGCCAATCTTAATATCGTCTCTTAATTCAAAATTGAAATAGATATCATTGAAATCTTCATTTAGATAATAGCGTGCAAATAAATTCTCAGATTGTCGTAAAGCTTTCAACATTGTAGCACGTTCTTCTGTTGTTTTCTCTGGGAATTTATAAGAACTTGTGATGTCTTCGCGTTCAAAACGACCCGGTGTTTTCGTACTTATTTGTCTACCTATACCGTAGATGTCTTTACGTAATAATTTTAAAGGTTGTGTCTTTCCTGAATATTTCCAAAATACCTAAAATTTTAATTATTATTAGTGTGTACCTAGGCAAAAACTCTCAAATAATTACCTTATCAGCATTGACTTCAGCAAAGACGAAAGCAGCATCGTACGGTCGTAAAACTTCACCATGCTTAACAGCAACAACAGAAGAAGGTCCTACACGATACATACCATCGCTGGTTTCTTGTGGTGTGGCATCGATGGCTTGCCAACCGCCATATTCGCGACCTAAATCTGGACGTTCCATCCATGCTTCATTCCATACATGGAAATTCCAGATAGAATCCGTATTTAACTCTTCCAAAATTTTACCATCGTCATCCATAAAATAATCAACAGTTAATGATGTTTGAGTATCATGGGCTGATGAGTAGTTCGTAACTGGTCTTGAAGGTATCCCAACAGTTCTACAAACTAATTTTATTGTTATCTTTTTATCTTGAAATTTTCAAAAATATAAACTTACTAGTTGTTAAAACTCCTGAAAATACCCAACATTGTCCATATTTTACTGGTTTCTTTTTCTTATAGTATTTTTGTAAGATATCTTTACTGCCCAACCATTTAGTTGGAGGTGTTCCATCACTGTGATCCTCCGACCAATTACCCATAACAACACCATCATCATCGACTGAATTTACTGAAGCAGCCAAAGCTCTTGCAATTTGTACCGGATCATTGCGATTACCAATTTTAACTTTTCCAATTTCTTGAATAATATACAGAGCACATTCCAAAACATGCTTTTCAAATTGATCATATTTCCATATAACTGGCCGCATCCGGTTCGCTGTACCTCTCCACATAATTCCAGATTCATTCAATACAGTCTCATCACGCCATTCATTCGATTTCATATAGACTTGATCATGTTTACACCATGGATTAAACAGTATATAAATGTCAGTTTCCCAACTATAACAATATGCACCATCATCGATAATTTTCGTATCGATCTCTAATTTCCATTTGGCTACAATAGCATCGTGTGATGGTATAATTTGAACAATTAAAATATTTTCATTGGCACGATCATAAACAACATTCCATGAATATGAACGTTCTGGTTTCTTTAATAACGGTATCGCAATAAGGGTACCATTACCATAGTTTGGTTTCTCCACACCTTTGAGTAATACACATGAATTTGAATAATTTTTAGATTAAAAGTTGATTAATTATTTACCATCAACGGTAAAAATAAACGAAATTGCATCCTTCTCCTCATTATACGGGCGGCTTAAAATTAATTCCAATTGAAAACTTTGACCTCTTCGTACTATTAATTGTGGATCAATTTCACGACTCATCAATTCATATTTTAATGTATGATGTGCTTGACCATTGATCGAGATGCATGGATTAATTTTTCGTATAATTAAAATATCGGAATCTTCTTTTGAATCGATCCATGGCAGACCATCAGTCTCTTCTACAATAATAAATAATGATGTAATTTTCGAGATATTTCAATTTGAAATAATTTAATTCATCTTGGACAGGTCGATTATTCAGCCTCGATGATTTAATTAGAAATGACTTAATAAAAAATTCTTTTTTTGTAGGTATACATTTTTACACATGTTTGTTTACAATGTCAGTTATGAATAATTTCTAAAAATAATCATGGCTATGCATAAAATATTGTGTTGTATGGATTGAAACAACAATAAACACGGATATTATTGTTTGAAATTCAAAAGGCCCATTTAAAATAATGGTTTACAATAAAATTAAAATTTATTATCGTAAGAGATGCTAAGCTTACAAATTTCCTCGATATACTTTAAAAACATTAAAATTAAAAACGAAACAGACCTTGATTGTGTCTATTTTCGAAGGTAGAATGAGAAGATTCAGATAGATCAATGACATAATTAAATTAATTAACAAAAAATCAACGCAATTCCTTCTTATTAATAAGAATGCACTCCAAGTTCGGCCAACATGTTCTCCTTGGAATAGTTTCACCTTATTTACACGCACGTGTTGTACAATTTTAATAAACAATCAACAATACTGATCAAAACAATCAATTCATATGAGATTCACTTTTAAAATGCATAAGTTCATGTATTTCCAAATAAAATCTAATGTAATTTTTGATATAATAATAATACACTAACTCTGATAAGAGTTAATTAATATTACCTGCTTCTTTCGGCTTTGGTAAGGGCTGCAGGGCGTACTCTTGGCTCTGTTTGAAGCCCCAACATTTACCACATTTACAACATTTCGGCCATTTAAATTTGCCCATTTTCCTTTTTTTCTAGGTACTTCTTTAATAACACATTATTTCACTTGACCGTTCTTTTGATTTCGAACAACTAGTTTAAATCAAACTGGATTCCCTAAAAAACACGTATAGAGGCTGAATTGTTAATCTGGTGGGGACATAAATGTTGTTTTCTTTCACAAGACATGATTCACTTTGTGATGCAATTAATAATTCATTAACAAAAAAAAACACAAAATGTGTTGGTGTTGATTTAATTTATCGATGATCTGAAAGACTGACCTCAATATTAAGCATGTGTATTTTGTGTTTTTCAACGAACCTACCGAACGTCAACTTTGATTCACGTACATACGAGATTAGACGGAATTTTGCTTTTTTAAATGTGATAAATATGTGAGAAGTTACATAATTAATAAAGGATTACGTCATCGTCTAGAAATTATAATTATTATCATCACCTTAATAATAATAATGTAAATTATTACTTACTTTAAATGTTTGTCACGTCCCTTTGAAAAAATTTTAAAGCTTCTCTTGTGCTTGATAAGGCGATATTAAGGGGATTCGCGAGTTTGGTTTTGAATTGATACAATTAAATGGAGATTCCATAAGCGAACTCTTGGTTCGTGTAATCTGTAAACGGTAAGAGGTATCGAGCTCCAAAATACCTCAATCGATCACAAATTTTATTCTTCATTGGGGGACGTCCGACTTGAGTGGACAACTGATTGGATTTTCAAAATATCTGAGAATATCATGACTTTTCACCTAAAAAATTACTGTTAAGCTTCTTGTATAGTGAAAATAATATAATAAAATTTTCATAAATAAATAGAGAAAAATCAACTTTATTGGGGGACGAGCTTCAAATTTCAATTTTCTTTTTAATTTCCGAAAATATTGCATTTAAAGTGGCATGTCAAAAAAATTCCATGCGACGCATTATCTTTTAATTGTAAAGCTAAAAGATCGTACAGCAGCTTGTTTGAAACTTTATTCATGTGCAAATGGCATATAGAGCCCCAAAAATCCAATTTTCAATAATTCAAAAAGTTATTGAAAAAAAAAATGAAAAACTTGGATTTTTTTTTAATATTTGCTCAATAACTTTTTGGATTTTCAAAAATTTGATTTTTGGGGCTCCATATGCTCTTTGCACATAAATAAACTTTCAAATAAGCTGCTGTACGAATTTTTATCTTTAAAATTGTAGATAACGCGTTGTATTGAATTTTTTTGACATGCTCCGACATTTTGCTCGGCACTTTAGAATCTACTGAAAATTTTCCAAAGTGGAAAAGTCTGTCGGGTGCACAGTGAAATGCTCAATTCATCGCTGGTCAAAACGTTTAACTACCTCAGAGAATAACCAAGAAATCGATGATTAAAAATTGTCACTTTTTCAGATAATAAAACGAGGCCCGCTTCCAAATAGCCTTAACATTATTGGACTTTACTGGTGTTTTCGATAGTACACGTCTAGGTATAAGCCCCAAGTGTACATAAAAAATTAATTGATGTTTCTTGTCCAGCGCGTGCATTGGCAAATGAATAAAGACGTTGCTGTGCCTTTAATTCGAAAACTACTGAAACCATCAAGTTAAAACTTGCACTTCAATTGGTCCTGCTGAAAAAACTGCTTTTTATATCGTGCGATCCATTAAATTATCAGAGTTAGCGTTGAAACTGTCAATGCATGTCTTGGATTGAACCATCACGACAAACCTCACTATTAATGACCATTGTAAATATGATGGTTCAATCAAAGACATGCCTTGACAGTTTCAATGCTAACTCTGATAACACATTTATTGAATCGCACGATATAAGACGACACTTGTCTTAGGGCCTACTGGACGTTCTATAATTATTAGAGAAGTTATAGTACCTATGTACTCCTATCTAGAAAAAAAGGGCAGCAGTTTGTATTGGAGTATTCAAATAAATGCATACTTTTACAAAAATAATAAGTCCTAAAGGCTCTTGTAACTCCCACTTCGATACTCAGTTAATGGGCCTTCTGTTTTTTTTTTTAAAAAAAAAGCATTAGATTGATAAATGAAGGTAAGTTTTTTATCATAATTTATTGCTATTATTAACTTGAAACAATAATTATCGTAATGATTGCATTATTAATTATAATAATTAGAAATAATACTGCCACTAATTGTAGCATTTTTATTTAAAATTTGTTTCTCTTTTAAGAATATTTATGAGGGAGTCGTTTTATAATAGAAAATTAGATTTCAGCTTACAACACCTAAAAAAACAGCTTAAATTTGGTACTGTGGTATAATTTAAACTTACTATTTTGTTGGTTTCATGAATAATGCTTAACGATTTTAGAACACTCTGTAGAAAGACTTGATAATACTGTTTTAAGAATTTATAGGGTAATCCCTGGAGATTATGTTAGCAAAATTAGAACTTCGTAGCTTATCGGATATTGCTTAAAAAACTCTCGTTTTAGAGAATGTTGCGACTTTCAAAAACGCATTAAGCACGCAAAACTACTAAGAATGACTCAAAAGCCCTTCTAACATTAATTTTCTTTATTTTACTTCCCTGAATTCGAAAAAAAATGCGAAAGTCTTCCATCAGTTCCAGAGTAGAATGGAGAAAACAAAAAAGCAACGTTTGAAGGATCCTCGAGTCGCTCTAACAATAAGTCATTTTAGGTTAGTAGTTAGTTCTTAAAAATCGTGACATTGTCCAAAACGTCCGTTTTTTTACTAACTTCCAAATAAGCTACGAGGTTCTAATCTTTTAGGGACTTTCCTATAAACCCTTAAAATATTTTTCCAATCGCTGGCCAAATAATGTGGCTTTGCCATAACAACTTATAGTCTTACCTGAACCACTCGGTATATTTTTCCACCCGGTATGTTTTAATGTTACAGAAGATGAATAGAAAAAGTGTACGTGATGATTAGGCAAAGGAAGTTGTTTTAATTAATCTTTTTGCTTCTTATAAAATTCACTTTACCATAAAAGTAAAGTGATGTCATGTATTGATCTTCAAGGAGAATTAGCTTCATTCATCCCAAGTATGTAAGATTATTCTTTGAATTCTATTAGCCACTTCCTTGCTATTTATAAAATACGATTATTATATGTCAGTTTTTTTTAGTCTGAGAAAGCAAGAATCTTATGAAACTGAGAAAACGTGAAGGTACAGTGACGATCAAAAAAAAGACCACTTCTTGTGCGGCTGTGCAAAACAAGCTTATAAGGGCGGTCATCAGAATGTAGCATAATCTTAACAGGTTAGAATTTGGGGAAAAAAATATTCAATCAGAAGAAGGGGGTAGGGTTACTGATGCCACTTTGGGTATTTACCTGAATGAAAAGATACTTTCTACAAATTTGCTATGGCTGAAACTGACTCCTACCTACCCACCTTCTTACCCTCACGAGAGAAGCAACCTGATTCACACTAACGAAAATATGTTAAATTTTTGCTCAAGACTCGGTCTCCTTTTTTTGATCGCCAATGCACATATAGGAAACCAGTTTAAGTGCGGTTGTGTAAAACCGGCTTTCGAGGGTGGTCGTAACAATATAACAGAACTTTCACAGGTTAGGATTTGGGATAAAAGATGAAGGGGTTAGGGTTACTGGTGCGATTTTGGGTATTTGCCTAAATAGAAGAATACTTTTTACAAATTTGGAAACTCGTTATAACAGGTCCTACCAACCCATTTCCTTACCCTCAGGAAAGAAGCAGCCTGATTCACGCGAACCGAAAAACGTGATATTTTTCGTTCAAGAGTTGGTCTCTTTTATGTGCTCCCCAGTGTACATTTTGAGTAATAAACTATACAGTCATTGTTTAATTTATGCCAAAAAATACACAAGTTAACGTAAATAAATTTTATTGAATGTTAACATTTATATTACATCACCACAAATATTTAAAGAAGTATTTGTATATTCTATTGTTAGAGTACATTGAATGAATTTTATTTGAATTTTATATTTAATAATACTATGTATTATTATTTATTATTATAAGTATTTTGCGTGAAACATTGTTGATAGAGATTGTTTTAAGGCTCGATTCTCACTTTAGTACTGCCAGTAATGCCTTGTATTTGTCTAGACGTAAAACTCACAACAATCTGTCTTTGTCCTGTACGTTTAGCACTGAAAACTTCCGTCAAATTCACCAATTCATTCGGTTCAATATCGCGATATTTTATCGTTTTTGCTTTATGTAAACCTGGTCCTTCTACCGTATAACTACAATCAGTTAACGGTATATTTAATGGATTTTTAAAACTGAAATCAACACGACATTCTTCACCAACTTTACAAATTCCCGACATTTCAATTGTTACTTCCGGTTTAATTAAAGTGAAATCATCCTCTTCACTCCATGTCTGTTTTGTTTCTTCAACGTTAGCAATCGAATAGATTTTAACTAAACCATGATCGACGAGTTTGTCGATATAATCGTCTGGTGTTATCGTAATTTGGATTGTTTCATTTTGATTTGGTTGTACAGTGATGGTGCCTTGGGTTCGTTTCAAAAAGTTCGCCGTAGCACCTGTGTAATATACAGAAGTGGCTGATAGAACCGCATTGACTGTGCGTGGTTCATTTGAACGATTCTCAATTTTGACGACCACATGGAAATTGTCGCCAAACGGTACCGAATCAATATCGATCAAATCAAAGAATACATCTTCATCACCTTTGTTTGGTATTTCGTATAAATGTTGTGCTTTCGGTACACCCTTCATTGCATTATAGACGGTTAATCGCTCAGCTGCTGAACCTTCCGGATTTTTATAAAGTCTAGTAACATCCCATAAATCTGTATCAGTCTTATCATCGGTCACTCCTACCATTTTCGTCAAAATTTTTCGACCAACACTAATTTTTATTTCAAAAAATATTTAAAAACTTTTGATAATGATTGTGAATGGAAAACTCACTGATATTTGTTGGTAGATATCCGTGAAAATCCCCAATCGGAATCGTGGTCCTCTTGAAAATGTACAACATCAGCATTCACTTCGGCGAAAACAAACGGTGTATCATACAAAAAACCAACTTCACCTCTACGGACAGCTTCAACGGAAGCTGGTCCACATCTATAAACACTACTGCTTTGTTCTTGTGGTGTGGAATCAATAATTTGCCAACCACCATAGCCTGACGGTAAGTCTGGACGTGACATCCACACATCATTCCAAACATGAAAATTCCAACAATGATCATGACAATCACCATCCGGACCATTCTCGATTCGATTACCGAGAGTATCAAAGAATCTAAACCAAGATTACGTTTAGATAACTAGAAATACAAAATCTTGTAATTTTATACTTGTCAACAGTGAGTGAACAATTGGTATCATGAGCTGAGATATAATTCGTTGTAGCTCGACATGGTATTCCTAATGTACGACAAACTGTAACTACAGCAGCTGCAAATACCCAACACTGGCCGTATTTAACAGGTTGACCACCGGATCTCAGAAATTGATCCATGATGGCTACAGATCCGGTCCAAGCATGTGGTGAAGTTCCGTCACCATATTCACCATCCCATCGGCCTTCTAATAGACCATTATCATCGACTGAATTCACCTAGAATTCATGTAATTTTAGAATACTTGTAAAATTCTAAAAAATATCATACAATTGCTGAAATTGCTCTAGCAACTAAAACTGGCGATCCTCGATCAGCATAGTCCAAGCTAGATTTCTCCATCAAAAATACAGCAGCTGGTAGAACGATATCGTCAAATTGTCCGAAAATCCAATGTTTACCGGTTGGATTCTTAAAAGTACCACACCATATCTTACCAGATTCATTTAAAACGTATTCTTCACGATCGGCTTCGTTACTCATATAAACACCATCTTCTTCACACCAAGGATTGAAGAGAATATAAATATCCATCTCTTCCTTCGTTATTTAAAAGATAATAACAATAAATAAAAGGACGAGAAAAGAAGTGGAACACTCACTTTATAGTCGTATCTACGACTGCGGTCTCCTGAAATATTTGTTTGAATCGAACATTTCCAAATACCAATCTGAGCATTTGGTGGAATATGGATTTGCATTTGTACAACATTTCCATTTATTTGACTTACAGAAGATGTCCATCTTGTGGTATCTTTTGGTAATTGTCGCTGTTTATGCAGAATTGGTAAAATTGCTCGAGTACCTCTGATCACGTTCGGTCTTTGACCTAAAGACAGAAGGGCAGATTCCCTTAACTTGCATGGAAAACTAATACTAAGCTAATGTTTTATATGCTTCTTTATTTACGATCCGCTTATCAGTAACCGTTTTTATCTTATAAAATTTCGATTTTATGCATTTATACAGAGTGTTTGGTCTAAGTATAGTGAGTTCTAAGAAACTCCTATTAGTCGACGAGCGATTCGAAGAATATTTTAAGTATTTGTAGAAGAGTCTCTAGGGAACATTTTAGCAAAATTAGAACCTCGTAGCTCATTTCAAAGTTGCTCAAAAACGATCGGGTTGGACAATGTCGCAATTTAAAAAACGAGCAAAACACTCAGAACGACTAAAAATGACTCAGAGACCCTTCTAACATTGATTTTTTTCGTTTTTGTCCATTGTATTCCAGAGAAAATACGAAATATTTCCACCTGTTTTAGAATAAAATGGAGAAGAACGAAAAAAATCAATTTTGGGAGGATCCTAAAGTCATTCTAAGTCGTTTTGCGTGTTTAGTTCGTTTTTGAAAATCACTACATCGTCAGAAATGAGCGTTTTTTGACCAACTTTCAAATGAGCTACGAGGCTCTAATTTTGCTGACATGTTCTTTAAGGACCTTCCTACACATCCTCAAAATATTTTTCGAATAGCTCGTCGACTAATAGGAGTTTCTTAGAACTCACCATACTTAGACCAAACACCCTGTATATCTAAGAAGCTACAGAGCAGCTTTAAATATTTGGAATTCTTAACTGGAAAAAACTTTTAGTTCTTGCTTTGTAAAAATATTAGCAAAATGTTGTAATAAACATAAACCAGAATCAAGACTTGCCAAAAATAATGACGATAGTTAATTTGCGTTGTTGAAGAAGCAAGACGTTTTCCCTAAAGCTATATCTTTACCTTCAAATCTACCCAAATGATCAACCAGAAAAACATCAATATTAATCAATATTTAATAACCACTTATTAACTAATTTACATACGTATAATTAAATTAATTAATAGCTTATGTAATAGGAAAAACATTAGGATTTATGGACAATAAAGCACACTTACCATAGCCAAAACTGATACGCACAACATCATTTTCTACATCAAAATCACGATTGAAACGTATTGCAAAATAGAAATTACAACCACGACGAAAAATTGGTGTTGGTATATCGGCATTCGATATTAAATCATATTCTTCTGTATGATTTGATTTGGCATTCTCTTTTGCATAGAATTCGGTAGCTTCAACTTCAATAGGATCCATTTTTAGATTGCGGCGAAAAAACTGGCAAATCACCAATACTTTTTCAAGAAAAAACTGTGTAATAATCTTTTTTACAAAGTATTACAACTGACCACTAATGTGACAAATGTGGATTATTTTTAGTTATAATAAGTCTGTAATTTTTTATTCTTGTAATCAACAGTGAGAGAGTCGAATCACTACTATGTTGTGTCTGTTGACAACATCTGATTTTATAGGAGCATACTTACGTGTACGTGGTGAAGTAACTCAATCGTCAAATTTGAATGAATGAAATTCCAATTTTGCAACGATAATACCAATTCAACTTACTCATATTGATAATTGTTTTATCAGTTGCTTAATGTCCATTGAATTATTTAAAACTGTAGGGTTATCAAGAACTGTTATCATTTAATTAGCGATTTTTGGTGAAGAAACGGCAATAAAACAAAATTAAAATGTTTTATAGTGTTATTATCGTAGTTCCAGACGTAATTTTTGTAATTCTATATGTAAGTCATGGTCATCAAAATAAAAATATCCAGGTATGAATGAATGAATATATGGATTAATCATCAAAGTCAATGTCGCTTGTGGTTTGATTGTCATTACATTTCCTTAGAAATTTCTTATTTTCTCACAGTGGCGTAAGAATAAATTTTAGGCCCAGTGGCGAATTTATAAACAGGCTTTCAACCAAAATTAAGGGCGTCATTTAGGGTTTTTGCTACCGCTTAACACGTATGTGCCCTCAAAAAGAATTTTGACACAATAATACCTTCTTTCTACTATATCAAGGGGTTCCACTGCCTTGTGGGGCAGTAGTTGTGCCACTATTTCCTCCTCATCATTCTTGCATATTGAATATGTAAGAGTTGCAAAAGAAAAACTAAAAATATCCCATGTTGCATAACAAATATAAATCATTTATTTAAATTACAAATTTATTTTCCATTTTAAATGAGGAAAAACTCGTTTTGTTATGTTGATTATTTTATTAATTATGTTAATTATTAGGTATGCGTATTTTGAAGTTTTTACAAAAACTATATTTTAGGGAAATTCATTTGGAAGATTAAAAACTAAAATTCGAAGAGATAATTAGGATACAAATATTTTTGTAGCTGTATGGACAGCTCCTCATATTTTATTGCTGATAAGAGAAACCAGATGCATTTCAATTTTACATTACTATTTTTAATAATAATAATGATGATAAGTAATGGAATGTATACGTGAGTCATTTTTTTTTCTTCCTGAAAGATGCCAAAATTGGTAATATGAGTTGCATATTTACATGCAACAAATGGAATCGGAAATATACATAACGTAAATCTATTTAAATTTATATGATCTAATCCAAATTTCATGTATGTACAATGTATGTAGTGATTTAATTACTGATGATTTATTTATAAAGATAGTCAAATGTGAATTTCAGGAACACAATACAGTAATAATGACTAATGACACATTCTAATTGGATATCTGATTATTGAAGCAAGTACTGTTATTTAGCTTAGTTTTCAGAAGGAGGACAGAAAAATTTTCAGTAAAAACTCAAAGTCTCTAATTATGCTATCAAAAGCTACGATACCTACTATAAAATGGTTCAGAAGTGTAGTTAGATCAACATATTAATCGAATGAAATCAGGGTAAGCAAGGTTGATTTTTGAAATATTCGCAAAATATTATTTTTCAGTATAATATAAAAAGTCATAAATAAAAGAAGCAACATTTCTTCAAGGCAAACGTTTGTCCTCTAAGTGATGATGTAAACAAATTTTTGGAAATTTTTTTCTTCTATTATCATCACCAATTTAATTTATTGTTTGGTACAAGTTTCTCATTTCATTATTTCTTAATATAAATCGATTTTTAATTACCTTTATAGTGCCTAGGGCAATTAAAATTTTCGTCTAATAATTATAAATATTCTCTTTATCTTATCTTTTACATTTCCAACGATTTGTTTTAGATTTAGGTACTTAACTCTATAACATGTAGGTAAAATTTGATCTCCAGATTTAGTGTTTTTCACCTTTTTTGCTGACTCAACATAAACTTTAGGCTTGCCTAAAATCATTAAGATTACTCCCAATCAAAGAGATCACAATTAATTTTTATACGGTTTTCAAAGGCCTTGATCAGGAATTCTTATGTGGATCCTCATTCGCACCAGTACCTAATAACGTGATCCTAATAAGGATTTGAGTTATTCTCAGTCGTTTAACGTGCATAACTCGTTTTTGAAAATCGCGACATTGTCAGAAACGAGCAGTTTTTGACCAACTTCCATATGAGCTACGAGGTTCTAATTTTTGCTCAAATAATCTTCAAAGACCCTCCTGTAAATCCTTGAAATATTTTTTGAATCGCTCGCCAACTAGTACAAGTTTCATACGAATCGTCTACATTTAGATTTTCAACCCTGTATAGGTATCAAAAAAGTATTCAGAAAGGATTATTTATAACTGGATTTGAACAGATTCAGAATCATCGGTAAAGTTTCTGAAAACAATTATTTTGTACAGTTTTCAAGTACATACATTAATCTGGATGAAATAATTTTTAAGTAATCAAAGTAATATTTATAATGTTTATTTATAAATTGAAATAACATTCCATTTGACGTTCTGGTTCTAACACAAAATCGAATGTAACTATCACGGCGCATCCACCATTTTTGTAACTTGAAATCAACGTCATTTTCCACGAAAAAAGATCAACAATTTTTAGATTCAAATATAAATTCTTATGAAAAATTAATTAAATATAAAAAAAATTATACATTTCAAAATACCCGCTATATTATTGAAATAATCACGTGCCCCATTTCCATGGTAATCGTTTTGTTTACATTTTTTACCTAGTGTCATTATAATTCAAAACAATCATAACAATCCACGATGGTAATCCTCGATATTTTCAGTAAAAATATTGAAATTACTTATAAATGCACATTAATATCAAAAGCAGCAATATTAGTATTCGTTTTTGGTATTTTTACTATAATTCTACCATTTATTTTAGCATATAAAAGTAAAGGTAAAACTAACCATAATTCATTAATTAATCATAAATTGATTCAATTTATTTCAAGTAAAGGTTTTTGGTTAAAACGGGATGTATTCTACGAACAACCTGATGTAAGATTTAAAGGCGAATATCTATTTATAGCAACAACAAATGACTTAAATCAACCGATTGTTTGTAGTACGTTCTCGTATTATCAAAAAACAATCGAAAAATTCGATAATTGTGCCACAATTAAAGTACATCAAAATTTAAAATAATGTACAATAATTTTACGATAAATTCAACTTTTTTTTAGGTACGAGAAATCGATTATAATTCTGATAAATTACTAGATGAAGTTAATTTACAATTATCCATAAATCTTCCTGAAAAAACCTACATTACAACATTCACGATAATTATTCCATTAGATTATCGTCTGCATGTAAATTAAGAATAATTGTCAAGTAAATTGAATTATTTTATTGTTTTTATAGCGTCAATGTCCATTTCGAATGAAATCATTTATAATTCATCAACAATTCCTACCGATCATCATGTCGGAATTTTCAGTAGTTGCCGATTTAAATTTGAGACAAATCGAAGGCTTGAGTTGTAAACGAAAAATCGATACTATTTATAATTATTCACTAATTACCAATGGGAATAATTTGGAAAATTATCGAATCGCTAATATTATCGAGCAATATTCAAAACAAAACGGTAAATATTTCCATTTGTAACACAATTATAAACAATTTATTTTTATTAATTTTAGTATCTACAATTTTAACAAATATTTTAACGAATTTTATAATTGAAAATAATAACAATTTTAATTTAATTTTGAAAATTCGCATACCAGAACAACAGATTTTGTGTAAACCAGAATTTTGGCAGATAATCAAATGGGCCTGGATCCAATATTTATCAATATTTTTATTAATCTCTTATTTAATAAACAAATTGAAATTGTACTTGTTCAATCGTAGATTTGTATTATTTTATGTAGATGATCCGTTAAAAAAGAAACAATAAATTCATCCATTCTTTATAAATGTATAAAAAATATTCGTTTTATTAAAGGCCAAGTTCAGATTGTGGTGTCTTCTCTACTACTCCTCTATCGAATTTATCACGATTATCTTCTAAGATGATCGTGTTGTGCGACATATCATCAACTTGTACGAACAAATATCGGTATTCGTATTTACCAGAATCATTCTACAAGAAAAAATTCAATATTTTGTTATTTATAAGAGAAATTGAACAAATTTTACTTGACACATCTCTAAATTTACAGTTCCTTTATAGAAGGAACCTTGCAGATAGAATTTCATTCTCAAACACTGCCGATTATCACGTTGAAAAGCAACATGCTGTACATGTTGTCTACGTCCACGTCTTGTCTCATAACCAAATGCTTTTATCGGTATACCTAACTTGTCTTGTATTCGACTGTCATTCTTGCATATTTCTACAGTTTTTGAGTAAATATTATTCGGACTATCGCTTGAGAATAATTCATTAAATACAGCATAAAATAATGTACCAGTCACACCTATACCTAACAGTATTACACCTAAATATGAGGCAGTCTTTGTAGTTTCTTTGACTTTTTCACCTAATGGTTTAACGTTCGTATCAATTTCTGTATTAGATTTTGTCATTCCAACTTCACGGCCAGATTTCCAACGTTTCAAACTATTTAAAATCGTCAATTCGTTGTGGAGAAAACGATTATTTCTCAATAATTGCGGCAAACTCTTTAATAATATCATAATTTTGTTTCGTGGAAAATTATACGGAACATCAACCAAAATTCATGACGTTTTACATAACATAACCTCAATTTGATCGTGTCTAAGGCTACACCATCAACTCGTTTCATAATTATCCCAAAGTAATCAATTACTTTTATATTTAATTAATTAGAATAATCAATGAGCCTTCATTATTATTAAATTTGTAATAATTAAACGATTAAAAATGCATTTATTGGTGATTATTGGTAATTTTATGCGCCGGCGCGTAACTTTTACCACTTCACTAATATTATCATCATTAATATTATTATAACCTGACATTTCATCATTGACATTCAATCAGTTTTGTTGAAATGTATTGAAGAAATGTAAATAATTAACGTTGAATTGTTTAAATTTCATTCGATTGTTGAATTAAAATTTAATCGAATTAAATTAAATTAAATAAAAAAGTATGGATTGGGTTATATCAGATGAGTTATCAATAACTGTTGGTACAATAGTTGGATGGGTCAGTGCTGGTGCTATGATAATAGGTGGTGTTATCCCTTATATACCGCAATATAGACAAATAAGGAAAACACAAGATGCTGAAGGTTTCTCTTTATTAGTATGTCTAGCATTATTGATAGCTAATACTTTACGTATTATGTTTTGGTAAATTTCATTTAC
This sequence comes from Mylabris sibirica, assembly GCA_039776855.1. Classification (NCBI taxonomy): domain Eukaryota; kingdom Metazoa; phylum Arthropoda; class Insecta; order Coleoptera; family Meloidae; genus Mylabris; species Mylabris sibirica. The sequence continues at coordinate 11,001,944 of CM077839.1, forward strand.
AAATTCTTATAAATTATTAATTAAAACAACAATCATTTTTTAGGTTTGGTAAACATTTCGAATATCCATTACTTATACAAAGTATAATAATGAATTTAACAATGTTTACAATGATACATCTTTGTGTACGTGTTAGGAATAGGAATCAATTATTACAAGCTAGACAAAGAATATTTACAGGTATTTAAGTTTCTATACAAATTGTATATTGTTTTATTTTTAGAAAAATAAATAGCAAATCAATAGTTGTAGTAAACCTGGATAATTAGGTTTAAAGTACACATACATATACCAGATTTACAACCTATTTTTCTACTGCTTCTATTAGTTTTATTTTATTTTTTATTTTTCTAATTTATGTAGTTTTTAATTGATTATTTTAAACGATTTTATTTTATTTCCAACAGCTAAACCGGGTGAAGTCGACAGGTTGCTAAAATCTAAGCCTCCTCGCTCTTCTCACAATATTTGTGGTAATTCGCTTGCACGCCTTTGCTTTAACCAATTAATTTTTCTTAAAAAAGCACTATTTTTCTTTACTAATAATACACATTATTATTTTCATAGATTTCCTAACAATTCTATTAGTCATTAGATAATTTAATTAAATAGATAGACCACTTTATCTCAAGGTTATTCTAAAGTTGGTTTAATAAATAAAATTATCTATTTTGAACTCTTTCGTTTTTATTAATAAGATTCGCCGATAAATACTAATTTCTTATACTTTTTATTTTATTTAAATTCATGATAAATGTACAATGACAAGCTTTTGTGCTTTCTTTACATTGAAGATTTGGTGTTGTTGTTAATTTTTGAAAATTATATTCTTTTACAGATTTCGATATGAAACATTTTTGGAATTGGAATGATTTCCAATCGTATATAGACTGTATGTTAGTGTTTACAATTATAGCATCATTATTAATGTATTTTTTAATTGACAAAATGATATTTGTTGAAATTGTTGGATTCTTAGCTGTATTTACTGAAGCCATGTTAGGTACACCACAATTAGTGAAGAATTTCAGAAATAAATCAACAGAAGGAATGAGGTGAGTCCTAATATACTAAAATCGCTTTCTAATACGGTCAAAAAATTCCCTTGAAATGGTCGATAATCAATTAAACATTCACTATAGGGTTATTCACGTCGGATGAAAAATTTCGAAAAATATTTCAAAAATATATAGGATAATCCCTGGAGATCATTTTAGCAAAATTAGAACCACGTAGCTCATTTGGTAGTGGATAAAAAACGCTCGTTTCTAACGAAGTCGCAATTTCCAAAAAACAACTAACTACGATTTTTTTTCGTTTTTCTCCATTTAATTCAGGAACAGATAAGAATGTTTCTTATTTTTTCTAGAATGCAATGGAGAAAAACATAAAAAATCAGTTTGGAAGGGTCTTCGAGTCATTCTTAATCGTTTTGCGTGATTAGCTCGTTTTTGAAAATCGCGACCCTGTTTAAAACGAATATTTGACCATCTTCCAAATGAGCTATGTGATTCTAATTTTGCTGAAACAATCTTCAGCTATCCTACAAATCCTTTAAATTTTTTTCGAATCGCTTGCCAAATAATGGGAGTTGCTAAAAAAACTTTTCATCTGACGTGAATAATCCTGTAGTGTAATCTACAGGGTGTACAACGATATTAAACTCACAGTTGGTTATGCTTTTGTTATATAGAGTCGTAGCTTGGTTCATATTTTACTACATTTGACATTTTTCAATGAAAAAACGCGACTGAACAAAGCTACGGTCCTACGTAACCAATTGTGTTGTACACCCTGTAAAAACTCCACATTTAGAAATATTATTTTAAAAGTTTGCCCTATTTGTTCAGCTTCAAAATTACAATTTTTCCCCTAATTTTTTCATTGTAAGATTTTTCAAAATTTTAATTTTTTTATTCAATACTAATCTCTTGCGTTGTACAACACATTAACACCAAGTGGTGAATATGTACTTTAATTTTTTATCTCATATTTGTGCCTTTAAATCTTCAACATTTCTGTCTTAACCCACTACAAATGGATCACTTTCGTTCTAATAATAATTATAATTTATGATAACATTTGTCCATTATTATTTTTAATTTTACACATTTAACGTTTGTCTAGACGTAATAATAGAAGAATACTCACGAACTATAGACATATTTACTGAATATAAGACATGATATTCCCTTTTGTTTGAAACTTCTGTAGACTTTATAGATATAGAGTCACGCATTCGTTATACCTATAATGTAAACTATAAACCATTGTTTCCATAATTTATAAGCAATATAGTCGATGCTTTCAAGAATACTTGAAAAATTTGTTTATAATTTACATATTTTCCGTTAAATCAGGGGTCGGCAAAACCATGCCCTGCGAGCCACATGTAGCTCGTTGATTGTGGCTCTGTCACTAGCTGTTACGAGGTTCTAATTTTGGTACATTTTGAACAATTTTTGTATTTTTTTTTCTTGTTTTATGTACTTTATTTTTATTGTTTTCAATCAAATGTCTTGTGCGTTTATTCAATAAGTAGAGTAGATATTCGTGGGTAATTCATGTCGATCCGAGACGTGTTATACTGTACTGACACCCACATTCTTACTAACCCTAGAGAACATTATGATGGGTTAGTATTTAACCAGCGACCATGGTTTACAGTTTGGTCAATTTTAACATTTTTTTTTTCTTTTTGATCCTTCAAAATATGTTTCTGGCGCTCTATTCCATGTAGAGATAATGAGGTTTAAAGATTGTCCATGCCTTTCATTACAGCCTACACGATACCTTCGTTTCCTGTTTTATTTGAGAATTTGGTTCTTCTTTCTTGAAACTTTGCCGACCCCTGAATGAATAAAATTTTTAACATTAATTATGATCATATTTAACTACGACTACCGTATTTGATTAAAAGTCTAATAAATAACAGTCTCAAATACCAAGCAGTAATCAATAAAATATCATGTCGAGATACTTTATAAATGTTTCCATGACCTTTCCTTTTTAAACTTTACAAAATATCAATATTTGCTTAATATCTCTTTATTATAATCATTTTTTTTCCTTCTTCTATATGTGAATTTTAGTGTTAGTATGGTTGTGATGTGGACATGTGGTGATATATTTAAAACTCTATATTTTCTATTCCGTTCAGCACCAATACAATTCTGGATATGTGGTTCAATACAAGTTAGTGTTGATTTATTAATTTTATTACAAGTTTATATTTATCGTAATAATACTGAACCACAACGTGCCCGACCACATAGGATGGATTGAGTAGTTATTATACTAAGCCATGATGATAGTATCAATAAAAGATCATCAGAACAAACAAATAATCAATTACATAATGATAATGATTGTTGTGATGATGATGATGATGATGATGATGATGATAATGATGAGGATGATGATGATGATGTTGATAATAATAGTAATATTGATAAAATTATCATTGGCTGTAGTAATAGTAATAAAACAATTGATACAACAATGAAAACATTAAATGAATGTTGTAATAATAATTTACAGACAATTCATGCTGATGTTCATCATATTAATGATAATACTACCATTAATGGTGGTATTATTAAAAATAATTATATTCATAATAATAATAACAATGATAATAAACGAGCTTTTAAATTTTCTTCATGTAAAAAACAGAAACGTAAAGTTATGCTTATACATAGACATACTTTATGACAATTGCTTACATAGAAATACAGCTTTTTTCAAATACCAATGGTTCCATATCAGTAATTTATAGTAATTCCTTGTAAATAGATAAGTGATTAATGAACAAAGTTTCAACTTTCAACTTTGTTCTTTTAAACTAAAGTACCTTAATTAATTTAAAAAAAAAACAACGCTATTTTTCTTGAAACCTATTCAAGCTTAAAACATTTTTAGATTTGGACAGAATGCTGTGATGTTGATAAAAGTTTAGATTTTAGTGTCCATTTAAACAAAAATATATTAAAAGTTTGTGTAATTTATAATAATAATAATAATTTAATAATTAATTTACTGTGATTAATAATGATTCCACTAGTCTTCTAAATGAAATTGTTTATTAAACAATATTTTTAAATAATTCTTTTTGTTTTTATAAATAAAATTGATGAATTTTTAAAAGTCAATTGTTGTGGTTTGATTGTTAGATAAGTTTTTAAAATCAGACCATAATAGTTTTGTAATTATACAAAATGTTAAATTGTTGATTGTTATGCCAAATTTGCGTCTTCATTAAGTTTTTATTAATCATTTTATTTTATCAAAAAAAATGTAATTTTTGATACCTTGTACAATAGAGAATAAATAAATAAATAAATAAATAAATATAGATATAAAAGAAAATTTATTTATTTATCTATTGAGAAATTGTCATTTAACTTTTATGAATAGACGGATTGAAATTTACAAAAAGAACTAATAGGCTTGTTTAATGGTAGATTTTTGTAATAAAGCAATAAGACAAGGTATAAAACTATTTTACAATTTTTCCGCATTAATTCTCCTCCATTCTCTCCTTATCAATGTAACCTTTATCAATCATATAATTCCTGATATTATCGATGATTTCTTGTGGAAATTTCTCTGAATTCTCCTTCATATATCGATAAACACCCAAATCGGCACCGATTATTTTAAATCTTACACCAAATACTTCAATAAATCCACCAATATAAAAATCAACAGGTGTATAATATTGATTTGTTCCTGGCTTAATTAATAATGTACTAGATAAATATCGTCCACCTTGTATTCCTGAATTTTTTATAGGCGGCTCTATTATTTTACATGTTCCATTATCTAAAGCATAAATTAATAAAAATCGTCGATTTTTATCTTCTGGATGTACATCATCCATAATCATCTCATAAACTAATTTCTTGTTAGCGTTTAAAATTTGTTGAACAAAATTTGGTTTATGTGATTGTTGAATCTGTTTTTTAATTGGTGATTTTGAAGGTTTCTCTAACTCAATTGGTGGTTTTTGATCGATGTAAAGATATTTTTTATAATAATCTCGTGTAAATTGATCACAATCGTATAGAAATAGTTTTCTACCTAAAATAAATATCGTCTCGCCAACAAGAAAATCTTTCGGTTCATAATATTCGACAGTTTCAGAAGTTTCGAAAATATTCGATGAAACAACGGTTGGATAATTTAAATAATTCTAAAAATTATTTAAGTAAATTAATTTAAATTGATTTGTAGTGGATTAAATTAAATACTTTGGGTAGTTTCAAACGTTTGAAAATTCGTGGACAAGGATCTCGTCCACTGTTCTTCTCTAAAATTTCCCTTATGGCTACAGTATTATCGACAAGGAAATAATAAATTTCGTATTTTCTTATTTCACCAAATTCCGAATCTCTATCATCCCATAGGGCTTTAAATCTAAAATTGTTCGTTTAGAATCAAATATTTACAACATATCTCTCGTTACTTTAAAATACCGTCGTGATTGTTGGAAAATTTATACGATTCACAATGTGATTGTGTTTTAATTGATTGGCTTTGATCCTTTCGATTTTCCGTATAAGGATCACCAGGTAAATCTTCAGGTGTCGACATTATTAAACCTTGACTAGCCATAAATTCTCGAGTGAAATCATCGCAATCAACTAAATGATAAATAATTCCATTAATACAAATATCTTTACCGATTGCTAAATCTTTCCAGTGCCAATATTGAGTTGAATTTTTCAAAATTCGACTTCTTCCCACTAATCTTCCTTGAACAAATCCACTATTCTAACAGAGAATACAAAAAAAATAAGACTCTTTGAAAGCAAATACGAAAGTAGCGAAACTTACCAAAGTTTTCGGTTCGATCACCGTTAAAGTATCATCTTCTAGAAAATAGATAAAATTAACATAACGTATCCTGTAATCTTCCCATTGTGATTCGGTTATTGTTTGCTTAAAGTATGCTTTAAACATTAAACATTTCTTATCGTAAACTTCATAATGTGGTCGAAATTGTGGAAAATCTCGAACTTTACTTCTGCCATACGTTAATATAGGATCAAAGGAGTAATATCTAATTGGATCGATATATTTAACAGATTGTGATTCTAATTGTTTTGTACCAATAGCAGGAAAATTATGTTTCGGTAATTTAAAACCATTTTTAATTGTAAACGTGTGAGATCTATGGAATTTTGTCACCTAGAAGATTAACAAATTAACAAAAAAAAAACCGGAAGATTGATTTAATCTACTTACTGTAGGATCAGTAAAATTGAAGCCTGGTAATTTAGGTAACTCTGCCATTATAATCTGGGATTTAGTTAATTTTAAATAAATAGAAAAAGAATCGATTCAACTATTGTTACTATGGAAATAATCTAAAAGAATTAATTGTAAGTGTAGTTGTTGGTGAATAGAGAATATAATAAAATAACTACAGTGAAGTTGATTTGTCCTTTGACATTCTTCATATACAAAATCAGTTAAAAATGTATTTTCTATGTAATATTGAGACCAATTTAAAAATTATAAGCATTTCCTTCTAATTCTCGTGATTTAAAATTCGCGCTTTTGATAACGTTAGCGACCTCTTGTGGTAGTTACATATAACTTTTGACTTTTCAACAACGTTGCCGGCTGTTACAAGTTTTACAGTTTTGACAGAATTTCTCAACTGATATATCGGTGTATATAAATTCTGTTGCGAAAATTAACAAATTTCAGTATCATAATTACATTTTATATTATTTTCGGAGTAAACTTTAATAAGATTAGACGTTGTACTGTAATACGTGATTTTTTCAATTATATAACGGTGGAAATTTAGGCGGTTGTTGGCAACGTGGTCTGTCAAAAAGCTTGACAGATTTTCAAAAATTGTGGAAAATTCCGTAGTGAACGGCATAATAATAGTGGCGGAGTTTATTTCTTTTGAATTATTAAATAAGAATCGTTTTATATAAGATGCTACCATTTTTTAAAAGTGTTTGTAATCTATTTTAAATCAACTGTAGAATTAGTGCGTAATAATCAATTTTCGTAAACATAACCTTACTTTCTAACACAGAAATTATGTCGCTTTCCGTCTCGAAAACTGTTAATTTATCACCTGGTGTTTTGAGTTTTCTTACACCTGAATCGAGTGAAGATGAATCATTTAAAGGTTTGTTTGAATTCACATCATTTCAGTTGATAATCTTAATTTGTATTGTTTCATTTTTAGAATATCCAACCCTTGGTGGTATTCTTTCCAATACAGATTATGCTTGGCTAGCGAATGGTCCTAATTTAGAGATTATTAAAACAAGTAATGGTAGGAAAATCGGTGCTTGGTCATTTAATTTGGTCAATAATGCTGAAATTATTTGTATTGAAGAGATACAGAAAATTAATAAAAGACCACCATTATTAGCTGTGTGTTTAGATTGTGGTAATAATGGCAGTATGATTTGTATTTTTGATTTTATTACATCTAAAGTTATACGGGCTATTGAAGTTCAAGAAACAGTTAGTTTTATATGAAATTGAAAAAAGTAAGGAAATCTTATGAATTCATTAATTTTTCATGTTTCAGATAACTAGTTTACATGTCATAGATTCAGGAAATGATATTTTCACATTACCGAGTCCTTTAAGAACTTTTGATGGTATTTTAACAATAGGTACAGCAGGTGGACCGGTGTATTTGATTGATATCTGTCGAGAAGTTTGTGATGATGGATTAACATTAGATGGTGTAGTCGATATTCGAGATGAATTAAATTCTTGTAAATTATCCATTATTACTTTAAAAGATATTGATAAGATTGAGTTACATAAAGAGAGTGCTGTTCAACACAATGATCATCTTGCCATCTATCTTAATGGTACATAATATTTTATATGTATACAGAGGGTGTCTGATCTAAATATGGTCGATTATTATAAAACTTATTAGTTGACGAGCGATTCAAAAAGTATTTTAAGGATTAGTAGCGGGGATCCATGAAGAACGTTTTAGCAAAATTAGAACCTCGTAGCTAATTTAGAAGGTCAAAAAACGATGTTACGATTTTTAAAAATTGAAGAAGCACTCAATGATTTTAGGATCCTCCCAGCATTGAGTTTTTCCGTTTTTTTTTTTCACTTTATTTTAGGACAGGTTGAGAAATTTCATATTGTTTCTAGAATCCAATTGGGAAAAACAACAGAAATCACTATTGGGAGAGTCCTCGAGTCATTCTTGAACGTTTTACGTGTTTACTTCGTTTTTGAAAAACACGATAATGTTCAAAACGATCATTTTTGACCGACTTCCAAATGATCTACGAGGCTCTAATTTTGTTAAAATAGTCTTGAGAAACCCCTCTGCAAATTCTACAAAATATTTTTTGAATCGACCATATTTAGATCGGACAGTCCTGTATAATTTTTATTAGCACTATTTAAAACAATATAATTCCAGCGACTTTTGATAATAAAACACAACATTTCTTATTGAAAGGCCCAGAAGGCGGCCATCGTACTTATGTTGATGCTAAAGAAGCAGCAGTCAGTGCACTATTTTATTGTTCACAATTAGGTTCATTATTAGTTGGTTATAATTTTGGTGCATTTCAAGTTTTTAATCTAGTTGATTTAACATTAATTTATACATCACCAGTATGTGAAGAACATATACCAATAACACATTTTACAATACAAGAACCAGCTGATGATCCAAGAGCATACTGTTATATCTGGGCTGTTTACAGTGCTGGTCGTGATTTTCAAGCTTGTTTCCCATTAGCTGTAATGTACACATTTTGTTATCAAACAAAAGAATATCATGAAGGTTACGGATATTTATATCAAGTAAGTTAAAGAAAAATTTAGATTCATTGCAGGCCCGTAGCACGCATTTTCGCGCTTGGTACAAGAATAAAATTGTGCGCCCTTTTTTAAATAAAAATATAAAGTGAAAATAATTTCACTGTGAGAATAATAAGTATGCAACACAAACTAAATTCTAATTATAAAAGGACAAAATGTATATGTTTTGGATTCATTGTCCAAAGAAATGCCAACATTTAGTAGTCCATTTCTCGGTTGTTTTCTGAGATATTGAAATGCAATATACAACGTTTGAAAGAGCATTTCAAGGAGCATCTAAAAGCATAAGCAAATCTTTCTTTCGATAATTTAGTTGCCGATAGAATTGTCCACAAAACTGCACAAATTTTTGTTAATTTTAATAGGTGAAAATTTTTCGAATTTTCCGCAATACATAATTTATTTAATTTTAAAAAATGCGATTATTAGGGAATGTCGTGAAACAGCTTTCAACTAAAGCATCGTATGATTCTTTGTATTTAAAATAGTGCAGAAAACTTAAGTAAAAATTTTCGGCCTTTATTCTCCGGAAAGTTAATAAGCCTATTTTAAAATTTTTCGAAAATTTGGAAAGTGCTTTCAATTTTATGTCAACTGCATAATATTACAAAATAAATATTATTACCTAAGTTATGAGGGAAAAAAGGTGCCTAAAAATTTTTCTGTGTAATTCAGAACCTCATTAAGAGTTTCCAAAGCAGAAACAATCTTTAAATGATTCTTGAAATGCTGTTTTCAGTGCTGTAACAAGCATTTCAATATCTCAGAAAATAAGCAGGAAATCGATTATTAAGGGTCAGCATTTTCCGAAAACCCAATTTAAAAATATGTAGTCCTCGTCGTAACAATCTTTTATAACTACTGTTTGGGGCTTTTTCACAGATTACACCCCAACTATTTTTTATTTTATTTTTATCATATATTGCTACACAATTTGGCGCCCCCTTGAAAAAGCGCCTGGTGTAAATGCTCCATTGCATCATACTATGCTACGGGCGTGATTGATACTAAAAAAATGCCAATTTCAGGACTTTAATTATGCATCAATTCAATTTCAAATGGAGTTGACATCGTATAATGGAATGAATCGTCGTGGAAAACCACAAGGTGGCCGTTGTTTACGTTTAAATACAATACAAAGAGGAAATGTTTTACGTGATACTACTCCTCATAACGATATTGTAGACGATAATTTATCATTAAGCATATTCATTTGGAATGTTATTTATAATAAGCGTGATAGTGATGTTTGTGTGTGTATTTTCGATTTAAATCAATGGTACAAAGAACAATTACCTAGTAAATATTGTAGATTAAAGTAAAATATTGAAAATTATAAAATATTCTTTGGCAGGTATTCCAGATCCAAATTTTTCATCAACTTATATGATCCAATTCTGTATTAGTGATTTGTTTGATTCAGCATCATTAGTTAATCAAGATTGTTCAACTTTAGATGTGAATATTATCGAGAAATCATTGAAACAATTCAAAGGTGCTCAGAAACTTGAAGAGTATTTCTGTCCTAATTCATTATCATATGGTAATATTCAATTTTTTCCGTTGTAATAATGAAATAATTTTGTAAATTATTACAGATTTATGTGCATTACGTGAAAATAGTGTAATTTTTCTACAAAGTAAAGGTGTACAAAAGTCATTATTAGCACATATTGAATCTTCAGGTCCTTTATGTTTAATTGATCCAGCGGAAACTTATCAACAGATTATCGGTTTAGGATTATTACCATTATTTGTAGATTTACCATCGAATATTCCGATTTCAACTGTAACTTATTCAAGCTTTCAATTTTTCATTTAAATTCTAATATTGTTTTTGTTGATAGAATCAAAGACGAGAGATTATATTGAGTACAGCATTAGAACATTATTTAAGAGGTTGGTTATGTAAATGTGCATCAGAATGGGCAAGTGGTAATTTTTTATCTGCTGGTTGTTCATTAGATTTCTTGATTTCATGGGCTTTTCAAAGAGCATCAGAACTAAAAAAAAATTGCGATAAATTTTGTAATTTTCATCCGAATTGTCGTATTATTAAAACTAATAATTATAATTAATTTCAGGTGTACCATTATTTGATTATTCTCAAAGAAAATTAGATTCGAATACAACAAATTTATTGAATAGTTGTACAAGACAATTGAGAAATCTAGCAAATTTTTATATATTTGTAATTGAAAAACTATTCAAATTTTTATCGAATCCACAATTAATTCAAGAACAATACAAAACGTTAGAGTCAATTGTTGTGTATTTTGAAGTCTTACTATGGTTGTTAAATATTGGAATATTACCAGAAGGACCAATTTCATCTTATCCACGAATTGATGATTTCCAACGTATAAATGTTCCATATTCTGCTGAACTATTGATCGATTCTTATAATCAACGGTAAGGTTTCTAATTTTCTATGAATTTTTAAAATTAAAATTAAAATTGTTTATAGGAGAGGTTTTTTGAAAATTGAAAATGAAAATCTTTATTCTTCATCAAATAGTTCTTTATTTATTGATAATTTAATTGATTCTGAATATGGTGGGGAAATTCTACAAGGGTAAAAATTGCAAAATAACATTTTTGTTTTTTATTAAAAATTATTGAATTTGTAGACATTGGAGAGATGACGGTGGGAATGGATTGTATCCACCACCATCTATACAAGCATTACTTCGTACGTATTTGATTGAAGATGCTGATATTATGTTTAAGCATACAATTGTTAGCTATTTCCTTTTGGATTTAGTTATGGTTCTAGAACAAGATCGGTTTGTTTTTGATTTTTAATCAATTATTATTTTTTATAGTACAATTTTCTTTGCAGATATAAACATATTGCGTCATATTTGATAAAATTTCCAACAGTTTTCAAATTATCTTTAAGTAAGATCAAAATAATTCAAGGATTTTGGCAATTAGATCACGGAGATTGTAATGTAATTGTTTTTTTTTTGCTACTTGAAATTCGAATAACTTATTTCTTTTTTATATTCTAGACTGCAATGGGGCTGTTGTTCGATCCTTTAGTGGAGAGGGCAGATTTAAATGAATGGCACCATAAAATTGCGTTAAGATTATTAATCCTACAAAATCAGCACAAACTTGCTTTACTTTATTTACAAGTAATGATTTTTGCTTATTTAAGACAGTGAATAATACTTATTTTTTATAATCCGAGCACATTCAAAAAACTTTCCACCAAGCAACTTTTTTGGCAAACTTTCGTCAATTTTGTTACATGCTTATTACAGTATTTTGGTGTTTTTTATTTAATCCAAACGCGAGTAAAATCATCACGTTTTACACTGTCTTAGTTCGCATCTGTTTCAATAATTCATAATACTTTAAACGAATTTTATTTGTAGGTAAAAAGTCCCATAATAAAAGATGACGAAGATATTTGTGCTATAATCAGCTTATATGTTGCTAATGATATGCTGGACGAAGCATTTTATTTCGAACAACGTTACAACGATAAAAAATTCTTCATTCATCTCCTTGAACAAGCCGATAAAAACGATAAACTTAAATTGATTCTCCATCGAAATCTCACTCAAGAACAAGAGACATTATTCTTAGATTATCTTACAAAAAATCCAAAACCATATGCTAAAGATTTACAAATTTATTATTACATTATAAATTCACGTTATATTGAGGCATTTAATCTTTATAATAATAGTATAACAAATCAAATAGATTGTCAAGGTTTAACTGGACAGTTAAATGCACATCCTCGTGATCAAATAATTCATCATTTAAAAAGATTATTTCCTGAAATAACTCAGAAAATCTTCAATTTTTGTTATCAACACAAAGATAATATTATTCAAAACGGTAAGTTTTTGTTTATTTATTCTCTTATTATAATAATTATATGAAATTTTAGTAACAAGACCGACTCCAGTGTCTGCATTTGTTTATAATTCTAAAGAGAATATTAAATATAAATCAAATTTTATTGGTGCAGTTATAGCTAAAACTCGGGAAACTTTCAGTGAGTCTCTTCTCGATAAGAAATTTATAACTGAAACAACACCTTTCGTCAGAACTTCAATAATTAGCAAAAGAGATCGAAGGTGCTTTTTTCTGGTATTTCAATGATAATTATTTTAATTAACACGTGTCTTTTTTTTTAGAAATTCATTAACCGTGATAGATCCAAAAATAATAAAAGTTGATAATGTAATTGATTCAATTGGTGAATCAGCACCACCAAACAAACGTTTGAAACTTTCAACACCAACACCATCATTTACAAAGACTTTATCAGTGTCAAGATTGGAAACACCAATTGTACAAAGAAAAATATTTAAAACACCCGAATCAGCTGGGAAAGCAGATCTTCCACAAAGTATTTTGAAAAAACTATCATCAAATGAATCATCAACAAATCATGAGGGTTATAATCTTGAGGATTTTAAAACATCAAATTCAACTCCTCTATCTTCATTACGAAAAGTATATTTTTTTAAAATTTTATTTCTAATTCATAAATATAAATGAATATTTTAGAGGAAATCTTTGGGATCTCGTAAATCATTGGAACGTCCATCACCAAGTGTACGCTTTGAAGATGTAAAAAATCTATCCCCAATTGATGGAAGTCAGAGTTTATCAAAAGAATTGGATAATACTGAAACAACCCGTGAATTTTCAAAAAGTCTAACCAATCAAAAATTAAATTCACCTGAGGTTTCATTTAATGATCATGAAATTGAAGTAAACAGTTCAAAGTGTGAAGGAACAGAAAATATTGATGATAATAATGAAGAAAAAATTGAAAGTCCAGTATTTTTTTCACCAAAATCTCGAAAAAGTTATAATAATGTTTTAATTTTTTGTATTGATATTTTTAACGAGTTTCAATATTCTTTTCAGGTACACCGTTACGAGCACGTTCAAGTTCTTCATCCAAGAGATCATTAGATTTTAACAGTAGTTTTGATTTAAGCTTTAATTCCTCAAGCGATTCAACCAAAATCACATTTTCGGAAAGTTCTCTGAAATCTGTAAACAGCCCTAATTTAAGTATACAGGACAATGAAGACATACAGGATTCTCTAAAAGATTCATCGAAAATTGTATCATCAAAATATTCTTTAGAATTACAAAATACTTCAAATATAAGTGTAGATAATGAGGGGAAGGGCGATTCAATAAAGGATTCACCAAAAATTTTACCAAATTTACGACCGCGTAAATCGTTACGTCGTAAAGTTTTAGAACACAACATTGCGTCACGTGTATTATCATCACCTAGACAACGACTATCAAAACGTATAGAAAAAGAGGAATGTAGTGAATCGAAAGAGATAATTCAAGAAACACAATTAGAATCATCAAGGAAATTTAATGATGGTAAAGAAATACAAAAATCTAATTTAATTGAGAAATATAGTATTTCCACAAAAACAATGGTTGAAGAAACTGATGAAGATGATATTAGTATTCATGATTTTGATATAAGTGGAATATCAGTTGGATTATCTGATTCGTTTAAAAGAAGTTTGAATGATACATTAAAAACTGCCTCTGAAGAAGTTTCACAGAAGTCTAATGAACCGAACTGTACAATTGAAAATGTCTCTGAAGTTAATGAAAATGTTTCTGTATCTGAAGATAAAACTGAAAATGTTGTAGAAGATAAAGCGATCATTTCTGAAACTGAAAATCAACATCAATCAAAACTATCCGAAATTATTTCAAATGATAATGAAGCAGCGCAATTGAATAAAAATCAAGTTTCGGTAGCTGGGAAAGATTCTGAACCTACCTCGAAAACGATGGAAGAAATTGCAGAAACATCTAAAACTTATTTGGATGATAATGAAACATTACATGAAGAAACTGATGACAGTATCGTCATAAAAGACATAAATAATACAACGTTTGGATATTCTGACTCATTAAGAAAAATTCTAAATGATTCATCTAAAGTTTCATTGGATGATAGTGAAACATTAAATGAAGAAACTGATAACAGTATCGTTATAAAAGATATAAATGACGTAGTTTTTGACGATTCTGACTCATTGAAAGAACTTCTAAATGAGTCATTAAGACAGTCTCCTAGAAAAGAATTACAAGAATCTAAAAATCAGAATTATACAATTGAAGACATTTCAAAAGTTAATGAAAATGCTTCATCTGAAAACAGAATTGGACAGTTTCCTTCAAACGTTGCAAAAGACAATAATGAAAGCAACACAAAATCTGAAATTATAACTATAGATGATACACAAAAAGAATCTAAATTATATAGTCATGGTGATTATATTGATGATGATAATATGATGGAAGTTGATGATTATAATATTAATGATACAGTTTCTCAAACAGACAATAATAAAGCAAACAGTGATAATGTTAATGATGATGATGATGTAAAATTAATTTATGACGATCTGTCCCAAACATCACAAACTAACCAAATTGATGGTAATGAAAGTGAAAATAATGATGATAATGATATACAAACTGATGAAACACCAAATGGTAAGATTTTATTTATATAATTGTAAAATTTTTATTAATATTAATAATTTTTCTCTTTTATTATTAAAAATGTTTGTAGCCTTTGAAAGAAATGTTCTTAATGATGATTTAAGTGAAGGATCAGACAGTAATGATACAAGTCCTGAAGAACCAGAAGTTATTGAAATATTGAGTTCTAGTGAAGAAGAAAAAAATGTTGATGAAGATGAATTTGAAGAAGATTCAAGCGAGAGTTCCTCATCTGATGATGATGCTGATGAAGGGAATGCAAATCTTGGTGTTATTTTTGAGAAAAATATTAATGATACATCATCTGAAAGTAGTGAAAATAGTGTAAAATCTGTAATAAGCAGTGACAATGAAGAAGAAAATGATGAAATTAAAAAGGAGGAAGAAGAGAAAGAAACTGAAACTTATTCTAGAAATGAAGAAATTGAAAAGAAACGTCAATCTTACGGTTTATTCCATGGGCCCATTGTTGAAAGAAATGAAACAATAATTTGTGTAGAAGAGAAAACTACAAAAGAATCTATTATAAACGTTGACGAGACTGAAATGTTGGAAAAATTGGAAGAAACAGAAGTAGAAGAGAAACAATCGACAATAAATGAAACACGGATAATTGAGGAAATTGAAAGAAGCAAAAAAATTGAGCAATCTCATCATTCTTATATAGAAAGTAATGAAACAACTCTTACAGACGACAAAATAGAAAAGAGTTCTGTAGAAGAAAGTCTACAGTTGGAAAATTCAAAAACAGAAGCGAAAGAATCGCATATAAGTGAGTCACGTTTAGATGAAGAAACCCTGGAAGTTGAGGAAAATAAAGAAATTGATCATAAGAAGCGACAATCATATGGTTTATTCCATGGTCCTATTAGTGATACAACAATTCATGAAGAGGATATAACTGAAAAAGATACTTCCACTGAATTTGATGTTGCTCAGTTACAAGATGATTCAGTTAAAGAGAATCCTATAGTTGATAAAACAGTTAATGAACAAGATGCGACTAAAGAACGTACTTTAACGGAGCTTGATGTTGCTCAATTAGATGACACGGCAGTTAATGAAAGTGAGAATCTTCTATCTGAAAATATGGAAAAAGAAGAGGAAAAAACAGTTGAAATCGAAGAAAAAGAAAAGATTTCTACAAATAAGGAAATTGAAGAAAACCAAGAAAGTGATTTTATAAGACGACAATCATGTGGTTTATTTCACGGTATTATTACAGAAACATCAAATTGTGAAGAGAGTGAAAATAATATATTTAATATTATTGAAGTAGATGATAAATCGATTGATCCAAATAAAAGTCAACTAACTGATACACAAATTGAAGAAGAAACTAGTCAAGAAAATTATAAAAAAAGGCAATCATATGGTTTATTTCATGGTTCTATTAATGAAACAATCACTGAAGATAGAGATTGTTTAACAAAATTGGACATTAGTGCGATAGAAAGCATAGAAAACAAAGCAATTGATGAAATTAAAATTGAAATGATGTCGGAAATTGGTTGTCAACAATTAAAAGAACATCCAAGTGATGCACAACCAATAAATTTAATTGATCTACCTTCAACATCACAAATACAATCTGAAAATTCGGAAATAATTGATACTCCTTCAACATCAGGTATAAAACAAGAGAAATCTGTTACAACTCAACAAAGAAGACGTCGTAGAGCAACCAGTGAAGATATAGAACAATCAAGATTTAAACGTTCTACAAGAACTCGATCCTCATCATTCCATTCTGAAGGACATCAAGATTCTTACAATAGCGATTTAGATAATACGTCAATATTATCAAAATCTTTACGAACAAGAACAATAACGATAGATGAAGAAAATAATAAATCTATCCAACGAAGACGTAAAACTAGTGTTGGTGATAATAAAAATAATGAACCATTAACAAAAACAAAAAAATCTAAAAAACATGCATCTATCTTACAATTACCTGAAATTATTGAAGAAGATGATGAAGATAATCATACAAAACATCTAAAAGAAACATTAGAAAATTATTCAATGAGTCGTCGAATAACAAGAAGGCAAGCTTTATTATTGCAAAGTATTGATCCAGTTGTTGTTTTGAATAAATTACCACTTGATGGTAATTAATTTATTAAAATATCTATTTTTAGTTATTAACGTTCTATTTTGTTGTAGAATCGTTGAAGCAAATTGATGAAGGAGAGCATGAACCATCACCATCAGATAATACAAATTCACAATTAAAACCTAAACGACGATTAAGATCAGATTCACAAAATTCTAATACTTCTATTCAGTCTGATACAAAAGTTTCATCTACTACAGGTGTTTGTTTATTTTAGAAATGTTATAATTCATCATACTAATGAATTATGAATTTCCAGGAGCAAAAATGCGTCTTCGAAGTTCTTCATCTGATGCTGTAGAAAAACCCGTAACGACTTCAAAACGCACCAAAAAAACTAAAGTAATAATTATTGTACTTTATTATAATCTTACTCATTTTAATTATTTTATTTTAGTCTGAAGCTGGTGATGATTTACCTGAAATAGAAGCAAGAACTCGAACTAGAAGTAGAACAAATTCTGAATCTTCAACAGCATCAAGTATATCATTATTAAATTTTTAGTAGATCTAGTTATAATAATTTGGTTTTTGTTTGTTTTCTTTTATAGGTGCTTCTAATACGTCAAAAGCGACCCGGAAGAAAGTACAGATCAGTAAATTACCGGAAATTATGGAAGAGGATAATAAAGAGACGCCAACACCGGCTAAAAGGGTAACTCGTAAACGGTCACATCAGAAATAGTTGATTTTTTTATCACTAATTTTCCATTGGTTTTTGTATAAATAATTCAATTATTCTGTTATTGCTAAATTTCTTCCTATAATAAAAAAAAATTGAAGAAATTTGTTAATTATCCGTTAAAGCCTTCCATTGTTTGTATTTTTTTTTTTTTAATTCTGTAGAATTATTCATTTATTTTTCTTGTTATTCAAGAAAATTGTTTGTTAAATGACCACATTATTAATTGTAAGACGTAATCTGGAGTTGTCATTAAATATTTCTGGTTTATTTTTCACGTACACATTGATGGAAAATTATTGAATTCAAATTTTTTAACGAGTTTTATATTTATATAAAGTATGTCAAGCAAATGATTGACTGTATTGAAAGCCACATTTGACGCTGTTTTAACCCATTATCATTTATTGATTCACTAGAGCTTGTGAATAAATAAATTGACAAGGCTAAAATGTGTGCCAATACTGATCAAAATAAAACATTGATAGATAATTTTTCACAGCTTGATCTAATCATCAGAACCAAGAAAAGGGTCACAGTTAGTTGTGCAAGGCAACCTTGAAGGGTGTGTTGGATTTCCATGTTTGAAATATTTTAGTAATCATTGATAAAGCAACAACAAACAATCCTAATTACTGTAATTAAACGTACAAAAATTTATGGAAAATACGCTTAGATGACATCAACTTAGGTCATCGTGAAACTAATTTTCAATTAAACACGCATAATTACCGCTAAGCTTGATTAATAAATAATTATATTTCTAAGTAGAACATCTTTTGAATGAATCTAAAATGAATGTTGAGTAAAAGATCTGAAGCAATGAATTCTTTACAGGAAAATTAAAAATTAGAAAATCTAGCACCTATTAACAATTAAGTAGAATTTAGTATAGTAGTCTACAATTTATATCTCCATTAATAGTACCATAGTAAATTTGGTAATGGAATAGATTATAGTCCTAAATACTTTACTATTTAGTGAACAATTCTGACGTTAAGTGGTCGTAAACTTTACACTTTAAAACATCTAGTTTTATCCAAATAGCAAAAATTGTAAATAAGTAAAATTGTGGAAATAATTGATAATAATGATCTACCCTTGAATAATGGCTTAATCATCATAATTAGTATCGAGATTCGAATAGTTAGTAAACATTTTTGTGATAAGACAAATTTATATCAACTTAAAGTCGAGACATCGGCCAGTGCACCGCACCGCTCAAAGCTCAACCGGAAATCTAAAACAATGACATTTCTAAACATAATTAAGATTTCAATAATAACAAACATTATTTTTTATACATTCATTATTTTTATAAATTGGAGACAATTGATGAATGCGTATTTACACAAACACTTTTCTTAAATGACTGGCGCAGTGAATTTAGTCCCCATACCTGTTTATTTACATGGAATGTAAACAAAACATATTTTGAATTGCTAATTTTGTGTGTTTGTATGTATGTGTAACGCGATTAATGTTATTTTAATAAAAGTTAATGTGTTGACAATCAAGAATAATAAAAACAACAAACGCCTACACAGTTCTTCAGCCATTTTTGACGACGACGACGTCGTCGTCGTCGAGGCGCCCATACAGATCGATTGTTTTCAGTGCGCCAAATCAACTTTCTCGTTTTTAACATCAAGTTTACCATCTAGAACAGTGTTTGTTGTAGGGAACAAACAACAAGACTATATTCGATATTAAGAAGAATTTTCTCAATAAATCGTATATCGATGGAGACTGTACTATATCAAAGTAAGTCGAAATATTTCAATTAAAAACGTGAAAACTCTTGTACGTTTGATTGGTTTTTATCATATCCACATATGACATTTTGACATTGTTCTCATCATATCTTATCAACAATTAATTATAATGTATTTAAATTATTGTTGAGTTCAAACTAAAATTCCAACAATTCAATTCAATTTCAAATATTTCAATAGATACCGGCTTAACAATGAGCTCCCGCCCATTTCGCCGACACAGTCATAATAATAGACAATTTCTTCGATAAACATTAAATTCTTCAATCAATCTGCCTTTATTATCTAACAGTGTATCTACGTACTTGTTCTCACATCTCTAGATTTCGCCGTTCCATTAACAAGTCGAATAAATCTAGGAAAATCCATCATAATTTTTATTATTGTAATTTTAAAGTGACTCGTGTTGTTTAAAACAAACAAAAAGACAACCCTCGAAAGAAACTTCAACAATTTATAAATCAAACACGCTGTTCCGGCCTTCTTGAAAATGGGGGTGAGTCGTTTAATTTTGAATGCCGTGACTGTAATGTTCGTGACACAAAACGCTAATATAATTCGGAAATTGTCGAGTGTTTCCTTTCTAGTACAATTCTAAAAAAAACCTTTCCCTTATTCGTTTTTTTTTTTATTATTAACTGACATTTATTATCCGATAGATCTTTATTACCATTAACCCACACTCGCTACTTGTTTATTTCTTGTGTTTTCAGTCTATATTTTCGATGTGAACTTGTGATTACAACTGAACAATGAGCAGTCGTTCAAAAGAGAAGGTAACTGCAATGTTCCGAAAATTATTCAAATCGACACCAAAAGACGGTGAAAATTCGAATGATGGTAGTAATGGTAAAGCGACAACATCAAATGGTAGTAGTAATGGTAGTGCTAGTGGTGGTAGCAATTCACCGGCACGTCGTCTACTACGTGGTTGTCGCGATACAGTTTCACCAGCTGCTACACAACAAGCTAGTCCGGCATTCACAAAGAAGGGTGTTAATGGTAAAATGAAAAAACCTGAAGAACTTGCTCCATCAACGAAAACTGTACGTGCCAGACGATTGATGAAAGAATTTCGTGATTTACAAAAATTACAAAATTCAAAAAACGATCCCGTCTTCACTGTTGAACTAGTCGATGATAATTTATTTGAATGGCATGTTAAATTATATAAATTAGATCCAGAAAGTGATTTAGGTAATGATATGAAAGAATTGGGTATTAATTATATTTTATTGCATTTAGTATTTCCTGAGAATTTTCCATTTGCACCGCCATTTATGCGTGTTATATCGCCCCGAATCGAAAAGGGCTTCGTCATGGAGGGTGGTGCTATTTGTATGGAGTTATTAACACCACGTGGATGGGCCAGTGCTTATACAGTGGAAGCCGTTATTATGCAATTTGCGGCTAGTGTTGTCAAAGGACAAGGTAGAATACAAAAGAAGAATAAAGGGCAAAAAGTATTTAGTCGACGAACGGCCGAGGAAAGTTTCCGGTCGTTGGTGAAAACTCATGATAAATATGGATGGGTCACACCAAGTCTAGCTGATGGTTGAAAAATAATAAAATTCTCAGAGATTCATAACAAAATTCGTTCCGTTTCTCCTCAAAACAAAAACAAACATACAAATCGTACACTATGTAAGTGTTTGTACTAGAAATTATGTAAATTATTGTAAAATTTATGTGTTTTTATCCATAATTTTTGCTAAATGAGCAACCGAGCCAATGTCGTATTGTTCACATTTAATCATGTTTCTTTTGTATCCGTTTCATTATTTCAAATACTGTATTGGCAATTTCGATTAGAAACATCGGGGAAACTCATCTACCATGTGAGTCACGTACGACTAAAAGTTGTTATGGCTTCATGGGGGCCCGGGCAATTTTGAATTTGGGGCCCATATTTACGGTTGGATTTTTATCGGCAGGGAGTGTACTTTTATGTTATTTTTGTATTTTGTAGAATTTGAATTTTTAAAAGTAGCAAAAAAGTTGGTGTCAATTTTTCTCATTTTCAAATATAGTAGAAGGGAGCTTTAACTTCCAATAGGCAGTCAAGGTGTTCTTCTTAAAGTTCTTATTCCTTCTAATCGAGTTTTTTGATTTGGAGACTTTTGGGGACCCATCCATTAGGCAATTATTCAAATTAAATTTGTAAACAAGTAGGACTGGCCCAATAGCTTAGTGGTCAAAGCAGTGGAGCGTCAATCCAAAGATTTTGGGTTCGATTCCCACCTGGTCTCAAACTTTTCCTAATTTTTTAGCGGTGATAACGCTCAAGAATTCTTAATGAATTAACATTCTTTAATCGGGAAGGCAATTGCCCATAGGATAACGCAGCGCTGTAGCAACTTCTATTTGTTGGCGAACAATTCGAAAAACATTTCAAGGATTTGAAGGAGGGTAGTTCTAGCAAAATTAAAACTTCATAGCTCATTTGGAAGTTGGTCAAAGAACGCTAGTTTCTGACGATGTCGCGATTTTCAAAAACGAACTAAACTACATACTTAGAATGAATCGAGGATCCTCTCAACATTTTTTTTCTTCGATTTTCTCCACTTTGTGCTGGAGTAAACCAAAAAAACCAATGTCAGGAGGGTCTCCGAGTCATTCTAATGGTAAGTCATTTCATGCGTATAGCTCGTATTTGAAAATCGCGACATCATCAAAAATTAACGTTTTTTTGACCAACTTCCAAACGAGCTACGAGGTTCTAATTTTGCTTAAATGTTCTCTGGGGACACTCCTACAATTTCTTGAAATATTTTTCGAATCCCTCGCCAAATAATGGAAGTTCCCATAAGAACTTTCGTCTTACGTGACTCACCCGGTATTTAAGGTGTCCTGCCTGGGAGTATATGAGTTGGCCATTTCTATCAAACTAATAGAATGATTCAAATAATATTTTAAAGATTTCTTGGATAGTCCCTAAAGAACATATTAGCAAAATTAGAACCTTGTAGCTCTGCGGGAAGTCAGTCAAAAATCGCTTGTTTTGGACAATTTTGCTATTTTCGAAAACAAGCTACACACCTTAGATGACTAAGAATGACTCTAGTACCCTCTCAACATTGATTTTCTTCGACTTTCTTCATTCCAGTCTACTAAAAAATACGAAACGTTCCCATTTGTTCCAGAATAAAATGTGGAAAACCGAAAAAAATCTATGTTGAATACATCTTTATGTCATTGTAAGTCATTTTATGTGTAAAATATTTTCGAGTGGCTCTATAAGTTTGGTGCAAACAGCCAAATGACATACTTTCAGACCGGGAAGACTGTAGACTGCGCATATTTACACATCACAGCTTTTAGAGAAGCTCCATTACTATACCGAAATGTTAAGGAAATTAGGCCATTTAAAAAAATTGTTCTACAAATTTTGGGGTGCATTCCATAGGCCAAAAAATACGACATTTTTCGTCATTTTCGAGTCAGTTGGAGAGACTCAATTCTTGTAAACAGATGGAGAGAAGTAACTTATCGTGTTGAAATATTTTCTACAATTCAGACCGCTCACTCTTTCTCTCGTTTCCCCAAAAGACATTTTGCTAACGTTTCTATTTCGAAGTGTTAGTGCTCTATGTTTAAATCAAAACTTGTGATTCTGTTTTACAAAATAAAATGTGATTCATTCCATCTATATAGCTCATTGTTGGTTCTGTTTTACATTTTCTAATTATTTTCTGTGCCTAAACAATTACACCGAATTACGGAGTAAAGAAAAAGGCTAATGTTCAAAATGTAATGCTCATTAAAGTTAGAATATATTTTATACAGAATTTTAGTAGATTTAATGATATGAATCAACAACAAAAAAAGAACATGTCCAAATTAATAATAAAAAAAACAACAGTATTTTTAGCTATATTAGTCTTGTCACGTGTGATATGTTATTATTGAATGTGAATTTTATTTAGTTATTTTATAAATAATTTTTTTGTCTTCCAAAATGTACATTTAATTAACAGTTAGTTGATTTCAGCGTTAAGTATTCTAATTATTGTTATTAAAATTAAATAAATATAAATGTAATAAATGTTTGAGAAGGCAGCAGTTATTTGAATTTGCCGCCTGTACTACCAACCTAAAATAACTCCCGAACAAAACTCTCAAACTGTCAATTAGAAAACATTACAGTGTTGCCGCTGCTCTTACAACTGCATTAAAAGAAGCCCAATTGTTATTTCATAGCACAATTTTCATACAATTTTGTAGCCGTAAATTGCTGAATACTATATAGTTAAGCTATTTTGTTGTTTTAAATCGAGTTCGTCTTATTTTTCTGATATTACACGCTACTTCTATGTGTGGCAACACTGTTTCAGAATTCTGTGATCTACTTTACCGGTTTGAAAGTTGCTGAAAATTAGAAAATTTATTTATTTCAGTCAAGTATCTATCAATAAAAATAACATAATTTCGAAACAAAGATTTAAATCATACTTGTAATTACAAAAAGAATCATTCCTAATTATAACTAAATATTAAAAATGTTGATTAAAGTCAAGGTAAATATTGAGGTTATGTCCATCCTGAAAATTCAATTTTACAAAAATTTAAAATAATTTTCAGACATTAACTGGTAAAGAAATTGAAATTGACATTGAACCGACTGATAAAGTTGAACGAATTAAAGAGCGAGTGGAAGAAAAAGAAGGTATACCACCACAACAACAACGATTGATTTTTTCAGGAAAACAAATGTAAATTTAACAAGAAATACACAAGATTGTTGAAATTTATTTAAGAATTTTAAACAATTTCAATTTGTAGGAATGATGAAAAGACTGCTCAAGATTATAAAGTCCAAGGTGGATCTGTTTTGCATTTAGTTTTAGCTTTGCGTGGTGGAGAATACAGCGTTTAATTTATTTTCTTTTCTCGCATACAACATCTTAATGTATTTTATAAACTTACACAATGTTAACGGAATTTAAGTCTAATTAAAAAAATTCTTTATTGTATTTGGTAATTTTTAATGGATAGTGTTGGTAGCCTCTTTCTACAAAGCCAACTAGAATCTTGTATGAAATTACTATATTTGTATAATTAAAATAATCGAGAAATGAATAAATCTACTTTAGTTGAATTGTTAATAGAACTAAACAACGGAGACCCGTGCGGTAAGAAATTCTATTCTAAATATTGAATTAAATCTTTAAGTCAACATAACCTCAAAATTATTTAGAAACTTATTACGGATTTATTAAAAGATAAATATTATTATTATTGGAATAATAGACAATAATTCTAATCTAAAAATGATTAATTACAACTTATTCATCATTTCTTTTAATAAAATTTAAATAATTGTTTGCTGTGGTATTAGCGACATCTATCGGGCTGTATTCAATTCACTAAATCTACATGATGTCCCAATAATAATGTGCAGTCGTTTTGTTAAGAAATTAAGAAATACATGAAATAACTATTTTTGTAGAAGAAAAATTCTGTAATAATCATTATTATTTACAGTATTGTCTATTTAAAATATTCAATTGGAATTACGAAGATAGTAAATTTGCATTTAGAAAATAGTGATTATCATTGTAGATATAGATTATCTCTAAAAATTTAAAGAATACAACTGTCCTATTTAAACTAATATTGGCTGAAAAAAAAGCATTTCTACTGAACAATGAAAGATTAGTGGAAATTGTAACACATAACTGAACGTTTTAGCTACTTACATTCCAAATTTTATATTTTCTATAGACACAATTCAAGCGCTTAAACGCCTATAACCCAAATTTCATAAGCTTTCATCAATTAAAACTTCTTACAGTTCTATCAAATAATGATCAGGACTTTAGAACGTTATTTATTTCGTTACGGTTTCCGGTTCAATTAAAAAAAATCGGTTCAGTTTTGGTTTTTGTTCCTGTAAAAATGATGTTTTTTTCGGTTTCCAGTTCAGTTCAAAATTATTAATTTTTAAATTTTACTCTGAAAGATACAACCCCTAAGAGTTATGTATTTACAGGGTAAATATCTCAAATACAGAAAATCTCTCGAACAAGTAACTTTTATTTTGTAATTTTCTATTAGAAGAACAATTTTCATGGTGATATATGTTTACCATGGCGTAGAAAATCATAAAAAACATAAAAAAATGGCATATAGGTAATCATCTATACACTTAACCCTTAACAAGGGATGAAAACTCGGTTTACACCTTTTGGTAGCCCTAGAAAATTTTTATGACTTAGTTTTTAAATCATTAAAAAATATTGAGCCGTTCCAGGGATATTTGAAAAACTAATTTTGCAGGGGTAACTTCAACCTTTAATATCTTCCTTAAACTTGAGTAGGTGAAACGGACTGCCTATATATTAAAAAAACATCGAAATTGGAAGGGAAAATATCGTATTAAGTGCTATGCTTGAACCGGAAAAAACTGTTTCTGTTTTCGGTTCAGCTCCGGATTTCGTTCCGGCCAAAAATTGTTTTTTTCGCTTTTCGGTTCAGTTCCGGTTCGAGTCGCCTCAAATATAAAGACCCAATCAAATTTGGGGGTTTTTATGTTGTACTCTAACTATTAAATTTCATAAAAAATAATTTTTCTTATAGGCTATAACTGAATAAAACACCCTTTTGTCTAATGTACCCAACCCTTAATTGTGAAGCTAATTTTCAAAATCGATCACCATTTATCTACTGATTAAGAGTCGATTTCTCCAACGCTTGTTAAATTTTAAACAAGAAATAAGTCATAGCAAGAATTGTTTCTAACTGTTCATTAGGCTTAACTGAAGTTGGTGAAATCGTCTTTAAGTGTCATTATTATTTTAAATGTACCACACATAATTACATAAAGTGTGCCTTAATTGCTCTTATTATAAGTTAAATAATCTTGTATTAGGGTGTCTTTAATAATCTTCTATAATATAACTAGAATGTTGAATTCAGTACCAGTTGTAAATTATGCATTAATTTAACTGTGGGTAGATGAATTAATTCGCTGAATCTTATCTCAAGTTTGAATTTGAGCATAGAATTCAATATTTCTCTATCTCAATTTTAGGATCTGCAGAGAATTTTGAAGAAATTTTCAAAGATAATATAAATATTGTGGTAAAGAAGCTTTCACTAAATCCGGATGAAATACCAAAGATTCCTATACTTCACTCTTACAACCCTGAAAATACATATGAATGGAAATATATTTGTTTAAATTTCTATTTATTACATCTATTAAATGTAGAATTAAATAGAGCAGACGATGAAATTTTAAGCGTACAAGAAACGAAAAAAGTAAAAGCCTGCTTAAGGAATTTATTAATTGTCGGTATATTAAAGAATTATCAATCGAATTTACCACATTTTATACAAATTCATTATCATAATCCAATCAACATTGTTTATAATTATGAAATATTGAAAGCTACAATTGATGGTTTTATTGATTGTATAAGCTTATCAAATCTCCGTTTATTGATTATACCGAATTGTCTACAAGGTATTTTAGTTGGTGTTCTACAATTAGGATATGCACCATTAAAAAAACCTTCAAATACAATTAAACCAAATCAATTTAATTTAACTGAAGAATTATATGAGAGATTCAAAAAAGATCAAGAATATTATCGAAATATTTTGATTAATCTAAGACAAAATATACATTACTCTATATTTATAGTTGAATTCATGCAATTATTCCGTAATAATACACCACAATGGTTCAAAATTGCCCTATCAAAATTCTTAACAAATACACTAAAAATGAATAACGGTATTGAACGTATAACAACATCATTATTTGATTGTATCGATGATACAACAAAGAATTGGAAAACTTTGGAGATTTTGAGTAAATTAATAATAAGTTGTCGAAAATCTGATGATTTTCGAACGAATATTTGTCAACAATTAGAAAAATCATTAGATAAAAGTAAAGATGGAGAATTGAAAATTTTCGAACGTTTGTATGTACAATGTACGAAAATTCTATTCAATGATGATGAGAGTTTATGTAGAAGAATTTTTATATCGAGAATTTTATTAAAATTCCATCATTTTATTGATAAAAATCATAAATTCTGCGATAATGACGATTTAACTGACGATATCCAACAAACTATTCGTTTAATTTATAATACATTTCTAATGAATCCACCGTGTTTACCGATTACTTTATTAAAATCTATTATAAATGTAATTTTTCAATTTTATATTTTAACGTTTAATAAAACGAATTTTCAACAAATCAATAATGAGTTACGTGAATTGTTTGTGAAATATTTAGAAAACGAACAGAATATTGATGAATTATTTGACAATTTCTTATTTAATTTTCCAATTGTCGATCGGCCACAATTTCGTAAAGATATTATTGTTGAAATTGATGAAAAAATTATTGTTAAAACATGTAATTATTGTGTAATCTCATCGATTACAACAAATATACAATATTTTTATAAATTATTAACAATAGAACAAAAAATTCGTCTATTTGGTTATCTGTTACGTTGTATAACAAATAAAGAGAAATATTTTCTACAAACTACAATGGATGATTTATTAAATATTGAAGAAAATCCAATAAATTCCACATTGGAGAATTTAATCGAAATCCATAAATTATTGTCACAATTAGCTGATGATACAAATATTCAGCAATCATTAAAGCAAAAACCAGACGATATCATTCATTATATTTCATTAACATTAAAAGAAAATGATAAAAAGGATACAGATACGATTTTCATAATAATTATGATATTAGAAAATCTATTAGAAAACTCATTAACACCAAATAATTTAAATAAATACAAGATTTTATTGGAACCAATTAAGAAAATTAATGAAACAACTACAAATCAAGAATTAAGAATTAATTGTGAGAAGATTTGTAAGATTCTAACAGATGAGAGATTCGATTATCAACAAATTTGTAACAATCAAAATGATGATGAAAAAACTGAATTTGATAAAGCTTTAGAGGATCTGTGTGATCCTCTATTACCTGTCCGAGGGCATGCTTTGATGGTTTTATCGAAATTAATTGAACAAAAAAATAAACAGGCAATGGAGAGAAAGCAATATTTATTGAATTTGTTCCAGGTGAGTTTACGATATGACGGGTTACAATTGAAAATCTGCTCAGATTATTATTCATTAGTTATTACTTGTTTTAAACATTTAAATTTTGAGATTCATTTGATGTTAGAAATGGCCCTTGAGCGTGATAACGAAAAGGGAAGTAGAAACTAGTGACTAGCCAAAATTTCGGTTTTAGTCAAAAAATCTAGTTTCAATTTCGGCCAAAAATCAGCCGAAACTTCATCCGCACCGAAACTCAGTGTTAGTGAATCATCGTGAGTCGTTCGGGTGAGTTCGTGCCTTGTGATTGATTTTAACATATCTAATTGACAATTGTCGGCCGGAACTGAGACCGAGGCCGAAGATTCGGATTCGGTTTCGGCTGTAATTCTTGTTTCGGTCGGACACTATTAGAAGCATACGAAAATGTACACATTTCGCTGTTTTATTACATTTTAACGACGAAATTATGTCGCACTTCTGAGAGAGATTTAAGTTTTGAGGTCCAAATATGATTATTTATTTGTAAAACGAAAAATTTACTGTCTTTATATCATTTGAGTTGTGTTGTGTTTCGAATCCTATTTTGAGCCTAGTTGGTCTGTGAACAATCAGCTTCTATTCCTAATTTAAAATAGTTCGATTAAATTTTACTAATTGATGTTGTACATTTTCTGAACGCCGTAGATTATGTTTGAAATCTGCCCAAAAATAAGACTTTAATTTTCAATTGTAGCCCGTCCAACCAAGAAAAGCTTATCTCATAAATAAGGCTGTGCGAATCCTGTCCGAATCGAATCGAGTATTATTATTCGGTTCGATATTCCTTCGAATAATTCCAATGAGCCGAATTATTCGAACCTTTTTTACTATTCGAATACTTTTTTATAGATACCATTTGGTATTTATAAACAGTATCTATACATATAGATATATTTTGGTATAGCTCAAATAATTCGATGATGATGAATGATTTATGAAAGGTTCGAATAATTTGGCTCATTGGAATTATTCGAATAACTCGAATAGTTCGATTCGATTCGTCTCGAATAATTCGCCATTTCGAATTATTTGCACAGCCCTACTTATAAACCGATGTTTCTATCTCTAATTATTTACACTTTATTAGCTGTCTTTGAAGAATGAAGATTCTTATATTTATTTGAATGCAGTCCAGGGCCTGGCCGCTTTAGCCGACATTTTCCCGGATACAATTCTAGAAGTGTTATGTGAAGAATATTCAAATTTTAATAAAAAATCAAGTGATGATGCGGTAGAAACACGTATGAAATTAGGCGAAGTGTTGGTTCGTGTTGTAAAATTACTCGGTAAGTTTAGCTTGTTTCATTGTTTTATAATTATTTTATTAGATACTTTACTAAATTTAAGTATCAGAAGCGGAAGATATTCATCTAAAGTTTCTAAGTGTCGTATAAAATTATTTCTAGGAAATTAATTTTTAATGCTTATTATAGGGGTTGATTAAAAATTAAGGGAGTAAGAATTCTCTTCTATCAGAAAGTCAAATCTGCTGATCAATGCTATTGGTGTTTACGTAATTATCTTTTATTTATTGTCCTTTTGTTATCATCGCATTTATTAATTAGATAGCTAGAGCGATAATCAATAGTTAAATTAGTTTTGGTGAAACTCTATTGTCATTTTGTAATATATTAAAATGTATTTTATTAGAATTGTTGGGGAAACTGTTGTATCTAATGACTGTAATTTTCTACGATAACGCGGGCGTAATTTTTTTTGTATAAAATGCATTACAATTTCGTATTATATTACATCCATAATGGATTATCAACGGTTTTTTGAATTTGTCTCCAACAGTTATAACTTTAATATCGATCATGACCAAATCTGATCATTTATTTTTTATATTTCTTTTTTAATTGATTTTTTTCTAATATAATATTACGATATGATCACAAAATTGAGAACGAAAATAAAATTTGATCTTCACCGTTTATAAATTTATCGTAAAATTTGTGTGATATAGGAAATTATTTATTGTTTAGATAAAATTTATATTAAGTTAGCAATAGATGGCAGCACTCTGTATAAGTCACATTATGTTTGATTGTTGATAGAAGTTATAGCTACACCGAGTCGGTGATTTCGTTACTCTGGTCTCTCTTCTAAGCGAATAAATCTTTCGCCTTTTACTAAAGATTTCCGTGGAGAGGGACAATATAAATGAGTCTATGAGACAATTTTTAGAATGCCCTGCGAAAGCGGGGCGCCTAATTTAATTCAAACATAATATTTTACAGTTTCTTGTTGATGATATAATCCAATACTTCATTACAAGAAAGCATTCCCATGTGTGTGCCTTTCCAATTTTTTTTAATACTGGCCCGTATTCAGAGATTTCTGGACATAATCTCTTAAAAATAGTGATCATTTTTTTTATTTCCCCTTCTTGCCAAACATTATCTTCATCTTTTGTCCCATTTGATTTGGGTAAAAGAAGATTAACATGAAACGTGTATTATTTATTATCATGGAGACAAGAGACAAGTGAAATAGATAGTTGCGCGGTAAGTTCTGCGACGGTTGCCTTATAATTCTCTCTTTTCAATTGTTAGATGTAATGAAATTGTACAGAGTGAGATAGATAGCTCTCTTCTTCATAGAGATAATAATGTTAATCTCCCACTTGAGGATAATGTACAATTTGTAAAGAATCTGTGAATACTGGCCACTGAGATATGTTGTTCTTTGTTGAAATCTAAAAGACACGTGTTCTTTTTTTTCTAGAGGGTGAGATCACACCTTGAAGCTTAGGCTCAACAGGGGTGCTTTGTATGTTTAACGTTTCACATGCTTGCAGTGCAAAAAATCGAATTAGATCAACGGTATTCATTTTTGTGGTGAAAAATCATTAAAAATACTTTTAGTCTTATAGTAAAATATTAAATAGATTATAGGAGTTATAAGGGTTGAAATTAACAAAACTTTTATAAATAAATCCCTCGTCAACTAATATGAGTTGACATGTGAATCTAAATGAAAAACCCTGTATTAAAAATAATATCTACTATAATTATAATCATGTACAATCTGCAAAAATTTATGTTTCTTTGGTGGTCTATATGGATATGCTTGAAGGGTGTTCACCCCCCTAAATATTATTTTCCAGAAAAATCCCAAAACAGATACCTATTGGCTATTGTTTTTTCCCTCTCTCAATCGCCTCTGGTTTCGTTAAAATTCTGTTAAATTCAACCCTTACAGTTCTGTATAATAGTTTACTAGACCAAAAGCATCTTTAAGGATTTTTCACCCCTAAGAGAATGTCGTCCGATTATTCGAACTGCAAGTATGTGAAACTGAGCATAAACTATGAGGTCCGATTTCACTCCTGCTTATAAAAAATACGCATCTCTTAGATTTCAACAAAGAATAACATTTCTTAGTATCATCGAAATTGAAGAGGGACATCTGGGAATGTTTCTTTGTTAGAATCGAATGATCATTCGAATAATGTATCATTCGTTGTTCGAACAGAATGTATCGAACACAGTTTTTTTAGGAAATATACATATTATTAATAAGAATATTAATAATTTATTAATATTATTGTAATTAATATTTCTACAACGGGTATTTCTTAGGTAAGATCTTCAAATTTTTTTTCAGTGGATTATTTTTCGTTCTTAATAAGACTATTTTTTGTAATATACTGATATTACGTTGACCCAGATCCTTTATTATTATTAATAATAATAATAATAATAATAATAATAATAATGGCCATATAGTTATAAATTATTGCCCTTAGAAAATTGTGCTTGGATGATCTGCGAAAGCTCTGAAGATTTCTGGGAATAATTCTCATAATCAAATATTTTGATTATTGTCATTTGAATGATTCCATCACTAGAAATTTTCAAATTTTTTCGATTATTTTTGACTCAAAATTTGTCGTTTCAATATTCCACATACAACTGGTATTACGTCAAATTATAAAATTCGTTTTAATGAAACAACATAGTTCTAATGCAGTAGTGGATCATTATTATTTCGAACAGTTACATTCAGATTTATAACAAAAATTCATGTGAAGTTAGTTTGAATCCAAAGAAACTTCAATTTTCAGGAAGCTTGCTTGTAATTAATGTCTTTAGTGTTTCTACTTCACGGTCTATTCTTTAAAAATACTTCATTGGAAACATTGCTTCTTTTACGTGGATAGGTTTTTTATCTGTTTTCAACGATTGATTCGATTATATTGTTGAGACGATGTATAGAAACGTGTCAGCTTTGTTGTCAGATATAATCAACTACCGTACAATCAATAAAATACTGATAAAAGATAATAAAAATTTATATTTTTCTTTCATTGAATTGTAAAAATTATTGTCAATCTCGAGTTAGCTTAAGTTTGTTTTCATACCGACAATGCGATTTACTACGAATTTATATGGGCTCGCAAACCAACTAAAATAATAGATTTATTCAGAGGGTGGAAGATGAAAAAACCCCAATAAATTAATGGGTTGAATAAATACGCTCTCGCGTCGTGTGCTGAACAGTGATGAGGAAATTTAATAAAATAAACTTTAATTAAATGAGAATGGATTTTTTATTTTGGTTTTTCTTTGTTTTACATACATGTACACTGGCGATCAAAAAAAAGGAGGTGGGTAGGTAGGAGGTGTTGGAGCCAGTTTCAGCCATAACACATTTGTAGAACCATCATCTTTACAGAAAATAAGAATAACTGAATTCCACATACAGGTCATGCCAAATATTAACTCCATCCTCTTCTTCTGATTGAATACCTGTTTTCTCAAATTTTGACTCGTTACGATTCTGTTACAGTGTGACGACCGCTCTCATAAGCCTGTTTTATACAGCCGCACAAGAAGTGGTCTCTTTTTCCGATCACCAGTGTACCTATCTTTTATATTTTTAACAAAAATTGTTGAATTAAATGAAGTTTTTCGTTCTAAAGAATTTTCAGAACGTTTTTAATTGATTATTTAGTCTCATATAAACCAGTTTCACACAATACGGAATGTTCTAGAAACCTATCTACCGTGTTATAAGAGGATTAACTGTATTTATAACCTTTGAACTAAAAAAAGTTGGTGGGATTTTTATTAATTATTAGGTAGCCTTATTCTACAAGAATGATTCACTTTTAGGAAAAACTACCTTTAGATTGTTATTTTTTTAATGTTTCATTGAAATTATTAAGCCGTCTAAGTAATCAGATAACAGAGCTTATGAATAGTTGAACCATTTACTTTGAAAGTAGCCTAATTGTAAGTTCATTAAGTCCAAATATTTAAGAGTTTTCACGTTATTTTAAAAATATTGATAATTTATATCATAAAAAAATGTTACACTGAAATTAAGAAAACTAACCAACTAAATATTGAGTGACTTTTGTATCAAAATAGAAAAATTACATAGAAATTGAAATATTAAAATAAATAGATTGATTATTTCATAAATGAACTTGAGACACTTTCAAAATTAACAACTCCGTTTGCAATACTTCTTGATTCTAACATATTCTCTGCATTTTTCATAAAATCCTGTTAATTATAAGAAATGCCACTAATAGTACTCCTCTTCAAAGACTTTAAGGAGATTCGCGAGTGTGGTTTTGAAGTGATACAATTACATGGAGATTCCATAAGCGAACTTTTGGGTCGTATCACGGTAAGAGGTATCGAGCTCCAAAATAGCTCAATCGATCACAAATTTTATTCTTCATTGAGGGACGCTCGACTTGAGTGGAAAACTGATTGGATTTTCCAAATATCTGAGAATATCATGACTTTTCACCTAAAAAATTAGTAGTAAGCACAGCTTCTTGTATAGTGAAAATAATTTAATAAAATTTGCATGAATAAATAAAGGGGGGACGCTCTACAAATTTCAATTTTCTTTTTCATTTCTGAAAATTTTGCATTTAAAGTGGTATGTCAAAAAAATTCAATCCAACGCATTGTCTTTTAATTTTAAAGCTAAAAATCCAATTTTTGAAAATATGAAAAGTTATTGAGAGAAAATGAAAAAGTTGGATTTTTTTTTAATTTTTGTTCAATAACTTTTTGGATTTTTGGGGCTCTATATGCCCTTTGCACATGAATAAGCTTCCAAATAAGCTGCTGTACGATCTTTTAGCTTTAAAATTGAAAGACAATGCGTTGGATTGAATTTTTTGACAGGCTTCGACCTTGGAATTTAGTGGAAATTTTCAAAAATGGAAAAGTCTGTCGGGTGCACGGTGAAATGCCAAATTCAACGCTGGTCCCAGTGTTTGAATATCTCAGAAAATAACCGAGAAATAGATGATTAAAAATGGTCACTTATTTTCAGACAATAAAACGAGGCCCGCTTCCAAATAGCCTTAAGATAAGAATCATGATGTTTTTCTGCATATTTTGATGTATTTAAGTTTGTTTTTCCATAATTGAAGACGTCCGCTGGTTATAGATACAAATAAGAAAAGTATCTCATTAATTTCTTTTTTTTGTGTAGGTTTTAATGATTTTATTACGTGACTGTTATTCAATTAATAATTAATTTACGAATTGTAATCATCTTATATTTCTGGTATTCTTCTAAATATTTCCATCGCTCTATAATTAAAAATCAATTTACTCCAGTTTAATTCAAGTCCATTATTATTCGTTACGTAATATTTAATTGGTAACACTTTTTTTCGATTTAATTAAGTTTGTCGGTATAAAATCTTGTTCATAAATGAAATTTTTTTCAATTTCAGTATAATTGGTTATTAATTACAATTAATTTCTTGTTTCAAATTATTATTGTTATGATTCTTTTTCTTGTCGCAGGATCGCTAAATTGGAATCTATAAATACATTTTTAAGCAAAAGAAAATAACGAGTTTTCAAATTTGTAGCTCATATATCAAAGTAACCATATTATTTGACACATCATCAAGAATATACAGGGTGATAGATCACTAAACTTATTAAAGTAGACATTGCGAAAATACCCTTGAGGATAAACATCGAACGTGTTGTCTGCAAAGCTTATAGCATCCTCTAATTTGATGGTTATTTTCCTACAATTTTAGACATGAATTGTAAAAGTTGAAAACCTCCAAATTATAGGATAGATGTCACTTTGATTGTTTATTGTTTATTCACCCTTACGTATATGTTAGATGTGATGGATTGTTCCACTCTGGTCTCCCTTAGTGAAGGGACAAATAAATGGAAGTTTTATAGAATTTTTGAACGCCCTGGATTGTAGGACTCCGATACAATCAAACACTAAACTAATTAGATTTCCCAAGTTTGCGTTGATATTTCCATATCTCTACGTAGAGTGTAGAGGAAAATTGCATAAATTAATTGAATGCTGTCATATTTCATGTAATACCAGCGATTCTCTCCCATTGTCTCTTGTAATCAAATTGAGGGAGTGCAAACATAAAAACAGGTTTCAAAAGCGATACGTTAATTGTCCTGATTTATAACTATCAGTCATCAATTTCTATTGAAAACTCTAATGTGACAGTACTTGAATTGATTTAGTTGATTTGGATTATTTCTAGAGTATTTTGAAGATGCTCTTCTGTATTAGTCAAATGCTTTATCTAATTCGATTTAATCGAATTAACCCCCTAAATATTCTCTATTTTTTTCTTATCAACCCTATAAAATGTTCGTATCTTGAGTTTTACTTTTAAAATATTTAAAACAAAAATAATTGTGATGCAGTGCAAGGAAGTAAATAATTCACCTTTCATTGGCAGATTCACTGAATTATTTTCGAAAACTTTCTCATCCGCATCCTCTCATTAATATGAAGTTCGTTCGTTTTCTTTTGTCTTCTTAATTGAACCAATTCGTTTTAATTATTTCACAACTCTTACAGAGAGAAAGTTGATGAAAGTCTTTTGATATTCTTAATTGCAAAAATAATGAATTTCATGTTAATTAGGAAAACATCAATTAAACTAATGAAACAATAATTTTTGATTCAGGTGATATGGCTCCAAAATACAAAGCTGTATTATTAAATACATTTTTGGTTGGTACTAAAGATGATGACCATCTGTTACGAGCTTCTAGTCTTTCCAATTTGGGGGAAGTTTGTCGGGTCCTTGGCTACAAATTAGGAACTATCGTGACGGAGGTTGGTAATTTTGTGGAAAAAAAATTATTTGTTGAAACATGATTCGTGTTTTTTTCTCTTGTAGGTTTTAGTTTGTATACATGCAATCATAGCGACTGATAAAGCTGTCGAAGCTCGCCGGGCAGCCGTTACCGTGATCAGACAGTTGCTTGTCGGTCTTGAAAGTGAAATGATCGTCTTCCTCAAAGATGATATCTTACCGATCTACAGGACATTGAAGGAAATCTATTATCATGATAGAGATGATGTGATGCGTTTACAAGCACAATTGGCTTTAGAGGAACTCAATGAAAATATGAAGGAGTTTATATTCCCAAAACCTCAATTGAATACCGAAAAGAAAATCATTATGCTCAATTAGAACAATTTAGTGAACTGAATTTATTTAGTAATATTTTTTTAAATAAATATACATTTGTGTATATGATTTTATAATAAATTAATACCATTCAATTGAGTACTATACAGGGTGTTGGTTTTTATTTAATTAATAATTTATTACAACACCGTGTATATGGAAGGCAATACCCAATTGTATTAGACAACTAAAAACTAAACTAAAATCGTTGAGTGAATAATAACATAGAGATTTCAGACCCATGCTTTTTTGTGTAATTGAAAAAGTACTCCCGATATCAGCTAGCGCCACTGTCGAAGTATTCCCAGCGTTGTGAGTATTCCGACCACCAGACGACGACACTATCGAAACACTACCGGCGATGGGAATACAATTTTAGACGAGAACCATCATAATAGAGAGAGAGAGAGAGAGCAATGTATTCTTTCTCTCAAAAAAAATTCTAAGCGTTAATTCAACCAACATCACGATTGTATCATATTTCAGCCCAATAAGCCAATATAGCGAAATACATAAATTATAGCCGAGAGTAAAACTATTAGTATAAAATTGAGAAAGAATTCGTTTTTCTTAAAAAACACAGAGTTAGAAACAAATAGATATCAGCATGTCTCGAGCAAATTTTTCGATTACAAATCTTCAATAAGGCTGAAATCGCTATAATATTAACTCAACGCTAAAACTATTAAAGATCACATTAATTTTAAACATTTCTAGGATTATTATAATCCATTGTGGAGCAACTACTACTGGTCGATATTTCCGATGATATAGAAACATCATCGAGTTCTTTTAATATTTTTTTACTTGCTAGTTTCAATACAACAGCAACTATTCCAATGACTCCAGCTAATGATAACATTGTTATCACTAGAATTGGTACAATATTGGTTTTTGAAGAAATTCCAACAATTTCATCGTTCTCTTTAACTGGAACAAGATTAATGTTAAGGTCAGTATTGATTTGAATTATTTCAGCTTGTTAAAATTTGAATTATCAATGAAAGAAACATGCAGTTATTCACGGAAATCTAATGCAACAAACAAAATCTTCATCATTCTATTTGTTTTTCTTCAAACTCAATTTCACGCATTGTAGTTTTCTTTTGTATGTTACGTCACGTAAATTGCCGGTACCGTTAAATTAACTAGTAGCTATCAGATGTTATATAAAGGAACAATATTGTTTCCCCATCAACGAAATTAGAATTAATTATTATAATTTGGTTATAGTCCTATCCAAATCTGGTAAGTTTTGTGAATAAAATTATTGCGTTACCTAAAGCTTCCGGTTTCTGTATCATCAATCGTCCAGATCGAAAGCTGCGACCTTGTCGACCTTTCAATGAATTATCTTCATCATCACTATCATCATGTCCATTCAACGAGATGTGTGCTTGACCTCTACCTAAATGTCGATTTGGTAAGTTAATACCAGCCCTTACTGTTAAAGTTTCCGGTTGATAAGAGCACAAGACAAGGAAACGTCTTGTACTGTGCGTTAAAATCGGTAGATTCTCTTGAACTAGAACAAAAGTGGCTACTGTTGTCTCATTCACTTGACTACCACATTCCGTATGATTTATACGAAGTGTGTACGTATCCCTTGGACTAGTCGGTTCACCATCTAGGGCACAACGTTCTCCATCGGCCGCCTCCACGGCTATCCGGCCGCCGAAATACGGACCAGTCGAGACCTCGATTTCGCTAGCATGGGGGAGGCATTGCGTTGCCCGGGCTGAAACTGAATCGACATTGTCACACACAAAAAAGAAAAAGAAAAGAAAACCGACCCCAAGGAAATCAATTCGTGTTTTAACAGTAAGTACGTAAATACGACTGAAAAATGGTAATTTAAAGTAAATCTTTATACAGTTGTTAGTCTTTTTAGAAAGACATTTTGATTAACGAAAAATTGCTGTTTTCCCCCTGATTTGGGGCCATTAATGTTAAAACTGTCTGTTCACCATACTAACTGTAATTAATCATGTTCCTTGATGACATTAAATGAAACATTATTCTACTTTGTTATTAAAAAAAATCTCATGGGAATTCAGTAAAAATAAAAAAACAAAATCTCCAAAGGCAGCAAGTACCTTATATAGCGAATTTTTTTATGTATCTACATACTGAAATATTAATTGCAAAACATTCTTATGATACTGACAATTAATATATTTTAATAACATTGAATCAACTAATAAATTCATTTCCCCGATGTTATTTTAATATTTATGATTTTTATTGAAAAATACTTTTAATCCACAAACAATAAGAAACACTAAAAAAAAAATAATAATGAAGTTTGTTGTTTGTCTAATACGTCTAATCAAGGCCTGCTTGATTTTTTCAAGCGAAATTCTCTAGCAGGCCTTGCGTCTAATATTAACTGTCAAAATTAGTTGCCCCCCCGCGATATTCAATTTTTTTTCTAATATCAATAGTCAGAACATATAGCCACCTGAGATAATCGATTTTACTGCTTATACTCAAAAAAGAGATTTTTGCATTTTTCTTGCGAACCAACGAACCGATTTTGATGATTTTTTTTCTGGGTCATAGAGAATGGTCGGCTCTACTGTTATTTTAATTTTCATCAAAATCTAAGCAAACGTAATATTGAAAATGATTTTTTTTAACATTTCTTCAGCTCTTATTCCAAAAGTGTTGGCCCTACCAGTCTGGCCAACGAACTCATCCAAGCTATCACAAAGACCGATTTTTGTACCAAGTTTCATTAAGATTGGTGTATTTTTACGGCAGTTATCGTGGATATACATATATAAATATATATATATATATATAAATATATATATATATATATATAAAAATTTTAACGAACGGTGGATATGGGTTCCTGAGGTTCCAAAACGAACTTCTGTGCAAAAATTTTTCGGAAATTCAAAAGTGAGGATCTCGTCATTAGCTAATTTTTTTTAAAAAAATTCGCTAAAAAAATGAAATTAGAGAAACATTCTTTTACAATCGTTATTAAAATTAAAAGTTGCTTTAATTAAAGCGCAGTTTTCTCATTAGAGCAAATTTCCGACTTTAAGCTTCATTCTACACAAATATTTTCGTAACAAACTTTACAATTTTATAATTAACATAATTACAATTTAATTTTTAGAAAAAGTTAACTGTTTATTAATTTAACTAACTGTGTTTATGATTCAATCTTTCTCTTTTTTTTTATTCGAATTAAAATCAAATTAATATTATGGGAATACAAATATTATACTTTCTAGTATTATCTCTTTCTCGTTACTTTAATAATATATTGTCATTATTTTAAAAAAACAGTTAATTAATGTTTTTAAATGATTGAACAAGATTAAGATTACTTTTCCGGTGGAAAATCAGGTTAATGTGTTATCAATTAATTGATGTCACATCTAATTTTAGCTATAAAAAAAATGAATAGAAATAAAAACAGTTCTAGGAAATAGAAAATATTATGATTCAGTGAATAATAGTGAAAGGTAAAGCATAATTGTCATTGTTTACTGATCCGGTTGAGGTTGATGTTATGGTAGAGCTATCAGTATTTAATTTATTAGAAAATCAAGAGAAATTTTACGATTTCGTTCTAGTTTCAATGGAAACACAACCTACACTAACCTAATTGGTATAATTTTGGCATACATCTATCTTAAATCTAAATTTAGTTAGAGTAAACTAAATTTAGAAACTTTCATTACTACTTACATCCTTTCGTTGGTAGAACGATAATATTTTGATTTTCATCATCAATATCACCATCATCGGCACGTTCTTCACGTTCAACTAATTCCTTTTTAACATGTTGTCGCACTTGAAACGAATAAGTCGTCGCCATACGTAATCCTTTAATATCAGCAACATAAGCTAATGAATTATCTTCAATATTATTGTTATCCGTATTGTAAGTTGTTTGTAAACGGCAACGTTGTGGACCCCATGTTTGTAATTCACAATAACGAATTTGATATTCTAGTTCTGGATTATTATCACCTTCCCAATGTAAACGAACTTTACGATAATCTGGTTCGCCCATCAGATTTCTGATACCTTGTAACAACAACAAAAAAAAAACAGTTATCATAACATTTATTACATCGTTTTCGTTCTCAGACATTATTAATGATAATTCGGATTTGCCAGAAACGCTAAGAAGCTTATATAACATGTAACGGTTGAAACACGTTTTTTAACTTGATCTGTAAATTTGAAGTATTGTATTTCTGTCGAGATTCGAATTTATATTTAAAAATATGTTTTTGTTTCTTCAGTAGGTGGAAGCACAGCTAAAAGTGCATGGAAAAGGTGAGGCTGTCTAAGTCACGCTGACCAATCAGGTCAAAATTGGAAAAAGAAGATATTCAATCATTCCTGTTTATTTATAGACCCGTACACGACCTTACCCTCTTTCCTTTAAGATGGAGAAAGTTT
The DNA here is from genome assembly GCA_039776855.1 of Mylabris sibirica. NCBI lineage: Eukaryota > Metazoa > Arthropoda > Insecta > Coleoptera > Meloidae > Mylabris > Mylabris sibirica. Next base: position 11,043,871 of record CM077839.1, read on the forward strand.
GGTTTACACTAATAAAAAAACATATTCCTCACTCAAGAGTCGTCACCTTTTCCATGCGCCTAGCTGTACATACAATTAAAGTGAATGTGAATGAATACAGTTGCAGGAACAATCACCCAAAGATACATAATCTTCTTTATATCCAAGATTTCTGAAAGGATCTACAAAAGTCATTACAACCGTACATCCACTTCAGTAAAATTATTTTAGTAATTCCACTAATTTGAGATAATTGAGAATAGAATTAGAGTTTCGCACTCATTTAGCTTTTGCCTGTTTCTTTTTAAAAAAAAATTGTCACGAAAAGTAGCTACAGAGTTCTATCTAGCTGGCAAATTAAAGAGTTTGCACTACTGACTGTAATTGCACATTAAACATTTCTCACTTTCTCAGAAATAGTAGTAAAAGATTCAAAATATAGATTATGAATACCTAAAATTAAATTTTATTGATAAAGATCCTGAAAAGCATCGTTAAGCCGGCTAAACTTATGAAATTACTCAGATCTAACAAGAAAAATATTAAAATAAAGTTGGTGTAAAATATACATATAGGGTATCAATTCTATGAAATTCCTATTCGTGGGTAAGCGATTCGAAAAATCTCTTAAAGATTTTTAGAAGGGTCCCTGGAGACCATTTTAGCTAAATTAGAACCTCGTAGCTCATTTTGAAGTTAGTCAAAAAACGTTCGTTTCTGATGATGTAGTGATTTTCTAAAACTCGCTGCACACTTAAAATTATTTATAGTGACTCGAGGATTCGCCCTACATTGATTTTTTATGATTTTCCCACTGAATTCTGTAACAGGTAGTGATGTTTCCCATTGTTCATTCTATTCTAAGGGATGCGGGTTTTATCATTCGTGTTCACACTTAAGTTTAAGGGAGATATTGAGGGTTGAAGTTACCCCTGAAAAATCAGTTTTTTCCAAATATCTCTGGAACGGTTGAATATTCTTAGTAGTTCAAAAACTGGATAATAGAGATTCACGAGGGCTATCAAAAAATGAAAACTGCATTTTCATTCCTTGCTAGGGATTGAAGCTTTAGATTTTTAGATGACTTGACGCCACTTTTCATCATTTTTTCCAATTTTCCGCTCAATGATAAAAAATATTGAATTTTGACTACGTATAGGTATTATTTTTCAAAATTAAAATTATATGGATCTTAAAGGCCTTTAAAAGATCTTTGAAATGGTTTGTTGTTGTTACTGATATTAATATTAATAATATTATTATTCTAATTTACGCTAAAAATTAATTGTTTATATTTAAAAATTTGAAAATGAGTCACTTGGAACTGAACCGAAAACCGAAAACCGGAACAAAACCGTTATTTTCGCAGGAACGAAAACCGGAACTGAACCGATAATTTTTCTTCAAATTGAACCGGAACGAAAAAAATAACGGTTCGATGCCCTGCTCTAAATTATTTTATGTATGCATCAAGTTTCTGAAATGAGCTACAAGGTTCTAATTGTGGTCTCCATGGTCCGACCTATAAATTTTTGAAATATTTTTCGAATTGCACGACCACATTTAAAAACGGAGCGCTGTATCTAACACTAAGAATCATCAAAATCGTAAGTTTTGATTTCTTGTTAGAAATTATGCTTTTTAGATAAAATTTGCAAAGAATTCCGCCAAAATAGCTATAATTGGACCTGGACCTTCATATGGGATCGCTTATGCGGACGCTAAAAGGGCCATAAGGGAAGAATTGGAACGAAAACACCAACTCTACTGGGAGGAATCACCAGGGATGGTCCTTTCAAAGACATTTCTGGATTTTTCAAACCGTAGAAGGGCCTGTGATGAGGAGGATGAAACTTCTCTTCATATTTTATGCTACTTTGAGGCCTTGAAGGATCTTAGAGCGTGGTACCTGAGAGGGGAAATATATCTCTCCTGATGAAATAAAAAGTACTCCCCTGAACAGTATCTTGGACTTTATTAAAAGAACGGGACTCCTGGAGGAAGACAGCTAATCCAAATCAGGCGTACTGACGAGCGTATAAAAGGCCTTACAGGCCGAGGTCCAGTGGGGCACGAAACACGGCTGGGATGGGATGATCTAGAAAAGACCTCTCACGAAACGAATAATAATAGATAAAATTTATAATCAGCTACTCTCATCGTAAGTTTGATGGTTCAAAAACAATTTTATCTCATTCTCTTTAGAGCGAAAATCTATTGTTTTGTTGCATCCATCACTTATTCTTGCCTGAATTAATTTAGTAAATTTATGCTTTGCTTCTTTTAAAAATTACCTAATTCTTATTTACAGGAAACCGACTATTTTCACAACATTTAAGTGGGTGTTTGGCCTTAAATATAGTGATTCACAATCAAGTTTCGTTTGATGAGCATTTTTCTCATGCAATTAATGCCGAATATAACAGACAATATCAAGATTGAAACTTTTAAAACGAGATGCGGTTTTAAATAATTCTTACGAATTTTGTGGTTGAAATTTCGTGAATATTTCTAAACGATTAATGAGGGTTATCTAATAAAAAGTAATGTAAATTTTGAGAGGTACATGGATAACAAAATAAATATTCATGTGGAATAAACGCCTGTTATACGACAAAGGGATGATTTTTCTAACGAGAGTTGAATAATTCAGTGACATTTATTCTGTCGCAGTAACAGAAATAGAATCTAACCAATACTTGCCCTTAATTTTGCTTAGTAAAACGATTGAAATGAAAGATTTGATTGTTAGATTCTCTTATGTACTATCACCCTCACATAAATGTGACCTCTTGTTGTAGGCCTGTGTAAAACAGGCTTTAGAGGGCGGTCGTAACAATGTAACAGAATTGTCACAGATTTGGGAAGAAAGATATTCAATCAGATGAAGGAAATGGGGTTACTGAATCAATTTTGGGTATTTACCCGTATAGAAAAATAGTTTCTACAAATTTGGTTCTAACACCTCCTTGCTGCCCACCTTATTGTTAGTCTCACGAAAGAGTCGGTCACATTTATGTGAAAATGATGGTACAACGAGACGCAACAATAAAGGCGATCATTAACTGTACCTAGTGCTACTGTTAACTGTTGTGACTAGATGACGACGAAGAAATAGATAAAAACACAATATTTTTATAAAAAATTCCATAGTGACAATACTTATGCGGCTCTTAAGCCGTTAGAAAGAAAACTTGATAAGCGTTACATATTTGATTTAATTGGAAAATTGACTTTAATTTTTTCCTTAACATTATAGATCGATTTACGAAAGCAAAATTCTATCTCGTATAACTGTACATGAAACAATTCATAATTTAAGAAGAAAATTGGACGATATTCTAGGACTAGGTCAGCTTTGTATTTAATAATCACGATTTAAGAAACCGTACAAAGTCCCGGATTAATTTAAACAACAAAAAAAAAACATTCAACCATAATGTTGTTATTATTATTATTATTATTATTATTATTATTATTATCGTCATTATCGTGTAGTTTCTGTTAAAAGAATACTGAAAATCATGACAAGATAATTGAAAAATTTTTAAACCCAGCAATTGTTTCTAATGGACTCATGAAAATTTCTCATATATTTCTAAAGATTTCGTGCGAGTTAGAAAGGATCGTTGGAGCAGAAAATTTCCCAAAAACTGGATCTTTCCTACCAAATAATTAACGTAATGTTGACGTAATGCTTTTTTTATAAGTATACTGTTATGTGTTTTTTTTTCTCGATAAATAGAAACTTACTTTGGTAAGCTCTTTAATAGTATAGGAAAACGAAAGTTCCATATGATCTCTGTACGGTAACAGAGATTTATAGTAATGTAACAAGTACAACAATATAAATCAAGAAGACTCTATAACTGTATTGGATTAAAATAAGTCGATAAGGAAATACGACTATTTGTTCATAATTTACAAACAATGAAATTTTGAACATTTCCGGTGGATGTACGTTTTGTTTCTCTCTTTTGGTAGACCTGTCCATAACTCCATATTTATTATAGTTTAAATTAATTAATTAGAAATTCATTAACAAGTCTGGATTGATTAATTGTGGGTGGCAAAAAGCTTACCTGCAATATCCGCCAATGTCGCACCGAATGCTGCTGTAATTATCAAGCCAAACAACATTGCACTGCACTTTATTTTCTTTTTTTATAGAATAATTAAAACAATGACTTAATGAATAATCAACGAAAATCAATTTGGTTTAATTTTTAGTAAAATATGCTTAAAACCTCCATGTGTTTACTCTTTTATTTGTTGTTTATCGTCGATCTAGCTTGCCAAAATAAATCTATTGTTTCACTCCTGTGTTGTAATATAAACGAGACCGGTCTCGTTGTTGGTGTGTTTTCTTGCAGATCGAACAGTATATTGTTATGTTGTATGCGTTGTCTGCCGGTTTTTGCTGCAGTTAAACGTCCGACTGGCAGTTTCGTTTGGAGACGACGTCGTCGCCAAAGGTGGGGTCACTGCCTTTTCCCCACAATCATTTTCAAAACGTCACTTGTATATGTCCAGGTAGGTATATTCTAGTTGGATGTTCCACTCACGTAACACGATGCAAAAAAAATAATAAATAAACAAACAAATAGAGAAAATAAAATAAAAGTAAAAGAAAAAAGCAATATTTGAGTATCAAGAGAATTTTCCGTTAGAGATTCATCCAATTCTGTGTCAAGCACCCTTATCATTACAACTAAAACATACAACGTTTATTTTAGATATTTTCAATAAATAAATCGATTTGATGCCATATTTTTTGAACTACATTCTGGATTGATTTCCGTATTTTATGAAAGTAGGTAGTCCATTAATATCGATTGAATCATTCTAATTTCATAGATCAACAATTATAAGCGATAAATCTAAAGTGAGTGTCACTTATTTTATGCTTTATACCATCTGTAAACCAATTATGACCATATCAGGTAGCATTTCTAAAACAGGCAGAATAATCATTTACAAATCAAACACTTTGATGCACCTTCTAGTGCAACTTTTTTTATTAAAGGAGCTCATATCATCCATATAAAAGCTAACTTGAACGAAATACATGAGTGAGAAGATTTAGCAGAGCTGTAGATATAGGGGTGCAATTCCCTGCCCTTTCACCCTTTCGTAACATCTCTTCCCTCTACAAATCATTGGGCGCATTCAACAAACAGGTTGCGCTGAGGATTGCTGAGTTGCAACAATTGAGCGTTCGTTGAACATTATCACGACCATTGTAAACTATTTACAATCCCAGGTAGGAAAAATCCATAGGCCAAGGCTTGGACCAGGCTTGGGCCGAGCCTTACCAGCCTTGGGCGAGGTTGGGCACAAGCCTTGGCTGAGCATTGGGGCGGGGTTGGTTCAAGCCTTGGATGATGGCCATGGGCCAAGCTTGAAGAAATGAAAAATCAACATTGGCCCAAACCTTGGGAAATCAAAAGTCGATGTTGGCCCAAGCCCCGGGGAACAGAAAATCAGGGTTGGCCCAAGCGTCGGGAAACAAAAAATCAAAGTTGGCCCAAGCCTCTGAAAACAAATAATCGAGGTTGGCCCCAGCCCCTGTAAACAAAAAATCAACGTTGGCCCTATCCTCGGGAATCAGAAAATCAACGTTGGCCCAAGCCTCGGAGAAACAATGAACCAACGTTGGTCCTAGCCCCGAGCAGCGAGAAAACCAACGTTGGACCAATCCTTGGGAAATAAAAATAATAATATTGACCAAAATTAATGATAACAAACACTTTATGTATTGTAGAAAATATTTATTATTTTATTTATATGTACATACAGAGTACAACAGTATTTCACCTCACAGATGGCTGCGCCTTCCCTATTACGTAGTATCGTAGCTTGCTCCGGTCACATGAAAAATACGTTAAGAAATGTTAAATGTTATAAAGTATGAACCAAGTTTGATTAATCTTACTTAAGGGAGTTTGAGGCTCACTATTATCTACGTTTTCTCTATGTGAATTTAAATTTTATAATATGACTTTGATAAGCTATCAAGCTTACGAGACAAACTCATTTTAAGAGTAATAGATATGAAAGTTCTAGGTTATGTTAAAATAAGTGTCCCCGCAAGCGCACACACAATCTCATGCATAAGGCTTGCATGGGTACGATAAGACCATTGGGCCAGGCTAGATACGAGGCTTGGGCCAATGCTTAGTTCCCAAGGCTTGGGTGCGATAGGATTGACCATTGGGTCAGGATTGAGACAAGTCTTGGACCGATGTTTAGACTGTCAAGCTTGGGTGCGATAAGATTGACCATTGGACCAGGCTAGACATGAATCTTGAGCCAATGCTTAGGTACCGAGGTTTGGGTGCAATGAGATTGACCATTGGGCCAGGACAGACACAAGGCTTGGGCCGACGCTCAGTTTTCTAGGCTTGCTTGCGATAAGATTGACCATTGGGCCAGAATTGGGACGAAGCTTGGGCCAATGTTTAGTTCCAAAGGCTTGGGTGCGATGAGATTAACTATCGGGCCAAGTTCGAGACAAGGCTTGGGCCGATGATTAATTTCCCAAGCTTGGGTGCGATAAGATTGACTATTTAGCTAGGCTTGGAACAAAGCTTGGGCCATTGGTTAGTTCCCAAGGCTTGGGTGCGATGAGATTAACTATCGGGCCAAGTTCGAGACAAGGCTTGGGCCGATGATTAATTTCCCAAGCTTGGGTGCGATGAGTTTGACTACTGGGCCAGGCTTGGGGCGAAGCTTGGGCCAATGCTTAGTTTCCAAGGCTTGGTTGCAATAAGATTGACCACTGGGCCAAGCTTGGGGCGAAGCTTGGACCAATGATTAGTTTCCAAGGCTTGAGTGCGATAAGATTGATCACTGGGCCAAGCTTGGGGCGAAGCTTGGGCCAATGCTTAGTTTTCAAGGCTTGGGTGCGATGAGATTGATCACTGAGCCAAGCTTGGGGCGAAGCTTGGGCCAATGCTTAGTTTTCAAGGCTTGGGTGCGATGAGATTGACCACTGGGTCAGGCTTGGGACGAAGCTTGGACCGACACTCAGTTTCCAAGCCTTGGCAAATAACGACTGGCCCAAAGCTTGGCCAATCGTCAGCCTTGGCAATTCCTACCTGGGAATACATCTGAGTGGTAAGAATGCCATATTTGTATCTTTTCCCACAGCTTTTCGTAAAAAAAAGCAGTTGATCCTTTTCCGTTATACATATTTAAGCTGACTTAGGGCAGCGCACCAATCTACCGCTGCCTAAAAAGCTCAACTTGCAAGTCAGCAGTCAGGCAGCGCTTCTATTGAACGAATTAGTATTGCCAACAGTTGTGAGTGATTAACTTCGTTGTTGTGTAAAGTTCGAAAAAAACGCACCCTACCCAGGGCCGTTGAAAGCACTCAGGTAACTCAGGCATTGCCTATGGACGACAAAATGATGACTCAAGTCATCAATTCTTGATAAATTTTGCTGATAATTAAACTGTAAAGGGGATAATTTGGAAACTTTTAATTTATTTTTGAGCTAGCTTACTAACTTTTAGGCACTGATTCTTGGGGCGTATTTTTGCAATGAATTTAGCTTAAATGTAATGGATATTTGAATTGAATTCTTCAGTTTTAATTGAATTTTGTTTTCAAGTCTGAAAAGGCAGAATTGTGACATTTTTGGTCTGTGTTTATGCACTAAAATCGCAAAATTTCGGCGAATTTGGAACATTTTTATTTAAGTCATTAATTTTTTGAACAACTTTTAAACTGCATTTTCAACTTTGGTTCTAGATTTTAAAACATTGTCGCTACATAAACCATCTGCTTTTCGACGAATGCTTCCGTAAAATCGTCTAATTATAAGAAGAGGGATTGAGGCACTTTTATAAAGTTTTAGACCTGAATTCTCTTCACTTTAATCTACATTTTAGGACGCAGCAGTCCTGAGCAATAAAAGAGCTTTCTATTATAGATTCTATTGAAATCAACAAACAATTCAGTAAAGGCAAATCGAAGTTTTTGTAAGTATCTTTCACACCTTTCTACAATACTTTGCGTAGACCCCCACAAAATATAGCGTTGGCCCTGGACACTAGAGATCCATTTAATAGGCCGTTAATTATTGCCACCATGTTATTTAAAGATGGACTAATTCAAGTGGAAGAACATTGAAAAATAGAGAAGTTAAAAAATTTTCATCGTTTTTTTTTTGAATTCCTGAAATTGAATTTTTCGGAATCGGAACCCTATCCGCCCATGGATAAGCTTTCAAATAAGCTGCCGTACGATTTTTTTCCTGGCATAGTTTTCTGCCAAAGGTCCTAAGATCTATCTAAGTAAAATCTAGGGTAGAACTTTTAACTAATTTACCGAACTGTAAAAATTTGAGGAAGACTTTATTATTATTACGCTTTAAAGCAAAGTCAATAACCTATATTTTAACATCGCCTGTTCCACGAATTATTGATCTGTCAGAATTAGATATCAGTTGGGATTTATATCTCAAATTTCCTTCTCATTAATTATTTTCCTAGTAATCCATCCGCTTTTTTTCGTTCTTTTTCAGTAATTTAGCTGTTTTGATTAGAAATTCAATCTGTTTTGTTTTCCTAATAACAATAATTATATTTTCCCACCGAAGATAATCATCATCATCATCATCATCTTGCTTAATTCAATTAAAATATTTATGTATTTTTTATTTCATTGCCAAGCAGGTTGGTTAATTTAATTGATACTTGCTGTTTTAAACAGTTGTAACAATAAAAAAATGATAAATAAACAAATAATAATAATAACGGTTTATTTATTTTAACAACATTCTTCTTTGTATTAACTGTTTTTAAATAAATTTATAAGAGTAATTAAAATTAGAAGAATGCAAATCATTTATTGTGAGATGAGGAAAAGTTTCAATAGTTATTAAAATATGATTAAAATTGCTCAATTATCACATTGTGATGCTATAAATAAATATCAAATCGGCCCCATGAACCGGATGGGCAATTAAAATCGTTCACCAACAGCAACAACAAGAACAACAACACGTCCCCATTTGTTGCAATTACCTCTACATGACACCAGTAGTAGGTGTTTTCAAGGATTCCTTATGTTTGTTAACCGTTATTAAGATGAGAGAAACTTCAAAAAAAAAAGAAAGAATAAAAAACGATAACTTTTTGTTTGTTTAATTAATTTTTAAATAAACAGATTGGGAGGAAAAATAAAATCTTTACAACAATTACGTACAAAATTATAAACAAAATATCCACAAATTCGGGCACTAAATACTTCTAACATAATAGATGGTACTGAGAATTCGAAATTGTCTCAATCTCTATTGTCCGTTGAAGATAATTTTACTTGTATTTGGAAAGTAGCAAAGCTTTACTCTTCATTAAGTCCATCCCTGGGTGTTATACGTAAATGGAAATTTTGACGTAGCCGTTAACTCGTTAAAGACCACTGTAAAAACTACGTGCAATTAAATTTTATAGTACATCGACAACAGTATACGGCGCCGGTCCTTGACTTTGTTCACTTATTGCAGAAATAAATACAGTAAAAACTTAGTTATAGCTACCAAGAGTATAACAGATGTGTACCTACAGTTGAAGCCAACAAGTTTGCATGAAAATTTAAACTTCCATACAGGCTTACATGATTCTGTAACGGATATAACGAGTGAGATGCTTTAAACATACTTTTATGGAATCAACAAGACAATTTAATCAACAAGACATTTTAAAAGTTTCGTGGTAAAGGCTTTATTGCAGTGGCGTAGCTAAAAATTTTCGACTCTTAAGCAAAGAGTAGTTTTCGACATACCTAAGAGTGTAAAGTGCGTCTTTATGAAACAAGCGATGACAAATGCTCAAATCACTGATGCGTTTCCACTCGAACATTGAACGACTGAACAGAAACTCATAGATTACTCTTTAAATCAGAAGATTTTAGAACTAAAAACTTACGCCCTGAGGCGGTCAAATACTTTTCCAATTATAAAGGAGCTACCTTCTTGCTTTTTACGCTTCTAAGGAACGGTCACACTTTAAGTCGAAATTGACAGTTTCTATTCAATTGTACAAAATATTTTAAGTTAGCACAGTTGGAACCTTGTAGCTCATTTTGAAGTTGGTTCCATCATTGATTTTTTCGTTTTACATCAGGTCGAATATTTTGAATGTTTTCTAGAATTTAGTTGAGGAAAATTAAAAAAATCCATGTTGGAAGGGTCTTAGTTATTCTATGTGTGTGTAGCTCCGTTTTGAGAATTGCAATATTGTCCAAGACGGGCGCTTTTTGACCGATTTCTAAACGAGCTACAGCGCACCCACTTCACGGAAATGCTGTCCAGGGACTATTCTATAAACCCTTCAAATATGATTCGAGTCACTCTATTATTTTGGTGGAAACAGACGAATTTGATACTCCCATGCCGGTGAGTCATGTAAGACGAAAGTTCTTATGGCAACTTCTATTATTTGGCAAGCGATTCGAAAGATATTTGAAGAGATTGTTGGGGGTCCCCAGAGAAGATTTTAGCAAAATTAAAACCAAAACGCTTGTTTTAGATTAGGTCATGATAATCAAAAACGAGCTAAAGACGCAAAACGACTAAGAATGACTCGGAGACTCTCTCAACATTGATTTTTTTCGTTTTTCTCCATTGCATCCTAGAAAAAAGCGAGGCATTTTTCTCCAGATCCAGAATAAAATGAAGCAAAACAATAGAAATGAATGTCGAGAGGATCCCCGAGTCATTCTAACAATTCTCGCGACATTGGCAGAAACGAGCGATTTTCGACCAACTTCTAAACGAGCTACGAGGTTCTAATTTTGCTAAAATGATCTCTACACACTCCTATAAATTTTTAAAATATTTTCGAATCGTTCCCTAACTAATAAGAGTTGTATTGTAGATATAATAAGTACTCAAAAATCAAATAGTAATGGGCCCTTAGGCATTGCATATCTAGATTATCAATAGCTACGCCACTGCTTTAATGATACTTACACAAAATTTTAAATGCGGTTTTAATTTTTATGAAATTTTACGATTATTAACCATATACAGAAAACATATTCAAGATCATACAAATTTGTGTTTTTTAAAAAGTTTTAAAGCCGACATGCAAGCTTTTAAGATTCGATAACAATCAACAAACGTGATCAAGACAATCTTCCGACTTCTGAATACCATAAATTAGACTAATTTGTAATTATCTGTAAGTAAGTGTAATTTTTGTATCATTTGACTAAAAATTCTTACAAAATCAAAATGTTTTTTGATTTCTCCTCCAAATTATTATCAAATCAAACGACTTTTGGGCTAGTTTGGTCCCGTAGCCTTTATTTTGTATAAACAATAATAATAATCATGATGATAATAAAAACAATAAGCTCTCTAATTGTAAGTTATAAGCTGAATTTTTTTAATGAGAGTAAATTAGAAGACCTGGACGCAATTTCAAAGCCGGATTGTTTTAATTTGTTTTTGTTTTATTTTGATTTTTAAATTTAGTTATTTAGAGATTTTTTTTTAATTTTCGTAAAATTATTTTAAAATCGTTTAATTTAGTTTTGATTTTTAGTTTTACGGATAAAATTTGTGTTTCTATCTAGTTTTTTGTTTTTATAGAGGGGACATTTCACATCTACATAAAATCTCTAAATAACAATACTTGTAATAAGAATTATCAACTACGACAAGTAATATAGAGAAAAATAGTGAAAGATAGAGATATTTCTTTATAACGCCCAAGATTCCTTTCTATATTCTATTTATGATCATTGATACAGGTGGTTGATGGTAAATCACTGTAGATAGCACTTGGACCTTCGTTACTACAAACAGAGTCTTCTGGTGTACGAGATGGTTCAGCTTCCGTTATTTCTTCTTGTTGTTGTTGTTGCTTCTGTGATCGATGTTTACCATGAAGATTCTGATAATAATAGAAGAGAAATGGATGAATTCTTTGGTATGTCTCAATAAATTTCACTATAGTTGTAGTGGAATGACATTTATTACTAGTCGTGCATTATATCATCATTATATGATATTAATGATGATGATAACAATGATACTATTAACAAGAAAAAAATACGGAAACAGAAAACGTGACTTACCTTTTCTCTACTTCCTTTTTTCTTTGCATGTAAATTAATCATCAAATTAGACTATTTCGTTAAATAACAATAACAATTACAATAAAACTACTGTAAGTGTATGAGTATTATGTCGTGCTCTGTATATTGCTTGAAAGACTTTCTAGGTAAATACATATGTGTTTTTGCCGTTTTAATCAGTTTTGTTCTAAATTGAAAATACCTGTAAACTGAAACGTCGATGTTGGGCTTTCCTGCCACCTCTACGTTTCGATATGTGGGGATTGTCACGACAGATTGTTTTACTTTTAAATATCTCCAACTGTAAATAGAGCCGTTTTAATTCAGCTCGTATATCGTCTGGACTCATATCAGCTAATGTTATTTCACCAACATCAACATCACTATTATTCCCAGTTAATGGACCATGTGCATTAACATCCTAATTGTAATAAACAATATTTGAAATAATAAAATTTAAAGATTAATAAAATTCCAAACCTTGAATGCATCAACTGGTATCCGACATGAAAATTCTTGTGCTAATGATCGCACCTGTTTTTGTTGATACCAGAATTTCGGCACAAACACTAATACAAGTGTTAAACTTGTTGATAATTGTGTACGTAAACAATAAATAATTAAGATAAGATCTGGATGTAATTTCGGTAATAATAGAATTCTAGCAATATAAAATAATGTACTAATGGCCAATTCTATACTGATAGCTGCACATAGAAAGTTTCGTTCCTGTAAAAATAAATAAAACTCGATGATAATTCTATACACTGGTCTGCTTTACAAAAAAACATTTTGCATACGATAAATTAACAAAATTCAAAATAATAACCATGATGAATAGTTTTGTGCATCATTTTCTCGATATATCGACGGATATTTGCAGAAGATGGATGATTCCTTCTCAACTCTCAACACACAGGAAAAAAATAAAAAGAAAGAATCAAAGACATAGTAGGTGAAATTCGATCGTTAGATGGTCAAAGGTTGAGAATCGATGTGTTGATTTGACCTCAACGACTCTACTATAGAACAACAAAATTATTTAGAACAAGAAAAATTACGAAAATATAGCAACGGTATTATTTGAAATATGGACTGATAGGTTTAATCTATTTCTAACTCATAAATCTTAAGAAGGATTGAATCTCTTTTTTAGAGACTAATACAAATAGAAAAAAATGATATTTCCCCCAGGTGGCTTCTGTGGTTAGTCACGCCACCACAAAATCAAAGGCAAATTATACAATCGCATTCTCTAGATACCCATCATCATCATCAAATACTACAAATTCCGTCAACTTTAAAAGAAAATTAGAAAATTTCTGTGTGTACTTCTCTACAAAAGGACAAAGTAACATTTTAGGTGGTGTGATCAAGCCAAACTATAGTCATTGAACCGTTGATAAAAGTGATGATGTCCTTATAGAGAATAGTACTGGTATTAATTTTAATAATATTTTGGCTCAACAGTGAAATTAGTGAATTTCTACGAAAGTCATGAAAATTGCTAAATTTTACGGTACTCTTTAGGTAAACTTCCGCCTTTTTCAAAAATATTCCACCTTCCACTACCTTTATTTTGATATCATAAATTTGTTACGGATGCTTAAAGCGAATTTTCTGTCAAGAGTGTCGATTTGAGAGAAGAAGATTTAGAAACACTTACTGTTAGTCTGTTTTTGAGTTGAACTACGGTTTTTAAATATAAATTTTGGGATATTTTTTCCGTAAATCATCATTTTTTTGGCTAGCTCTATTCTTAAATCGCGAAAACAAAACGATTTGGATGCTTTTAAATGATGTTCGTATTGAATTTAAGTTTTAAGAAATGCTTATCAGTAATTTTTTTGGTCAATTTTTGCTCCTAATTAATGAGAAGACGATCTAGACGCTTGTAGTCAGTGTTTTAACAAAATCTCCGATATGTAATTTACGTTTCGAAACACTTTAACGCTCTTAATCCTTTTTGAGGAAGATTTTCGGGTTCAAAATTCAAAACTTAAATGGTTAGTTTTTAATGCATGTTGCTCTTAAATGGTGAAAAGAAAATTATATAAATTTTAGTATAAATAATATAAGTTTTAGTCTCGATTTTTAGCCCAAATATTTAGACATTTTCGTCCTAAGTCATCAGCTTTTTAAAAATTTTGCTATTGAAAGACATGATTTATAAATTTTTAATCTATTTTTGAATTGATTTTTGACTTTTAGTCCAGACCATAGAAATGTTTCTTCTAAAGCATTAATTTTTAGCAAATTTTACTAATCATTACTAATAAATTATTAAAAATTAGACACTTTTTATTGATTTTTGTATTGGAAGCTCCACTATTAATTAAGGTTTTTACATATTTTGTTGTTGATGCCAAAAGGAGTAGATTTAGTTAATTCTAATCCATCGTCGAGCTGAATTCTCCAATTTTAGTCAATCTTTCAAAGTTACTCTAATTGTAAGTCGATTTTCAAGCTTAGTCTTTCAATCTATACTTTAGAAAAGATGCTCTAAATACACCATTTTTAGTGATAAAGACATAGTCCTAAGAGAATAATTTGAGCAAAGTTTGCTATTCAATTAATTAAAATAGGAATGATATTCAATCATTGTTAGGCTTGTCAATGTTTTCAGACATTTTCAACATTTATTTGTGTCGTAAAAGTTAATAAAAAACGGTGCATTTATAAAAATTTCTATAGATTCAACTTTAGACTGTTTTTTAATCATTTTCAAGATGAAATCGTCAATTGAGATCTTCAAGTATTCTTTTGTTAAAGGAAAAAAGAGACTATTTTGATGATTATAAATCTGACCCTTACCTAGATAAAATTGTTCCTCAAGTATTATTTTTATTATGTATGGAGGACCATTAAAGACTTAATTCTTTCCTGATTTATGTCTTTTCTATAAAAAAAGCCTTCGAAACGTAAATGTATTCGTTTAGACTAATTTAAAACGCTTGTTAATTATTTTTATTTATACATTGCTATTGCTATGTTAATTAAGCATCTTTAATTGAACAAATTATGTTCCTGAATAACTGAATTTTATGAATAATTGCTTGAATTGCTTGCTTTTAGAATCGAATAATTCATTTGACGAACGGCTGAAATAATTATCATCATCAATTATCGATATTATTGCTATATTTTTTAACAAACACGGATCTTTTATTTATTTTCAATCTAATGCTTAACCTGTATCATCCTTGAATTTTCAATTAAAAGTTTTTTAAATCATCGACAATAGTATAGAGATTTAAGAGAGAGTACTCACTCATTACACTCTTATTTATGTGATGAATAAAATAATTGCTAGACGAACTTGAAGGGGAACATCTACGCAATCTATTACAATCCTTTTTTTGTTGTTGGTGCTAATAAATTTAAATGGTGAAGAATAAGATAAATAAAATGTTGAAGGTAATTGTTAATTCAATACACTCAACCTCTGACCTGAATTATTACAAATAATTTATTTGTGTTATTCAAATGCTAAGTTTAAAATGAATAAGCGATTTTAAGAGCGTCACAAGCAGAAGAAACTAATATTTTTGCTTAGAGCAAATTTCAATCTAGGCTTCCAACAAAACTCTTTACTGGAAACATGACAATTCATGATTCGAATCACAACAATAACTGTGTTATAAAAAAACTTTTCTTTATCGGGTGGTTATTATTTAGCGAGTAAATCGAAAAACATCTTTTTAGCAAAATTAGAACCTCGTAGTTCATTTGAAAGTTGTCCGTAAAACGTTCGTTTTGGACAGTGTTCCAATATTAAAAAACGAGCTACACAACTAAGACTGACTTGAAGACCTGCCCAACACTGATTTTTTTTCCGTTTCTCTCCATTGCTTCCTAAAATAAATGCGAAAATTTCCCACCTGTTCGCCAATAAAATGGACAAGAACGAAAGAAAGTCAATGTTGGGAGAATTTTCTAGTCAATCTCATTGTTAGTTGTTTTATGAGCTACAAGGTACTAATTTTGCTAAAACATTCTCTATAGGGACTACCCCATGAATTCTTGAAATATTCTCGCAACTCGCCAGATAGGACGAGTTGTTATAAGAGATAGAAATATTTAGGTGGACCACCCAGGTTGGCGTCTTTTAACGATTATTCAACTTGAGTATAGTGCTTGTCAACCTATTTTTAAGCGTCGATCGGTAAAGGTAAATTGCTTGATAACCTTTTAAGGATCGGTTGTGGGTCAGCAAATTTGCTCTCCCCATTGGCAGTTGAGACATATCCATTTTCCAGGTAAGTTTATTGGATAATAAATAATCCAATAAAATATAGAGAAAGATATGATTTTCAAACGGCTATTATTAGAAAACAATGCTGTAATATTACCGACACGAGAAACTTTTTTTTTGTAAATGAAACTTAATGCTTACATACAATCTAATATGGTTTTGTTAATAGTATCTCAAGCTTATAATTTCTTCAACGATTTCTTATTCATTTATTGTTATTGTTAGCCATGTGAAATATTAAACTGCTTGTTTAATCTATTAGTTTTAATTTCACTGTTCAATTTTTACACGGATTATTATCTGTCTTTCTGAAACTTTCAAATAATCCAATTATCGACCTGTATGATTTAAATTAAATTTTTAACTATGGTTTTATCAAATTTCCGTTGAAAATTTTTGATTATAGTGAGTTTAATAAATCAATAATCAGTTTTAGAAGGATGAAAAGGGTAGTGATGAATGTTATCAGAAAATGAAACCAACACCCGTATTGTTCTATGATGAATTAAGTCAACAATAGTACCTACTCTTTGTCTATTAGCCATTTACTATTTAACATTATAAAATAGGCAATTTAAAATACAATCATATAAAGTAGATTTATTACTTACATGGAATTGTGTCCGAGCATTCCTACTAGCATAACTTAAATGTATACCAAATATTAATATAACAAGTTCACCAATTTCTGTCACATAATCCCACCAAAGTGGTTTACAATCTTGATAATGAAGACCATCTTGTGTTATACCATTATAAAGTAAACTATAATTTTCTTGCATAAAGTTTAGTGTTATCGATGTATAAGCTGCCATATATGCTAATACTGACATAATCATTATCCATAGATATTTTAATAAATCGGTATCTTTAACAACCCATCGATGGGCTTTCCTTGTACGAAACTCAATTAGATGACGATAAAGTTTTAATATAATAGCACCATAACATATAATAAAACCAACTTCTCGAGCCCATGGTTCAAATAAACATTGTATAATTGATGGTTCAAAAAAACGAATCACTACCTAAATATTAACGATACAAACTGGGTAGTATAATTAGATAGTAATAGACTTTTATCAATCTTTATCTCTATCATCACAAAAAATGATCGTTTTCAAACGTGTTAAAAATATTCTTTGATACATACGAGGTGTTCAATCTAAATATAGTTGATTCTATGAAACTCCTATTGTAGGAGAGTCCTTAGAGAACATTTCAGCAAAATTAGAACCTTGTAGCTCTCTGAAAGTTAGTCAAAAAACGCTCGTTTCTGACGATTTAGCGATTTTCAAAAACGAACTAAACACGCAAATCGACTTAGAATAACTCTAAGATTCTTCCAAAATTGATTTTTTTCGTTTTCATCAATTTTGGAAGAATCCTAGAGCCATTCTTAGTCGTTTTGAATGTTTAGTTCGTTTTTGAAAATTGCGACAATGTCCAAAACGATCGTTTTTTAACCTCCAAATGATCTACGAGGTTCTAATTTTGCTAAAATGTTCCCTAAGGACTCTCCTACAAATCCTTAAGTTATTTTTCGAATCGCTCGTCGACTAATACGAGTTTCATAGAACCGACCATATTTAGATTGAACACCCTGTATAGGGTGTCGATTTTATGAAACTCTTATTAGTTGACGAGCGATTCCAAGAATATTTTAAGGATTTTTAGGGGATCCCTAAAGACCATTTCATCAAACTTAGAGCCTGGAGCTTATTTTGAGGTTGGTCAAAACACGTAAGAATCGTAAGATAACTAAGAATGATTCGAGGATCCTCCCAATATTAATTTTTTTCGTTTTTCTCCATTTTATTCTGGGACGGGAGAAAGTATTTTGCATTTTTTTGTAGAACTCAATGGAGAAAAACGAAAATAATCAATGTTGAGAGGGTCCTGGGGTTATTCTTAGTCATTTTACATGTTTAGCTCGTTATTGAGAATCGCGACATTTCCCGAAACAATCAATTTTTGAACAACTTTCAAATGAGCTACGAGGTTCTAATTTTGGTAAAATGGTCTCTAGACACTACCTTACAAGTTCTTAAGATATTTTTCGAATCGCTTTTCAAATAAAAGGAAATTCATAGAATGAAAAATATTTAGAATTGACACCTTGTAACAGATTGCGAGCTAGAGATAAGGATTTCATTTGTAGATAGTAAAATTGAGGCATATATCAACAACTTACTGTGCTATAAAGAATAAAAATACCCAACAGAATAGTTTCCAAAACTGTCCACATGCTCGATGCGATCGACTAGAATAGTATAAAACGAACAAATCAATCAAAAAGACAATTTATCGAATTCAATTAAAATTTACTTTAGTTTTACGTTGTTTGAAAACGACGAATGCCAAAACGACCGTAATAACCATACAACCTAAATGTATACTCAAAATAACCGTTTTTAGATAAAAATCACGTTTAGCCATACATATACCATTCTTCTCACATACATCACATTCTGTTGGACACGGTAGGCATCTGGAAAATAATTTTAACACAAATTAATTGTGTTCGTACAAGAGTAAAACGATTCTGTCAAAACCAGACAATACTTGAACGTCTCTTTTTGTTTTCCATTCGCATGTGTAAATTTAGAAAAATATTTACCAACATTAATGTGGTGATGATTTCTATAACGTAATAATTAAAATCAATACATGCCACTCTCGTTCTGGTCTATATTAAACCATCGATGAACTTTATTGAAAACTTTCTATTGTAGGACAAGTTTCTTTATATTAAACTTTTCCAAATCTTGACAGTTCTCTAATAAATAGGGTAGTGTGTTATGAGATAAATCGAGTAGAAACTCTTGTTGAATTTGAAACGATACACTTCGATTTGATCTTGCAACATATTCAATTACATGCAACTAACAATAAGATTACCTCAATTTCAGTCTTAAATTGTTGGATTAGAGCTAAAGCCACATTGATCGAGTTATAACTAACTTCATTACATCGTTGTAAATTTGGAAAATTTATACAGAAAATGTGTCATTGTGGCACATTCACATGTCACCTTGTAAATTGTTTCCGTTCATTATAGAATAATGGAGGACTTGTATATTTGATGAAGTAGAATATCAACGTTTTATTTGAATGACACATGACACATCCAGAATTTTGTAATATACATTCACTACAAAATATGTATTTTGAATAGAGTCAATAAAAGAAATTTGCCAATATTGATTGCTTCAATTAAATTCTGTTTTACAACTTTGATAAAAGACAAAGCAATATACTTAATTAATTATTGATTTACTGACAATTTTGTAGCAATTAACGAAATTAAGCTTGAAACTTCTATATAATAATCGATCGATTGATACATCCAACATTGAAATTTTCGTTATCTTTAAGAAAATTATCACTGTAGACTTGTTCTTACCTTAATTGATTTGCATCAAAGATTACATTGTCTAACATAAGGAAATTGTTAATTGCTTATTCAAAACAGTCACTATTATGGAAACTCTGTTCAATAAGTTCTCAAACTAACTGATCGTATTCCTAACATTTCAAATGTCTCAAACTTTGCTTGTACATATAACTGGACGCTGAATTTTTTTCCATTTAGAACTTTCAAAGACGATATTGTATTCGCATCGAGTTAGAGGAATATCAAAAGAATTTATTTGCTTTGAAACAATTTAACAGAGAGCCATAGACGCTGTCTTAAGTTGGAGTTTGAAAAGGCCTATTGTTTGAGTAGACTTAGTCGTGTAGGCAAAAGCCCAATGTAAAACATTAATTGTATTATAAACAATAGAGAAGTTTTATGAAAATGTCACAAATGTAATTTTGTTGATAAAACACATTTCCATTATAAAATATTTTAGTTGCAAATTTTGCACGTTCCTCATTCAATAAATAAAGATAGAGAGGAAATCCTTGCTAAAGCACCTCAACTGTGTTAACAGAAATATCGTGAGGTAAGCCTAAAACCGCAACCATACAATCTACTATTCGTGTAGGTATACGAATTGAAAACAACATGTAAATCTCCTTTTACTTCTTCAGTTCAACTGGTTGTCTAGTTTTCGGTTCGATCATTTTTCGATACTTTCCTGTATAAATAGAACCAGCGACGTCCTGATAAGGTGTGAAAGATGTGCAAGAAATACGAGCAACCAAAATTGATCATACTTTCTATTATTAAGTCCTGTTGGGCATTTTATTGTTTATAATAATGTTGTGAAAACTGTCATTTTTTTATTGAAAAGGCGGCTAAGACACCTCTAGCATAGAAGCAGTGTAATTGTATTTTTACATTCAGTAATTTGTCCATTCGGCGTGCAAAAATTGCCAATTTTCAAACATCGATTAATCGCTTGCTTTTTGAGATATTGTAAAAAGTAAACGTGCAGTGGATAGAGCATTTCAAGGTGCATGTCCTGAAGCTTTCCATGCAAGAAAAATATGATAAAATTCTGAATGACAGAGAAAACTCTTGGACTCTGTTTTTTTTTTCCAACATCTTCTTTATAACTGACTAAAACTTAGAAATATTGTTGATTTTCAATATTTTTTAAGTGATTTAGATAGCAAATTGATAGAGTTTTCCTAATCTTCAAGAATTTTCTCTATATGTTTGCTAGTTTTCCGATAACTGGAGCAAACTTAAAAAAAAATCCAACAGTGATGCAGCGCATAATTTTAAAGATAGAAAATTATACTTTTGGATTTAGAAAGCACCTTGAAATTCTCTATCCAACTCGCGTTTATTTTTTAGAAAAAGCGACTAATCGATGTTTGAAAAGTATCGCGTATCGAATCGACTTATTTACCAGAAAAGACCCTTAAAGGGCACCACTAGCGTGACACTTCCAAAGAATCGATTTTTTTTTATCCTGCATCATTATTCGGGCAATACTTTCTAGATTAACGGACTTTTTTCGATTTTCGGCACTCTGAAGGCCGTAATCACTGCAGCAGTGGAAATTTTTTTGAGATTCGGAAAATGCGTATAAGTCGCTGTATTTTGAATATTATTCATTCTATGCAATACTTTTCTTCCAATAAATTCTCGAAAATCACCCTTAAAATTGCATTATATCAATTTTGTCATTGATATCAACTTGAAAATCAACGATCAATCACGTAAAAAAATAATTCTAGAATTGTATAGGGGTTGAAATGTTATCTGTTATATTTAAATATTACGACAATGTAATTCAACAAGTTAAATTAGTGCCCTTCAACTTGTTGCTCCCTATACAGCCCGACAAACCGCCCTACAAGTGTTCTAATAAATCGCATGTGCACTCTTTCTCTATTTAGTTAAAGAACGTACATTGAACACCCACATATTGTTGAGTGAACACACATAAAAAAAATGTCACCATAATCATCCAAGTTCATTATCGACATCATTCTAGGTCATTGCTAAATTGCTCAGAAATATTATCAATTAGATAGTGAAAACCAACATGCTTTTATTTCTAGTCACGTATTAGAGTTCTTCAATATTTTTCTCCGATATATTACACACGCATCTGAATGTCGAACCTAATATTGATGCTGATACACTGCTTTGGTATTTTTAATATCACCAACAGTCGAACAACAAGCGAAATTGAATTTCATTGATATTGTTCTGTCTATACAAACATTGTGGAGAAACTTGAGTTTCTTTTATTGGTAATCCTTGTAGTTTCTAAAGCTTGCTTGCAGTTTATTTCACGGATATCATTGTGATAGACAGAACACGATCGTAAAAAACAAATTCAAAGATAGTTTGTAATATTTCTCAACAATATAAAGACTTACAATGGCGAATCGATAAATCCATCTTCAATATCTTCGCCAGGAATCCCTCCCCAAGTAAAATTGGCCTGGGGATGGTAGAAACCATTACGGCACATACATCGATAAGTGGCCCGTTTTTCGCCGGATTCAACACCCGGAACACACTGTAGAAAAAACAAATAGACGCTGATTATTATTTGAGTTAAAATTATTGAATTTCTCTCACACGTATTTATGTTTTTTCTTCGATATTCATGAAAGCTTTTAAATTACTTAAAGGGAACAAAATTTGAATGTAATTTCGCTCCAACACTTTGTCCTTTATAAAAGCTTTCATCAATGTTACACAATTTCTTTGCAAGTTAAACTTGACGTTATTTCAAAGGGTATAACTTTGAAGTATATTTCGTTTCGGGTTGTTTGTAGTGGTAATGCACTAACAATTTCAAATAAGTATTACGACAGTTTTCTCGCCTAATTGTCTCCTTAGTAATTATTTTTGGACGTTTTTTTCAGGTCTTTATGGTTTCTCTACCACGATTTAACTCGCTATAAATGTTCAATAACGTCATCAAAAACTCATTAATGTATAGTCGAATTAATAGAGAAAATCCTATTAAAATATTATTAAACTTCATATATAATTGTCAAGTTTATATTATAAAGATTACATTTTAATGAAATTATTTGTTAATTAATCAAAATCAACTTACATAAGTGGTTTCATCGTCGCATTGGTGTTTCGTTTTAAATATCTCCATTAATCGATCATCGCACTGATTCATTTCCAAACGATAAAACCATACAATTGTAACATTATTAACACGTTGTAAATATCCGTGTATCCATTTATCACGGAATAATTTACAATCTTTGAAAGCTGGTAACCAACCATCAACATCAGCAACATCATCATTATCATTAATCGTCGTCTTATCGAAACTTTTCCAAAAGCCTTCACTATCTTTCGTGTAATTTGAAAATAATTTTATACCACGACTGGTATTCAAAGCTAATATTTTTTCATTTGGTAATAATAATATAACACCAATAACAAATTCAGTTTCTCTTAAAATTTCCAAAGCAATCGTTGTTGTTGTTGTTGTTCCATTTGTTTTTTGTTTTGTTAAAATTTGAAACGCTACAGTTGCAGTTGTTGAAATATTGAAATTTGTAAGCGGTATTGGTTTAGAAAGGAAACGTATTCGACAATTTTCATCATTGTTGCTGTTATTATTATTATTACTGTTACTATTGCCGTTTACAGTTGCCAAAAGTAGAAGAAGAACAATAGCTTGGATCATGCCGTCATTATATCGATTGAGACTTTACGTTGTCTGAAGAGGATCTGGAATTTTTTCAAATTCAATTAAACACTAACAACATCAGTTTCAATTAATAAAAGTCAAACAAGTATTCACAAGAAACTTTAGTTTGTTTGGTTGTCGAAAATTTAATAATAAAATCGATACGCGTGTAAATTTGGTGGATGCGCCGGGTGAATTTCAACTCTTCTCTATAAACTTTAATACTAATAGTTAACAGACAATTACATCTAGAAAAGATAAAATTTCGTGTTGTTTCTAGAAAATATTTTTATTAGATTCAAGAAATTTATCAATAAATTTCCCATAAAAGCTAATTTTCCATTAGATTGATTCTTTACAGTGGAATGTTCCAAATTTTATGTGTGTAATAATGCAAATTATTATCATAATTTGGTTGTATTTTTTGCTATTTACATGAATAGAAATAAGAAAATTGGGTTTTTCATTGTTTGCTAGTCAATTTTCCCAATTTAAAAAAAGATTATAATCCAAACTTTATAATGAATTTACTTATAACGAGCACAAAAGTAATATTATAACAATATAAGTAAGAGAAATTGTATATTAAACGGATGACAGTGATGAATGGATTTTGTAAAAAAAAAAAACGAAACTGAATTAAATCCAGGTTCAACGTACCTGTTATTATTGTTTTTATTCAAATCAAAATAAATGATACGAACAAGACAATGTAAAAAGAACTGATAAAAAATACAGTTAAATGTATAACGTCACGTTTTTTCTCCTTGACAATACAGATAAGGTAGCAAATAATTAATGAATCAATTAATTAGTGTAAATCCAAACTAGTAATTTTATTAATTCTATTAACACTCGCCTATGTACGTCTTATGAATAGTCTAATGAAGACACCCAAGTTAAATTTCTATTAAAATCCATTCAAATGTTAGAACAAAATACGAAATTTTAGGATCAACCTTGATTCAATTAAACGTGTTTTATTATAATTTTCTTAAATAAACTAGAGATGTTATTTTAAATATTATTATTTCACAATCATAACTTTCATAGTATTTATTTGATTCCACCAATGTTGTTGTGAATCGTTTCAATACAATTATTATTGGAAAACAGTTCGATAATTTCAAGAGAATCCCATTAAAATATTGAAGAGCACTTATTCGTCAATGAATTTATGATATGAAGTTAGAAATTTGTTTAGGAGAGATGATTACATACAGTGTAACAAGGAAATGAAATTTGCATTAAATTCAGTTTGTATATTAATAGTTGTTTTAAGCAAATATGTTTATTATTGTTGAACTAATTACTTATTGTTAGAGATAATGAACAATGCAGATCTATTCATAGTCTAAATAACGAAACTAATTTTTTTATTATAATTTTCAACAACAAAGGGAAACAAATATTGAAGATTTATGTGTATTTATCGTAATTTAAAAACTTTAATATAAACATTAAAAGTCAGCTTTGTAGCCTTCTTATGTATCTTTTTATAAATAAGATAACTTTTTCAAATATATTCTTATGTTAAATTGTTTTGATCCTTTATAAATAAGAAACTGCAAGAATAAAGAACGGTTGGTTGACAACGAATGCATTCAAGAAAATTTTAATAAAAATATGAGACATTGAAAGACAGATTTCTCAATTTCTGTACAACAAATAATAGACTTTTTTATTACAATGGGATATACTTTGAATTTTCCAACATACTGAGTATTTTCAAAGACTAAGATAAAACAATTCTGACAACTTTATTTTATTGAATTTCACTTGAAAATATAAAATATGTGTTTAGATTTCTTGCAAAACTTTTTGAATATCTTCCAAAATTTGAACAACACCAAATGGATTTCTTGAATATATAAAATAAAATAACAACACAGAATTTAACAGAGTTAGTTTATTAATAAAATTGTTGAAAACATGTCAAGTTTAGTGCTAGGATATTTCAAAGTAACTTTACTACAATTACGTCAATTAGAGAGAAGATACAAGAGATGAAGGCGTAATAAAGAGCAAGAAGACAAGTTGTAAAGACAACCTAAATGGAAAATCAATTTGCATTTCGAAATCAACAACACAAATATTATCGGTAAGTAGAAAGAACGTGCAAAATTAAAATAATCAGATCTCTGCCTGATAATTGTATTAACATCATATTTTCAACTAACAATAATATCATTAAAAATAAGCAAGCAAGGCCGGGCCGTGGGCAGAAAACTATTCCAGATGAGGCGCCTTTTTTGGAAAATAGGACATTGATTTGAGGGAAAAAACATTGCTATGACATTGAAGGAGTAAGGCTCAGCTACATCTCCCTGGTTCCTGTACCTGTGCTACTATATACAAGACAAGAAAATAAAGATTCAATCTTCTGCCAGGTGGGAAGAATAGAATTCCTGCAAGTACAATGGTGCAATGCCACTCCTTTGTAACACAGATACGTTTATTATAGGCGATTCGTGATGCTCTCAAACATAGTTTGCTCTAGAACCCTTTAAAGTTAGATAATCGAAATTGCTTCTCAGATACCTTTACCAAAAGAACGATAAAATTGAAACGACAGGACAAAGTGTACTGTTCACAAATAAAAAAACTTGAAGAAACGGTGATCTTGTCTTGTTAGAAATAGCTTTAAATTAATTACAACCACTCCAATTTTGTCGTTTTAAAAGACAAACAATCCCACAATGCCAAATTCAACAGACACCACACTTCACAGTCTCATCTTTGAAGTATATAATGCTTTATCTAAAATTCCCTTGGGATCGTTATCTCGCTAGTATACCAGCTCACATTGTATTTGTTCAGAGTCAACCTGCCGGAATGCGTTGTCTTAAACGGACATCATTGAAAACTATGATGTAATAAAATGACACATTTCACTTCCTCATGCTACAAAAATAGACGCTTCTCCGCGAAAGTTGAGCACAATATTGGACGATAAAAGATAATAGTTTAGATTGTGTCGATGTCGGTTTGAACGTAAAAATTAGACAATTACCATATTAAAATATTTAATGA
This sequence comes from Mylabris sibirica, assembly GCA_039776855.1. Classification (NCBI taxonomy): domain Eukaryota; kingdom Metazoa; phylum Arthropoda; class Insecta; order Coleoptera; family Meloidae; genus Mylabris; species Mylabris sibirica. Next base: position 11,070,305 of record CM077839.1, read on the forward strand.
AATTTGCTTGAATTTGAATTTCTGTCGGTGTTTGCATGTATAAAGAAAAGTATGATGAAGTTTCTACAAGAATTTCTATAATAGGGGATGTGACAGTATCACAAATACGAAACATTAAACTATTACAGTTCGAAAATAGTATCGTAAAACTTTTTATAAGTATTCATAACATGGCTTGAATGTCAGTATGAATAAGCATACCTAAGATTCATGCGTCTCATTGTTGACAGAACCGAATATTTTAATAAATATAACAGATTTATTACATTCTGATAATTCCAATGCTAATAAAACTGAAATGTTATATCAACATAGAAGGAAATAAATATATTTAGTACGTATACATAATGTTGAATTGCAGGTAATTCTCGATTTTTACAACCATATTTTAATGATGAAATTCACATTTCTTTCAGGCGATTATTCAATAAATTCAATAAAAACCACTAATGAAAAAATTTCAACAGAAACATGATTTATATATCCAAACTGTAACGATATTTGGTGAACATAACGACGTTAATTTAAAGCTTCTCGGATTTTGTAATTAATCTCAGTTTTAATGACTATTATAATTGCTATATTATTGTAAATGTCGCTATTGTTGATAGTCGTTTTTATATTTTCCTATAGATCGTGTTTTTTTTAAGTATCAGCTAAAGGATTTATAGTAGTCGATCTTTAATTAAAGTACAATAAAAGACCTATTTTTTAGACCTAACCGAAACAAACAGATCTATAAATACAGAAATATAGTCGAATTTACAAATTGTCAATAAACATTTATAAAATTCCGTCGAATGGTGTTTTCAATTATTTTCACTTATTCTTCCCCCAGGAGTTCCGTTATGAAAAACTGTAGTAAACTTTTTTCGAATGATTTCTTCACGTTTCTAATATTTCCACCTTAAGAAGACAATCCAATAAAAGTGTATTCGAATGGAAAGAAATGTATAAGAATCGACGATATTAAGATTAAATCTGCTGTTTCAGTTTCAGTTGCTGAAAATGATATAAACAGATGATTTTTGTAAGATAGGCAAATTGCCAATATAGTGTGTCTATAGTTATATTGAAATTCAAATTTGTTACTAGCTGATGATTTTCTTACTATTATTGCCAAGATTTTTCGAAAGAAAAAGAAACCAATAAAAAAATATATCACAGAAGATCATTTGAAAATAAAATTTTTGTAAACATTGTTTATAAATAGAAGGTATATAAAGGAGAACTAGTCCAGTTGAGACATAAATCTTGATTATCAACACTTGGAAGATCGATCATATCCTATACTGACATTCGCTTTTCTTTTATCGCTAAATAGGTTCGTATTTTGACATTTATCTATAGCGGAAAACTAATCAAATTACTAACTGGCCAATGATTAACAACAAAACTGTAGGATTGAAGGAGAGCCATCGTTATTTCCTATAATATTCGACCTGTTGTTACAAATGTAAAAGAAATATTCAAATTATTGATGTTAGACTTAAACTCTGAGTGTCACTAGTGAGACTTTTGATGAAACAACAGGAAGCAACAAGATGATAATTAGTTGCCTAGGTATACTTTTACGTACTTTAATTAAACATGAGAGTAAACCATTCGCTTTTCTAAGCAAAGCAAGCAAATTTTACTGTTTAATTACTAAAATTCTTGTCAAATCTCTACAAGACTCTTCAAATTAGTCCATATCAATAGGTGATGTATCATTAATATTGCCCCTCAACGAAACCAATGCGAATAAGAACATTTAAGCGTGATTATAAAGTAGAAAAGGGTGGTTCTAGGACTGGTACAAAAGATCGATACAGCTTATGAATACCGAGCAACGGGTTTGAATTATGCTGATAGTCTGGAATTTCGAACATTTATAAAAAACGATTAAAAATTTATCCGATCTACTTAAAAAATTAATTAATTATAAAAGAATTATTGATTATTTCTCGTTTAAACAGAGAAAAATATTTAATTTATTATGTAAATATTTGAAATTTCAATTTTCAATATAAATTTTATTCGTATTGCTTCTCAATTTTCTCTAAAGACAGCTTGAAAATTTTAATTACAATTTAATTAAAGGACAGGTACAAACAACTGGAAAAACTAATTTTCTGTTAATTTTAATTAGTTTTGCTTAATAATTGTGGAGTTTATTATGAAAAAGTCTATAAAACAAAAACAAATAAATGTAGTTAATAGGGGTGAGTGTTTGGACAACTTTGTAATGAATATTGTTGGCAATTCAGTTACAAATTTTATGACTGAAAAAAATGACAATTTTTGTTCTTGTTACTGTTTAGATTAGATTCAAAAATAATTTATGCAATTAGCGTAACGTTCATTAAACGCTAAATTATTGCAAACGAGGAAATGCAAGTCATGTTATTAAACAAGAAATTAATTTTCAATGGGCAAATAAACGGTTTGATTTATTACAAAAACACACGTGCACAGTTTACATTATTTGCAATATTCCACAATGATAAACTAATTTTAATACAAAAAAAAAAATGAAACAAACTGAAAATTTGTTTGTTAATATGATATTATATCATGGATAAGAAAAGAAGACATTCTATGAGATCGTGAAGTAAATCAAAAAGGAAAAATAAATATTTATGAGATGCAGTAGAGCTTCTTCAATATCACAATCATCTTTCGAATACTAAACATTGGAATATAAAACACTAGACAAATCCACACTAGATTTCAATAATGTATAACACACATCATAAGCGAGCTAATATTTAGATTTCGTCTATCTCGATTCGGTTGACTTGACTTTAAGGATGTAGCACATCGACAATAGTACGGAGTGATATTTGTGAAGACAGGGGAGCTTACCCATAGCGTTTGTGAGCACAATAGGGAGTTTCTATTGTATATATCGATTGTATTTGCCATTTATCTCACGTTTGTATATTACTTTAATGACCATGAGAAAGGATCGGTTTTTATAGATCGATTCTAATAAGTGAAATGTTCTACCTAAGCTTACAACTTTTCACGATTCCATTTCTAAGAATTTGAGTACTATCTTACAGATGGAGAAGGGAGAAATTGTTTAGAAGCTTGAATTCGAAACATTTGTAAGAAAGAGGCGAAAAAATTAATTTTTGAAAATTCAATTAGTTCTCTCACAAATATATTATACTTGTTATATTGACCTACTAAAAATAATTATGGTTTTTTCGAATCTAACATTGTTTATAGAGAAAACTTTGTTTATTTTATTTGAGAAATGAAAATGAAAAGTTGTTGTTAATTTGTAGGATATCGGATAGATGGCATTGAAGTATGTAGAACATTATGGGTTGCAGAAAATTGCTTTAATATTAATTTATTACATTGAATTCAAGTTGATTATTATAAGAAATAACAATTATTAGAGCAATCTTTGGTGTTTAATAATGAATTTTAATCCCATACTATACATATTTTTACTTTATTAAAGCAATTGTTTATATACGAATCGACAATTTTGCAGCGTTAAGTGAATAATAAATAATAACACAGAGATTTCAGGCCCATGCTTTTTTGTGTAATCTAAAAAAGTACTCCTGATACCAGGCAGCGCTACTGTCGAAATACTCCTAGAGTTTCGAGTATTCCGACCATCAGACGACGACACTATTGAAGTAGTCGCGGCGATGGGAATACAAATTTAAATAAGAAACATCACTACGTATGTACATCTATTGCGTATGAGAAATTATAAACGTTAATGGCGAAGTCATCTATCCGGTATCTTGCGAACTAACAGGCGATTTTCGTTTTGATTGCCCAAGAAAAATAAACGACTTTTCTTCTACTTATCAGCAATAATTTTTACTAGGACAATGTAAGAAGTGTGTAAGAACTTATTAAATCTTCAAAAATTGAATTTTTCGGCTCTTTCTTACAAAAGCTCCAAGTATAAGCTTCCAAACAAACTATCGGCTCCTTCTGCATCTTTAAAATTGTGCTCAAATTCTTAGAAACGGAATCGTAAAAAGTTTCAGTCCAGTTATATTGGAAGCAAGTAAAAATTAAAGGCATATCTGTTGTCTAAAACCATGAAGAAAAATAATAATAATCCCTGTATTAATGATGAAATTATAACAACAAAGTGCTCAATAAAATACGCATCTATTCAAAAATTGATCAATACAGGATTTTTTCAAAAGGAATCTTTTTATTAACACTTTTTACTCACTACAGGCAAAACAACAACATTTTCATGAACAATTAACTCTGATTGCTTGAGCGCATCAATTGATTTTTCTAAACTATTTCATTTGAGTTGCTTTCACAGTCTTGAAGGCAAGTCGAGTTAGGAAAAATCAGGGATAAATTAAGAGACAAGTAAACACTTACAGGATGCAATAATGGAACTAAATAGTCACGATTCGTTAATCTGCTGAAATATACAACACAATGAACATGGAGAATATCAGTCACTGAGACAAGAAAGTTTAGAATTCCTTTGTATTTGGATAATTTTAAGGTGTTTATTTTTTATAAATACAATTTTAAATAATGTAAACAATACGTTCTCGAAGGGTAAAATATGAAATATCAGCGTGTTTTTAGATAAATTCCTATTAATCCAGGAACTTAACTTAGGTACTGCATAATTTTCGCATAATCAATATTTCAAATTATCTAACTAGAATGGCAATTCCAATTAAAATTGCATCAACTATCATATTTAAAGTTTTAAATTCCTCATTTTTGATAAAAGTGTGGACACAATTTGCGTATCGAGTGGGACGCTATCTAAAGAAAATTTTATTAATTAAACTTTAAAGTAATGACAGTTTTAATTAGTCCACAACTGGCGTTCAACGGTTTCAAGTATTCGCCATTAAACTTTTTCAATAAACGCAAAACGTCCATTACTGTTTCGTTTGCTCTCTAACACCTTCGCAGATTTTTTTTGCTATACACACTAAATATGGTCAATTCGATCGATAATCCTGGTAATTAGAACCTTGTAGCTCATTTCGAAGTCAGTCAAAAACGCTTGTTTTGGACAATGTCGACATTTTCAAAAATGAGCTAAGCACGTAATTGTTAGACGTTTTCGTGTTTAACTCGTCAGAAGAAACGAGCATTTTTGACCATTTCCAAAATGAGCTACAAGGTTCTAATTGTGCTAAAATCTCTAGGAACCCTGCTATAAATCCTTAAAATATTTTTCGAATCGCTCGATGGAATAGACTATACTATGAAAGTCCTATTAGTTGACGAGCAATCCCAGAAAACATTTTAGTAAAATTAGAACCTCGTAGCTCATTTGAAAATTGGTCAAAAACGTTCGTTTCTGACGATGGCACGATTTCCAAAAACTTGCTACACACTTAAAATGACTGGAGGATCCTCCCAACATTGATTTTTTTTGTTTTTTTTTCCAATCTATTTCGTAGAAAGCAATGGAGGGAAACGAAAAAAATCAATGTTGAGAAGATCCTCCAGTCATTTTAAGTTGTTATATACGGGCTGTTTGGTCAAAGTATGGTGAGTTCTAAGAAACTCCTATTAGTCAACGAGCTATTCGAAAAATATTTTAAGGATTTGTAGGAGGGTCCCTAGGGAACATTTTAGAAAAATTAGAACCTTGTAGCTCATTTCAAAGTTGGTCAAAAACGATCATTTTGGACAATGTCGCAATTTTAAAAAACGAACAAAACACGCTGAACGACTAAAAATGACTCAGAGACCTTCCCAACATTGATTTTTTTCGTTTTTCTCCTTTGTATTCCAGAGAAAATACGAAATATTTCCACCTGTTTCAAAATAAAATGGAGAAAAACGAAAAAGTCAATTTTGGGAGGATCCTAAAATCGGTCTAAGTCGTTTTGCGTGTCTAGTTCGTTTTTGAAAATCGCTACATCGTCAAAAACGAGCGGTTTTTGAACAACTTCCAAGTGAGCTACGAGGTATTAATTTTGCTGAAATGTTCTTCAAGGACCCTCCTACAAATCCTTAAAATATTTTTCGAATCGCTCGTCGACCAATAGGAGTTTCTTAGAACTCACCATACTTAGACCAAATACCCTGTATGTTTAGCTCGTTTTTGGAAATTGCGGCACTGTCCAAAACGAGCACTCTTTTACCAACTTTCAATGGGATACAAGGTTCCCATTTCGCTAGGAGTATCGATCGAATTGACCATATTGTAAGTATATGTAGAGAACTTTCAAACAATGCATATGGAACAAGAAAAAATTAATGGAGTTGCTATACGATTAATTCAGGCAGCTTTGTGAATAACTTTTGTCATCCTTTTATATCCAGATATGGATAGACGGAAACATAGATGAAAGAAAAGCCAAGTTGAGAGGGCATAATAAGATGACGTCTTTGACCTGGAAAATATGTCTATTAAAATATGTTGGAGTAACCTTTTTGTTACATATTTAGAAAGTCATTTCGAAACACACACTTGTCGTAATGGCACTTACTTAATGACAACGTAAAAAAAAATTGAGAAATTTTGCTTGACAATAAAAGGAAACTAAAAATTCATTTGCATCTTTTATAACAATTTTAAAACCCATCCTTTATTGTATTTAAAAAGGATAGTTCCCAATCGATTACAACCCAGTGTTGTACTTATTAAATATTTACATTAAATCATTATTGATTTTAAAAATGTTAGGGAAAAATTCTCTTGCTTAATGGAGGTGGCTCGACAATCTCACCACATTAGTCTTTGTTTGAGTTTCCATTTCGTTTTGGGATGAGAAAGTGCTTTCCGTTTTTCATCTATGTTATTTTTTTCTTTCTTGTTTTACCTTTTTATCTTTGACGTTTACTTGTTGGAGATTTGGAAAATCTAAGTTCAGCGATGGGAAAATACACCAAATGTATTCTGGTATGTTTCTATTACATGATGTTTGAATTTCAACTCAACGGTTCCATATACTGTCAGAGAAATACAAGATTTTTTCGATATTTGAAAGGGATGAATATAAAGTTTTGCGTTATTGATTTTCGATCATTTCGTATTGACGAAGAACCAGAAAACCAGGAAAAAAAACCTATGATGTTTGATTATTACAAACACGAATCGGTAGATATTTGAAAAATATTATAATAGAAGAAAAATCCACAGAAATCTGTTGCAAAAAGGGAGAAATCTTTGTAAAATGTAAAGATTTACAATATTTTTATAGATTTTTCAACATTCGAGTACAAATAGAATAGAATGAAAATACAATTCAAATCTAATAATAGAATGTTATTTTCTTGTACCGCTTGTTCTGGATATACAAAACCCACTTCTGTATCCGAAGTAAACAATATACAACCCCTTTTGGATCGTCGAAGATTCTACCCTAACAATTGTCCTGAGGGAATCCTCGTATAGATATGTAGGTAGCTATGTTACTGCTACCATCCAATCTTAAGATGTACAATTGGCTGCTAACACAAACCAAAGAAAATGTTCACGTAAAAATATCTTAGTTTGAAATCAATTATTGTAAAAGTATACAGGGTGATTCAAGAGGATAGGCCATTAAAAGTATGAGAAGTTCTAGTTATTGGAAGTTGATGAAATTTGGTATATAGCCGTTAAGTCCCCTGAATTTTCTCTAGAAATTATTTTTGTTGTTCTAGCTACCCTCCTTATATGGGGTAGTGCACCCTACTCTCTTATTTTAAATGGAATGGTATATTTTTTATTACATTTTTGAATTCTTCAGTTAAAACGAAGGGGACTTTAATAACATGACCCATGGTCTATCGCTGAAAGTTTTTCAGATATTTCAGCTTTTAGTTCAGTTTTAAAATTTGCAGTGTTTAATTGAAAAATTCATATTTTTGAAGCTATAGCATTTGAAATGTTGAAACTTGGAACCTAAGTAGTAAAAATAATGTTCTTTTTGCCAATTTAAACAGAATTCAATTACCTTTCAGCGTTTAGCTGAAATAAGTTTTCCTTTCAGGCGATTTTCAAACTATAATATCTTGCTTATTTTAAATGGAACACCATATTTTTTATTATATGGTTGGATAGAGAAAAAAATTCTATATCAACCTGTATTAACATTCCCTATACCTATCTTTGATAATTTTTCAGTTATTCAAAATTTTCAGTTTCGTCCAATCACCTCCCTTGAAACGAATTCAACTATAACGAAACGCATAGAAGGCTTAGAAAAAAATCAGAACATCACAAATGACGTTAATATTGAATATTTTACATGTTTTTTCTATAACTTTCAAGATATTCCACATGCATAAAAAACAAATCCAATTAATATTGATTTAATTAATTATGAATTTCTTCCATTTCCCTTTCTTGAGATATTTTAAAATTAATCAATTAATTTCATCTTAATTGTGACAATTGAATTGAAAGTTGTTTTGCTAAGCCTTCTATGTTTTATATTTTTTTTCAAGAGAGGCAATTAGATGAAATTGAAAATGTTGAATAACTGAAAAACTATCAAAGATTGGTATAGGAAATGCTAATACAGTTCGATGCAAAATAATTTTCTCTATCTCACCATAAAAATAAAAATATGGTGTTCCATTTAAAATAAGCATGATATTGTACTTTGAAAATTGCCTGAAAAAAATTTTTATTTCAGGTAAACGCTGAAAGATAATCGAATTCTGTTTAAGCTGGGTGAAAGTATATCGTCTTAGCTACATAATTTCAACGTTTCAACATTTCAAATGCTATAGCTTCATAAATATGAATTTTTCAATTAAACACTGCAAATTTTAAAACTGAGCTAAAAGCTGAAATATCTGAAAAACTTTCAGTCCTAGACAATAGGTCATATTATTAAAGTCCCCTTCGATTTCATCAAAGAATTCAAAAATGTGATAAAAAATATACCATTCTATTTAAAATAAGAGAGTAGGGTGCACTACCCCATATAAGGAGGGTAGCTAGAATAACAAAAATAATTTCTAGAAAAAATTCAGGGGACTTAACGGCTATATATCAAATTTCATCAACTTCCAATAACTAGAACTTCTTATACTTTTAATGGCCCATCCTCTTGAATCACCCTGTATATTAGAAATACGAACTGTTTTATACACCTTTCCACAGTGTTAATCTGGTCACGAACCATTTTTACATTTCTTTCGAATGGAATTAGGACCGCCTAATCCATTACGAATAGTGATTAGTTTTAATGAAAGCTTTAACGTGCCACTGGTCGGAGGAGACATTACTAAATAAAACACTTTGTAAATGTAACAAGGAAATAGAGATGCAAAAAGAAGATAATATCGTCAACGAACTGATTTAAGAGTTTAGAAAAAATTACAAATTTTGCTGGAATATTTGCACGTACACACCTAAGAGCTTGGAATGTTCGACAACAATAAATCGATTGATCGTAGCCTAGACTAGGAACACGATAAGAAATAATTTTATAAACTAAACAGAGATTGAACTATTCTAAAATCCTTTAGTAAAAGTTATTGAGGACAAATAATGGAACAGTAAAGCGGCTACATTTCTTATTATTTCTACTACAAATCGCCAGTCGGGTTAATTTCAGATTCAGAAAGCAACGAGTATTGAAAGACATTGAATTGGAATGTAAAGATCAAGCGATTAATTAATCGTTATTTTTCTTACATTAATTAAGTACATTATCTAAAGCAATATTAAAAATGGTGATATTGAGTCCCTAATTTATCTCTTATTTTATTTTATAACTTCATTTTTGCAATTTTATACTTAATTTTAGGAAACTTACTCTTGCTTTTCTAAGGCCAAAATGGTAAAACTGGAGTATTTCAGATATTTTTCCGGATAACCCCTTTATTAAGAAAGCGCCCGGTTTTACATCTCAGAAATAACTCGAATAATCTTCTTATAGAGATTGTTCGTCAATTTTGAAAAAAAAAAAACTTGAAGCCTATCGGCGAAATTCTACAATTCCACTTTGCGGTTCTAGATTTATCCTTAAGCCGGTTTTGCGGATCATTTTTCGGAAAAATAACGATGATACACTTTAATAATATACGAAAAAGAAACAGAAGACTGTGTGTGCTTCTTATACCTAGCCTTTCATCCAACAGCTTCCTTATAATCTTAGTCAGAAATCGTGTACTGCTAGGTGCGTGGAAATATTACGACTCTTAAGCAAGAAATACCCCTTCTTTTAGCTGAGTAAACCAAGCTTTCTCGATCTCGAAGGTAAGAGTGCGGGCCATGTAAAGCTCTGTAGATAGATAAACAAGATAACACCCTTATTACAGCCTACTATTTTTGATTGTATATCTTTATTTTACAATTCTGACCTGCTAGAAATCGGGAGAAGCTCTCTATCGTCACCTATTTCATGCACCTAGTTGTACTTTTTTTCTAGCACAATAACGCACGTTTTGTTTTATTATATTAGAATGGAAGCAAGGCTCCACATTTCTCATGTCTTTCCAATTTATTTTGGGGCAATTTGAGTCAGCATTCCTGAATGAATAGGGTTTAATAAAGCAAAGCAATAAGAGTGACCATTAAATCAAAGGAAAACATTAACAATGAAGCTTAATTCAATATGCGAATTGCAAATAATGTATTTTAGGTAATAATCGATACCTACAGGGAAACTACTTCAAACTTTCCAACAAGACCCTTAAAAAAACCCTCATTTAAGCAAATATCTGTCTATTTCAAGTGTTCAATCCTTTATAAATATCTACCAATGATAATACCGAGAAAACCTTTTATTGATATTGTTTGTGGGAAATTTCTTTATAGGATGTTTATTATCTAGAGCTAGAGAATTACCTGAAGCAATCAGTATATTCTATTCGCTTTGTTGTCGTCATCCAGCCTTTCGATATAAAACAATTTAATTACAAATGTTGTTTAAACTATCAATTATTTCAATAGTGTCAATTTCAGTTAAGTTTAGTTTCCCGGAAAATTAAATTGAATCATATTTACAAATGATGTAACAACTGTATGAATTAAATAAATGCAAAATTTAACTAATAATTTTATTTATTTTCAACTGTTTATATGTCTAATAGGATTTTCAAACTATTGTATGGTATAGACTAGACCAGGGGTTCTCAAACTATGGTACATGTACCACTGGTGGTACATTTCATGGATTATGATGGTACAATTTTTGATGCAAAGAAAAAGCAAACCAAAATTTTTTTGTCTAATTTTATAAGAATATTTCCATTATTAAGGCTATTTGGAAGCGGGCCTCGTTCTATTGTCTGAAAAAGTGACAATTTTTAATCATCGAGTTCTCGGTTATTTTTTGAGATATTCAAACGCTGGGACCAGCGTTGAATTGGGCATTTCACCGTGCACCCGACAGATTTTTCCATTTTGGAAAATTTTCACTAAATTTCAAAGTGCAGAAGAAAATGTCAGAGCATCTTAAAAAAATTCAATACAACGTATTATCTACAATTTTAAAGATAAAAAATCGTACAACAGCTTATTTGAAAGCTTATTCATGTGCAAAGGGCATATAGAACCGCAAAAATCAAATTTTTGAATATCAAAAATGTTATTGAACAAAAATTAAAAAAAAATCCAACTTTTTCATTTTTTCACAATAACTTTTTGCATTTTCAAAAATTGGAATTTTGGGGTTCCATATGCTCTTCGACCATGAATAAGCTTTCAAATAAGCTGCTGTACGATCTTTTAGCTTTAAAATTAAAAGATACCTAATACATTCTGTTGAATTTTTTCAATATGCCACTTCAAATGCAATATTTTCATAAATGAAAAAGAAAATTGAAATTTGAGGCCTGTCCTCCAATGCAGTTGACTTTTGTCTATTTATTCATGCAAATTTTATTAAATTATTTTCACTTTACAAGAAGTTGTGTGACCCAACTTAACACTACTTTTTAGGACAAAAATCATGCTATTTCCGGATATTTTGATAATATAATCTGTTTTCCGTGGAAAATCGGCTGCCCCCCATGAAGAATAAAATTTGTGATCGATTAAGGTACATATTTTGGAGGTCCATATCTCTACGCGTTTACAAATGACACGACCCAAGAGTTCGCTAATTGAATCTCCATGTAATTGTAGGATTTCAAAATCAAGCTCTCGAATCCCCTTAACATTACATTCTAATCAAAAAATCCTTTTGTTGGTAATGGTACATAAAATTTCTATCTTTAATTTATGTGGTACAAAATTTAAAAAGTTTGAGAACCCCTGGACTAGACAATACAGTTCTGGTTGACCAAACATGAAAATTTGATTAATTCATATTAGAATCACTAATGTGGAAATATGGACAAATGGATGATTATAAACTTTACATACTTTATGCTGAATCAAAAATAAATCAAGCATGTATAAATCAACAACGATAAGAATATAACGAATCTAAATATCGGATTATTGTAAATGTGTCAATGTTTAATAAATATTGCACTATATTCGTTGATTTTATTATAGACAGAACTCTTTAAATTATTTATGTTGCCTAATAAATATCACAATAATAGCCAAATGTTTGGATTTGAATTTTAAATTTAGTTTGTGGAAATATTTTATTTGTTAAAACAAATCATACTCACATAACATTTTATAAATTGAGAAGACAGCTAGAAAAATTAGAATTTCCCGGTATAGCACTCACATAACACTCTGTTAAGAAACTGTTTAAAAAATTAATATTTATCTCTCTGTTGATATGTTAAGAAAATAAAGTCATTAAAAATAGCATCTTCAAAGGAGTATAAAGATCGAATAAACAGGACAAAACAGTCAGCACTGGATCTAGATAGTTTGTAAGAGAGTCTGACGGCGGTGACAATTGTATATGGTATATATGTATGTGTGTATATGCGGGATCATCCAGGAGAAACAAGACCCGGGGGTGGTGTGGTTATACGGCGCAGTTACAGGATCGACCTGAATCGCTATGGAAACCGGCGGGAATTTCCTCACGCAAAAACACCAATTAATGGGAAAAATCGTTTCATAGAGAAACGCTACTAACACTATACATAGAGGGTGGAAGTAATCAAATTGAAATGAATCACTATATAGGGTTAGCTCCTTAATATTCACCATTTTACGACAAAATAATTGAACAACAATGGTATCTCACGCGATTTTCACTTATTTCACCAAAATTAATTAAGTATATTGTTGGTAATTGAGTTTCAACAGTGATTGGAAAGTCGTTGCAAACTTTGATTGAGAAGTGGAAAACACGAGACGCTCGAGGGGAATATTCAAGTTTCAATGTACACTGGTGATCAAAAAAAAAGAGATTGAGTCTTGAGCGAGAAATTTTCGTTAGTGTGAATCAGGTTGTTTCTCTCGTAAGTAGATAGGAGTTGTTAGAGCCGGTTTATCAATTTTCAAACATCGATATTTCGCTTATTTCTTAAGATATTGTGAAAAGTAAAAGTGCGTTGGATAGAACATTTCAAGGTGCATGTCCTGAAGCTTTCTATTTAAGAAAAATGTGATAAAATTGTTAATGTAAGAGAAAACTCTTGGACTCTGTTTTTTTTTCGTACATTTTCCTTGCAAAGTGATAAATTTCGCACAAGACCCTTAAAATTCTGTTACAGTGTGACGACCGCCCTCATAAGCCTGTTTTACACAACCGCACAACAAGAGACAACTTCTTGTGTGTAAAACAGGCTTATAAGGGCTTACATCACAATGTACCAGAATTTTAAGAGGTGAGAATTTGAGAAGAAAGAAAGAGGTCGGACAAGGAGTCGGGTTACTGGTGCCATTTTGGGGATTTACTTAAATTGACAACTATTTTCACCAAATTTGTATGGTGCAAACTCGTTTTAACACTTCCTACCTGCCCGCTTTCTTACGCTCACGACTGACTCACACTCAGTCTCATTTTTATGGTCGCCAGTGTATATAAAGACGATTAAAACTACCATAAGCACAAGCTTGAAAGAGGGAAATATCGTTGTGGATTTCAAAGGAAAATTCTAAATAAACAACCTAAGAATAAACGTATATTTAATAAATAAATGTCTGCATTAAAGTGTTCTTTGATAATATTCAAAAAAAGACGATATCTTCAGAAAATGCCCCGACTAATCGGAATTCATTCTTTCCTAATACAGCTCGCATAAATTGTGGACATTCAGTTGAATATGTTGCCGGTCGATTTACTGAAACTCTCATAACAATTTCCCTTTGATGAGGTTGCGGGAAGATTCCTGTCATTGTTATCTGGCTTTTCATATTTTTTCCATCATCAAGATTTTCATTGTTACCACCAACAATCATATTGGCAATTTTCTGTTGTTCAATAAACATTGAAATGATACGTTTACCAATTTCAGATTCATTTCTATCATTAATTTCAATTTCCTTTCCTAAAATTAAATTTCGTATCGAATTTGATAGATTCTCGTTATGACCACCAGATGGATTAAATTTATACATTAACGAGTTTATTTCAGACACTTTTAATTCGAGTGCTGTCACCTCTTGGATGAAACTTTCAAAGCGTCTCGATTGGATTTTGTGCTCTCTAGAAATTCTCTCTATTGTTTTTGCAAGATTCCGCAATCTATCGGCAACATCAGGAAATTCAATTGTAACTGTACGTAATTCATCAGCTAATCGATAAATTGTAACATGACATAAAATTGGTATTAATAATTCACAAATTTGTGATAAATTCCTTGAATCTAAATAATGCAAAACTTTCTCAGCCTCTCTTGTATCATCAAATAAACGTTTTTGACGATGTGCTGGTACTGGTTTTGCTGATTCCCATGTCTGTACCCAGAAATTATCTTCAATCATCATTCTAGTACTTAAATGACCTTTCTTTTGACCCCATTCATCTAATTCCTCATTATCATCATCTATCCAATCTCTTGGTGAATACCAACGTATAAAATCTTCTAATATTGAACCAGGATTGGCTGCTTTAAATGATTCCATATCAGATAATAATGATGCACTCATCATTTTTGCTCTCAATTCAGAACCTTGAGCATCTGAACCTAATCTTAATAAAACATCTGTATCTTCTTCTAATTGATCTTCAGTTTTTGGTACTGGTTCTTGTGTTATTGGTATATATAGAGGATCACCTGTTTTTATTAATTTAAAATTATTGAATTTACCTAATCGACCAACTGGTTGATTCCATAATGAATATGTTCTGCTTCGTCTATGATTTTCTATATCTTCACAATCGAAAAATTCTTCATCAGATGATGAACTCTCAGCTGATTCGAATTTTGTTGTTCCATTTTCACGGGCTTGCTTACGATCAATACAACAATTCAACATTTGCAATTTTTGATGTAGCAAATTTGTACGTAGGTCAGGATATCCAGATAATAATCTAGAAAGAAGAAAAGAACAAGAATAATACAGTAATTTTTTACAATTCAACGCTCTACTGATTTTTGAAGCTTAACTTGCTACTATAAGATGATACAGTTAGATTTTATTTCTCTTAGATACGTAAGATTACATCGTAATTGTGTAATAACTAACTAATTTAATTTCTTGTACTATACTGAATTATAACAATTAATTATTTCTAACTGTAGATTTTTCGTACACATTTACAAATAATTTCAATTGTAGACACGTTTTTAAAACTGTTCCTTATAAATCATCCAACGAATAACCATTAATTTTAACTGTTGTTATTTAATTTTTTACAACGATAGAAAATATTAGAGCGAAGAATTTTATCAATCGCAATAAAATCAGTTTCCCGATTCACATAAACGACTCGTCACACATTTATAATTCAAAATTGTCTTAATCTCGAGCCAGAGTTCTGGTTTATACGTCTTACTTCGGGAATTCTCGGTGAAAGTCAGAATTGAGTAAATGAAGAGTTGAGAACTTGGTGAATTCTAGTTACATTTTACAGGGTCACGTTTTTCTTTTCGAGCTCGTCTCAAGGCACCTACAAACCAATCTTGAGTACAAGTATCGTTATGTTTGGTTTGGTTACACAATTTCGCCTCGAACTCATGCTCAAGCATCAAAACCGTCTCAATTTCGGCTTATTAATACGGGCATAAGTCGTTAAAACAGATCTGAGAATAGTTTCTGGCAATGTCAAGATTTTGTCAAACAACTACACATGTAGAACGACAAAGACTGATCCGTAGACCCTCATAAGATTGATTATTCTCATTGTTTTCAACTATGGCTAATATATCAGGCATCGGTTATGATCAGCTAACTTCAACATTAATTTCTTGTACAAATGCAAAATCATTAATTATTAATCGAACAGTAGACCATGAAGCTCAACAAAGGCTAAAGATTTGCATTATTTCAATGGTATTAAGTGGAGTCTATTGTTTTTAGACTTATAAGCATCTAAATATAAGCAACTATCACTAGACACGGAACTGAGTAATGGTAAAAAAAACATCAATGAATGTTTTGAATTATGGAACACTCCCTATCTTCTTATATTAAAGTCTTAATATAAAATTTAAAAAAAAAACAACACGCTAAATTATTTAATTAAACAGCATCATCACCGCTATCATCATCGTCATCACGATCGTTTGTACGTCTACGTCTATTTTTCTTGCGCAGAGTCCACTTAAACCGGGCGCCACAAATTACTTTTTAAACAACACACGTTTAATACCTGATTCTTAGTCTTAAGAACAGTCCAGTAGAAGAAGTCGTTCAGGTCGTTAGCTTTAAGTCGGATTTGTGCTTGTGTGTGTGTGTATATAGATCTGTGTATATGTTCTTTAGGTTATCTGTGTTTTATAACTAGTGACCAATAAAACCAAATGGCGTAGTTGTAGTAGGTGGTTGGAATTCCAAAAAAAAAAAATATCAAACAACCCAACCAACGGCCTGCTTTTTTTTTAGGTAAATTAAAGAAACAATGAGCTAAAATCAACTTAATTAATAACATTAAGTTGTTCTATATATGCGAATAACGGTTCATCTTTTAATTAAGTAATTAATCCGGTGAGATTACGATTTTATTGCAAAATTATACAATTAAATCACCGAAAATATCTCGATTACCGTTGAATTAGAATTACTTAATTATCTCTTAAATCTGTTTATCTATGCTAATTGGAATTGCTTTGAAATAATAGAAAGTGATGAATATTGAACTTTTAAAGATAATGAGGATATTGCAGTTTTTCAGTAAATTTCAAAATATTTGGTCTTCTTGATGTTTAACAACAATGTAATTTTTAAAATTATAGTCCCGAACAAACTCGACGAAAGTTTCCACTGTAATTAGAACATGACTTGAGAAATAAATATACAGTTTGATTAAGAAAATGTTCAGTAATGATAGGAGAAGATTTTGTTTAAAACAACGATTATTTCATCAGAATTTCTCGGTATAATCTTACTAATTTATTATTAAATAAGAGTTTATGCACCATCTCACTAACCAATATCAGAGATATCGATATGGTAATTATCATCACTATCGATTATTCAACAGGAAAAAGTGTTGTAATCTCTTCGATAGTAAAATTGTGACATTTAACGAGATGAGAACGAGATTAGATTTTCTAGATCTAGGTCTATACAGATACAGGGTTGCGGCTGTAAATATGCCAAATTCATATGAAACTCTTAGTAGTTGGCGGACAATTCGAATTGTACTTTATGGATTTTTAGGGGAATCCCTGGAGACATTTTAGCAAAATTGGAACTTCGTAGCTCATCGAGAAGTTGGTCAATAAACGTTTCGGACAATTTAAAAATGAGAAAAGAGCGCAAAACGACTAAGAATGACTCAGAGACCCTCCTATTAGTGATTTTTTTCGTTTTTCTCCATTGCATTCTGGAAAAAGTGCGAAACATTTCCACCTGTTTCGACATTGTTCTAAACGATAGTTTTTGACCAACTTCCCGATGAGCTACGAAGTTCTAATTTTGCTAAAATTTTCTCCAGTGATTGCCCTAATAATCCTTTAGGTATTATTCGAATCGCCCGCCAACTAATAGGAGTTTCATACGAATTTAACATATTTTAAGCAGCAGCCCTGTATAAATTTGTTTTTGTAGAGTGAAAGGTGTAACACCTGAAAAATTCAAAATAATAACATTTACTGAATTTCTTATTGAAACGCATATCCAAAACTAAATAACTGTTTTTCATTTAATAAAATAAAGTAAAAGGCTTGCTTATAATCAGAATTGATTATAATGAAGGTTGAATCATTCACGTTTTCAGTTTATGTCTTTTTTATTTATTATTATCATTATTTAATGATGGGAAAAATTGAAATAAAGAAAGCTGCACATAATCCACGACATTAAAACGCCAAATTTACAATGATAACAATAAAACAGATACAAATTAGTTTTACTATTATTACAATTGTATTGTAAGTCATCTATGTGTAATTCATGGCTTGATAACAAGAAATTCCTCTGTAGAAACTCGACCACGTGCCATCAAACGTGAAGTTTTTTCTTAATTAAACTTACAATCAGGAAACTAACAGTTTTCAAAACTGTCACACCCAAAACAGGATAATGAGGAGAGGTCAGGGCGATTTTTGTCGATGACTTATGGAAAATTGACCGGAAATTACCCCCAATTAGATAAATACTAAAAAAAAAAATACATACCACACAACTTGTGAGAACTAGTAGTACCATTCATTTCACCATAGTTTACCAAATAATTATGTTAATAGCATTTTGGAACAAAGCTGAGAATTGTCGACAATTAATATCTGTTTGTACAACATTCATTAACACGATTGTAGAATTTTTATGACAATTTTTACGTAATTACAAAATCCACACAGACTAATGACATAATTTAAATCAATATTTAAACATTAGAAATAAACACAACAATATCCATATGGTGATAACGGATACTACAATTGGCTAATAAATTTTTTAATCAATTATGCGAACAGTTACCGTTACGGTAAAAGATTGAAGAAGACAAGAATAAAATCCGTTACAATAATACAACAGGATTTTGTGTAAATTTTTTCAAATAATCCAACGAAAATAACAAGAAAACCTTGTGACATAACTGAGTTTATTTTTCGAAAAATAAAAAAAAATCGAAGAAAGAAACAACATGATGTTGATTATAGGAAATTTCAGCATCACACAGTTCGGCAATTTAAATCCGTTAAGGTCAATGAACGTTAAAAACCTGTATTATATTGCTTTATTAAAAAAAATAACTCATTTTGGCCTATTTTCTAATTAAAACAAGAATTTTAATAATGAAATAAATTTAAATAAAATGCAATGAAAATTAAACGATTTGCATCCTTGCCCTCTATAACCCACATTTCTATAAAATCCATATTTTATATAGGAGATACAAAATTATTTTCCGGTTATTTAGATTCAAATTTTCTTTGCTTTGATAAAAAAATTGTGGAAACCTACAAGATTAATTGGGCTTGCATCAAAATCCGTTCTAGTTTTTTTTTTCTTTTTAGAGATGTACTTGACAAAGTTTTACAACAACAAGAGAAAGTCTCATTATTTTTATTTTTAATTATTAATAATTGTAAAATTGTTAATTTTCCCGATCACGTCCCCACCAATTTCCGGTAGATTCAATGGAAAAACAAGTACATAAAGTCGTTATCCTGTCGCTAAAATCATCCTATGAATACAACAATAAAAGTGACATTATTATTCTATGCAATTCACGGTCTTGATCTCAATCCTGAACATGACCTCAACTGTAATGTTTGATGACATGTATACAGACCGGGTTTCTGCTTTAAATGTGGTCGATATTTATCAGGCGATTCGAAGGAGAACATTTTAGCAAAGTTGGAACCACGTAGCTCATTTGGAAGTCAGTCAAAGTGTGCTCATTTTGGCCAAAGTCACAGTTTTGAAAAACTAGCTGCACTCATAAAAGGACTTAAAACGACTTAAGCATCCTTTCAACATTGATTTTTTTCGTTTTCCTAAATAGCATTCTAGAACAATGCGAAATATTTTTACCTATTCCAGAATATAATACAAAAAATCAATGTTGGGAGGATTCTTGAGTCATTCTAGATGATTTTACGTTTGTAGCTAGTTAAAAACGAGCATTTTTGGCCGACTTTCAAGTGAGCTATGAGGTTCTAATTTTGATAAAATGCTCACGATTGATATATATCGACAAAATCCAACTTGTATACTTACTTTCTCGACATAAATTTTCAAAGAAACTACAATTAAGATTCAAGTTCGTAAAGGGGATGCAAAAACCGTAATCGGCGTGCATTCTTGTTTAAATTAAGGTGAGGCTTACTGCTCTACTGATTGATGTTGGAATTATTGTAACGTGACGGAATGAAATTAACATTCACCCGTTTAAAAATCAACAATTTAATCATTAATACTAACACGATCTCTCTAATAATTATCAAAAATATTTTTATTCTAAATATAGATGAGCGATCAAAGAAAAATTTGTACTTTACATATTATTCAGTAGACAAAAAAATTATTGTTGTTTTATATGCGATCATCAAAGAATTTTACAAGGCAATCCACCTGAACAAGTAGGAGGTGGAGACAATTTTTAATTTCCCATACCTGTTATTTTACGCTAAACACACGACTTGATACCTTGACCTCTTCGATGGAATTAAGTCACGTTTTTTTCTCTCTAAATATATTCAATTTTACAGATAAAAAGCCATTAATTCAAATTAAATGTTAAAAATTGAAAACTAAAGATTGTGTAATTATAACAGCAATATAGTAGAGGCGCGCCGTGAGAGATCCGAATAAAGTTTAATATTCAATAATTTACCACACAGAAAAAAATCATTACACAATGTTGCAAATATTTTAAAAGGATAATCAAAACAAATCATTGACTATGATTAAAACAATATGACAAGGTTTTCTCTCGATTCTACTACACTCCTTTTACTTATTTACTAAAGAATACAAACTGTAATATTCGCTTTCTATCAAATAATTGCATAAATTCTTAGTTAAATAATAATAATTTAAATAATTTTTTGTATGTACAGGTAACGGTCATCATTTAAAGCTGCAAGCATAATAAATTAACAAACAATCAAAATATGGCAAACCAATCAACGATAACAACATGATTATAGAAACTATTTACATGTTATAACAAAGGTATGTTATTTAATAAAACGGGATATTAACAAAAAAAATTCCCAAGTTCTCAATTTAAATCCAGATAAGAATTAGTGCAGAAATACTTATCATTTCTTTCCTATAAAAAATACCAATTGTTTTCCTCTTTTTTTAATTTTCCTTTTGTATAATTTTTCACATACGATTACACAAGTCATCATTAATATTATTTTTTTATTATTTACAATATGACGGAAATACAATGTAGATCTGTAACAACAACATCCTAAAAACTCTTACAGATATTACACAAGTCACGTGAAAGTATTTAATGATAATGATAATCATAAAAGAATTAAACGCCATCATTAGATTATTATTGTTTCGATTTTAAACGTATTGTTGAAAATATGGGAATTTAATTGTTGCAACATTTTCGTTTAATAACAAAATCTGACACTTGTTGTTTATTTGAAATACCTTTTAATTTCACTATTGTTTTGTATAATGTAGGCACAAATAGTTAATTAAAACTACCCACAACTCATCGGCCTTATAATATTATTCATATATACCTATAGGTGTTTTTTAAGAGGTAAATTTCTAAGAAACTTTTGCTAATTGGCGAGTAATTCGAAAAATATTTCAAAAATTTGTAGGGTGAGGGACTGGAGACCATTTGAGCCAAATTAGAACCTTGCAGCTTGTTTTGGACAATGTCGCAAATTTCAAAAAAAATGAGCAAAGCACGCAAAACTACTAACAATAAGAATGCCTCGTAGACCCTCACAAGAGTGATTTTTTTTGTTTTTCTTTTTGCATTCTAGAAAAAATGCGAAACATTTCTACCTATTGCAGAATAAAATTCAGAAAAACCAAGAAATTACTGTTGAGGGGGTCTATAGATCATTCTTAGTCGTTCAAATGAACTACGAGGTTCTAATTTTGCTAAATGGTTTCTCCAATAGCTCGTTAACTAATAGGAGTTTCATAAGATTAAAAAATAAACATCCTGTATATTTAAATGCAAAATTGTTCCAGACGCTATTATAATTCAGTAATTTCGACAATAGTTTCGTATCCCTATGATGATGAAGAGAGTTCTTTTAAAGCTTACCGCAAATCATTGTCTCTAAACTTACTGTTAGCTTATCTGACTTGAAGAGAGATGATTTTGTAATAATGCTTTAGCAGCACGGGATTTCAGAAACTCGATAATTAAAAATTGTCTGATTCTTGTACAAATACGTGTTCGATATAGACTTGGTACAACCATTCTTTAGATGCTTCCAAAAATACTAATTTCATTCAAAAATCTTGCATCAACAAGAGATATAAGTCCACCTGTAGTGATCAGTTGCAAAAATGCTCCACTTTCCACCTGTTTATGACGCATTACAATAAAATTCACCGTACGAAATGATGTCAAAAAAGGCAGGACTCGGTCATATATTCATCCGGTTTTTGTAAATGAAGATTCCGTTAAAGAATACCAATAATGTTACTATATTATTATATGTATACAAAACATGTAGAATGCAAAAAAACAACATTCCAATTATCAAAAAGTCCTTGTACATTCACTATTGTTTAAGAAAAAGAATTTCCTTGTGCATCTTTAGAATATTTCGCAACAATCACACCCATGACGGATCTTCTTTTCTTTATTTTCAAATAACAACATGACTTTAGGTCAAGCAATGTCACTGACATTACTGTAGGCGATATTCAATAAATCTCCACCAACACACCTTAATAGGAAAAAAACAACAATCATTTTAAATACTAGACGGCAGTCTAACAAACGAATAGAAAATTGGAAAAACCGGAAATTCAAGCGTTCCTAATAATCATAAATAGAAGAAACATTTTTATAGTTTGTCATATCTAATAAATAAATTAGGAAATACAGTCACGCATAGTATAATCCGTTAAAATTGATACGAGTCTTGTTTTTCTAATATAATTATCGATCAATTTTTCAGATCATGAAGAAACGCTTTTTTATAGCCACATTAGTGGCATTATTGACAATCGTAACAGCCCAATGTCCATGGCAAAGAGAATTAATCGATTTACAATCATCATGTTTATGTTCATATAATTTAGGACATGAATTATCCGTACAATGTGATATGGTTGATTGGCAAATATTAATACAAGCATTACAAAAATATTCACAAAATGTAATAATTGATTTACTTTACGTTAATAATTCAACAATAACAATATTGAAATCGAATATATTTAACAATTTGAAAATACAAAATATTCAATTATCTGGTTGTAATATTAATAAAATCCAACCAGATGCATTTAAAGGACAAGAAGACTATTTAAAGAACTTAAATTTACAAGATAATGATTTAAATGAAGTACCAATTGATAGTTTACGTACATTAAATAAATTATCATTATTAGATTTATCAAATAATCGTATTAATATTGTACCTGATGGTGCTTTTGAAACATTAACGAAATTAGCAACATTAAAACTATCAGATAATAATGTAACATTACAATCGCAAGCTTTACGCGGTCTAGAGAATTGTTTAAAAAATTTAAATTTAAAAGGTACACGACAAAAAGACATACCGGAAGCTGTTGGTGGTATGAAGACTTTAGCATTTTTGGATTTATCACAGAATAGTTTACGTGAATTACCTGGTAAAACTGGTTTAAAATCATTTATTGGTTTAGATTCATTAACTGCATTAAATTTGGAACGGAATCTAATACAAACATTAGGAAAAGACGCCTTTAGGGGTGTTGAGCGAACATTAAGTAGTTTAAGTTTATTAAATAATCTACTGCCGGATTTTCCAACGGAAGCATTAAAGATTTTGTCTGAATTACGTGTACTTGATATTGGTTTTAATTTATTAACTGAATTACCAGATGATGCATTCAAAGGTAATCCATCAATAACACTATTAGCACTTGATGGTAATCCATTAGCAACAATACCATATTCGGCATTATCACATTTAAATAATACATTGAGAGGTTTAAGTTTGGGTGGACGTTTCTTACATTGTGATTGCCGCTTAATATGGGTGATTAATTGGATACGTAATGGTGATTTGCAAGTAACTAGTCGTGAAAGAAATCCACAATTTTGTGGTAGTCCACCACGATTTCGCGATCGTGGTTTCTACAGTATACAACCGGAAGAATTGAATTGTAATAAAAAGGAAGATGGTGGTATAGGTGTTGCAACTGTTGTTAGTGCTGATCTTGATGATATTTCATTAATTGATACGCCTATAAAACCGATAAAAACGACAACAATTAAAACAACAACTGCAAAACAACCAACAACGATAAGAACAACAGTTATGACAACAACAATATTACCAAGTAGTACAACGAAAATTGCGAATATTTCAACTGGAACGACAGTAACAACAACAAAAATACCATCGACAACCATTACAAAACCTTCAATTACAATAACAACAACAATAAAACCAAAAATACGCTCAACTACGCCTGTCTGGAAGACTCAACGACCACCATTAATAATGAATAATTATCCAGCTAGATCGAGTGTTGAGGAATCAAATGAAGTTATTGTAAAGAACGCATTTAGGCAAGATAATTCGGTAATAATACAATGGGGCTCGGATACGGCCAACATTTTAGGTTTTCGTGTTGTCTATCGGCTATTCGGTGATAAAAGTTTCAAACAAGGCCCACCATTAGAGGCTAGCGAAAGGGAGTTTAAAATCAAAAATGTGCCATCTCAAGTAAGTATAGTAAATAAAGATACGTTTAAAATAAAGATTCCAATTATTAATTTCAGGAATGTATTATTGTTTGTGTGGTATCATTAGAGGAAATTAATATAACACCAGAAACAGTACCTTATTCGCAATGTCGTGAAGTACGAACTGTTACAACAGCTACATCAAATATGGATAAAATTACAATAGCAGCTAGTGCAGCAATTTGTGGTACAATTGTTATAGCTGTTATAATATTTGTTGCTGCATCACGTCGACGTACAAGAAAACTACACGAACTACACCAACAGAAAATGATGAAGAATGGTATACCAATTAATGGGTTACCAGTTAATTGTTGTGCAGGCTTAGGACCAGCTGCCAGTCCAGGTGGTCCATTATCATCATTAGCTACATTAAATGCTTTCAACAACAATAAAGTAATGTTTTTTCGATGTTGATAATAATAATAATTACCGATATGATTGATGATTCTTTGTTATTTATTTAAAGGACTGGGATCAAGTATCTGCTTATAGTACACATAGTCAACGGCCACGAATCTATACAACAGATCAACTACCATCATTAATTCAAGACGATATGCGGTCACATTTCAGTACTAAAGCTGGTAAATCTAGATCAATAGCTGATGGACAATCACAGCATAGCTTTTCAAATCATTCAGGACGTTATCTTAACGCTTTTCCTAGCAATCTCATGACGTCACGTCAAGGTATAACAAGAGCTTCACAAAGATAATAAACCATTCATTACGAATTTAATTTTTGACACGTTTAAAACGATTTTCAAAGCAAACAAGTTGTGTGCGACAAGTGACCCCGACACATTCCATGTTTTTAATCACACTAGACATTTGAATCATGGGAAAATTAACGAGATAAAAACCGAATTATTGCAAAATTAGAGGACTACAATAAAGAATTATCTGATTAGTATCTGGACTATTTCAAAATTATTATGCAATCAAAATACTTTTTGTAAATTCTTTTAACACATTTATACAAAGAAGAGGCGTCGATCATTTTTAGCCTAAGGCTGTTAAATTCAAATGTCCTTGATTTAAAAAAAAAAACCAACTTCAATTTGCTACTTTTATAAAAAAAAACACAAAATTTAATTGTTTTTGAAAACTTCTAATCTGCATCTCGAGAGAATTAAGAGACAATCTTATTAAGCAATTTTAAACGGATTTCCTGAAGTTATTAATTAGTAGAGACGCTAAATAAAATGTAAAATTACACCTTGAAATAAAAACCACAAATTTACCGACAAGATTTAGACGAGTATCGTCCGCTTGCCTAACAGAGCTTCAAACCCTTACTTTTTTATTTCGGTTTTCGTTCCGATTCAATCAAAAAAATATTATCCGGTCCGGTTTTTATCCCTTCAATAATAACGGTTTCTTCGGTTTTCGGTTCAGTTCCAAATGATAATTTTTTCAAATGTCACTCTAAAAGGTAAAACCCTTAAGAGCTATTTGCAGGGTAACTATTTTAAATACATAAAAACCTCCAAACAGGTAACTTTTATTTTGTAATTTTCTATTAACAGAAGACTTTCACGGTAATATGGGGTAGAAAATCATATAAACACTAAAAATTACATATTTCTTCAACCCCCAACAAGAGATGAAAACGCGGCATATAGATTTTGATAACCCTTGCGAATTTACAAGGATTCTGCTGCAAATATGCCAAATTCGTATGAAACTCTTAGTAGTTGGCGAACGATTGGAATTATGCTTCAAGGATTTTTACGGTGGTTGCTGGAGAACATTCTAGCAAAATTAGAACCTCCTAGCCCATAGGGAAGTTGGTCAAAAAACGATCGATTTGGGCAATGTCAGAATTTTCAAAAACGAGGAAAGTACGCAAAACGACATCATAAAATGATTCGTAGAGCCTTCGTTTTTCTCCACTGTACCTTTCGTAGAAAACGTGCGAAACAGTTCCACCTGTCCCAGAATAAAATGGAGAAAAATGAAAAAAATCAATGTTGGGAGGATCCTCGAATCATTCATTTTGCATGCTTTGTTCGTTTTTGAAAATTCCAGGCATTGTTCAAAACGATTGTTTTTTGACCAACTTGAAAATGAGCTACGGAGCTCTAATTTTGCTAAAATGTTCTCCAGGGATTCCCCTAGAAATCCTTCAAGTATTATTCGAATCGACCGCCATCTAATAGGAACTTCATACGAATTTGGCATATTTACAGAAGCAACCCTGTATAGTGTACAGGCTTAAAGCGATTAAAAATTATTGAGCCTCTAGGAAAGTATTTGAAAAAAAAACCTAATTTTGCAGTAGTATATAACTTCAACCCCCAATGTCTCCCTTAAGCTTGACTATGAACTCAAAGGATAAAAACCAACAAAAAAAGATTGTGTTAAGTGGTATGCTTGAACCGAAAAAACAGTTTTTGTTTTCGGTTCAGATACGGATTTCGTTCCGGCAAAATCTCGTTTTTTTCTTAGTTTTCGGTTTTCGGTTCAGTTTCGATTCGAAGCCCTACTTTCAACACATGCCTATATTACAGAAAAAAAGGCGTCGTTCATTTTAGTCCGGGGCTGTTGAATGCTCGCGACCCTGAATCTAGAAAAACAACTTGAATTTGCTTTTTTATAGGGTTGCTGTTATAAATATGCCAAATTCGTATGAAACTTCTATTAGTTAGCGGGCGATCCGAGTAATACTTCAAGGATTTTTATGGGAATCCCTGGAGAACATTTTAGCAAAATTAGAGCCTCATATCTCATTTGGAATTTGGTCAAAAAACGATCGATTTGGTTAATTTCGGAATTTTCAAAAACGAGTAAAGTACGCAAAACGACTTAAAATGATTCGAGGATCCTAGCTCCCAACATTGATTTTTTTCTGGAACAAGTAGAAATATTTCGAGTGTTTTCTGTTTTCTACAATGCAATAGAAAAAAAGTAAGAAATCAGTGTTTAAAGGGTCTACGAGTCATTCTTAGTCATTTTGCGCACTTTGCTCGTTTTTTAAAATACCGACATTGTCCAAAAGGATCCTTTTTTGATCAACTTCTCGATGAGCTAGGAAATTGTAATTTTGCTAAAATGTTCTCCAGGGATTCTCCTAAAAATCCTTCAAGTATTATTAGAATCGCTCGCCACTAATAAGGGTTTCATACGATATTTACAGCAGTAACTCTGTATGAAGAAAAATCCACAAAAATTAATTATTTTTCTAAAGTTCTGATCTATATCTCGAAATAATAAAGAGACAACCTTGTTGAGTCATTTTAGGCGGATTTCCTGAAGTTTTTAATTAGTAGAGACGCTAAATAAAATGCAATAAAAACACAAATATACCGACAAGGTTCAGACGAGTATCTTCCGCTTACCAAACGTGCTATAATTAATTATAATAACAATTCACTTATTACACAATCTTTTTTTTATAGATACAACTGTTATGTTTCAGATTTGCGTCAATCCCGACAATCATTAACAATGCAATCAGAAAGAATGTCAAATCGTGGTGGAGGACACCCTAGTCATCATGCAATAATAACAGCAACAGCAGCACCACCACCGCCACCACCTCATGCAACACATTCAATAACATCATCATCACGTCGTTCACGGCCACGATCACGTTCACGTGATCATAATCGTCCAAGTAGCCGTTATAGTTTAGCCGGTTCAACGCATACATTGAACAATTATTGTGACAATTCAGATAATTGGACTGATCATGATATGGATATTTATATGGCAAGAAATCCAACAACAAGAAACGGTTTAGTACCATTATAATTTTGCTCAATCAAACTAAACATAAAACACACATTAAACACACATGATTATATCGTAATTGTATTAATAGCAAATAAGACTTTTTTTAATTCAATTGCAATTCTAATTAGCACTGTATCTATTTATTAATTATTATTATTATTAGATAATTATTTTATAATAATGATGTAAATAGTATTTTTTACATATCTATACTAGAAATAAAAACTTACCCAGGAATTGAGATGCACTTCTCCCAACGATACCGCATTTCTTGTACAAATTCGTACCATAAATGTGCAAAAGCACGTAAACCACCCAAGGATTGTAGACAATGTGATAGAACAATTGCTAATCGCCAAATTAAACAATCCGATTGGCATGTTTTAAAGCCACGACATTCATATTCGATTTTAAAAACATCCTGATCACCAATCTCTAATTGATTTGTTGAATCTTTATAATTATATTGTGAATTCTCATCAGCATCCGGAAATAAGAAATACAACATTGATACAAGAATCTCATCAGATAATGGTGCATGATGATTACGTCGACTTTTACTAATTGAATTCCGTGCAGCTTTCGTTATTAATGTTGAAATTGTCGGTACTTTAGGTTCTGTTAATAAATCTAATGGATTATTTGTTGTATCATTTGATACATTGATAAAATCGCCTAAAATCTCTTGAATTGTCAATGTATTATTATTCAATAAATGTTGGAATTCTGTTAAACATTCACTTAATAAACAAATCGGTTGTTCAGTTGTTGTAATAAGAATTGACCATTTCTGTGCTTCTATTGGATTAAAATATGTGTAACTTTCACAATCACGTACAGAACGATGATTTAAATGTGACCATGTTGTTTTTAAAATTAATTGATTGATTGGATCAACAGTTATACCAAATGGTAATTGCAATAATTGTGTTGTATCAAAATGTTCATCGTCCGAATTCAAATATTGTTGTTTCCATTGAAAATTACCAAAATCCATTAGAATATACGTGGATTGTAATGAAACTAGAATTGTTGACATCATTGTTGGTGATACAATTTTCGATTTGAATAATTCTAATAAGCCGGATAAATATTGACATAATCTTGGACCTGTACGTAAATGAATCATTTCTAAATTTGTACGTATCGATTCGTTTTGATAAACACCTAAATAACAATGCTGCCATTTCTCACGGATCTGTACAAATATTGGTGTTTCACATTTTAAATTACCCACAATTATATGAACAGAACTCAATAAAGTTTTGATACGACTCTCTGTTGTTATTCCAACATTACCACTAGGACTCAAAACAAGAAATTCATCAATCCCATACCAATCTGATAGACAAGAATGTTCGTCTTGTTCGTTCGGATCAAATAATTTAAAATCAAAACAATTATCAAATGGATTCTTTTTAGTTGATTCTACACTACTATTTTGTCGTTTTTTATATAAAAACAATGTAAAATCAAAATCTATAAATGTTATATTCTCAGTTTTAATCTGCCATATATCCGTTGTTTCAATATGGTCATCTTTCTGCTCGTCAATCTTCCATTGTGTTATAATCTCTTCTAATTGAGCGATAAAAATCTCCCATTCTGATGCTGTTGTGAAATCTTGATGATAAAATTCTGAATCATCGATTTCTTCATTCATTTTCTTTAAAAAATATTCACAATTATACAAAAACTAACAAACATAACCTACAATATCAACTGTCAAATTGACGTTTTAGACAATTTGAGCAGGGTGACATCTATTATTTATAACTGTAAGTATTCGGGATAAATCCCATTACAGATTATTGGCCTGAACGAGAGATGGTAACGCCTCGTAGTGGAGAAAATTGTAATGAGTGAGTGATAGATACTAATAATAGGTATGTATAGTACGTTCACTCCGCTAACGTTTTGACTTAAGTTAGTGTGTTAGTTGGTAGTGTTATAGTTATAAATCATAGAGAGAATCGACAAATTCACCATCTGTTTATACATACCTATACAAATTTAGGTATGTCTTGTAGTAGGTATACAGGGTGTTTGATCTAAATATGGTCGATTCTATGAAACTCCTATTAGTCGAGTGATTCGAAAAATATTTTAAGTGTTTGTAAGAGGATCTTTAGAGAACATTTCACCAATATTGGAACTTCGTAGCTCATTTAGAAGTTGGTCAAAAAACGCTCGTTTCTGACGATGTAGCGATTTTCAAAAACGAAATAAACACGTAAAACGACTTAAGTACTCTATTATCCTCCCAAAAATGATTTTTTTCGTTTTTCTCTAATACATTCTGGGATAGGTGGAAATATTTCGTATTTTCTCTGAAATACAATGGAGAGAAACGAAAAAAAATCGACTTTGGGAAGGTCTACAAAACATTCTTAGTCGTTTTGCTTGTTTAGTTCGTTTTTGAAAAGTGCGACATTGTCCAAAATGATCGTTTTTTGTTTTTGACCAACTTTGAAATTAGCTACGAGGTTCTAATTTTGCTAAAATGTTCCCTAGAGACTCTCCTACAAATCTTTGAGATATTTTTCAAATCACTCATCGACTAATAGGAGTTTCATAGGATCAACCATATTTAGATCAAACACCCTGTATAATTCCTAAACCAATGTAAATAATGGAAATATCTGTGAGACAAATTACGAATTTATTGAAACAAATATTTTAATTTTATTGAAGAATAAATTAAATACATTGAAAATATTTACAAATGATCTCTATTTTCGTGTAGAATAAACGATAAGATTAAAGGTGTTTATCTGTGTTTGTGTTTTTCTTCAGTTTTTGATAGGAGAAGAACAAAGGAAATGTTATATAATGTTCTTTTCTAGACTTGTTTGTGCGCGTCATTTATTCATTTCAGTTTTGAATTTCGAAGTGTTAACACGAGTGTATCAAACTTAATAATAAATAAGTTAATAATAATAAATAATAATAAGTTAATAACAATAAATAAATAAATAAATTAACAACATTTGTAAAATATAGTGAGTAGTGCTAATAAAGTGCAGTGGGGTGTTATGGTGATGGTGTTTTGATGGAAGGAGTCTTCCCAAGGAGATGTGTAGCCAAAAATCATCGAAAGGGTAATTCGAGATATTTAAACTATACTTAATTCCAAAATTACTAACTTTTCTTTCTTTTTCTCTAATTACAGTAGGTTCGAACAGCGTGGGACAGGAGGCTGAGAAGCAGTTAAGTAGTAAGTACCATTTTGATTTATATCGCAATTCCGTACTCTCATGCAACATTTTTATTATCAACAGACATTCAAAGAATCGAAATACAAACTAAATTTTCGATATCTATATTATAATAATTAATTTAATCATCTATTAAATCAAGTGTTATAATCACGTAGAACTCTTTAGGTACTGTTAGGTACTCTGTAGGTACTTTGTAGGTACTTTGTAGGCACTTGTATAGGGTCACTTATGTTGTTATAATATTACTGAACTCAACGAAAAAAGAACTAATGTTCTTATTGATTTATGTTGATTAACTATCAACACATTTGGTAGGTACTTCAAACACCTGTTAGGTACTTTTTAGGTACTTTGTAGGTACTTTTTGAACTTTATAGGTACTTTTAATACACACAAGCAACGAATACTCTTTGTATATGTACAAAATAACTACTCATACAAGATTTTTTACAACTCTCTTTGTATTACTGGGTTTACAAGCTTTTGCTTGTATAATAATAATTGTTGACAAAATAGGCACTGAATTTGTACGATTAAGTACAAGATTACAATATGGAAAAAGTGTCACGATTAAAGCTTTAATGCTTTGACATCGATCTCTACAATTTTTTGCCATCGATATGCCAATTTATGACTACAAATACTAAAATTGTTCAATTACGTACAAGTTGAAGACTTGTAGAAAATGTAACGAGTAAAGCTATGATGCTTTGAACTCGATCTTTCTATCTTTCACCGTCGATGTGTCAATTGATGACTGAAAATATTAAAAATGTACAAGTTTGGGACTTGTAAAAGGTGTTACGAGTAGAGCTTTGATGCTTTGAGCTCGGATCTTTCCATTGTTTCCCAACGAGCTGTCATTTAATGACAGAAACTACCGAAACTGTACGATTATTTACAAGTTTAACACATGGAAAAAATGTCACGATTAAAGCTTTAATGCTTTAAACTCGATCTCCATTATCTTTTGCCGTCGATTTATGACTAAAAGTACTGATTTTGTTCAATGAAGTACAAGTTTACGACTTGTAAAGTGTTACGAGTAAAGCTTTAATGCTTTAAGCTCGATCCTTTACTTTTAAGCTGTCTGTTAATGACTGAAAATATTAAAAATGTACAATTAAATCCAAATTTTTGGCTACAGAAATGTGTTACGAATAAGGCATTGATCTTAATCTCTCTTTTTATTATCATCGAAATCTCCAATTATGACTAAAAATACTGATTCTACACATTTAAGTACAAGCTTAGACTTGTAAAGGTGTCACGATTAAAGCTGTAGTGCTGCAAACTCGATCTCTTATTATCTTTTGCGCTGATGCTGTATACAATAGCGTCCATCAATCGCGATTCGGTACAATAACTCCTTTACATTATTTTTTAATGGTAAAGTTGAGTTATTCGATTTTTCGAAACGAACAGTGTTACAGTGAAAAGTGTTTCAAAGTGTTCATATGTGTATTTGAAACGGTAAGTGTAAAAAAACACTTTAATTTAATGTTTATTTTATTTCAGGTTATAATTTATCATTTTTTTCCACGTATTTAATACTTTTTTATTTCAGACTTTAATTTGTAATTTTGTTTTTCAGGTATTTAATAATTTTCAGGTAATTTTCTTGTAATATTTCCCATTTTTGTATTTAATTTCTATTTATTTCATAATCTATAATTGTTTTATATTTTAGGTAAATTTTTGTAAGTATTTTTCTAATTTTAACACTTTCTTTTTCAGAACGTATACATTTTCATGCATAACTAACTATAATTTTCAGGATTTTGTAATAAAAAAATGATTTTTTTTTATGTTTCAGGCAAAAACTGTCATCGAGATCGTCAACTTTAATCATTTTAAATATCTCCCTTTATCCCATCACAATTCTCCATTCCATATTATCAAATTTTATGTATTTGTAAATTTATAGTATATTATACAACGAGTCTATAATGAATGCTCTTATTACCGAGAATGAAGTTTACAACACAAGCGAGCGTAGCGAGCGAGTGTTGTAATCATTCGAGGTTATAATTAGCATTCATTATAAGCGAGTTGTATACTATACTTTATCTACGACTTATTTCTACATGTACAGGTACTTGTGGTGTACAAGAATATTTACCTTCTTTATCATTTTCGATTCTAAAATCGAAAAAAATTGACACTTATTTACAACTGTTTGTTGAAACTGTTATTTATTTTTTGTCGTTACCATGGTTTTCTACATTTAACAGAAACTATTATCTACTACCAAAATCGTCTTCTTTAACACTTTCCATTGTAAATACAACGAATTTTCTCACAACTAAGTATTTGTTCGAAATTTCAGAAAAATTAAATGTCATTTTATTCAAAATTGCATGAAAACGCCCACTGTAGGCCTACTTGTTGAAACTATTGTTAATTATTTTTGTCGTTACCATGGTTTGTTTACATTTGACGGAAATTATAATTAAAATACTATTTTCTGATTGGCTGATGAGAGAGATATTCATTTACTTTATCTCCCTAGGGATATAAAGTAAGTCATTACATTACAAAAACCACAAGTATAATGATCACTTTATATATAAGTCGTAGATAAAATGATTTACTCTTGAATGAAATGATAAAAGTGAACGTCAAGAGAGCAAATTTTCGTAGGATAACATGGGAATTTTGTGGTATAGGTACGAATATTTGTTCTCTTGACCTCTTTACTTTTGCAATGCAATTATACAACTTTACTAACATTAGTTATTGGATGGTCATAGATTATAAGGGTTATGTGTGTATTGGGTATGTGTGTATTTGTCTGATTTTTACTAACATTGGTGGCAGTGGTGGATATATCTACCATTTATAGTGGATTAGGCCTACAGGGGATACCACTATAAAAAAAACGCACCTTGTGCTTTACCTCACAGGTGGTGTGGAAAGAAGCACGTATAACTATCAATTTTCCAATTTTCTGATTCTTCAATAACTCAATCGCAGTTTGTTCTACATTAGATGAGTCTAAGCAGTGATCCTTTACGGAATTTTGGAACAACATTACAATAATTTCGTGAGGTAAACGAATAAAGGGAAAATTTGGTAAGCATCCCTCTTTAACAAACATAATACGAGCTTTCTTTTTGAAGTAAATAACAACGCGTTCAATTAATTCTTATACAAATCATCGGTGTTGTTATAGGTATTTAAAAAATTGAAATCTACATCGAAACTTTATTGTAAGTATGTACATAACGTTCTAGGGCTTTTTGTGCTTTAGCCAACCTTGTATAAAAACAGAGTTGAATTTGTTTACAAGTTCTCTGTGATAGATAAAAATTGTCATAATGCGAGTCAACAACGCTTAAAAACTTTGTTTCATCCAGATGGAATTTGTTAAAAAACTTCTTTATGTATAATTACTAATTACCTAGATTTAGAAAGAAAAGCAAATCTACAAAATCAAATTTTCAAAGTAAATAGTAAATAATAATAGTAGATTCTTATAATATTGAATAAATAAACTCCAGATTGTTGTGATATTACGATTCCAGTTGCGATATTCAGCAACTTATATCAACACTCCTGTTGAACTGGTCCAGAATTTGTGTCCATAAATTATGCTACCAACCGTAAGTGTACCCCCTAAGAACTGTCTTTCAAAAACAATAATTTTGACTTTTTTTGTAGGAAAATTGGCATTACTTGACCGCTGGTTATTACTGAATAACTCCAACCGAAAATTGTTGATTCTTAACTTTTGACATATCATATTTTAAAAATGGAATGGGAGCAATAACGTATCGATTAATTAAACTTGGAGGATTTACCTATTTCACAATAATTATTCCAATTAAAGCTATATCGTTCAAATATGCGTCGTTCTTTTTATAATTTGGATTGAGAATTGTTCATTTGAGCTTTTTAATGGACGGTGTTGTATCGTGGCAATGATGACTATGGAGAATCGTTAACACACTCTTCTTATATCTGTAAATTTAGTAAATTAATTAAAGTTTGATTAATTATCTGTAAAATCGTCACTTTTAAATTTATAAATTAGACAATTACTTATTGTTTTTTTTTCAGTTTTCTTTGTAAAAAGTTTGTACACGTTCTTGTAGAATTCCATTTTCTTTAAATTCCTCTGGATTCGCCGGTTTCTTTTTGGTCACAATAGAACATATTTTCATTTTCATAATGTAAAGGTGGTAATTTGTTCATTTATTTACTTTTTCCGTAGCCTAACTTTTGCCCTATTATTAATAAAAGTGTTACTTTAAATGAAAACAACTGTTTCTTACCAAATCTAACAGATTTTGACAGCATTTCTAAATAATCTCAGATTTATCAGCAAGTAATAATTTTTTGAAATTATTCAAGTTTATTTTTAGCGAATTTTTTTAAAAAAAATTAGCTAATGACGAGATCCTCACTTTTGAATTTCCGAAAAATTTTTGCACAGAAGTTCGTTTTGGAACCTCAGGAACCCATATCCACCGTTCGTTAAAATTTTTATATATATATATATATATATGTATATCCACGATAACTGCCGTAAAAATACACCAATCTTAATGAAACTTGGTACAAAAATCGGTCTTTGGGATAGCTTGGATGAGTTCGTTGGCCAGACTGGTAGGGCCAACACTTTTGGAATAAGAGCTGAAGAAATGTTAAAAAAAATCATTATCAATATTACATTTGCTTAGATTTTGATGAAAATTAAAATAACAGTAGAGCCGACCATTCTCTATGACCCAGAAAAAAAATCATCAAAATCGGTTCGTTGGTTCGCAAGAAAAATGCAAAAATCTCTTTTTTGAGTATAAGCAGTAAAATCGATTATCTCAGGTGGATATATGTTCTCTGACTATTGATATTAGAAAAAAAATTGAATATCGCGGGGGGGCAACTAATTTTGACAGTTAATATTAGACGCAAGGCCTGCTAGAGAATTTCGCTTGAAAAAATCAAGCAGGCCTTGATTAGACGTATTAGACAAACAACAAACTTCATTATTATTTTTTTTTTAGTGTTTCTTATTGTTTGTGGATTAAAAGTATTTTTCAATAAAAATCATAAATATTAAAATAACATCGGGGAAATGAATTTATTAGTTGATTCAATGTTATTAAAATATATTAATTGTCAGTATCATAAGAATGTTTTGCAATTAATATTTCAGTATGTAGATACATAAAAAAATTCGCTATATAAGGTACTTGCTGCCTTTGGAGATTTTAATTAGTGCGTTATACATACCTACCCTATAATTTAAAAGATAATGATTTACAGTAACGATTATTAATATTTAGGGTGTTTCATTTTTTATTTTTCATTCCCTATCATACAAATGCATGTCCACTCTTTAGCTAAATTTTCATTTTCAGAAAAACTAAAATGATTCTACACCCTGACAACGGACCTATCATAATCTCAAATTCTAATGAATGTCGATTACAAAAAAATAATACCTAAATACATTATTCTAATTTTGTCCGAAGAACTGTAAACAACCCTTACAACCCTAATTTTCTTTCAGTAAATTGTTATTTAAGTTATACAGTTGAGGACAATAAAATAATAGTAGTAGTGCTCCAAACAAA
Source organism: Mylabris sibirica (assembly GCA_039776855.1). NCBI lineage: Eukaryota > Metazoa > Arthropoda > Insecta > Coleoptera > Meloidae > Mylabris > Mylabris sibirica. The sequence goes on from CM077839.1 coordinate 11,107,633, forward strand.
ACATAAAAATTCAATTGAATTTTTCATTTTTGAAAAATCAAGAATAACTTCAAAGAAGAATCGAAAGAACTGCAGTGCTGAATTTACATGGATTGAAACAAGTGAAATTCCAAAGGGGTACAGTAGCGTAAGTTGAAATTTTGGGCCCCCCCGCAAGATTTTAGTTTGGGCCCTTGTATATACTTACAGTTATACTTTTGCTTAAAATAAATAAGAGTTGGGCGCTTGGAGGGTCTGGGCCCCCCGCATTGCGGGCCCTGCGGGTGCCTAGTTACGCCACTGAAGGGGTATAATATGGCAGATAGTGTTAAATAGATCCTCCTTTTTTGTTCTTGTCGAGGAAACCGAATTACAGTTTGTTTTGTTGCCATTAAATGATAATTACATGACAGTTAACCAAAATATCTCAATGAGATACATACCGATATTAATGGTATTTCATAATGGTTTTACTAATGTTATATGCTCCCCATTCTACCTTGTTTTATTGAAAAACGGAAAATGTGAGCATGCTTTACCTTCTTTTGTTGAATAATGGAAAATGTGAGCATGCTCCAAAAATGTTGAATAAATATTGGTGCGATACAATATAAAATCTTATTCTTCGTTAAGAATCCACTGGAACTGAGATTGCCCGTGATGTGACTATTGTTGACATGTAGTTTAACCATCGGAAGTACCAACTGGCGAGAAATTTTTCGACCGGGCTCGTGTCGTACAAAAAGTGGTGACCAGTACTGGCCAGTGTTATGCAGGACGACCCATAAGTCTCGCATAATTTCATAGGGGCAGATAGGAGATGAAATTCCAAGACGAAAAGTCACGTTTCTCTCACATGGATAAGCTTTCAAATAAGCAGTTATCCGCTCGTCCGTCTTCATTAAAATTCTGGAAAACTACCAAGCCAATCGAAAAATATCTTGAACTTTTGGAAAGCCCTCTAAATTTTCAAATTTAGTAAATTTTTCATTAATAAATAATCAATATAAGGTGAGCTGTGGGGGAAATTCTAAAACAAACATGCTCCGAGGCAATTGTTTGTAATTCAGAATTTTCCCAAAATTTCTTCAAAACAAAATCGACCCTTTCCTGCATCTTGAGACGCTCTTTTGATAACGCTATCGCGCGTTTCTACATCTTAAAAAAGAAGCGAGAAATCATGTATCAAAATTCCTAAATAGTAGCCCACAGCCTTAAGGTATATGTACTGGGAAGATTACGTTATAATTATAATCTTATAATAATGACCGAAATAGACATTTGATAAGAAAATACGACTTATCCATCACTCGTCCATCATATTGAATTTTCGAAGCTCCACCTATAGTCACTTTTCATGCCGAATTTCAAAGTTATTTATTTGTCGAAAATAAATAATAAGAAAAAAACAAATAACACGATTTTGATAATAATTTATTCCCAAATATAACACAAATTTACTTGTAATTATAAGCTTGATGAATAAAGTATTTAAATAAAGCGACATCTGGCGGCTTATTGTGAAGTTGACTTAAACGGTACTATACAGTATGTTTCACTTGAGAGTTGCAATTATTTGGACTTATTAGTAAGTGCCACAAGAATCCAATCGAGTCATTAGCCAATGGAAAAATGTTAAAATTGCAAATGAAAATGATAGTGGCAACCATCCAGCTTTAATCCATGCCCAAAATGTGAACCTTAAAATTAAAACTTTAACAATAGATTCGCTTAGAAAACAATCAATAATTACTCGAAAGGATCATCACTTTCATATAATGTTGAAGTGGTTTTTAACACTCCTGAACGTATGATTTTTATTTCTTGTAACGGACGATCATCGGTATCAGTCTTGAAATGTTCAATTCTATGAACAATATCTTGACCTTTCATCACTTTACCGAAAGCTGTATGATGACCGTCTAGCCAAGGTGCTTGCATTGTTAATATAAAAAATTGACAACCGTTGGTATTTCGTCCTAAAATAAATCGTTTAATCCTAAAAGTATTAAAATTTGTATATAGACCGACCTCCATTTGCCATACTGACTATACCAGGTGTACTGTGTCTTACAATAAAGTTCTCATCAGGGAAATGTTTACCGTAAATACTGATTGAACCAGAGCCATTATTGTGGACAATATCACCACCTTGCTTAGTGGATTTAGTTAATCTTTTTGTCAATAAATTGAGATTAAGGGAGTTTTACCTTGAATCATAAACCGTTGTATGACACGATGGAAACGTGTACCTTCATACGTTTTACCATCAATACCACTACCGGCGATTTGGCGAAAATTCGCAACAGTTTTCGGTGCTACTTCACCGAATAATCCAATTAGAATTCGACCTAAATATTTACCATCTACCGATATATCGAAATATACTCGATCCGTTACTTTAAATGTTTCACACTAGAATTAGTAGCAATTAATTAATAGTATAATTAAATAATTAACAAGAACCAACAAACCAAACTTGAATTTATTAGAAATAAAAGTAGGAAGAGTTGTTTCATTTTGTCGAGTGATCTTCAAAGGACTACAATAAAATCGAAGTTCTAGATTTACTTAATTTAATTAACTAGAGGGAATTGCGTGTTATTTTGTTTTCGTATAAGTTACATCATCATATATAGGCTATATATTAACAGTGGCGTAGCAAGGGGGTGGTAAGTTGTGCTTCGGCCCCGTGCCCGTGCTCTTGACTTTAAGGAACGCCAATTAAGATAGGGACAAAAGCTTTCAGTTTTTCTATCAAATTTCCCTATCGAATCATAATTGGGAAGAAGTTAAGGCACTTTTAGTCAATTTTTAAAGTCTTGACATTTTCTTCTAACAATTTAAAATTGATTCTTAATTTGAAAACACAAACGTATTCTCTCCCGAATCTCATACAGGGTGTCGATTCTAAATTTGGTCGATTCTATGAAATTACTATTAGTTAAAAAAAGATTCGGAAAATATTTAAAGGATTTGTAGGGGAGTCCCTACAGACCATTTTAGCAAAATTAGAACCATGTAGCTCATTTGGTAGATGGTCAAAGACTGCTCGATGACGCAATTTTCAAAGACTTGCTACATACTACATGACTAATGTTCGTATATACAGGATGTTTGCTCTCAGTATGGAGAGTTCTAAGAAACTCCTATTAGTCGCCGAGAGATTCGAAAAATATTTCAAGGATTTGTAGTAGGGTCCTTTAAGAATATTTCAGGAAAATTAGAACCCCGTAGCTCACTTGGAAGTTGGTCAAAAACCGCTCGTTTCTGACAATGTAGCGATTTTCAAAAACGAACTAAACACACAAAACGACTTACAATGACTTCAGGATCCTCCCAAAATTGATTTTTTTGTTTTTCTCCATTTTATTCTGGAACAGGTGGAAATATTTTCTCTGGAATACAATGGAGAAAAACAAAAAAAAATCGATGTTGGGAAGGTCTCTGAATCATTATTAAACCTTTTGTGTGCTTTATTCGTTTTTGAAAATTCCGACATTGTCCAAAACGATCGTTTTTTGACCAACTTTGAAATGAGCTACGAGGTTCTAATTTTGCTAAAATGTTCCCTAGGGACTCTTCTACAAATCCTCAAAATATTTTTCGAATCGCTGGTCGAATAATAGGAGTTTCTTAGAACTCACCTTACTTAGACCAAACACCCTGGATAAACCAACCTCAGACTCTGTCTCAAGCCATAATCTCAAGCAAGAGTCCTGGTTTGTAAGTCTTACTTCGGTAATTCTCGGCGGAAATCAGGATTGAGTATATGGAGGGTCGAGAACTTGGTGCACGCGCACCTGCTGCAAAACTCAAGCTCGTCTCAAGGCAGTTACAACCCAATCTTGGTTTGGTTACACAGTCTGGCCTTGAAGCCAAGCTCAAGTTTCGAAACCATCTCAAGTTCGGTTTATAAGTACGGGCATTAGAGTGACTCGAGGATTGATTTTTTTTCCAATGGATTCTGGAACAGGTGGAATAAATGTTTCCATTTTTCGTCGAATGCAATGGAGTAAAATGAAAAGAAGCACCTCATTGGCTTCATTTAAAGCTATTATCGCTAATGTTTTTGAGCTTATGGAGGTCTATTCGCTTGGGTATAATCGAACTGCGTCAAATATAATCAGTTACCTGAAATGGCGGGCATAACTGCGCCAAGTGTAGAAGTGTCTACCTTTAATCCTGGACATAACTGCCCCAATACCCGTCCTGACCATATTATCAGGTTCGTCTTTAGCCCGCATGGGGGTCTTTACAGAAATTTGCTCCAGGGCTCCATTTAGTAATACTTCCACGTTTTGGAATTTGAAAAATCACTGGCGAACATAAAAAAATTCTAAGAAATTGTTTCCTTACATTTTCCAATGGGAATATTCCTTAATAAGTAAAAACATAGGTACATTTGTATTGGGAAAAAATATCCTATTTGTTCAATTTTAAAAGATTCTTTCTTTGATGTTCCCTAAAAGCATTTCAAAGTTTTACCTAAATACGTAAAAAATCGGATACACAAATAAACTGCACACAATTTATAGGTCAAAAATACCACGAAGTTTTTAAAATAATGTATAATTCTGGTTATCGCATCAGAAATCTTCCTAATTTAGAGCTTCAAAAACCTTAAGCCCTTCATTGTCAAAGAACTGTTTGGAGAATTGAGATGCTGCATGTAATTGGTGATCATTCGTAATAGAATGACAAGAGTCATTAATTGGCAGTGGGATTTGCCCGCATTTGCGTGTTCCTGACGTCATTGCTCTGAATGAACTCTCTAGACGCACTCGATCCCCATCGACCTCTCAATGGAGTTATACGTTTATGTGTTGCGATTGTAACACTACAATCATTCAACGTAGTTGATGAAATGACTGAGCGACGTCACAAACAATAAACAGCTAAACAGGTGGTATATTGTAACTGTAGCTGATTTTTGCCCCCCTCTTTTGCTAGATTTTCATGAGCGCAGAAAGTAGGTAGGTTCAAGTACTTGGCATATAGTAAAAATCGAGAGTCACCTACATACCGTGATGGTTTTCTGAATAGATACATGTCCCTTCTTTGTCAAATCACATGTTTGATGAATGACAGACAGAGATACCAAATCCACAAAACACATCTGGTTATTGTTATCTTTTGAAATAGAAAGTTTTCAAGGTTCTTTCGTACAAAAGAAATTGGTCAAAGGACTAAAGGTGGGTGGTAATATCCGCCATTATTTTTAATTTCTAGATTATCTACGCTCTCTCTCTCTCTCTCTGTCTCTTTCTAACTAATATGTAAGTTGTATAGATGGGCGGGACCAATGTTTCTCGAATGTATCTATTCAGAAAACCACTACGGTACGTATGTCTATAGCGTGTGCTGACGATAATCGGGCGACAATGTAAAATAACTTCCCGATCCCACTGCTAACTAATTAAACTGTAAACAGATACAACCACCGCCGTGGGAGCACTTGGAGCAGTTATGGCATAGGATTTAGTAAACGTAAGCTTGCTAGGCTAGAGTACTGTAAAGCTAGGTGCATGGGAAAGTTAACGATACTTGTGAGGCTGTGTAAATCAGCCTAACGAGGGAGGTCTTCATAACTTGAAATACGTCTAGTAGGTCAGATTTTTTAGAAAAAGATCCAACCAAAAATTGGAGGCGGGCATAGGGGTGTTATCTTGTTCATTTTAAGGTTGGGAATCATATTCGAAAATTTTTTGAATACAAAAATCCGAAAATCTCCTAGCCTTATCGTTAGTTTATTTACCTAACATCAAACAGCAATTAAAAATAATAAAAGATTTATCCAAGTAACTAACAATTTGAACTGAAATTTTAAAAAAAAAAACAATGATACTATACCGAAAATTAAGTTTATAAAGGATATGTTTGATACTGCTAACAATAATAACTTTAGTTGTGCTTTTTAATTATCTATTACTTAGAAGAAAAATAATTGTTAAACATAAATAGTCAGGTAACCAGGGAAAAGGATTAGATATTTTATCTATTTATTTTCGTAATAAACCTGTACAAACAGCATTTACAACCCCTTTTGTTATAATTATAATGTATTCTTTGATATATACTCATTTTGAGGCGTTAGGATTATATGTATACTTAGATAGTAGTATTATATTATTCAAAGAAATTGCCGATTGTTTGAAAACTTCTAATGCCGATAACGAATTTGTTAAAACATCCTGTTGTCGTTATGTTTTTTAAAGCAGATAGGTAGTTGCTTTTCAATTATTATAGATAAATAACTGTTTCTGCATTTCCAAAATTCAAAAATTCATTCTTCAGTACAGTTCTGAACCGTGCAGAGTAAATTCGTATACCTATTAAATTCGATTTTTTTTTAATACATATTCATTTTGGCAGTGATTATACCCGATAGTTTTTGTGTTGTATTGTTTTAAACCTATTATTCGGGTTATTATTTTTTTTAAACTGTTTTGGTGATTTGTGATTTGTCAATTTTTGAATATGTCACCACATTTGACTGACATGCAGAGAGCCATGGTAATTTCAAAACTAGAGAATGGCTTTTCAATGGGTGTAATAGCACAGCAAATGCACATCAGTAAGACATGTGTCTTCAAAATTAAAAAAAAAATCGATCAACACCAAACCGTCCAGCGACTTCCCGGCAGCGGACCGTCTAGGATCTCGACCCGCGAGGAGGACGCGCAGCTAGTGCAATATTTAAGGGATAATCCCTTTTCCAACGCAGTTGAGGCGTCTCGCATCACAAACTTCCCGGGATCAAAATGGACTGCTCGCAGGCGAATTGGGGAGTCTGAGTTGGGATGTTATGTGGCTGTTACAAAGCCAGAATTAAATAATAACCACAAACAAAAAAGACTGAATTTCGCCCGCGAATATATAGCGCTAGAAGGAGGATTTTGGGACCAGGTCATCTTTTCTGACGAAAAAATTTTTCAGTCTTCATACAAGGGCCTGGTGCGTGTGTATCGGCCGCATAACACCCGTCATGAGGAAAAATTTGTAAATCCCTCGCGGCAAAGTGGACGATTTTCAGTCCATGTATGGGGGTGGATCAGCGCCCAGGGCACTGGTGTTTGCTGGCATGTCGATGAGAGGCTGACAGGTAGCCATTATAAAGATATTAGAGAACATAATGCTACCGTCAGTCTCTCAGAGACATGGTGAAAATTTTATTTTTCAACACGTAAGTCATTTTATTATACGATAAATAACAAAAAATTAACCGTGCTTTTGAAATTTTATTAGGACAATAGCCCCGTGCATACTAGCAGGGTGGTGAAGGACTGGTTACTAGAAAAGCAAATATGTCTTATGCCTTGGCCGCCAAAAAGTCCTGATCTAAATCCCATAGAAAATGTATGGGCGTTAATGGTAAGACAAATCTACCATAGAAATTTCCGCCCGCGTAATGCAGAGGAGCTTTGGGGAGCAATTGAATCGGCTTGGGAAAACATTACAGCTGAAACAGTTGCCAATTTGATTTCATCAATGCAATCAAGACTGCAGGCTGTAATTGAAAAACAGGGGGGCAATACCCGTTATTAATTTAATTAATTTTTTTATTATTAATATTAGTGTTCTTATCATTATTATTATTATATTATATTTTTTTAAATAAACATTTATTTTAATTTTTCAAAATTCTTTTATTATTGTTAAAATAAAATTGCTTAGTATTCCGTTAGATCAAGTCTACACATATTACAAATTGTAAACACAGACAACTCTCATGGGCCCACCCTCTTCCCTTTAAGATGGAGAAAGCTTGTTTAACACAACTAAAAGAACGGGTATTTCTCGCTCAAGAGTCGTTAACTTTCCCATGCACCTAGCTTTACATTAATTCAATTGAATTTCTGTTTATATATCGTTCCAAGACGAAAGTGACGATGATGCATTAGCGTTGAATTGCGATCCAATGACAATTGAGTTCTGGTGGTCTTTTAATTGAATTAAGACAGGAAAAAAAGACGGAAAATATGTGATAAATATTTATATTTTGTATAATTAAACAGAGTTTAACTGGCTTGTACGGGTTTATAAATACAGACATAGTTTAATAGCGGCACCAGTTAAAAATATTTGTACATTCATCCTCAAATAAAAACATTTCAATTTTACTTACATTTACACCGGTAGGTATATGTTTTTTTTTTCAACATTTTTATTTATAAATTTCATATATTCATATGTTTACAAACAATATCCATTCAAATTTATTTTCTTTTATTATAGATACGTATGGTTGTCACTCTGTTTATTAAATAATTAAATAAAAGATGATGAATGATGATTGATGATGGTTTGAAAAGGATGATTTCATATAAATTAAAAATTAATCTCGTTTTTTTTTTCGTCTGTTTTATGTGTAAAGCATTACATCAATTCTTTTGTATTCTTAATGATAATAATATGAAACAGTCTCATTATACAAAGTGTGTATATGTGTATGTGTGTGTTTTGTGTGATATAGTTTTTATGTATATATATGTACATAAAATGCCACGTGGCCTGCTAAGCAGGATCTTGAAAGAAACTCATGGACAACACCAAACATACGGTACAGTGATCCTCAAAATGCATTTTATATTACTATTTTTTTTCCAATGTCTCTTTCTATTTTATTATATTTTAATTTATTTACAAATTTTAGTGAAGATAAATTTTGGATAAATTCCAAAATTTATTCATCACTCGATTCTTTGATAATAATAATAATTATAACACAGCAAAAAAGAACGATATACGTTTTCCTTTCTTATAATTATATCATCAATATCTCTTACAAATCATATACACTTATTTAGGCTATTTATAATACAGGCTTTCTAATATAATTGAAAATAATTCTAGGAAAAAACACAGCAGTATTATCGGCTGTCCATTGCAGCTTGCTGATGTGTGTGTATCACAGTATGCATTGCCCCGATCCGATTGTTTTCAATCTCTTATAGACTAGTTGAAAAATAAATTAATTAGGAACACGGCTGCCGTTTATTTTTATTTTTTTATAATAAATTTTAATTCTAATTTATTTTAAAGAAAAAGTTTTCTTTTACGCAGCTAAACCTTCCCTGTTAGCTGGCAACAAATCCTCTCTAGGTGGAGCTTCCGGTGCTGATTTCCGTTCGAAATGTAGATCCCATAAGCTCCGAGTGTCAGGACCATCGCGACTAGGCGGCCTCTCTGGTCTCTCCGGTGAACTACCGCTTTGAGAACGTAGCGATTCTGGTGGTGGATAACCAAACCCTAATAGGCCACTATATTTATTACCCGTTATCCCGTTCTGGCTAGTTTGCACCACAGACATTTCATTTAACTATAAATTAAAAATCAATGTTATTTTTTTTGTATACATATACCGGGTAAGTCATGTAAAATGAAACGTTCTTATGGCAACTGCCATTATTTGGCGAGGGATTCGAAAAATATTCCAAGGATTTATAGGGAGGTCCCTAGAGAAAAGTTTAGCAAAACTAGAAGCTTGTAGCTTATTTGGAAGTTGGTCAAAAACGTTCATATTGGACAAGGTCTGAATTTTAAATACCCAGCTAAAGACGCAAAACGACTAAGAATGACTCCATTGCACTCTAAAAAAAAAAAATCTCCAAAGGCAGCAAGTACCTTATATAGCGAATTTTTTTATGTATCTACATACTGAAATATTAATTGCAAAACATTCTTATGATACTGACAATTAATATATTTTAATAACATTGAATCAACTAATAAATTCATTTCCCCGATGTTATTTTAATATTTATGATTTTTATTGAAAAATACTTTTAATCCACAAACAATAAGAAACACTAAAAAAAAAAATAATAATGAAGTTTGTTGTTTGTCTAATACGTCTAATCAAGGTCTGCTTGATTTTTTCAAGCGAAATTCTCTAGCAGGCCTTGCGTCTAATATTAACTGTCAAAATTAGTTGCCCCCCCGCGATATTCAATTTTTTTTCTAATATCAATAGTCAGAACATATAGCCACCTGAGATAATCGATTTTACTGCTTATACTCAAAAAAGAGATTTTTGCATTTTTCTTGCGAACCAACGAACCGATTTTGATGATTTTTTTTCTGGGTCATAGAGAATGGTCGGCTCTACTGTTATTTTAATTTTCATCAAAATCTAAGCAAATGTAATATTGAAAATGATTTTTTTTAACATTTCTTCAGCTCTTATTCCAAAAGTGTTGGCCCTACCAGTCTGGCCAACGAACTCATCCAAGCTATCACAAAGACCGATTTTTGTACCAAGTTTCATTCAGATTGGACTATTTTTACGGCAGTTATCGTGGGTATACATATATATATATATATATATATATATATATATACAGTGAAACTTCTACTAACGGACACCTCTTTTGAGCGGGCACTTCCTTTATGCGGACACATTTATCGGTCCCGAAATTGTCTATAGGGATTTATTAATAAATCGGTCTCTCTTAAACGGACACTCTCTTGAACGGACACGGACAGTCATTCGATTATTATTTAGGCTTGACTGTCTCTCTTATACGGACAGGAAAGTACTTATCTTTGATCCATTAAATACTTGAGCGTAGATAATGTGTCGATTATTATTGTGAGAGGTACAAATTTGATTTGTTAAGTAATTTTGAGGTTATATTGAAAAAACACTTTTTCCGATATTTTTCGACAACGATAACTCGTGAACGAATCAACCGATTTTGATCGTTCAAACGGCATTTCGACGTCATTAGTTAAGGTTAAGAGCTGATTAAATTATGGAATTGATCGGTACAGCAGCTTAATAGTTATTTTGAAAAAAACATGATTTTAACAAAAGAAATTTTTCGGTTTTTTTGGAATTTCTCAAAATCTATCGGGCCGAATCGGTTCAAACTTACACGAAATCTAAGTTTGATGGAACCCTTTCGAATGCCGTAAAGAGCGTTTCAATAAGTCAATCCGTTCAAAAGTTATGAGCTGCTTACATAGTCTTCGCACACACGCGCACACACACACAGCCATACAGGCACCCTCGCAAAAATAGTCAAAATAGCTTCCTAGGGTCCCAAAACGTCGAGATCTGTTGAAAATTCAATTTTCGAAAATCGGGGTAAAACCAATAACTTCCCGAAATTTTGAAAATTTTCAATTTTCTTAGCGGGAAGTTAAAATTTTTTTTTAGCAGGTATCATTTGTTTCTATGGATGTTCTCTAATGAGCGGGCACTTCCTTTGAGCGGACATTTTCTGCGGAACGAAGGGTGTCCGCTCATGGGAAGTTTCACTGTATATATATATATATATAAAAATTTTAACGAACGGTGGATATGGGTTCCTTAGGTCCCAAAACGAACTTCTGTGCAAAAATTTTTCGGAAATTCAAAAGTGAGGATCTCGTCATTAGCTAATTTTTTTAAAAAAAATTCGCTAAAAAAATACGAAACATTCTCATCCATTACAGAATAAAATGGGGAAAAACGAAGTTTTTGAAAATTGTAACATCGTCAAAAACGAGCGTTTTTTGACCAACTTCCAACGAGGTTCTAATTTTGCTAAAATGATCTTCAGCTATCCTCCTATAAATTCTTGAGATATTTTTCGAATCGCTCACCAAATAATGTGATTTGCCATAAAAACTTTTCGTCTTGCATGACTCACCAGATATAAAGTTCATTGTGGATTTAATTACCTTTTGTTGCATGCCATTAAGGAAGGGAGCCGGTAGGTATGGATAAAAAAGGTCGGGCCTCCGTTGCAGAAATTCTGAATCCTTGGGCGTCATGGGAATGGGTGGCAGATCGAGGGACATGCGACGACCGCGTCGTGATGCCCCGTTGCTCCACATGTGCGTGCCCATATGAACCTAAAAGAGAATAATATATCTTTAATACTTAACAATAAATCACAAAATTGAAGAAAACAAACAAACAATTATCAAGTAAAGCAAAATTCTTCTTCTAAATAATAAGAAAAAGTATTGCACCTTCTTGATAGGTACATTGAATTTATGAAAGTATAAAGAGATTGCAACAGAAATGGCCCACATCCATCCAGATTAGCGTAGCACAGAGCATTAATGAAGCAGCACAAGCTCTCTTTCGTTTTCATTTTTGCTTTCTTTTCGTTTCTAATCAATCTTACCTTTAGATTTCCTTTGGTGGTGAACGCCTTCTGGCACACGGTGCATCTGAACGGCTTATCGCCCGTGTGCGTACGCATGTGTATCTGCAAGGCCGAGCTGGACGAGAAGTTCTTATTGCATACGTGGCACAAGTGTTTACTGGCCTGTAAGCCTGCAAACACACACACAACACACATGAGCCCACAACCAGCTAGTTAGTGCAAGCGATGACAACAAGGTTAATCGCTTAACATTATCAATTATATTTTATTTAATTATATTTACATATGCAAGTCCCTTGAACCCTATCCTGAAGAGTTCTATGTTTAATTTAGAAGAAAAAAAAGGAAATACTTACTCGGAGGGCGTTTAGGTAGTGGCAATTCCGATTCAGTAGGCTCCCTTTTAGTAGCTTGCTCTTTATTTGAGTCCACAGGTGGTGCTGATGATGAAATTGGTGGTAGTGGTGGTGGTAGTTGTTGTGGTTGTTGTTGCTGCTGTTGTTGTTCATTTTCATTTTGATTTTGAATACCCTCTCTTTGTAATGCGGGTGGTGGAGGCGGAGGTGGCGGTGGTGGAGGAGGTGGAGGTGGAGGTTGTTGAGGACCTTCATCACCACTTACAAGTTGTGGTGGTTGTTGTTGTTGTTGTTTATTTTCAAACATATGTTGGGGCATATCACGTATTTTGTGCGTCAACATGTGTTGTTTCATGTTGCCCTGGAACAGAAACCGTTCTTCATGTAGACTTGTTGTTTAAGGATAGTGAAATTAAGTGGACATCCTTACAGGTATTTGCATCCAGTTTGAGGCGTATCCAGGTGTCATCGGTAGTGGAAATACCGATGGTATTGAATTATTATTTTGCGGGGCAAGTTTCCTTTTCCATGCCCTCCACGGTTCAACTTCATCCTGGATACGCCTCTGTCTGCATGCACATTCATCCTGCAACAATATTCTTATAAAGTTCAAGGGTATCTGAACTTTTTATTTGTATTTCTTAATATAAAAAGTTTGGGGTATTTCAAACTGCTGCCCGTCAGTCAGGTAAGCAACGAATTATTTATTGACATATCTCGAGTGTCGCGATGTTTATCATTTTAAAATGGAGAGACGGATATAAAAGTGAGATTCTTAATCAAAAATAGACCACTTAGACGTTCGACATAACTTATAGCTGGCTTTCAGCCAACAGTTAATTCGAGTTGTCGCCAACTCTATTGTGTATCCGAAAATAGTACAAGCTTTTATTTCTCAATTCAATCCTATATATTGAACAACAAAACAATGTAACTTACCTTCGTTGAGAAGCCCCTATCACAAACACTACATTTGAATGGTCGCTCTTTCGTATGACTCCTATAATGAATTTCTAAAGCTGAATTACATGCAAATGTTTTGAAGCACAAGTTACAGGTGGTATTGCCACGACCTAAATTAAAATCTCATTTTAGAATGATACGAAAATAATTATCGACAAATAAAAAGTGTTACCTGCAGGACCTACAGCTAAACGTAACGGACTGAATGCCGTTGATGTCAAAACAGAAGATGTTAATGATGATAATGCTGATGACATTAATGGAGCTGGAGCTCCTTGGCCGGGTGGTAATAGACCGAATGTCGAAAATAATGATGGAGGTGGGCCCGGACTTGGACCTGGACTTGTAATTAACGGTTGATTTGTACGTGGTGTTAAATCTAGAGCACCTAAAGAATTGCACTCGGAAGGGGTTGGACTACCAGCTTGTGTTGATGAGGGCGGACGTGGAACCTAAAAGATTTGTAAAAATAAATACCTACTTCAAATACAAAATGAAGGGGCAATTTTAAGCTAATTTTACCTGGACGGGTGTGGTCTGATTAGGTGAAGAACGGATTTCTGAACTACCCGGACTGGTAATTCCGGATTGGCATGGTGATTTTTCACCATTTTGCATTGGAGATGTAGATGGGGCATTTCTGGACGAACACAAATCCTCTGCTGAACAATTCAATTGTGATACTATATTAGTTGGTATGCCTTGCATATCTGATGGAGATGAAGCAAACGGCAACATATTTGGATTATCAGAATTGCTAATATCATCATCATCATCATCATCCTCATCTAGCATCGATTCATGTTCATCCTTATCGAATTTATCTAATTTTATATTCAATGGAAGACCGGTAGGTCCTAATGGTGATAAACCTGGTACAGGAAAGCCTTGTCCAAGGAATGGATGTATGGAATTATGTAATGATGGGAAACCACCAGGTGATGGGAAATCTTTAACTTCGGCAGCTTGAATTTGTTCCGGTGTTAGATCAGTTGGTTCACCAGTATGTAGACGTATATGTTGTTGAAGAACTAGGGCATTTGTGAATTTTTTATGACAAACTGGACATTGGTGTAATACACGCATTGGTGGTTTCGCTCGATGAACACCCATGTGCGTCTTTAAATTACCTTTAGTAGTGAATGCACGACCACAGATTTTACATTTAAAAGGCCGTTCGCCCGTATGAGTTCGATAATGCATTTGCAAAGCGCTTTTACACGACAACACCCTATGACATATTACACACTGATTTGGATCGGATAATTTATGTTCAATGTTGTCAACTAATTGTTGTAGTTTGCTAGTTTCTGATGTTTTAGTCACTTCTATTAAACTTTCCCAGGAATTATCATTGCTACCGGGTCGTGGCAGTAAATTCGAATAAATTGCTGGATCTTTTGCTGGATCAACAATGGGAGTCGATGAAAATGGACCTAAACTACCGGACGATGTACTGCTTGGAGGTGAACCGACTTGGCAACCAAATGAAAAATTCGCAGGCAATCTTTGACCGGTAGAAATACTTAACGGAACATTAATGGAATTACTTTTATTTGACAAATTCTCAGGCTCATCTTGCATATGCTCAGATTGATCACCATTAGGACTCTGCCTTAATATATCCTCATTACTATATTTACTATCAATACTGCATTCATCATAAGGAGTCGGAGATGGATGATATCGTTCGTGTTCTTGTTCGCCTTCAACATCATCATTTGGTTCTTGTTTTGGTGTCAATTGAGGAACATTCGTGGTCGATCGTAATTCTTCGTTAAAGTCTTTCCTTGGAGTTTCTTCGGGAATTTCTTGTTTACACTGTGGCGATTCGTGGACTGGCGTAGGAGTTCTAGGTGGTTTACTTAAATTTTCTGGTAATTCTTGTTCTTCTCTTTTCATAAACATCGTATGTGGTTGGAAGATTCTTTGATTCGGTTCTTGTAACCTATGCGGGGATGGTTGTAATCTTGCACTAATTAATTCAGGTGGCGGTGGTGGTGGCCCATGCGGCCTATATAACGGTAGATTAGTTGGTGGAAATGGTGGACCACTTGGAAAACCTCCTAAATGGGGTGGATGGGGCGGACCGCCAGGAGATAAAGCTGGCTGTTGACCCAATTGTGCTAACAATGGTGGATGATATTTGTCCAAATGTTCAGGAACTGGATTTGGATTCATTTTGATATGAGGAAATTTTGCACTATGTCTTTGAAAATGTACTTTTAAATTGCCTTTAGTCGTAAATCGACTACCACAAACATTGCACTTATATGGGCGTTCGCCCGTGTGAGATCGGATATGTATTTGAAGGGCTGAATCTGAACCAAACACTTTACCACAATACCGACAGCGATGTTTAAAGAACGGTTCATTTCGACCTTTAGAATCGTACGGGGACACACTACCTTTATTTTTTCTAAATGCCAATTCATCGGCTAAATTCGTCGCTAATAATCCTTGACTGGCATTGTCCAAGACTTCTTGTGCTCTTTTTTGTAACATTTCTAATGTATTTGGTTCGTCTAATGATGGTGGTTCATTATTATGCGTAATAATCGTTGAAGCTAATGATGATGAAATTGAACAATGTTGTGAAGAGATCATAGATGCTGTTGTCGTACAAGGTGGTGGTATTGTAACTTCATTGATAACTGGACTTTCTGTTTCTTGACTTGGAGGAATCGGAGGAGGCTGAGTATTAGTAGTAGTAGTAGTAATAGTAGTCATACAATTAGTAATATTATTACTATTATTATTAATAACACTACTACTACTACTTGTACAACTAACTGGTGGCGGTAGTACTGGCGCAGGTGTATTTTCCCTTGAGATTGGTAAATTTTGTGGTGGCGGTGAAGCTTCTGTCGGTGCACATTCACCATCATTCTCTGATGGTGGCGGTGATACAGGACTATCCACCTTAGTACGATCAATTTGCAATTGTTGTTGTAATTGGTTTATTAATTGTAATTGAAGCACTTGTTGATGTTGTAACGTAAAAAGTGTCGATTGTAAAACAGCCAATTCTTGTAATGCTGCTTCATTATCAGCATTATTTGCCATTGCTGTAGCAGCAAATTGTGCTACAGCTACTTTGGTGTTTTGTAGTGCTTCTAATGTGACATGACCTGTTGCAGAAGGTATAGGAAATGGGAAAGCCAATCGTGGATTATCATCTGGTGAATTCTCATCAACACTATTATTATTATTTGCAGCATCTTGTCGCTGTCGCCGCATCCTTTCCAAACGTTTACCATTACTAGTCTCATCATCGTCATCGTCATCCTCTGAGACGACCATATCTTCAGGATCTGAATGGGCAGGATCATCATGTTTGATTGCCTTCTTTTCACATTCAGCTTTATGTGTTAAATATTCTTGAACGTCAGTGAACTGTTCTTGACAACGCTGGCACATGAGTACTTCCGGAATAACGTCTCGGTTGAGGGGATTTCCATCTGGAATTTAAATCAAAATTTAATTAGTTGATTGTTTTTTATGTTGAACATTTGATAGATTTATCGTTAACAACATGGAAAGCATTGTTGAATAATATCATAATAATAATAATGGTACCTGTATAAATGATAAATAGTTATTGAAAATGGGGGCGTGATTTTGACTTGAGCTGTTATACGTCGAGATATTATTATATGAGATATGAAAATGGTGGGGATGTTATTAAGGGGAAAGATGGAGCAGGCGCGAGAGATGATAAAGTGGTTAGTCAGGAACCAGCCAGAATCCCAGTTATGACAGCTGGGCGGTGTCTACTATTCATAAATATAACGCACTTGTTGCACATACATAAATCCCCGCCCCTTATAGTTCATATATACCCGCCCAGATTCCATATCCATAATGCCAGATACGGTATGAACAGGGTCTTTTTCTTATATTGTATGTACGTAACTACGTACTACTACTAGGTACGTATGTATGTTGTTTGTAACATTAAAAGAAATCTGCTTGTCTTTCGTTTTTATGTCGACAATATGTCGCGATTCAAGTCCAAGCACTGAGGAATCCTGAAGGAATTCATTTGAAATAAACACGATTTGACGGTTGAATACGTTATAAGTGTAGTGGTTCCCGGTTTGGTATCCGGCGGCACCGTCTTCTTAGTATTGATTACTTATATAAAACTTATTACTATTACTGAAGAGAAATACCAATTGCAAAAGCTAAAGAATTCAATACTTAAGGTCGGCGAAACGATAATTAAATTCGTGTTGTTGTCTTTTTTTTTCGCCACACACAAAGGCAAACTTACATAATTAAATCCCACAGGGACCTTTTATTCTAGCCGCTCCAAATTGTTTTCAATCAATTGATAAGAGACCACCAATAGAATTCACAAAGTTGCCATAATTTTATGATTGAAACGTAAATAAAGAAGAAGAATATTCAGTCTATATTGTGTTATAGTCGTTGTATTATACTACGGTTGGGAAACTTTTGTGGGTCAATCTATATAGATTTGTTTACCATTAAGAGATATGGGGGCGGTGAACCGCTCCGTCCGATCGATCGACGTTTCAGATTCGAGTTCAACTACTACAACATCCCAACTGTATTGCTACTATACACACACACACACACACACACTTGCAAAAACAGAGGGAAAATCAACAAAATTTAACTTTGCGCTTTTATAAAAATATTAAAATATTTAAGGGTTGATGGTTTTAAGTTTGATCCACATCAATTACCTACCGAATTTTTGTTTTAATCGAATTTATTGCATTCCGCATTTGTGAATATTACGGGAGAATCCTCTGTTGATTATTTTTAGAAAATTTAGAATACATTGTGTTCGAGTTCGTTAGTGTCAAGGTAATTTAACTAGTCGTCATAAATAGACATAGTGGCACGTGCATTTTGGACCGAATAAGGGGAATTTCAATATTGTATATTTATGTATTTATCTAATAGTATTTGGGGTCGTTTGACAGACAAATGGGGGGCTGTTGTTGCTGGTGGCTCGTGCCCGTTTTGTCTCGTCTTCTTTTCTCCAAACATCTTCCGTTTTCATAAAGCTGGAAACAGGCTGTTGTCATATGTGTGTTTTTAAATTTTAAATAACACTTCCGCCGTTAAATCACCAAATTCTATTATTATTTTTTTAAAAAGAGGGTTGATTTTTTTTGTATTTTAAAATTTTTTCTATATCCAATAATAAGCACGCGTTTATAATTTGTTTTTTCTAGTTTCACACATTTTATCTTCACCAAAGTCTTCCTGTAATATTTATAAAATATTTCCGCAATAATATACGAAAAAAAAAGATAAGGAAGAAAAAAATACATTAACACTTTCCAATTTTGTCGTCCGGATGCTAAACTGGGGCTTCCTACAGGATCATATTACAATATCGAAGCCGTTCAGTAAAAATAATGTTATCCAGTTTCGTTCAAATTATCCAGACGGATATATGGGAATATTTGTCGATGGTCGTCTTTTTTTTTCGCAATTCGCATCGTATAAATTTCAATTTTACTAATTAAATAATCGTTAATATATCAAATTCCAAGTTGAAATGAATTATTTAAAATGTAAGCTTGTGGACAGCTGTTGAGCTTGTTTTTATAAATTTTACATTTCAACATTAAAACATAAAGATTGGACTAAAATAAAACGATTTAAAACATTAAAATTTAAAGATTTCTTTTAATATTTGAAAATAATAGTAATAATAATATTAATAATAAAAACAACAGGGGAAAATCTACTACAAGATTCTTGGCAGAAAATCAGCAATCTGAAAAGAAAACAATTTTACAGCTTCCATTTCTCATTTAATTTTAAGATTCTGAATCCTGAAAACGTCTAGTTGAACGAAAGTGAATTGTTTTATACGTCTGTCGACGATATTAAACAGAATAAAAACGTAAGTCTTTTATTTTTGGTGTTTTTTTTTCTTCTTTATTTTGTCGACAATTCCAAGAGAATTGTTCAAAATTTTTGAAAAATTGTCTTTTATAATTTTTATGGATGATTTATTCGAATATAAGCTATTCTTTTGGAAAAAAATTGTCCAATTTCGATGGTATTTTGCGCTATTGTCATCAACAAAAAAGCTATATTTATATACCATTGTCGTTGACATTTCACGATGAGCTGCCATTCTGAAGAGGATATACCTTGTATTATTGTTGATAAAAATCTGTATAGAGCCACTTGTTTGTCATAGGAGGAAAACTATTTGTAAAAGGCACAGATAATAATAACAGGATTGTTCTCTTAAAGACTGAATTTCCTTTCTTTAGTTTTTACCGCAACAAATTTATCCCCCACCGCCCTTTTTCCTCTTTGCTTTCTTCTCTATATGGTACATACAAGAGCATCAACGGCAATCATTATGACAAATGACAACTAAGAATGTAATACGAGATATTTATTCCTACCTGACCGCATATAGGCAAAGCTCCAAAACAACAATAATACAGGACCGATATTTTCAAGACAAATAACGTCTATATTTATGTCATTGTAATGTCATCATTGCAGCTATTGTGTTCTAAATATGTCCTGGATTATATACCAGGTAGGTATAGCTTATATTTATATACAGAGGGGTGGGTGGATAGATAGTTAGTTATAGGACTCTAGAATATAAGTAATCGGAGAGCAGATGGCAAATTTTAAAACCGAATACTGAATTTTTCAAATGGATAATTGTGACAGTTGCGTAAATGATCCATTGACTCCCCCATAAATTATCCCTTTCATGGTAGATACGGGAAAAAAACAACCTAAATAACCGTTATACTAAAAATAAAAAGATTTCAAAAAAATTGAAAACAGGAACACACAGTTGATCCAACACACAAACATTTCCAGTATATTGGTGTTTATTTTAATGAAGCGACATGTTTCCATTTATTTCCCTAAAAATCTCAAGTTTTATTAACATTCGTGTTATATTTTCGGAAGGGAGGAGAAATTCAAGGCCAGACTAGTTATAGTTTACTAAAAGTTTGTCGTCTGCTTTCAAATTTCTACAGTTTTATTAAAAATATTTACTTTTCATTTGGTAGATTTACAATAATAATAACAACAACAGTTCAATGGTAAAGAATCAATTTAATTGAATTTCAAAATACTGGTTTGTTGGAATCAATTAAAAAAAAAACGATAATAATTTTTAATTAATAGCTGGAGTTTTCCTATAACAAATTTAATCTGTTAGATAAAGCGTTGAATTCAATCGATATCCATCAATTTTACTTCCATTTTTGAAATAGAAAAATTTAATTCTTTCTATTCTCTGCCTATTCGGTTGTATTTATCTTTTTTCTAGAACAACCTATAATTACATTAACAATGTTGGTTTTATATAGTAAGTTAATAAAACTTTAAAAATGCGGCATAGGAATTACAAATAAATAAATCACCAGTTTTATTTCTGTACATCACACAATAACTATTTCACTGTAATCATGCATCAGGTATGTTTTATATTTGTTAGAGGCTATTATTTTGCTATTTTTAATATTAAAACATTACCAGACTGGTAATAAAAATATACAAAATCGATTTGTAGATATCGTATCTTATTTTTAATATAAACTTGTAAGATTCTTGACCAGATCTAGCACAATACTAGACAGAATAAATCCAATAAATTGCTTATAACAAAGCAATGTTTAAATATAAACGTAACACGTTCGGCGACACTGTCGTCTTTTTAAATACAAATAAGGAATGTTGGGCGAGTCCTAATACAGATGCACATCTTACAACTATAGTCACGATTATAGGATGATTTGTTTTATAAGTAAAACAGTTCCTCCCTCTGATATTGTGTATAGACGACAATTTTCGATTAATTCGAAAAAAATAAAAATGAAACGAGAGCCTTGAACTGTAATGAAATAAAAATGAATCGAAAATAAGGGGAGACTACTACTGAAAGGTATAGAAGGAAGAACAGAAAAAAAAGAATCAAAGAAATGGCTCCACTCACGGTTGAGGCACCACCATGACGACGAAAAGAGAGAATCACGGGCATTGTTTAAAAAACTCACTAATTATAAGACTTGTTGTGTTTAAAAAAGGTAGTAGGTAGAAGAGATACAGGAGGGGTAAAGGACGTAGATTTATTTTTCTTGCATATTGAAAGGCTTGTGTATATATACTTCTTTAGTTGTTGGCAGTGGTGTATAGTCGCCATATAACTCAGATCAGACAACAATTACAGGGCTGGATTCAAGAGTTTTCGCTATAGTTTTAAATACAACACTTGCATGCCTATAATCACGATAGTAGCCCTCGATTTTTTTTTCCAATTCACAAGAATCACACTTAACTGATTCGTTGGAATTTCGATGATTGAAAATAAAAACTACATAGATAAAAGATATTTGATTTATCGGATTAAAATTTTCAATTACCTACCAATCTTTGTAGAATGTAATAAATATTTTATTGCGAATTTAACAGTGACAATGACAACTAACAATAGGTGCTTTTTTTTAATAAGAATGCACGATAAAACAAAAGAAGTTGAATATCATTGACAACTCTTTTTTAGTGCCATAAAAGCTAACAAGGTAATAAACGTCGCGTTAAAACCACATCAGAGGGATACTTAAAATTTAATTTTTATGAAAATTTAATCAAATTAATGTTGTCGGTACTGTCTGAAAATAAAACACAACTGTTGAATCTTGTTGCATTTCATTCGTTATTGTCTCATTCTACCTACCATTTAAAAATTCTGTTGGATGAAATTTTAAAATGGCGTGCCTCGATCGGCAACGTACAGATATATAGGTATATAAAACCCTGATCCCTAGAGCTGATTTAATTAAACTACACAAAACGACCAACCCTCGTCTAACTGCCGTATGCTACCACCATCGTTGCTGACTATCCGTTGTCATACAGAAAGGTAGATCATAAAGAAAACATTAATGTAAACATCCAAGGATGAATGAATTTGCTAATTTTCAATTCAACGTGTAGGAGAAAAAGGTCATCGATACTATCAATAATAAAACGAAAAACAACACATTTACCAGCAAACAATGGCAAATAACAGCAAATCGAAATGCGATAAAAGAAACGAAAAGAGATGGGGGGAGGAAGAAGAAAAAACAACGAAACAACAACACACTATAGTTTGTGTAGTTTTCCTGCAATCAACTACCGTATAGTTAGTATTTCCCTTAACTACTATGTTCATATACATATATGTATATAAATGCATATAAGATTGGAACAGTTGAGTTTTATGTGACTGGTCAATGAGGTATACGTCCCCCCATTGGCCTACCGGACGAGTTATGACGAGGTGAGATTGGTTCTACCTGGGCCCAAGCACCGCCTCCACGCCCAACCTTCGTTTGTCTTGTTCATAAGTTGGTTTATTGCTAGACAGTTGTCTGTATATAACAACAACAATAACCACGACGACTACAACAACAACAACAAGAAAAGATTGTGAAAAGACGACGATGATTCTCTCCTATAGTTGCAAACGTTGAAGAAACACCTCAACAAATGGACAGTTGGTATGGACGATTGGGGCAACCTAATGAAGTACTCTGACGATGGGGCTATCTCACTAGTGGAACCAGTTTTGGTGATGTTGTTGTTGTTGTTGGTCTTAACATGGCCGATTGTTAATGGGGGACCGGTCTTCTGTTGTTGGAGATTTTCCCCCAAATACAAACAACCAGAATAAATGAGAGATGGTAAAAAAAAATAGCAACAAGGGTAGTAGCAATCGTTACAGTTTGGTCTGTTTCCCTCTGTTTCAATTACAAATTAACTAGAAATAGTCATTAAGTGGACACGATTCTGGGTATTGATCGAGTAATGAGATTACCTTGAGACCGTGCAATGCCACCGAACTGTTTCAAACCAACATTATAGAAATTTTATATTGTATACAAAAAAAAAGAAGAGAAGAAATAATCTTATTCGAATGAAAAATATCATAAATTTCAACGTATACAACATGTAGGAGAATTTTAAATTAATATTTCTGAACTACCGATATAGATAATTCTTTTTTAATTTGTTTATTTTATACGAGAACAGGTTTCAACATCATAATATTCTCAACTAAACACATCCAAATTCTTTATAAACACATGATACATAAAAAAAGTTTATCATTTTTTTTTTAATTATCATCCTCATCGAAACATTCAATTTTCCCGTTACATTTCAATTGGATTGAGTTCGAGTAAACTTGGTGGCTTGCTAGTTAAATCTCTAAAAGTTATAAACACACATATACGCTGTGTACAAATAGGCGATGCTCAATGTTATCTTAGGTCGTCCAAGCAATAAGGATTTATTTATCAGGGATGTGTGTGTATATGTGTGTGTGTTTACTATGGCACGCTATCGGGACTTGTTAAATGCGGACATTACAATGCAAAGGATCGTTATCCATACGCTGTACTATCGATACGAAACGATTCTACATCAACATTATTGCTGAATCGTGAATAGTCGCAGTGTTGCTTGCCCACGCATACAGGGTTGTAATAATATAACTAAGTTCAAACTAATACACCCCACCTATAGAAAACACCTAGATTCAGGTAGCTTTTACTTAACAGATTTAATTACGCACCTTTAGAACGATTGATGGTTGATTGTAAATGACTTGTTCGGTACATTGTGGAAATACAAACATATACAAGTAAATGAGATAAGATATATATATATAGGTGGTTAAAAAAGTCGAATTAAGTAGTGCTTGTTAGAGCAATTGATTCGTAAATTACATTCGATGATAATCGGAACATTTTCGATGATTAAACACGATTTTAAAACGGAATTTTATATGTGAATTCTTAAAATTTATATCGATTAACTTTTATAATCATTTATCATTTTAGACAAGAATGTGGTGATAGTAGAAAAAGAAAATAACGTGAAAATTTAATATTCATGATTTTATAAATTATTACCAATCTCAGACAAGGACAAGGAAGATGAATTTCGTTTTGTTAATAAACACACACAAAAACAAGAAATTTCTCACAATTATCTCCCATTCTAATATGGAATAAAAACAGAGTGAAAATCGTTAAACGTATAGAATTCACACAGGTATTAGAGTCCAAACAAAAAATCTTTGGATAAAATTGAAAGTTGTGTACACATATGGGGAATATAGCGTGCAAGTGTTTGTGTCCGCAGCTTCGATTTTACGACACATTTAACGGCCTGTTTTGAAACACTTTTATAGCAAATAAACAAACAACAACGAAAATCGAGAGTAATTAGCGACATATAAAGAGATTCACGTATAGGTACCTCTACACATTTCTTAAATGGTATGTTAGCAATTTATTGAAGAATGAAGATTCGTTGTCAGTTGAGATATTATTAACATTAAATTGAACAGATAGCCGACACACGACCACAAAAACAGATGTGTGAAATATTTTTCCTAAAAGGTCGTTCAAGTGGAAAAAGAAATTGTCGATGATTAATAAATATTGGTTGAAAATTTTTTTGAAAAGAGATGGAATGAAATATAGAGAAGCGTGGGTGACAAAAGGCAAGCAGATGTGTTGTGTAGAGGGACATGTGGATGGACAGCGGTCGATGGTGCACGTGCCCTTTTTCTACCAACACCCCCGCACTAATATTTAACAAAAGATCCCACATTTTAGTTCCGGATAATAATTGCAAACTATAAATCTTTAATGTGAATATCAGTTAGTTGATAAAGAGATTTAATCGGAAATTTTTGACCGTTTCACAATTAAACAACAGGAATAGTTCCGATATAAATTGGAAATTGTTGCTATTGTCCAGCTGGTATTTCAACTATTTAAATCTATCAACAATTATTGATAATTTAATGGTAAATTTAGTATTTAAAAAATTGTATAATAGAAAGAAACATAAATGGTTATCGAGTTTAATTAACCGCCACTTTGTGGATGTTGTAAAATCTCTCAATATAAGAGAAACAAAAAAAAGTCACACTATAGTGTTGTTGTATATGGCGATTCGATACAGACGAAGGGCACAATCTATATGCTAATTTGGCGGTGTCGTTGACTGGAATGATGGTTAAGAGAGGTTAACCAGGCGATTCTAATCGGCAAAACTATGCCTGAAGTAACCATCCAATAAATAGACGAACAACTCTCTACTTGAAGACGAAGAAGAAAATCCATGAATAATATTAACTGGAAAAATAATTACAATTGGAAATATTTTCGTTTTTATTGTTAACTCTCAAATAGCGGTCAAGGCTAACAATTGTCGCTATAACAAAAAAAAAACAACTCGACTATGTATTAGTGTCATCTAAAAATAAGAGCTTTGATACTGTCCAAAAATTTTGGGAAAGGTCATGTTGTTGGTTTTTCGTTGATTGTTTGAATAAAATTAAACGAAACATCTAATGCTCCCCTTCATTCACAGTTTTCGTTAGAAAAAGGGATGTAGAAACGTCAAATAACATTAACGAACCGCCACAAATGCGGAACACGTGTGGAAATTGTCCTGATACGACTAAAATTAGCTAAAGAATGCAGTGTTTACGGATTTGGTAGCATTCTACAAAGTCACAACAATTATTTGATGAAAAACTGGTGATGATGACACGTCAATTTTTCTTAAAAAAAAAACTTTAAAAAAAAATTATACATTTTCAAGCAAAAATAAATCAAAAAAACAAAATAATCCTATACAGTCTGCATGAACATAGTATAGATATCGTGTTGGATAGATTAATGTTACAGTTAGTGAGTTATTCTGTTGTTGGATTCTCTTAGTTGGTGGATTTATTTAATGTTGAGATAATGCATACAGTTTGTTAGCATTGAGGTTTATTAATATTTATTGCTTTTGGAAGGATCAAAGCGATGGTAAATCGCTTTATGGGACCATCTTGGCAATATAATATGAGAGGAATGGGCGGTTCTCTGCGACTGTGTTGTAAATGTTTTACCCATCAACACTTGGGAAGAGAACCGGCTCAAGAAATTATTAAACAATACCGCAATGAATTCTCTTCACAATCAAGAAGAAATTTTAAAATAACATTTAACAAAAAAAAAACGGACAACATCCTTTCTTGTCGTGTTCGTGTAAAAGCCCCTTCTAAAATATTACCCCAACATTTTTTCATATAAAAAGACAAGTAAGTGGTAATCAATATTCACCCACTATCCAACCGCTGTCCTTATCAAAATTAGCTTAAGCTTAATTACAAGCTAAAATACACAAGGAAGAATCAAAATTGTGAATGGACATTTTTCGCCATCGAACAGCTCAAATTTCTCTAATTTGAAATAATTGTAGATAAATCGAGATTTTACTGTATTTTTTAGGGTATTTAAGCGGTGATGGGGCAAATTAACTAATAACACATTCTCAACTACTTTTTGAACTTAATCGAAAAGCCTACTTAGTTTTTTTGTTACATTTATTTAGTTTTCTCGATTTTTCAGGATTTTAAAAATGTACAGTGGCCATCAAAAAAAAAGAGACCAACTCATGTGCGCCTGTGTAAAACAGGCTTATGAGGGTGGTAGTCACAATATAACAGAATCTCAAAAGGTCAGAATTTGGGAAAACAGGGATTCAATCAGAGGGAGAGGGTGGAGTTACTAATATTTGGAATGACCTGTATTTAGAATTCAGTTATTCTACCTACCCACTGTCTTACCCTCACGAGAGAAACAACCTGACTCACACTAACGAAAATATGTGAAATTCTCGCTCAAAACTCGGTCTCTTTTTTTTTGATCACCAGTGTATATTGTGTATTTTTTTTAATAAGATACATTTGTGGTATTACAGATAGTTCTTTAAAATTTGACATATGAGATTCAATTTTAAATAAGTATTGATTGAGGTTTTTGAAGTATAACACAAACTTAATTTTTTTTTTAAATGGCAATTACCTATATTAGATTTATAAAATTAGGTACTTATATTTTTCTGATTAAAATATATACAGGGCTGACCCATAAGTCTCGTGCAATCTCTTAAGGGCAGATAGGCGATGGAATTCTAAGATGAAAAGTCCTCTACCATTTTTTCATCTGACGTACAGGTAATTAGTTATTAGTTAAATTAAGTAGCCAATCAGGTACTCGCTATATCAATAATAAAAAATCTCCAAAGGTAGCAAGTACCTTATATAGCGAATTTTTTTATGTATCTACATACTGAAATATTAAATGCAAAACATTCTTATGATACTGACAATTAATATATTTTAATAACATTGAATCAACTAATAAATTCATTCCCGATGTTATTTTAATATTTATGATTTTTATTGAAAAATACATTTAATCCACAAACAATGAGAAACAATAATAAAATTTCATTCGTTTGAAGTTTGTTGTTTGTCTAATACGTCTAATCAAGGCCTGCTTGATTTTTTCAAGCGAAATTCTCTAGCAGGCCTTGCGTCTAATATTAACTGTCAAAATTAGTTACCCCCCGCGATATTCAATTTTTTTTCTAATATCAATTGTCAGAACACATAGCCATCTTAGATACGTGATTTTACTGCTTATACTCAAAAAAGAGATTTTTGCATTTTTCTTGCGAACCAACGAACCGATTTTGATGATTTTTTTTCGGGGTCATAGAGAATGGTCGGCTCTACTGTTATTTTAATTTTCATCAAAATCTAAGCAAATGTAATATTGAAAATGATTTTTTTTAACATTTCTTCAGGTCTTATTCCAAAAGTGTTGGCCCTACCAGTCTGGCCAACGAACTCATCCAAGCTATCCCAAAGACCGATTTTTGTACCAAGTTTCATTAAGATTGGTGTATTTTTACGGCAGTTATCGTGGATATACATATATAAATATATATATATATAAATATATATATATATATATATAAAAATTTTAACGAACGGTGGATATGGGTTCCTGAGGTCCCAAAACGAACTTCTGTGCAAAAATTTTTCGAAAATTCAAAAGTGAGGATCTCGTCATTAGCTAATTTTTTTTAAAAAAATTCGCTAAAAACTGTAATTTCAAAATTTAATAAATCAGTTATGGTTCCTATTTAAAAAAATACAAGTTTGCTTTATATTTCGAAAACTATAGAAGTTATTTAATAATTGATATCCTAATTCGAATCTACGAAAAAAAACTGTATAAGAATCAATAAATATCTTTCCAAGATATTTATTGACCTAAGGGTCGATTTCACTAATGTCTGTTAAATTTTAATCAACAAATAAGTCATAGAAACATAAAAACGATTTTTGTAATCACAGCAACGATTGTAATTAGCTGTTCGTTAGCCTTAACTAAAGTTGGTGAAATCCTTAATTACCATCGAAAATAAGACACCCTGTAATTGTTCAACTCAAGATGTATCCTTATTTTATATTTGAATAATATCGATGATTTTTTTTCGAGCTGTAATAATAACTTTTAATCATCATTAATACCAGAAATATAATTTACGACTACGTTTTTGAGCTTAACGGCCGTTTTACGATAGCTACTGCTAATAAAAGTTCTAATTTCTATAAATCGATTCCAACCAATAGGATGACAAAATCGAAGTGTACTCTGAATGATTCGAAACGTTTTAATTAAAATTTTCCAAATATTTTTCTTTCTGATTCACGTACCACTAACAAAATTTATAACTCTAACATTAAATGAAGGACAAAAGATATTTTCTTATATATTTATTATATAGACAATGACAACGATAAATTCTAGTTTGACAAGGTGTAGATAGATAGAAGTACCTAAATAAGAATTGATAAATTTATGAAATAGATTTAGTCGAGTTGATATATGTTTTAATTAATGTTAAAATCTTCGAGTTGGGCATGGCAGCCAGACAATGTTATGATATGGTTCACAAAATTATGGCCGTATTAGTGATTGGTAGGACTAGATTTAGGTTTCTATGTGTGTGTCTATGTTGAATGCAGCTCTTTTTCTATAAATGAGCCATAAAACCGCACCCAGATTGCCGGATATTTGTCCACTTCTGATGGATCGAAACAACCACCACTACACTACTAAAATACAGGGTGTTCAATCTAAATATGGATGGTTCTATGAAACATTTTAGCAAAATTAGAACCCCGTAACTCAGCTCTAAGTTGGTCAAAAAACGATCGTTTTGAAAATTTTCAAAAACGAACTAAACATGCAAAACGACTAATTGTAAGAATGACTCGGAGTCCTTCCCAACATTGATTTTTTTTGTTTTCCTCCATTGTATTACAGAGAAAATACAAAATATTTCAACCTGTTCCAGAATAAAATGGAAAAAAAACGAAGAAAAATTAATTTGGGAAGGATTATAGAGTCATTCTAAGTCGATTTGCGTGTTTAGTTCTTCTTTGAAAATCGCTACATCGTCAGAAACGAGCGTTTTTTGACCAACTTCCAAATGAGCTACGAGGTTTTAATTTTGCTGAAATGTTCTCTAAGGACCCTCCTACAAATCCTTGAAATATTTTTCGAATCACTAATAGGAGTCTCATAGAATCAACCATATATAGATTGAACACCCCGTATAGTGATGAACAAAAAATCGTCAATAATAAGCGTTGAAAATTTTACGTAAATTGGACGAAAAAGAATTCGTGCTGGTTTTATTATACAGAGAATGATGTGTGCTTTTTATAAACATCAACGTTATTTCCTAGATATAGACATGGTTTGCACCTGTTTATGGGTTCCGATTTTACAACACCTATTCTCTCTTTTCATCTATTGTGCAAGTGGATTTAGAGTTTCTACAGAATTTTTTTTTTTGTAAATCAACGTACATAAAATCGAAGGGTTGTTATTATCGTTATAATAAATTCACAAGCCGGTTTCCGGTCTAATTGGATGATGGCTCTTTTCAAATTTCAATAATTCAAATAGCACGACAATAGCGTTCGTGTGTACTGATAGAACCATAAAGTTTTTTAAATTTAAATTAAATTTAAATAGAAGTTGAGTACAAATAAGGCTGCGACGATTACAGTTCTTTCTCGATATAATTCCTGGTAAACGTTTTTCTTAGCACAATACTTAACAACAAAACGAGTCTTAGTTAATTAGTAAACCACTCAGATAGTCGATTGCCAGTCTCTTTACAAAAGCCATCGAGCAAGTAGAAACCGTACTTATCGCTAACAAGTGGAGGCGCGATGTCTCGTTCGATATAGAAAAGGAGACGATGACGGTGGCGGTGGCGACGACGACGACGACGACGAGGAAGAGGACGAAGAAAAGTAAATACAGTGTCTTTTCTATAGAAAATCCATTTTAAATCGTGTAGATCAAGAAAAAATTTAATTCAATATACAATTTAAACAACAAATACACATAGTCAAAGCAAAAAATCAATCGATCTTGTAAAATCAACAACATATTTTAGAAAGTTTTTTTCTTCGATTAATCGAATCAAATACGAAAAAATTTTAACGATCGGAAATTTTATGATTTTTCTTTAATGTTTACAAATTATACGAATAGAGAAAAACGACGTAATTGAAACCTTTCTCTTCTTGATAATTTTCTTTTAAATTAATTAGTTAAAAATATTGATAAATCGAAATAATTTAGACGAAATTTTATGATTTGATTGCTTAAAATTGAAACTATGCGATATATTTAGTTGATTTATCTAAAAAAAAATATACCGTAAAATTCAGATACGACAATAAAATTTGAAAGGTTTTGAAGTATAAATCGCGATTTTGGCATCAACTTTTTTTGACTTCACCACAAACAATTCCGCTACAGTTCAGTACTCTTTGTAAAAAATTCAGTTTCAAGTCTATTGCTGGAGAATACCGATTTAGCCAAATCAGACAGATTAAACGGTAAGAAAATTGATAAAATTTCGATTATCCGACACCTGGTTAGTGATGATCATGTACGATAAAGTATAAGGTAATAATGATGGTACTTTATGGAGGTTGTATAGTCAGGGTTCAACTGTTAAGTATCAAAATTTGCTATGCTGAATATTACATTGAACATAAATTGATAATTTATGAGACGATTATTATCAGGAAATGATAGGAATCCATAAATTTCTATCAATATGGGAATAAGAATGCTTTTTTTTAATTAAGTTAGATTATCTTATAAGTGCACCCTATTGTTCTTATTTGATATAAAATATCATCAAATCAGTGTATTGAAGACTTAAAAAGCAGCACCGATGCAGCCATAGGACTGACGTATGTCCAATTAGTATGTGTTTTAAACCATCTGGATCTGGGCTTAAATCTGAAACGTTCATGTCAAAGATTGACTTTAGTTTGTTGGTTCTTCTCCGTGTCTCATCTGTGTGTTTCTCCGATTGATTTTGATCTTCTTCCACCGGTTATTACACTATTGTTCCATCCATCTATATGCAAATCAATAGTTGGATTTTACGTTGTTATTTTATGTTTATTTGAAATTTAAATAAAAAGAACCAACTGTTTGTTAACAAATATAATTTCATTGGATGGTGGTTATACAAAAATAATTTTTTATTGAAACCGACAAGTTGGTTGATTTTTGGATAGTTATCGATGTTATAGTTTTGTCAAAAGAAAGAAAAAGAAAGAGAGAAAACAGGTGTTATTCCGGAAACGATGCGGGGGTGGCATTTGTAAGTATTCAAATGAGCAACCGACTCTTTACTACAGAGCAGCAGCTGATCCTTTCAGGACAGGTGAGACAACAGAAATATTCACAGCAGAAAATGCTTCGTATTTAAGTCTTGTCTATGTGTGTGTGTGTGTGTGTGTGTGTATTTCTTTTAAACGTTAAACTCTTGATGTCACCAACAATTCCAATACTATATGAGCTTATTTTCACCCATCCAATATCGTATAAATAATAAATTTATGTATGTGTTAGTTGGCCAATATTAGAATATGTTATAATGTCACTCTCTCACAGTATTCTGCATATAAATAAATAGTTGTGTATACAGTTGTCGTCGTGATTTGCATTAAACAAAAAACAAATTACCGTTCCGTGAGGCCGGCAATCCTACAATTGTATACCCTTCCCTAAAAAAAAGAATAATAATAACAAATCAAATAGAGTTCCGTATTTGAATTAATCTAGATTCATTCAAATTAGCCTAATAATTTCATCAAAATCTCCACAACACACACTTTACTATTTTAAATTTTATCCGGATCATCAATTCACGTTTATATGGCTTTTATAGTAGTGTCCGTGTGTTGTATGCTCAATGTAAAATAGTTATGTTGATATCGCACACGGTTCAAGTTTATACATGTCAAGATTAACACTTAAGTACTAATTTAGATGACAGCTAACAAAAATAATAACACCCCAATTTAGTATAAACTATGCCCTCCCCCCATTGCCGCTCATCAAGATTGTCTAATTTTCTCTAGCTGAAGGTGGAAGGGACTTGAAAACAACCAACCCATGGTTCGTTTGCGTAATGTTAATTATCTTAGGAATATTTTAATTTTATTACAATGGGTGTGTGAAACAGCTAACAAACGAAAATATAAACACACATAGGTATATAAATATAAGAATTGTTTCGGTCTGTTTGACCGGCTCTAA
This sequence comes from Mylabris sibirica, assembly GCA_039776855.1. Taxonomy (NCBI): domain Eukaryota; kingdom Metazoa; phylum Arthropoda; class Insecta; order Coleoptera; family Meloidae; genus Mylabris; species Mylabris sibirica. Next base: position 11,140,570 of record CM077839.1, read on the forward strand.
AACTTAATTAAAATGTCTACTTTAATACACGTTGTTTTCTCACTTGTTTCCAGAATTAAGTCATATTTGTTAAGCATGCATTCCATAAAAAAACAAACAAAAAAAAAACAAAGCAATAACACTAATTTTCATTTAAAATTTAATGATTGTTTAATTGAATTAATTTCCAGTGAAACACCAAGGCAATATCCTCTCTACACACACTAATGAAGCAATCATAAAAACGAATCTCTCTGTATTTTCTGTTTCTTTATTTACGTTCCACATACAGCTGTTAATGTTGCTAATTTTTTAATTAGTATCGGACGCGTTTTCCAGGATTCTACGAATGGCTACAATTAAAATGAAATGCAAATCGGGTGGCTATAGTGCATGTTTTACAACATACAGGAACGATCCTTATTTCCATATCAATTTCGTGCCAACGCTAGAGGCACGCGGCCGCATGTTTGTAATTAATCAACCTTTTTTCCCACTATAGCTACTATTACTAGTATGGTGGTGGTGATCTGTTCAAGAGGGCATGCATATAGAAATAATCAGGTGAATAATAAACATCCACTATCAATATAATAAATGATTGAAAATATTGTGGTCGTTGTGATATAATCGGTAAGAGACTTTAGTAAAAATAAAAAATTGTAAAGCACGAATCTAACATTACCATATAGTCCCCGTCTATCCGATAATACTCAACGGGGTTGTCACGAAGTTGAGATTATACATTGTCGTATAATTCAATTAAGATATACTGTGTGTTCCACTTAACTATGGCCAGTTCTCATGACAACTCCCAATATTTAGCGAGTGATTCCAAAAAATAATACAAGAATTTGCAGATCATTTTAGCAAAATTAGAACCTCGTAGCTCATTTGGAAGTTAAGATAAGAGATAAACACTAAAAACGACTGACAAGTAAACATATCCAACCTAAAACTCCCGATTTTGATAATTTTTGGTATATAGGTAGTTCATTCGATTCTAAGGGATGCGTGTTTTTCCGTTCGTGCCCATACTCAAGTTTAAGGGAGATATTGGGTGTTGAAGTTACCCCTACAAAATCAGTTTTTTCCAAATATCTCTGGAACGGTTGAATATTTTTAGCGGGACAAAAACTAAACGATAGAGAGCCACTAAGGCTATTGAAAAATGAAAACCGCGCTTTCATCCCTTGTCGAGGGTTGAAGTTATAGATGAATATATGTCATTTTTCAAAATTCAAATTATATGCATCTTAAAGGCCTTTAAAAGATCTTTGAAATGATATATAATCAACCACCCCTTACAACCCTTTATCGAATTAGAAGGCTATATACCAAAAATTATCAAAATCGGGAGTTTTAGATTGGATATGTTTACTTGTGAGAATGGTTTGGGGCCCTTCTAATAATGATTTTTTTCGTTTTTCTCCACTGCACTATAGAAAAAATGCGAAACATTCCCAGCTATTCCAGAATAAGATTAGGAAGTACGAAAAAAGTGGAATGTTGGGAGGATACATGAGTCATTCTAAGTCGTTTTTCGAGTTTAGTTTGTTTTTGAAAGGAGCGTTTTTTTGACCAACTTCCCAACAAGCTGAGGGTCTAATTTTGCTAAAATGATATTCAGTTGCCCTCCTATAAATCCTTGAAATATTTTTCGAATCGCTAGCCAAACAATGAGAGTTGCCATAAGATTTGAAATTATTATAAAATCAAAAGAAGTTGCAGTTTAATTTTATTTTTTAAAAATATTAACATGCAACAAAGTAATTCTAATAGTGTTTGTAAATCACTTTTGAATTGATGCGTCTAATTACTTAATGGAAAAGCTATTTCCATTCCGAGTTTACTGTATATGTATAGGTGAAGAGAGAGAGTTTATTATTAATTATTCATTTAGCCGCAATAGGTTTTCCGGTCAGTTCAATTTCGAGAATCAAATCAATATAAAATTACAAATAACCATCCAATAGCAGGGTAATTTTGTCCTTTTCATTAATTACCATATCTTTCAATCTTTTGAATATTTAAAAATAGATCGATTTATAAAAGGCGACTGGTTTAATCAATTTCAATTAAATTTCATTTTGATGATCTTGATATCGATTTCTGTTTTGTTACCTATTCTTTACAAATGCACATCTGTTGTCTTCATTAGCAGTGCAAGACATTTGTGACATTGTAAAGACTTTAATGATGTTATATTTGCGGACATGATACAACAAATTGACAAGACGATATTCTCTTCAATTATTCAAGACTTAGTACTAGTTACTGTTATTCTATTACTATCAAACAAAACATTTTATAAAAATACAAACTATAAGGTTAATAAGTCGAAAAATAGCCCCAATGTAAATTATTACTAATTTACTATAATAAAGTTTGTGATAAAGCTCGAATGTAGACCGTTAATCACACTCTATTTTTAGCATGTTTACATGAGTACTAATGCACAACAACATTTAGACTGCATTAAGTAATAGACATCATCTATTTTACCAACTATAGAAAATCTTTTCCCTCCTTATCTAATCCCTATATCAAGAAACGGTTTTCTCTGAATATGCCTAGTATTTTATTGCCCAACAACTACTATACGATCTTATCAGTTATATTCAAGCTATTTTTCGACACAAGATAAATCTTGATTCTTTTAATTAATAGTATCAAGATTTTTCCTGACCCCCCTTCCCCTACAGTCTTCATCACATCGATAATTAGTAAAAATATTTTTATTATTTCTTCTCATTCCTGCTGGAATCACCGACCAATTATCTGTTTTTTTTTTTTTTTTTGTTCAACAGTCCTTTTCGAACAACATAGATGTTTACGGTTGAAAAATGATAATTCAGAACCTTGGAATACCACCACCAATGTCTGTATTTTGATAAATAACGTACAACCATTTCAGGTAGATTTTATAGGACCAGTACCAATAAAAAGCAATAAAAACACTTCTGCTTCATGATCCCTGAATATAATATAACCACAACACAACAACAACAATAATAATAATAATAACAAAAACAAAAAAATCAGGGTGGAATCTTTTAATGAATCGTTATTTAAATTATACCGAGTGTTTTTTTAATAACCCCACTTTATTATCTTACGATTTTCAAATATCATCCCTATGTATAAAACACGGAATTCCACCATTAATACTCAGAATGATTAAATTGAATTATATTTGATCATGCTATATTTATACAACCATCAAATCTTATGGGAGACAATTTTAATTTGATCATCCCTTACTTTTTTTATGTTATTATTTTTAAAGTAAATTTAAAGGGTGATCTCCTCTTTCTCACAGATATTCAACCCTAATTCCGTTTAAATAATTAAGTTTGTTATTTAGTCGCGTAACTGGTGGAAAATACTTCGAGTTCCAAAGATAACATTGAAGGGGTAAAACTTTACTCGCAGATATCATTATCAATAATAACAACAATTAGTTTTGAGTAGAATTGAATAAGGGAAATTTACTTATCTTGTTACAAGAATGTTGGAAATTTTTAACTAAATCTATACTTGTTGGTCCATTAATATTGCACGCATGCTTTGTGCATATTGCAAAAAAACTACAATGGTAATAAATCTGGTAACTTCGTAAGATAAAGAGACGCAGGGGCGGATTTAGGCATGGTCTTTATGGGCTGCAGCCCAAGACCTCGTTCAATCAAATTGCTGCTTTCGCACACAGGGGTGTAAATAAAAAACAAATGAAATTAAGAATGCAAGAAAAAATAAAAAACCCTCTGTCTGCGCTACATAGGTTTAAGGGGTGTCTTGTATGAATAAAGTACACCTTCTTTTTAATGCTCTTAAAGAAGATAAGTACATATTTAAGCCTGATTTAAGTGAAATATTGTTCATTTTTTTTTTGTTGTTGTCTCTATAGCATCGGAATGCGAGTTTCAGGGTGTATTCAAGGGCAGTTTCTTTTTCGGAAAATTTTGCCGAAATTCTGAATTAAAAATTGAATTCTTGGAGCATGTGTTTTTTTTATGTTTCCTCCATAACTTAGCCAATGTTAATAAGTTGTCAATGAATATCATGCACAAACGAGAGCAAATTGAAAGGGCTTTCCAAACCTTTGAGAAATTTTCCGATCGGCTTGTTAGTATTCCGGAAAATTAACTTAAAACATGAAAACTCATTGCAAAGTTTTTTGTAGAACTTTAAAGATAAATAATTGTACGATACCTTCAAATTCATGTCTTATTTTGATATATTAAAATTAATTCTTTTGCAATAGTTTGTGGACTTTCCAATTATACCATTGTCGTTGGGAAATTTTTGAAAATTCTTGGAAAATCAGTTATGAAATCAGATCAGGTTCGTCTGAAAGTAGATCAGTCTAGTTCGCAGGAGACTCGACGAGCTTTGTTTATTTTATTTCTAAACTTGAGCAAATTGGCTGGGCCCTAATATAGTGTTAGACCAGGGCCCGCTCCTGGTGAGATGAAACAACAACCACAAAGAAAAATCCTTGGAGAACAACTGGAATTTTCATTTTAATATAATCCGAACGTAATCCATATAACTCAAAAATTATTTGTAACATTTGTGATTCAAATATGCTGTTTTAGTTTGAAATTTAAATTAAATCAAATAAATTTTATGAAAATCTTTTGTCGCTTATTCAGATTTTATGTTGACAACTGGAATTATGAATAGAATTTCCTGAATCTAAACTATACACATATACACACATATAATAAAAACAAATTAATATGATTTAATTAAACAGGATAAAAAATATTAAAATAATGAAACCGGAAATAAAACAGTCTATTTACATACCAAAAGATTTTGAAAATTTCCTGGCGCCCATTTGAATAAAATCGCCGTATGAGCAAAGTTTCGGATTGTTTTTTGAAGCGACCACAATATAATCAAATATTTTGGCACGTGTTTCTGTTATATGCGTGTGTGTTGTGCCTTTTTTTCTATTTTAAAATTTAGAGTAACAATTAATTCGTTGTATTGCACAACATGAGAAATTTTCAAAACACATATGGCCACCAGAAGAACTTATACTTACAGTATGAATTCTCGTAAATTGAATTACAAGAACCAACAATAATACTTTATACTTTTTTAATAACACAACATGTAAATAAATATGCTATAAAAATTAGAGTGTTTACGGCCTAGAATTATATGATCGACATTAAAGGGTAAATCGTATAAATATTATGATGAAGAAGAAAAAACCATCAACCATAAGTGAATCCGTTGTTGCCCTATTCACGGGACTGTAAAATATTTTTTATTGTCACGTGTCGGTTCTCTAATGTGTCACATATGGTGCATTAGTGTAAGTATTCAATGATGATCTCTGCGCCTACACCCTAAAATTGCCACCCATCATATTTTATTTTGGATGTTATTGATTACAACTAATGCCATGTTAAATTAATTTAATGTATCCGATGAACAAACTGCTGTTAGTAGTAATAATCGTAATAAAAAATAGTAGTAAAGAGACATATGTCCCCTTTTATAACTTATAACGAACAAATTTAATTAGCCACCACCATCATCGATTGAGAAATAATTCAATACAAAAAAAATAATAATTCCTAAGCGAAAAAACGGGCACGTCCGACAATACTGGAGCAAATCAGCTACGGTTATTGTTAAATATTTTTAATTTAAAATTTAGGTAGCAACGTGATTTTTCCTATTTATTATAATGAATTGAAAACTAGTTCTCGATTTTGATTCAACACTTGTTTATTTTATTTATGAAGATGATGATGATGATATTTGAATGATTCATTAGTTATTGCCAATCATTTGTAAAGACTCGTGATCATATCGGACGGTGACCGATTTTTACTACAGAAACAACCGTATAAAAAAAATCAATAGAGCTTCATTTCATCAAATATTATCATTCGCTAATATTCATTCGAATTCTAACAAATGACACAAGCTTTTACGCCCGGTTGTTCTTCGTAGTATCAATAAAAATGAGATAAATATTAAAATATATACTGGGTGTATAACGTTAGCCATGTCTTTATTATACAGGGTGTAATCGAAATCCTCACAAGCTTCAAATCACGTGTAGACTCGAAAAATTGAACCGATTTGTATAATACATTAGGTGGCGATAGGAGTTGAAAATTTCGCCAAATTGTTTAGAACCACTGGAATAGAACAACCTTAAGTACTAATGTACTTAGTCGACATATGTAATTAATACCCCTGTGGATGATTGCAGGCTTATTATTTTTTATGTGTCTTATTATTTTTTATGTGTTTCCATATTTTTGTCATTTTTTTGTGGGAAATGTCGAGCAGTTGCGGACCCAAATTTGTGAAGCTGCAAACGAGATTCGAGAACTGCCGAAACGTGCATGGTTCCCTGCTATGTAGAGTACCGTTTTGTATAGAACCGAGGGGTGGATACCTCTTGAACAATTGTGATTTTTGTATTTGTTTTATAGTTTTTAAGAAAATAATAATAAAATGTGTGTGTATGTTGAATAAGTATGTTAGTAAGATTTTGGTGGGTTGTTTATGCAAATTCGATGAGTTATAGTGACAGCTGCCTTCTTATCAACTCTTCACAACAACATTACGGTAGGTTAATACTTAATCAGCGACCACCAAACAATGGTTCAAAATTTTTGCAATTATAGTGATTTTTTCCCTGCGACTCTTTATTCCACATAGGGATAGTGAGGTTTGAATTTTGTAAGTAATTTTGATTACACCCAGTATAGAGTCGTAGCTTGTTTCATATTCTACTAGATTTGATGGTTTTCAATGACAAAACAAGCGGATGAACCAAGCTACGGTCCTACGTAACCAAAGTTATGGCAAATTGTGTTGTACACCCTGTATTTAAGAAATACTCGATTTAAGATTACGCATATGACGGACAATTGATCGTTAGACATTTATAAAATATTAATAAAGCATATTTGGCTTCATAATCCAGTCACGTTTTGGTTTACTATAAGTTAAAGAAGAATATAAAGTCCACTTAAATTATGTCTAGACATGTACGGCAAAAAAAAAATGTACATACGTATAGAACAATCCGTAATTGCCTTCCTAGCACAAATTTATTATCACTACATCCAGATTTCCTTATTATATTTGTCCCCTGGTGACTGACTAGTAAAAACAATTCTAACAAGATGGCAATAATAACACAAAAACTAATACACTTGTTAGTGTAGCGGTCTTGGTGAATGTTAAAGTCTAAAATCCGTGAAGTTGGGTAGTAAACAAGTTTTTCAAACCGTTCGCTTTGTCGTGCTACACTTTGTTATCAATAAACCACATTAAGTTCATTATCCTGTCAAGTCGTTTAGGGACAACTATATGTCATGAATCGTTGCAAAAGTTATCCAACTATACAGGATGTTTGGCCTAAGTATGGTGAGTTCTAAGAAACTCCTATTAGTCAACGAGCGATTCGAAAAATATTTTAAGGATTTGTAGGCGGGTCCCCAGGGAACATTTTAGCAAAATTAGAACCCGTAGCTCATTTCAAAGTTGGTCAAAAAACGATCGTTTTGGACAATGTCGCAATTTTAAAAAACGAACAAAACACGCAAAACGACTAAAAATGACTCAGAGACCTTTCCAACATTGATTTTTTCGTTTTTCTCCATTGTATTTCAAAGAAAATACGAAATATTTTCACCTGTTCGAAAATAACATGGAGAAAAACGAAAAAATCAATTTTGAGAGGATCCTAAAGTCATTCTAAGTTGTTTTGGGTGTTTAGTTCGTTTTTGAAAATCGGTAAATCGTCAGAAACGGGCGGTTTTTGACCAACTTCCAAGTGAGCTACGATGTTCTAATTTTGCTAAAATGTTCCCTAGTGACTCTTCTACAAATCCTCAAAATTTTTTTCGAATCGCTCGTCGACTAATAGGTGTTTCTTAGAACTGACCATATTTAGACTAAACACCCTGTATATTTACTAAAAAAAATTCAATTTCTCTCAAGAAAATATGTGTAGTGATCGATTGAATAGGTCCTACGCACTCGTTAGTATCCGTGTTAAAACCTAATGGTGTAATAAAAGAGGTGTTGAAGAACAACAATATGCCGTGACTTTAAGTTTAGAATGTGATTTTTTTTTTAAATATAATCCCCATTGAGGGCGAAGTGTTTGAAGAATATTTCTGTCGTCTCCTATATTATTGTAAGCAAACACGCAATTTCTAGAAAAAAAAAAATTACAATAGTAATAATACAACAATAATAACGCAAGAGAAACAACAGATCACGCAAATTGAGATATTAACCTTCTATATAAACTAATAATTTATAATTATCGTTATTATAACCCAGGCAATACTAGTGGGGAATATTTTAGAGATTTTGATCAGAGCAAGACCACACCTTAAAAATACGTTAATTATCAGTTAAATTAATAGTCGATAGCGCTTATTTATCATAAATGTCAAGTTGTAACGCGTATGAAATATTAGGAATTTATGTTGGAAATGTTCCAAATTGAACTTTTAATAGAGAATTGTACAGTTTTGCACTGGCTAGAATAATAATCATGTTAATTAATTTCAATTTAATTAATTCAATAAGAGAAATTCTATCAGTTATAGGTAATTGTTGTATAGATGAAAATACGAGCCCGTATTTGTATAAAACAACCAACATTATAGTACATACATATATTTGTTAGAATCGTGCCTGAAATGATAAAATATAATAAAATTGTGTTAATTGACATTTATCCACCTGGAAGCTAGGTGCTTTTGCAGGTGTCCCTTTGCAGGGATAAGAGTAATAAAGTCTTCCATTGAATGGTTTATAGTTTAAGGCATTTAAACGAAACCATACAAATATCTTTTTGATGATTACCGAAAGAAAAAGAATGTATTTTATTTTTTGTCATTATTTACTATTCGTATTTGATCAATCGAAAATTTTTGCAATGAGATATTCTCAATAACGCTCCAACGCATCACAGTTAAAATAGTAAATTCCCCCTTAGTGTATATCCATCTATTTATCTATCTATATCTATCCATATATATCCAGTTTATGTGCCTTTTTCAAAGTTTTGTTAACGGACAGAGATCCGATATCTCTGGTGACAATGATGACAACAATACATGTAAAGGATGATGGGCACGGAATGCCGGTATTAAAATAGTATAAGGGGATGTTTTAACAAATCACTGTTGTTACGGTCAAGTGGGGCACAATAAGGACACACATGCTTCTCTATCTAGTTGAATTTCTACTATATTTTTTTAATAATAGTAATGACAATAATGTGAAGAAGTGTAGTAAAATCAATGATATCGTCTCATATATTTAATGATCCATTCTTATCAAACATGAAACAATCATAATCTGGAGAGCCGTTTCTTTCGATTAGATCTCTAATACTAATAATAATAAAGTCTGGATATATTGAAATAGTCGTGTTCAGTGACGTTTCAAATATTTATAGCTTTTGTTTCTCTACTAAATTCTACACCCTAGTAATAGTAGTACTTTTGCTACTACAACTCATAAAAAAAGTTTTTTCCATCGATGAAATATTGTTGCGTTTTTATTGTCAATCTTTCCAATAATTTAAAGTAAATTTTTTCGTAGATTGGAGAATATTCAAAGGATGAGATTTAGACGACAACGACGATACTGCCTGCCAGCGATCCGAGTTCCATTGGAGCGTAAGCTCTGTCTCCCTGTGTCTATCGTCCGTTTCTTCTTCGTCTCCTACACATATTTCGGCCTTTATGTCAACTATTTCCAATATATACCATTCAGCAATATTGGTATATCCAGTATTATGCATGTTTGTTGGATAGGCGCGTGGTTATATTAACATGTTGGCAATATGCCAATGGCGTTTTCGGTTATCATATTTACAATAAAGTTAAATATTATCATTATTTGCAATTGCAACTCTGTTTAACAATGAACAGAATTGTTGTGCAGTTGCACTATTATATAGATGATAGCATATATTGCCATTGGTGGTAGTTAGTCGCCAAATTAAAACTGGTACACTTTAACTTAATGGACTTACTCAACCGGAATTCATACTGACTTTGGTGGTCGCTTTCAGGAATTAGTATATTGAATGGAGCTGTAGAATACTAATTTAATTCCTTCTGATTCAGGTAAAAAGTGGGCGGCGGCGTCGTTGTGTATTTTAATAGTCTACCTATATATGTGGACGCTTTATTGCCAGCTACTGGATAAATTGATCAAATACATGCCACAAGTACAATGAATGAAATTCAGTTATTGTTACCGACATAGAGATAATATAAAAAAAATAAAAACTTGAACGATCATCAAACTGGTCTTAATAATTACATCTAAATTGATAACAAATCAATGTTTTTCTACTGTTGTTATTAATTATAGAAAATACTCTTTCTTACTACTATATTGGAGGTCTATTTTATAGCCAACAAGCGACAGCCAGTACCCATAAATATTAAAAATAATTTTCTTCAAGACCGATGTCGGTGGCAGAAGTTATGTGACAACGTGACGCGCTTATAAATCGCCATGTGGATAGAAAAGAACAGTTTTCCAAATGATACGAACACGCATAACACACCAACTTGTAAATTGTTCCTTTCCAAGTTAATGAGCCCAGCATGATGGATAAGATGAATATTAATTAATGAAGGGCTGACAAAATGTCTAGCACATCGCAACACTGGCAAACAACAAACGACCATGTCTCTTACTTATGACAAGTGCTTTATCGTTATAATTAGGTTGTCTGGCGGCGACTACAACAACAACAACAACAACAACAACAGCGACGACGACGACGCCTGCTATAGTAACGTCGCTACGAAAAACATAGCCAGCAGGTGGGCTTGCAGCGTTTTTTTCTCTGTAAACGCTCTTTACAGGAATACTGATGAAGAAAATCATACACACACAGTTAGGCTCGATCCTTATGGACGGCTGCTGTAGTAATATAACAACCAACCGGTACTTGTCAGCCGTGAAATCGCAAAGGGTCCCCGAGCGTTCTCTGTTTACACTAACCCCGTATTGTGACACTGATAAAGATGTCATTTAGTCTACAAAAAAAAAATAATGTATAAAAAAGGGGGAGAGGAAGAGAAGATAATACATTTGATACTATCCCGGAACAGATTGATTTCAAAACGAACAAATTTCACTCTTTAATAAATTTAAAACAGGTATTATTTACCATAAATTAATCGAACCACCACTAATTCATTAATCACAAAGATAGGACCATTTGTAAGATGTTGTTTTGTCATTGTTTCTACACGATTAATCATCACACCTAATCTGTCAACATTAATTCAACCTTTTTCTTGAAACAATATCATATTTATTCTAATAATATTTGATTTCTTTATAAAATTATTATGAAAAAAATTGAAAAAAACTAGTAGGGGAGAATTAGGTCTCTTATATAATAAATAGATCTATATCTAATATATTTAATGTTATTTTAAAATTGATGTAGTAAAAATACAAAAGGACCAGCTGCATGGATGAGAGATGCGATCAAATGATATCTTGTCGCATATGTCACAGGTACCATCAACGGGGCGGGTATACAATTCAAAACAACACGAATTTTATGATCCTATACAATTAACAGAATTTGTTTTTTAAAGGGCAATATTCCCACCTTTTATTTACTCAAGATTTACTTCTCGATAATAACCCTTTTTTCTAATATTAGAATTTTAACAAATTAACACCACAGTTTTAATTTGTTTTATATTATTATTGCAATAACCATACACCCCAATTTTGGTGGTTTTATTTTCTTTTTCTGTGGGAAATAAAATTGTCGTACCGACTGGTATATTACGACTGCTACACACACAACTACCACCACTACTAACAGAGATTAGCCCTAATAGTCTATAATGCTGAATAATTTCGGGGCGTTCCCCTATTGTTAGGTCGGATTAAATTTTTTTTATCCTGTTCAATCATACACAAATACAATTCTGAATTAAGTTTACATGCTGTGAAGAAATCCATAACGGTTATTTTGACACATTGTATGAAAACATAATCGATCTTGTATATGAAATAAAATAGCATCTGTTGGTTTAATTGTAATTTTTTTGTGATTATTTTTGACCATATATCGACTTTGATTCACAAATCGAGTGGGTTATAGATAAAAATGTGTCATCTTAAATAAACCAACAACTAATACATATAATTTTTCTATAGAAAATAGAAAAATCGTAACAATTAACTACCTACGTAGCAAAGTTAATTAGGACTAAAATTAGGGGTAACGTTAGAACTCTATGAATGCAGTTGCAATTATTTTTGTTTTTCGTTTTTTTTTGTTTTCTTTATAGATTTGGGATGTAATCGGACAACCTCCACAAACACATACACCGATTACAAAGTGAAAAGGTTTCTATCTTTAGTAGAAGTGACAGTTACAGAACGGCTTTTTGCTCTGATGGCAACCGACTTGTGCCAGGAATATTAGCCGAGAACAAGTTGCTACTACTTGATTAGAATTGCGTTGATACTAGAAAAGATTTATACTCTTTACTGTTTTCGTTGTTTTACTCTTCTCTAAACATTTCTTATTTATTTATTCAATTCTAAATAAGACAACATTGATTCTATTGACTTAATTGAAAATTATTACCTCATTTCACAAATGGAGGGACATCTAAAATCCAGATTTTCTCGTTATTATTCATCGTAAATAATATGTAATTAACACAACGATACTATGGAAGTTTAATTGATCGTTAACAAAAATAATCTTAAAATTGATAACAAAATTGTTGATAATAATAAAACATCACATCTTAATTATACAACAGAACCTTGACGGTAATTATCCAATTATGACACAAATTAAAAACATCAAATTTATGTCGAAAATTAATTGGAAAAATCATAAAATTAACAACAAAATTATTTTTCATATTTAATAAATAAATGCCAAGGTTCATTACGTTTTCAATTATCAAGTAAAAACCCATTTTTTTTCCTCTCTTTTGTATGGAATTCTAAAGTTGTAATAAAAACAATTACTATGCTAATATATAAGAAAGTTAACAATAACAAAACATAAATATAATAGTTAAGATAAGTGAAATATTTTACAAGTAACAGAAAGTAGAATTGAGCCCTTTTTTCTTTTAATCTGATCATCCAGCTCATGTCTTGCCCTGACCTGTTCGTTTTTGCTTCATTTAACTAGAGCTTTCACCTTTTGCTTCTCATATTCTTTTTAATTTAGTAGAAAACTGTAGATATATGTATACTCACTCACACATAAATACATACAACTGGATGAGATATTTACACGTTTGAAAATAGATTTCAAAATAACAACAATATACCGAGCCGGTCGTTTATTATTATTTTCACTTTTCTTGCTTGATTTGTTAAAGACATTTTACTAACGAAGGCTGTTAACAATTTAAACAATAACCAACAATTTGATATTAATTTTTTATGATAATTAGCAAATTTTTGCATGTATTCAATTTGTTAAAAGATAAAAAGGAATAATAATAAATTTGTTGTTCGTTTAACCATAACCGATAGCGCTCCTATTTTGGCATAAAATCAAAGGATTTATGGTTAGAACTAGAAATAGAGTTTCTATTTAGAAAAAATGCGGTTGATTTGAAGTCTTGCGCCATTATTAAACAACATAATAACAAAATTAAGGAGTTTCGCTAATGCATTTGTCACAAATTAAAAGTGAAATTATACGAATCTCCTCATTATAAAAATGAATTATATCCGATATGTATAAGTAGCCTTGCTTGAATTTTCTCCAAAATTCCAATTATTAGTGTGTATGTTGTGTCTTTTTTTTGTCAAACACATACATAGATCATCGTCCTTATTCCGGTTATTTACATAAAATAGGATATTAAGTAAATGAAACTGACAGTCAATAAATTACATTGTATAATTGACTTTAAGTACATTCAACGGTTATATTTTATTTGCTTTCATTGACAGAAATCGAAGTGAAACCCTCTAGGTCTCTGGGGACAACCTGTCTGAAATCGACGACTACAACAAACACACACATACACATATACAAAACTAACACAGCAAGTTATATACAAATCGTAATCGAATAATGATAAAACGATAAAAACTAAATTTGAAAAACAAAATGAATTTTATCATTATTATTATTAAAATTGTTGTTATACATTATTCATAACTTATTTATTATTCCAACTATTTAAACGAATATTTAATATTTAAATGATTTAAAATTGATGCCAACTGTTAAAAAAAATTAATGTAGAATTGGCACGATCAAATTAAACAATGCAACCATAAAAATTTTAATCATATCATCAAACACAACTGGAAAAACATTAGCGTCACTTTACATTTAACTAATATTTCTGACGAATAAATCATTAAAATTCCATATTGAAATTTAAAAGAATAGAAACAATTCCAGAGGGATTAATGGCTTATTATCATGCATAACGCGATTCATTAAAACACGAAGTTAACAATGCACTCTTTACCATTATAATAGCGCTTCTTCTTGAGCTTTCATCCAATCTCTTGCATGTAATGTAATTCAGATTTACAAAGTTTTAAGAGCTTCGAAGACAAAAAAAAACTGTACTGTAATGCATCATATTACGTGACAACTATTGTAAGCAGAGCTTCGAACAGGAACTGAACCGAAAAAAAACACCCAAAATTTTGACCGGAACGAAATCCAAGCTGAACCGAAAACAAGAACTGATTCTTACGGTTCAAGCATACCACTTAAAACAATCGTTTTCTCCTTGATCTCTTCTTTGTTCTCTGCTCCGGAAACGCCTTGAAACTCCCGATTTAGATAATTTTTGGTACAGAGCTAGCTCATTTCGTTTGCGTATTTTGCCAGTTTTTTTTCTTTAAATATTCAGGAAGCTCAATATTTTTTAGTGATTTGAAAACTAAATGATATAGAACAAAACATGCAAGCTGAGTTTTCATCCCTTGTTAGGGGTTAAAGTTACAGATGATTATATCCTACTTCTTATGTTTTTTTTTGCAATTTTCTATCCCATGGTAAAACACATCATGAGAATTCTTCTACTATCTAATAGTACATTACAAAATAGAAGTTACTTGTTGGAGGGTGTTTTTGTATTTGAAATATTAACCCTGTAAACAGCTTTTAGGGGTTGTAAGATTTTAAAATTCGAAAGTTAATCATTTTGAACTAAACCGAAAACACCATCATTTTTGTAGGAACGGAAACCGAAACTAAAAAAATTACGATTCGAAACCCTGATTGTGAGTAGTTTATAATTAAAATGGGTATTAGGACAAAACAATAATCTTAATTTAGATCTTTATATTTTCTGCCAACGTTTCGTTAACACATCAAATCAGTTATATCAACAATAGTTAAATTATTATCAAAAATTAAATTAGTGACCATAAATAAAACCATC
Organism: Mylabris sibirica; assembly: GCA_039776855.1. Taxonomy (NCBI): domain Eukaryota; kingdom Metazoa; phylum Arthropoda; class Insecta; order Coleoptera; family Meloidae; genus Mylabris; species Mylabris sibirica. The sequence continues at coordinate 11,155,998 of CM077839.1, forward strand.
AATAATCATAACAATTACAATGACGAACAAGATAAAAGTGGTCTTTAACAATTCAATTTATCTGTAACTACTATTAGTTACGCCACTGTGTAATTTTATTGTCAATTTTTTATATTTTATTGCTCTCCTCTGGCGATCGAATTTTTGGAATATTTCAATTAAACAAAATACCCAAAACAGAAGTAAAGATCATCAACAACAAATTCACCTTTTTCTTCTTCTCTTCTTCTACAATTATAATCATAATTATTATCATTATCGAAAAACTGGAATGAATATAAGTGGGCGCGAAACAAAACCTGTTCGTTATTATAATCCAAACGAGACATCGAGTTAATGGATACCAGTAAATCTGTCATTTTTATTAGATAAATGCAGCCGTAACCGGCGATCTCTTCATGTCATCAGGTATACGGGTTAACACACACACAAACACACACATATACAAACACAATCAAGAATATTAAAGAACAACAACAACGACAACAAGGGGCGTTATTTTATTCTTTTAATAATCTCTCCTGCTATTGGTTATTTTATTCTTAACTGAAAGGAATAATACAAAAAAAAAATTGTACATGATCCGCCATTTTGCCTTGTACATTTTAACCCTTCCCTCTATATATATCTATACGATGATGATAATCCCATTAAAACCCCTGGGTGTCTGTTGTAACAGGCCATGCGTAAGGAATTGTAAAACGCGCATTTATAAGGGCATGAAGGGAGGTTAAAATCGAATGGGAAATTTCAGGTCTTTGATATAGTTGGTCATACTGACACATGTAATAATAAGTCACCCTTCATTCTATACTATGTATATGATGAAATTAATCGGTGAGGGCGCTTTGAAATTTGATTTTTCCCCGACTAGTGGTGTGTTTGTACAGGATCGTTGCTAATAATCACCCTATTTTGAGTTCGTCCATCCAGAATCTGTTTCATGATTTTTTCATGGTTCATTGTTACTACAGGATAGATGCGTTCAGAAGCGACCAAAAAAAAAAGAGACCGAGTCTTGAGCAAGAATATCAAATATTTTCATTTGTGTGAATCAGGCGTTTCTCTCGTGCGGGTAAGAAGTTAAGAGGTATAATTAAGCCATTATTTAATTGTAGGATTATGATAAGAATACACTGGGGAGTACATAAAAGAGGCCGGCTCTTGAAGGAGGAATATCAAGTTTTTGGGTTCGTGTAAGTCAGACTGGTTCTAGAAGGTTTCTATTCAGGTATATGGCATTATTAACACCATCTCTTCTGATTGAATATCATTCTTCCCAAATCTTAACCCGTGAAGGTTCTGTGACATTGTTACGACCGCCCTCAAAAGCTAGTTTTACACAACCACATAAAAAGTGGTCTCTTTTATCTGCTCCCCACTGTACCCAACAAAAAGCAATTCATTCCATAAATTGCGGATACATGTTAGTCATTTTTTGAAGCTCAGTTGGATATAAGTCTCTACATTTGACATTTCTGACAAATTTAAATTTTAGAGGAGAGTAGTTGATTGAGTTTAGGAAGTGTTAGAACGAGTTCACACCATATACTAAAGTCTTATTTAGATACTCAAAATAGGACCCCACTCGCCCATATTCTGATTAAATATCTTTCTTCTCAAATTCTCACCTAGTAAGATTCTGGTACATTGTGACAACAGGCCGCATAAGCCTATTTTACACAGCCGTACAAAAAGTGATCTCATTTTAGGGTCGCCTCTATACAGTGGAAAGCACATAAAAGGCTTTTCTCGGTTCGTGTGAGTCAGGCTGCTTTTCTCGTGAAGGTAAAAAGATGTATTAATAGGAGCTTCCAAATTTGTAAAAAGTATTTTTGTTCAGATAAATACCCTTCTTCTGATTGATTATCTTTCTTCCCTAATCTGTCAAATTTCTGTTACATTGCTAGAACCGCCCTCAAAAGCCAGTTTTACACAGCCGTATTAGAAGTGGTATCTTTTTTATGGCCGTCTTTGTATGTTCATACAACCACTAACCCCTTAATAAGAATTTTTTTGCTGTAAAATGTGCAGTTGAAATATTTTACAAGACTTTTTTTGATTAAAAGTTGATGACGAAGAGGGAGACGAATTATGCACGGTTACACCTGCCTGTTAAAGGTCGTTTACCAAAAAATTACACGCTCTGCAAATGATTGTTGAACGCATAAATATTGGACAGGAATGTCATTTCACTGACAGCATGACGAATTTATGGACAAAATATTCAGAACATCGATATGGTAGGGTGGTGTTTGTTTCCAGGGACATACAGCAGACAGTCCAATATTAAAAAAAATATATATCGAAACAAAGAGTCAACATGAAAAACCGATCATTGCTTTATTTAACCGAAAAAAATAAATTAAAAAGTCATCAGTGTAAAAATTGCAAAACTATTGATTTGTAAAAATTAGCAATACATTTTTTTTTATTATTATTAAAAGCCGGCTTTGACAAATTAAAATTATGATGTCCATTAGCCATATCGGTGATTAGACAGAAAAACTATTCTTAGCCTTGTAACATCTTAACCAAATTTAAAATAACCTTAGGCTAGTAAGATGGTAAACAAAAAAATAAATAAAACAAACATGAAAACCTGTCAAATTCATAGGTCCTGCAGTCAAAACAAAAGGAAATAATGTGGAAAAAATCGGCTAAAAGAACGGCAAAGATCAAAACTACCGCTAACATTTATGAACGTCAACATATCCAGAAATCGCCAACAAATTATGCCCCTTTGTACGAGCCGATCATATATCATCAATTAACCATAAGCAGGACGAGTTTTTTACCTTTCACCATTGTCATCTTTCTCCCAGTTTGTTTCAATTCAATTTTTATAATTTCTTTTCTAAAGAATTCAACGTGGAATATATGAAGAGGAAGAAAAAACAATAATCTTATGACAGATGGATGTAATATTAAATCGTTGCAATGTTTCGAAAGCATTCCCAATTGTGTGATTTTTGGACAACTAAAACTTTATATTTTTGTTTTATTCATTTCTTTTTTTTGAAGCATAATGTCAATTTTTCGAATACTTTAGAGTCTAGCTATAAAGACAAAGATTGTGAAATTGCAGCAATAAGAACAAATTACAAAACTATTTATAGCCTAATAATATTTTCTAAATGGTTATAACTTAGGGTGAAAAACCTTAGTAATTGTTTATGATGGATTCATATGGGTTTTGTGATAAACTGTCCGACGGATATTGCCATAATCATAAACATTTACCAGTTAATAGTTGTTTTAAAAGTCAAACAATGAAAATGCATTTATATCTATCGAGAAACTGGACAACAACAACCCAGAAAATGAAGAAAAAATTACTGAAATATTTCCAAAATAAATAACACAATAGTAAACAAATAATTCCGAGGTAGAATGTCGTTAAATTCAAAGACATGATCACGACCAAAATACAGTAAAATTTTAACCTATAAGGTGTAAAATTTGGAAAATCAGTTTCAAAAGCCAACAAAACGAAGCTTTGTTGGTGTTATAAAGGATGAAATTACTACACAAAATGGCCATGAAAATGATGTCCTTTTTCAATTGTAAAGATGATGGTCGTAATTTATTACGATTGCACTAGTTTTTCAGAGAATATCCAAAATTTGGTCATGGTAGATTTACAAAAGAAGTGGTTGGCTATTAAAGGATTGGTAGAACTAAAGATGAATAATTGTTGTCACTGGTATTGTTATGTGTGCTTGACTTTTTGGGAAAAATAACTTTCACTTCCCAATTTTAAAAATAAAAAAATTTTGATGATTAGTTTGTATTCTTCTTTACAGCTTTTAATTTGTGTAATTTGATAAAAATATTTGAAGACAAGTGATTAAAAATTGATATTTATGTGTTTGTTTTTGTTGTGACATGCGGATGGTAAGTAACGCAAGATAGAAACACCGGCACACGTTGAAGATGATCACCAGGTCCCCGACTTACCGAGGACAGCCGCGGCGGGGTAGGCTGGAGCAGCGTTGTCGTCGTCGTCGTCGTCCTCCAGAAGGCGGATGGGCCTGGCCTGCTTCCTGCGCGACATCACACTCACAACAGTCCACTGAACAGTCCCCTATATCGCACAATTTTCAACACTTTAATTCTCAACTACAAGAAGCACTCATCATTGTCGTTTTGTTTTTTTTATCAAACGAAATAAAAATTATTATTATTATTATTATTATACTATATGATTGTTATCAATTTATGATGTGGCCGTGATTGGTGCAGGTGCCGTACGAACTCGACGGCGCCGCGATGCTGTCTGTTGCAACGCTTCGTCGTGGTGGGGAGTTAGATAAGGGCGGCGCGTCGAAGTCACCCTCGTGAAGGGTCGGTGGTGGTCGAGGCACGCTCGCGCATCAACTATAGCGTCGTGTTTGTATATCGTGGTCTTACGCCGCCGCCAACTATCCTAGCTCCTGGACTTGTATTTACGTGAAGACGTCTTCGAGGCGTCACGGCGACGATGTCAATAATAATAATTGTTATAATAATAATAATAACAACAATAACATCAACAAAAACACTTGTTTTAATAAAGTCAAATACACCTAGATATTTATTGTTTATAATTTCAGTTACCTTTCGAAGTTCGGTAACAACAACGATAACAACACGAGCAGTCAACTCAACAACGAGCGGCATTTGACTAAGTGACTACGTTGGACTGCCCCATGAAGGCCCGCCCACCGCTCTACCTGGTGAGTGGGGGGCGGCTCGGTTCTCATTCAGGGCCCAGGAACAACGACGATTCATAAATCACCGATGATATTGTTTGAGAGAGTATTTTAATGATATGCCCCTACGAATTAACAATGTTTCTATTTTTTTCTCCTCCCGTCTTCCAATCTACCACCAAATGGATTATTAAATAAAACTTTATAGTACATGTCTATTTAAAAGTCAACTTTTTTGTTGACACATCTAACAACATCTATTAATAGTGTAGCGTTCCCCTAATTAAATATTCATCGTCAAATATGAACTATTTTTTTTTTTTTATATAAAGAAAACAATAAGGCGAAAGAACGAAAATTAGATGCACTACTCTTTACTTTATATCCAATCTCTGGATATTTTTCTTATTTTTATTTTTTCGTCTTCTCTGTCTTGTCCCAGCAAGTCTTTCAATAAATCTGTCAAAAGTCGAGACGGCGACGACATGCAAATGCTCATTATGATGTTCGGTTGTCGTTTCTGCTGGTGAAACGGATGAGAACGGTCACTGAATACGAGTAACCCGTATGTGTATTGTAGGACAAAAAGGACACACACAATACAGAGAACGAAGGAATCAACCCTAATAATAAATGTCCCAAGTTGTTGCAGATCGACAATGTGATATTATTATGGAAATATTAATATTAAGTTTGGAGTAGAATAAAGGAGAGATAAATTTTTGAATGTCAACAACCAGCTGGGACGATTGTTTTTGAATAGTAATTTTTGTTGATATGAAAACAATGTGACTGTAGAAATCAGAACCGGCTCTGTATTATTAGCCGCCCAACTGCGAAACCAACATATCACCAATAAATATCATCAATTAAAAGTTCAAAATTGCCTACTTCTCAATTACAGGCCACCCTCTCTTAATCAACGACTTAACTACACTCCCGCAAACAGGAGGTACATGCAGGGGCCCCAGTGGAAAGAAGGTAAGAGGAGGATTATATGTCAATTTTCCAAACATCGAATGAAAAGAAAAATCTAGGCATACAACTGTTAAGCGATAAGGTACAGCTAGGTGCATGGAAAAGGTGACGATTCTTGGCGGTCTTTTAGCTGTGTAAACCGAATTTTCTCCATCTTGAAAGAAAACTGGTAGGGTCATGTAAGGTTCTGTAAATAAGCTAGATAATTTCCGCCTACTATACATTCTAGCCAATATGAGAACCTGCCTCGTTAGCCCGACTTACACAGACCCACTTCTATCCTCACCTTTTCTATGCACCTAGCTGTACACTCATGAGCACATAAAAGAGACCGACTCTTGAGCGAGGAATATCACATTTTTCGGTTCGTGTAAGTTAGGCTCTTTCTCTCGTCAGCGGAAGAAGGTGAAGAGGTAGGGAGTGTTGTAGCCAGGTTCCGCTATAGCAAATTTGTAGAACCACCCTCTTTAGAAAAAGTTATAATTTACTAAGTGGTCTCTTTTATGTGCTCGTGAGTGTACATTGTAAGGTCGCGCCTGGGGCAAAAGCCTGAAATGATGCCCTTAATTTTCATTAGAAGAATAGAAAAATATGATAATTAAGCTTGAAGATCAATTGAAATTAACTCGACCTTTTTAATGATTCCATAACAAAATTGGCATAAGACTAAAATTTCATAAAATCTTTGGACTAAAAATCGAAATTTCAGCTCAAAAATTGACAAAAATCTTTTAAATCTATTAAGAACTGTAGGATTAGAACAGAAATTTCTTAAAATTGAGACTGAAATTGTTCATAATATTCTCTTTTCGCCATTTAAGTCCTCCTAATAATCGTTAAGAATTAGTGACATAGTACAAAAATATCCCAAAGATTGGACTTACAATTAAACTCAAAAATTCTGTTCAGGAGACGATTAAAAGCGGCAAAATTTGTTTTCTGTGCGATTTCATAGTAAGTAACGGGAATTATTAGTACCTGGGGGCAAACTGTTAAGAGCCGCCCCTGAAACACTGCGCCCGGGCACATTTCTTCTTCTCATTTATACGGTTGGATAACCAAAACTGGTGAATAAAATTATATTAAAATGGAAATTAAAATATAGCACTTGTCCCCAAAAAACTCTCTAAATCGTCTGTTTCGTGATTCCTATTTTTATCATTTGGAAGCCCACAAGGTGAATGGCGCTCCTTCGAGTCAGGCGCCTGGAACTGAAGCATCACTTGTTATGCTTTTGGCCACTATACATATAGGATCCCAAATGTCAAATCTTGCGGAGGGGGAACAAAAACAATTAGGCCATTGTTTAGATTTATGTTCGAAAATTACTGCTAACATTTAGTTAGGTTTTGCCCAGTAAAAAAAGAATAAATATCTAAAAATAGTCAATTAAACAAAGAAAAAGCTATAATATTTCATAGCAATTTATTGTTTTGACTATTTGAATTATCATAATGATATTTTATGATTATTATATTTCTCACGTTCAGATAGCCAGTGCAACTGAGAACAACACACCCAATTATTCACATAAGCATTATTATAATTAACATGAATTCTATCAATTTCCAAGTAAATTCATTTACTCCTATCTAGAAAGTTGTCAATATGCAATTTTCAGTTTTCAATAAAAACCATGAACAAACAATAATTTATCGGTTTTGGACAACCGTATAAAATTCCTACAAATTCACCAATGTATGTACAATCGGTTACAAAAAAAACTCTTGAGCGAAAAATAACCCATTGTCCGGATCATGTGAGTCAGGCTATTTCTCTTGTGACAGTAAGATGAGGGATAGGTAACACATGTTAGAACAACCCCACCCCATCCATATTCTGAATATCTTTATTCCCAAATCCTGACTTGTAAAAAGTCTTTTATATTGCCACCACCACCCTTAAAAGCTTCTTTTACACAATTCTACAAAAAGTGGTCACTTTCATGTAAAACTGGTAGTACAGCTAGATGCATAGAAAAGGTGACGACTCTTGAGCGAAAAATACGCGTTCTTTTAGCTGTGTAAACCAAGCTTTCTCCATATTAAAGGAAAGAGTATGAAGTCATGTAAAGCTGTATAAATAAACAAGAAAACACATCCATTCCTACCTAATATTTTTGGTTGGGTGTCTTTCTTTTCCAATTCTGACCTGCTCATTAGCCTGACTTACACAACCTCACAATTACCGTCACCTATTCCATGCACCTGGCTGTACCATCGCTATTTTATAAATGTGACCACTTATTGTGAGGTTGTGTAAAACAGCCTTTAGAGATCAGCCGTAACAATGTAACTGAATTGTCACAGGTCAGGATTTACGAAGAAATATATTCAATCAGGTGAAGGGGATGGGGTGCCAATTTGGGTATTTATCTGAATATAAAAATCTTTCCTACAAATTTGGTATAGTGGAAACTAGTTTTAACACATCCTAGGTACTTGCCTACCTTGTTATCTGCCTGACTCACACCAACCGAAAAACAAATTTCTCGCTCAAGAGTTCGTCACATTTATGTGAAATTGATGGTACAGTGGAGAGCACATAAAAGATGGTGGGTAGTTAGGAGGTGTTGGAGCCAGTTACAATCGTAGCAAATTTGTAGAAAGTATTTGAAATGGTACCAGTAACCGAATCCCCTTCTTCTAATTGAATAAATTTCTTCCCAAATCCTAACCTGTGAAAGTTCTGCTACATTGTTACAACGTCCTTAATAGCCAATTTTACACAACCACACAAAAGTGGTCTTGTTTATCTGCGCCCCACAGTACAGTCATAGCCAATACTAAAGTGACCGAGTCTTGAACGAGAATATCACGTTTTCTCGTTCATGTGAGTGAGGCTGGTTCTCCCGTCAGGGTACGAAGTTTAGTAAATAGAGAGTGTCGGAACGAGTAAATACCCAAAATGGCATCAGTAACCCCACCACTTTCTTCTGATTGAATATTTTTCTTTTCAAGTTAAGATTCTGTTACATTGTGATGACTGATGACCACCCTCATAAGCCTGTTTTACACAGCCGCACAAAAAGTGGTCACTTGGTTTTGGAGATGACTGTACAAATGTTTAAAATCATTGCTCTAATCAACTTGTACGGTTGAAAAAATAATTTGATTGATAATCCAATTGTAATTATTGTGTAACTGTTGAAAGACTTTCGTAACAACATCTCTCAGACGTATTTTGGAAGATTTACGAGGAACAAAATAATTTCATACTGAAACTTACGATTACGGATCTTACGTCAATCCTTTTTCATGTGATGTCTTGTAACAATGAACTAATGTAATAGATCGATGAGCTAATTTTCGATGAACTGAGTGTCCAGTTACACCAATGTCAAATCAATAATCAATTCTATAAATATCATCCTATCTTTATCATACCTTCTATACACAATTATAACAGATTCGATAAAAATATACTTTTAGTTGGATAATAAAGGTTTCAATAAAATCCACAAATAGAAGTGTGTTCATCCATTTTGATAGGATTTCGTTTGTTTATTACATAATATACGTCCACGCATGTTTAGATGTCTTATCGCACCTAATATAGAAAGAGAGGGTTAGTAGCCATTCCTACCCTGTAGAGAACCTCCAAAGGGGTGGAAATTCTTTTATAACATCAATACGCCCACTATAAAGTTTTTTATATGAAAAATAATTGATTATTGTGTAATAAAAATGATGAACAATTATTTTGTTTTAAATAATTGATGAAATTATGAACCCAACATTGTGGATTAATTCGTATTGTTATGGTTGATTTTAGTTGAAATTCGAAACTTTTTATTGTCTTATATAGGTATATCAAATGATGTCGCCTTTCCGGCTCATTATTAAATGTCGCAGTCGAGACGGCAAAACAAAGGGTTCATATATGTTTATTAGGGTTGACCGCTATAAATTACCATTGATTAGGATTTTGTGCGATTATATCTGATTGTCTCCGGAATGAGCTATAAATAATGGCCAATATACCTGGAGTCCCATTGGATTAAGTGTGTGTGCGTGTGTAGGTACAGATAAACAGAGCAGAAAGAGCAAAACGTTGTCTTGTACAACCAAAATTGACAACAGTAAATTGCACCAAGTTGGACAGCTTATTCTTGTTTTCGTCTCCTTGTCCTGTATTCTTTCATAATTTTCAAATAATTTGTCGATTATTTCTATAAACTATAAGGGACAATTATATTGGCGCCGGTCCTGTTCTCAACTCTCAACTAACATACGGTCAACAATAATTGCACCAGAAATGCACTCAAGCTCATACTTTGTGTGAAAACACGTAAAATACGTAGTCTTTTTGTTTGTTAAAATGGCGAGGTTGTAAATAATCTGTCGGTAGGGTTTCTATCTCTAGAAAGTGTTTTTCAAAGGGTGTTCCATTTTTCTTCTTTACAAACACTGCACGCAATCCCTTAAAACTCACCCTTTAGCCTCAAACTGGGCCAGATAAGTACTGTATTGTCAAAAATACCATTGTGAAATTAATATATTTCTTTTAATCCTCTTTACGAAGAAGATATCTTGCGAAAAATTTCTAATATTTTTTGCTATACAGGTGGTTGTTTCAGGTAAAGGACCAAGGTTGAAAATGTTTCAGTTTCATTCAGAATTTTGTTTGTATTTTGAACGCACATAAATCACCGCCAGTTATCTGTTACCATTTATTTTTATTACAATAATGGATTGTTAACTTTTCTATGAATTAACATTTTTTCTTAACGACTTTAAGTAGAAAATAAGATTGTTTAAACTGTTGATACAATATGATTAGATTTTTACATTGTTGTTGTTATTATTATTGTTGTAAATGTTGGCTATTTGTGTATGTGTGTGCGTGTACGCTATCAAGCTTGTTAAAGACTAGCTCTCACCGACAGCTGCCAACAAATCAATCAAAATAATGAGCGTGATATTAAGTACAACGTCGTTGTGTGTATATAGTAGGTACCAGTGGTCGCATTGCGGCACGACCGCCACAAAACATCTAATATATTTATTGAGGTTGTCAGCAGGACTGCAGGCAGAGCAACTACCAGACATCGGTTTTTACAGGACCGTAGATGTATCATAACACATGTCGGCAGCCGCTAAGAGATCACGCCGCGAATAACAAGAGACCAGCAGGAAGAATTTCAATATTCTACTATATTGCATCTATTTTATGCATTATTTCAATATTTCGAATTCTAACAAATTTCTCTTAAAATACACCAGGGTGGTCGTCGTTTCAAACTCATAAATCAGAGCAATCACATTTTCAAATATTACCTCCGACATTACTTCCAGCTGTTTGGTTTCTCTTTTTTTATCTTCTTATACTATTGTCACCCTTTAAAAGATCGATTTTTTTTGTCTATTTTTGAATTACGACTGTATAATAAAAAAAAAATTGTTTTGAAAACTTTCAAGAGTGACTTTGCGACAAGATAAGTTTTAGAATAGAATTACGAAAAACTAAACCATTTGCGTTGTCTCCAAGGTGTCTGTTCTCACACGTGGTAGGACATTCCTCTGTTTTCGGTTCAGGCGCAAAAATAAATAATTCATGCAAGGATGCGACAAGCCGATATGAAAACAAGTTGGTCGGCATGCGTTTTTCGGACTCTTCTCCGTCCTGTATAGAGTTATGCGCTTTAGAGGTGACTGGTTTGCTATCAATATCCAACGATCAGAAAACCTATCACACACACACACACACACACACACAAACACACACGTGCTTGCAAGCCGAAAATTGTCATAACATTGCCATATAGAGTGGCATATATTTTGAATACCAGTAGTTTGGTGAACAATAAAAACAATCATCTTTGCAGACAATAGCTTTTGGTTTGAGATATACATATGTACAGTGGCGATTAAAAAAAGAGACCACCTCTTGTGCGTCTGTGTAAAACAGGCTGAGGTCATTACAATGTAACAGAACCGTGACAAGTCAGAATTTGGGAAGAAAGATATTTAAACAGAAGAAGAAGGTGGGGTTAATGATGCCATTTTGGGTATTTACCTGAATAGAAAGATACTTTCCACAAATTTACTATGGCTGGAACTGGCTCCAACACCTACTACCTACCACCTTCTTACCCTCATGATGAGAGAAGCAACCTGACTCAGACTAACGAAAATCTGTGAAATGCTCGCTCAAGACTCGGTCTCTTTTTTTTAATCGCCACTGTACATGAAGGCTGGTCTAACGAAAGCCGGGGTATCGAGAGAATTAAGGTGACGATTTTTGATGTACCTGAATAAAGAAAACACCACAAACCCCCAGTAGATCAGGTAATTTGCCACCCTCTACTTATTTATGGTTCAACTTCAACATCTACTATTCGCCAAAAGAGGTAATGCATCAAAACAGGTTCAGTTCATCCCCAATACCAATAATGGTGGAAGAACGGTTCAATCTACGTAAAACAGGCCGATATTCTCACCAAGAGTCGTTAAAAATTTTACGCACTTGACTGTACTTCGAAAAGTTTTCAGTTTGAGAATGATAATAAGTAAACTAATCTTATATTTTGTATTCTTCATAAAATGATTCATTGTTTTTTTTTTGTTTGTCTCCATTACGTTCTAGAAAAAGCATCAGATATTCACCAAATCCGGGAAGCAATGGGAAAAAAATCATTTTTAGTCGTTTGACGTGCTCAGTCCGTTTTGCTACATTTGAGAGTTTCTGAACAGACTTCCAAATGGGCTACAATGTCCTAATTGTGCTAAAATGATCTACAGGGATCCCCTTAAACATCCTTGAAATATTTTTAGAATCGCTCGCCAACTAATCTTCAATATTTTTTTAAATGATTATTTATTTAGTTTTGACTACGAGGAAAATTTTAATTACTATACACTTAATAGATTTTGTTTGTAGAATTCGTCGAATTTCAATATACTACTAGAGCGCAAATTAGAATTAAAGTACATCGATGAGATAAAGCACGTTCGTCGCTTGTTCCGCCCAGTTGGCGGAGTTTTTATTGTCTTTAAACAACCAGTGGCGTGTTCGACGTTTTATGTTAAGCACATAAGTATTTGGATTGATTTTTAAATTGCATAAAATATAATATTTACTTACAAAATAAATGGATAATAAAATAAGTGTATTCAAAAAATACGAAAATATAATAGTATAAACTTGCTAAAAACCAATAACAAACCTAAATTTATGGAAGAAATCAAACTACAGTTATACATATATGATACATTACAACAATTTACAACTATTATATAGCAAAAGCATACCATACAAAATAATTATTTTGTATTTTGATCCCCTTAATCAGAATCACTGTCTGTTAATTCCTGACCACTAGATTCTTCACTATAGTCGTCCTCTTCATCAGATGACTCTCTAATAATAATATTGAATTCTTCCATGACGCTGTCTGTCATATGTTCGCGCTCCATATAACTATTTTCAATACTTTTCACGTGACTGCAGACAGAAATCCACTCTTCCGTAGTGATTTCGTCGAATTTTTGTCGTGCTAATTGTTCTACGTCACTTAATCGGAAAGTAATATTTCGAGTAGCTACCCAATTTTTTACCAAGCCCCAAATTTTTTCAATCGGATTAAGTTCCGGGTGATAAGGAGGAAGGCGTAGGACACTATGTTCCTGACTCTCAAGGAGTGTGTCGAGTTGAAATTTTGACACCGGAGATTTGTGTACCTTAATTATATCATACAGCTCCGTCTTTGTCATGCCAGTGTGACATGGGACATTGCGCTGTTGCAGCCACTGAACCATTTGTTCTTTTAACATTGCGAAGTTTGGTTCGCTCTCTGTTTTTACATTGTGGTAAGACGCGTTGTCAACCACTAAAACTGCTCGAGGGGGAAGATTGGGCAGCAGTTTTTCTTTTACCCATTTTAAAAAATTATGGGCATTCATCTCGTGATGATAATCACCTGACGTAGTGCCCGAAACCCACATTAATAGGCCATTTGGGATGAATCCCATTTCACCCCCGGCGTGGACCATGATCAAACGCCGTCCTTTACCGATAGGTTTTTTTAAACCAATTCCGGTCTCATCTATCCACGTATACGGTTGCGTATGGGAACTATTAATATAGCTCTCGTCTGTCCATACAATAGGACGACCTTCCAGCCTATAATTACGTAGTTGCCTCAAGTAGGCAACACGTTTCTGTCTAATAGAGTAGCATTCTGTTATCGCTTTTCTATTATCAGGAGTTTTCCTCCATCTAAAACCCAACTTGTGAAGGTATAAACGTAAAGTTGACCTTCCTCCGTCAAATGGTAAGTGACAATCTCTTATACGGGCGAGAATACCTGTAAACAAATATAAGCGATAGAAATTAACTGTCAAGTTATAAGTAGGTACTATAGGTACCTATATTATGAAACTCACTTGACAATGAAGGGTGTCGTTTTTCTACAGTCGTAAAGTTATGAATCAATTCTCTTATAGCCTTCTCTCGTGCAACTACGAGAGAAGGATCTTCTCGTTTCTTAGGTCCTCTTTTCTTTTTTGGAGTTCCGTAAGTAGAGCTTTCCCCAACCTCGATGTCGACAGTTTGTTGCCGAATACTTCTGTACAATTTTTCTGAAATACCTGTCGATGTTATTGTTCTTTGTTTAAAATTTTTTATCGGAATGGTAATTCCGTTTTCCGCTTCGTTTTTAAAAAAATTCGTCACGTTAGCAACGATTTCTCTTGCTTGGCTGTTAAGGGCCTTTCCTTTTCTTTTTAAGGAAGATGTAGACTCCATGACATAGAAACTATAGGTTTGTATGAAAAATAAAATTCATGGTAAACTAAAAAATCGTAAGTACACAACATAAGCAGAAATTTAGTCGTTGCGTAACTCGTATAAACGTTGCAGCTGCAGCATGTGCGCAACGTGTTCAGACTTGTTGACAACTACTAACTTTCCGTGCTTATGCTGCAATATACTATATATTTTTACCTACCTTACTAATAATCAATTTAATAAGAACCAATTTTAATAACTAATATGTAATAAACACTATAATATAATATGTATCAAAATTCAAAATAATCAACTGTACTTAAAAAATCACACGTAAAATCAACACTGTAAACGGCTCAAAAATTCAAACCAGTGAGAAATGAATAAACGAAAGGGGAAGCCGTATATTTATGAAAAATTTTCGCAATAGCGCCTCTATGAACGAATTATGTATAATAACATTTGGGCGGGAATTCTAAAATGTATTCGAATAAATATTGTATTATGGCTTCCTTAAATAGTATATTGAGAAAAAATATTTTTCAATTTAATTAAGCAGCTAATTTGCTAATAATAGATACTTATAAACAGATACAAAATCGCTAATAATATATTTTTTAATAGGTACATAAGTATATGTAAAGAATATCAAACATCGGCAACAGTGTCTCTTGTAGATATACCAACCCAAAGATACAATGTTCTCAATGAACAAGAGCTATATGTTAATAATTTTTGGAAACTTCAGTTGGATAGGTATCTACATTTGATATTTCTGTTAAATTTAAATCTTACAATACACTAGTGGATAGAGTTTATTAATTTAGATTTAATCATACATGTGTCATTGTCTCCACGCCACTGAATAGCTTATATGTACTCCATTATTGTGTTATTATTGGTTAACAGCTGTTTTTCTCCACCTACTTTTAACTGGAATTTGTGTGAATTTGTACGTGCCTTATCTCATCGATGTACTTTAATTAGTGTACGAGGTCTATGTAATTTTTATGATTATTTGTTATTTTTGGTCTTGAAACATTTTTCTAATAAATCTATCAATCTGTTTATTTTATAACCATGTCTAATGGGCACTGAACGACCAACCCCTAATTGTTTTCACTATAGCATTTGTTTTCTAGTAGGAAACTTGTGTAGTTCAAATAAGTTTACATTTTGGTTAATTTAGGTGAGTTGTCTTGTGCTCATTTAAAACCATATTTTAATTATAAAAAGTTCATAGACTGATTTGAATTACTTAATTCAAAGAATTAATTCTAAACATTGTAATAAATAATTGAACAAAAGGGAAAAAATTTTTTTATCGGGAGCGAAGAAAAGGAAAATTGCAAGTAAAAAGAAGAAAATCCACAAAAACACAAAACTTATTTAAAACAGTGGATGAAAAAGGAAAACAAACGTGAAGTGCAGATCTAACCAAGTATTTTGAATAGTATTTTTTATAATGATATATATATAATATTTTATCTTGGAGGGGCCTCAAATGTTATATTTGCACCCGGGCCCCCATATACAGATGACCGGCCCTGCCTGTACGTATTATGTATACAGGCCTGGGAGTATACAGTTTGGCCGTTTCAATCAGAATAGAGCGATTTGAATAATATTTTTAGAATTCACTGGGTAGTTCTTGGAGAATATTTTAGAAAAACTAGGTCTTAGTAGCTCATTTAAAAGTCGGTCAAGAAACGCCCGTTTCTAATGATGTCGAGATATTTGCCAATCAGTTGTACACTTAAAACGACTTAGAATGACTCAAGGATCCTCCTAACAATGATCTTTTTTTCGTTTTTTTCCATTTTCTTGGGAGAATTCTAGAGTAACTCTAAGTTGTTTTGCCTGTGAAGCTCATTTTTGAAAATCGTAATATTGTCCAAAACGAGCATTTCTTTGACCGACATCCAATTGAGCTGCGAGGTTCTAAAAGTATTATTCGAACAGCAGTTTTATTTGGACAGAAACGGTCAAATTGTGTAATGCCAGCAGGCTCAACACTGTATATCTTTTTAGGTTTGGGGGGCCTTTAAAGGCTGGCTTATCCCGGGAGCCACTGAATAAAGGTAGGTTAAGATCTGTATGTACGTGTTTGTGTGGATGTGTAGACTCACAAATCACAGCCAACGAATCCAGTTTTGGACGAAAACTCTACATAAATCTATATTATATCGGGACTGGGCCCCAATTAGACGAAGATTGTGCGGTTGAGACGGTGACAACGCCTCGACCGCCTGTCACCCACTAGCAAGTTCTCACAAACCAGGTCCAAGGACGACAATCAGATACTTTTCTATTGACGGCCAACCCTACAGTTTTAAATTTATCCACCATATTTTTAAAATTAACGATTAAAAATATACAAAAAAGAAATAAGACAACAATAACGAAAGAGACAAACAGAAATGCATCTATAGATGCGACAACTGAACCAACGGAATGCTGAACAAAACAGAAAGAGTAGAGAGAGAAAGTATGTATGTAGTAGTAGTAGTAGTAGTAGTAGTAGTAGTAGCAAGTTTGAGAGATGACACAACGTTCGAATTTAAATGATGTTTAGACGAGGCAATAAACCTGTCAACTGTTCAGAAATCGAGGCATCGTCACAAAAATATCACGCTACCATTGTTATTATTCATCAAGAGAATCAAGAGAATTTCAGTAGGGGCCTGCTGTACGAAAATCGCAGGAACAGTTGGCCGATTGTCGATACAAATTTAGAATTTAAAAACAAAGAGACGACAAGGAAATGGTACGATTTATTGTCAATGTAAAAATGCACCATAATCTTTGTTTTTATTGTTTTTCGATATAAAAAATAGTCAATTTAACATTTGGCCGGCTATAAATTCCATCAAGTATAATATCTAATACACCCTCTCTATGTATAGGGATAATTAATCCCTGATGCTTACACATAATATTGTTTCGGTATAATTAGCGACCGTGTAGTTCTGACTGGTGTCTGGTAATTCTAGTTGGGGTACTACCTTAGTGGCAATTGCAACCATTAATATATGCGGTTGGTGCTACTGTTTCAGACATCAGGACAGTGTTTATTATGGTCTTGTATCTGTATTTGTGTAACTGTATGGCCGTAACGTTTATGTTGTTTCTATAACATGGTCTTTTGATTTCATTAATATGCCCTCCCAATGTTCGCCTTATTATTCGGGCGATTGCGATAAATCGTCAAACATATACACAAATACTGTACATACAACAACACAAACAACAACACAAGTAGCAGTCGATCGTTTCAAAGTTGCTTCGCCATGGACCACACTGCAACACCACCCAAGACCATTAATGACCATTCGATGTTGGTATAATTTATGAGATTGTATAACGAGACGTGAGTGGGAAGCTAACGGCACAAACACCAATGTGCTCTTATTATCGTTAACCATTAGATATGGTAAAATTTCGCCGATAATACAACAAATTAAAATTGATTGAATATTAGAAATGGTGAGTGTTAAAAGACGAGATAGAACTCGTGTCATCTTGTCACTCCATACTTAGGAATCTTAAAACAAGTCGACGTTGTATAAATACATAAACAGGAATTGGACAATGTTGTTGCTACTGTTACTGTTAAACCGCACAACATTCATGATCTGAACAGAACAGCACCTCAGGTGTTTTTGTCTAATCACATCCGTCAAACTGTTATCGTCCACTGTCCTTTCTTTAACCATAACCAGAGTAAATTGACAGTTTTCAATAGAATGAGCTACTTTCGCTACAAAAACAGAATTATGATGACGTTATATTGAATTTATGATAACAATTTTTTTTTTAGTTTCGATAAGTATGGAAAAGGGAAGAAACGACCTCAATTTATCAATCAATCAATAATTATAATTGTCAGCATTCTAAGAAGACAACGAAATAAAATTTCTGTATTTGTACATTTAATTATAAATCCCATAAAGCATCATGATTTAAATTATCCATATGTACTAATAGTTTATTGGAATTTCACTTATAGTATTGGAAAATATAATCAGGAACGCACGTGCATTCTCCTAATTTGGACAAATGGTATTTGGGCTAATAAACGCACATTTATTATTTTATAAACGATCACTTGTATTATCTGTAACGGCAGCTTGTTATTATTGTGTTTACAAGTATATTTTCTGTAAATGTACCTATAACGGAATTCAACTTTTGTCTATCTACTGTTATTGAAACATACCCACACAATTTCGTTTACAACTATTACTTTCCATCCAATTATTTAATATTATTGAATCGAGAAAAATAATATTTAGAATTTCTTATAATTGATTGACATAAACTGTAATTGAAAGTTTTTCAACTTACCTACGCAAGATCTCTGTTATTTATATTACTCTTTTTTTGTCTTTAAATTAAACAAACTTTGAACGAACACCTGGATTGTTGTATTTAGTATTTAGACTCATTGCTCCCACACTTTTTTTTGTTTTTTAGTATAAGGTCGATGATTTGCACATCAGTACAAATAAGGACAATGTTAAGACAATACTTTTATTAATTACCTGATTAATGTCTAAGTATAATAATAAGAAAATACAATGACTAATTTACAGTTGTATTATAATGTGGAACACCTGTTTTAAATTGATTTTTTATTAAAAAACAAAAAGTATTGGAAATATTTTAAGGACAACTGAATTCCCACAATACATGAACGATTATTATAAGTGAGTATAATAAAATTGATAACTTGAAAGTATAAAAATCAATAATTTTTTTCTATATTTGGTTTTGTTTATCGAAAGATAAATAGAAGAGAGAGAGAGAGAGAGAGACAAGAAGAAAAAATAATAAAACTATACATATTGTAGAACAATTTGAAATGGGCATTAAAAACATTATTAACGTTTCTTGTCTCGTATCCCCCATTAATGTCCAGATAGTCTTATACAGGCGGTGACAATCAAAGACACTGGTTAAACAATTTACAATTTTATTGTTGGATATTTTCATTATTACCTGCTTTGGATTTTATTCCCCTTATTTAGAAAATTATTTATAATTTTTCTATAATTTTTCTGCATCCAATTGAAATCGATCTATATTTTAAATAAATGTTTGGTGATCGTTTCAGGAATAGGAAATCGCTTATTCAAATGCTATGTGAATCATTCAAATATTCAAAAGACTACATTTTTCATGTTGGTTTTATTCATATATTACTCAATTTGTACAACAACAATGAGGTTTACTTCTATAGTGCAGTTAATAATTGATTTCGATACGTATTTACATATTAACTCAATAGCAGCAGAAATGTAAAAAGTAGAGATTTATTAAAAATTACGTCCCTCATGTCTTTCTTCAAGTTCAAGTCTCCAAAATTTCGAAATTTTGCCTGAGGATTCATAGCTTTACAGTGGTTATCTAGCATTAATTAGATTATAGAATTATTAAACAATTTTGAAAGAGAATGTATGTACAGGGACGCATTAAGATCTGGATGGACCACCAATGATCATGATCTATGAGCCTTCATTATAATGATACTTATCAATTTGTATTTACCAGAATAATAATTTTTGCATTTTTTAGAAGATTTAAAATTTAATTTTTTAATTAAAAGTCCATCGAAAAGTTATTCAAAGTTAAATTGACTTAAATAGTGTATCTATGACTGAAGGATGTTGATGTGGCTATTATGTCCATTTCTGATATACCTATAATATGTAGAATTTATGGATATTATTTAAGTGTTCTTTCCGCGGAAAGTGAAAGTACTTAAAAGAATTATTGTCAGTGGACCGGTTTCGGCTATATTGCCATCTTCAGCACCCTAGTCAAAAGTTACACAACATAGATTTATTATTTGATTCTTGATACAATCTTTCATGATATTATTATTTTTATCATGATTATTATCATTATAATTATTATTAACGATGTTATTTTGTAAAACAATTAATTATTATTATCAATTAATAAGTTGTTATTGGTTATCAATATTAAAACTACTTTAATAATATGTTAATTAAAATCTCAAACTTTAGCTCGAAAATTGATTTTTTTTCTCATGTTTCAGTAACAATAAACAATGATCAATTTGGGTATATTTTGAGATGATAGAACGAAATTTAAGTACCAAATACTGATGATTTAGGAGGAAGATATTTCAAAACATTTCCTAAAACTAATTGTACTAAATCTCCTCCTTTTGATGATTCAAAAACAAAATTTGCTAAAAAATGGTACCCAATTTTAAGAAGATAATTAATGTTTTAAAATTTAGACGAAAAGTTAAGAATTCAGCTCAAATATGGGTCATTTTGGATGTCTCGACTGTCATCCATGTCCAGTTCCTTCAGGGGATATCTGACTAAACAACCTCCTGTAACAAGCCCCGTCTTTAAGATTCTTTAATCTTGATTCATTCCTCATAAAGTCGAGAAGCTTCATAGTACTCTTAGGCAAGTAATTGATAAACAATTTTGCCTGCCTCATTCCTAGAGTCTGTCTCCAATGGAACCTTTTATTACTCCTTTGCTATTTAAAGATTTCCTTTCATTATTGGGTTCTTGTTAGTCTACAAAACGGTTTAGGAGCTTCAAATGGAGCCTCAGATATCCTGTTCCTTCTAGTTCATCGGCTATTTTGTATCTTCCTATTCTCTGATTACCTAGTACCCAAGCTAAGGTAATTTTCTTACCCCTTGTTAGCTGTTTCAGGGATTGATGACATTTAAAGTTATGGGATCTTAGAGCCATCAAATGTGTATTGCTTGTATGTACACTCTGTGATGCACAGATCTATTACAAGAATTTCAGCTTGGATTATGGAAGGGAACTTTGAAGTTTCATAGTACTC
Source organism: Mylabris sibirica (assembly GCA_039776855.1). Taxonomy (NCBI): domain Eukaryota; kingdom Metazoa; phylum Arthropoda; class Insecta; order Coleoptera; family Meloidae; genus Mylabris; species Mylabris sibirica. Next base: position 11,177,246 of record CM077839.1, read on the forward strand.
TTAAGCCAGTAATTGATAAACAATTTTGCCCGCCTCATTCCTAGAGTCTTTCTCCAGTGGAACCTTTCATTACTCCTTTGCTATTTAAAGATTTCCTTTCATCATTGGGTTCTTGTTAGTCTACAAATTCAAGTTCAAGTCTCCAAAATTTCGAAATTTTGCCTGAGGATTCATAGCTTTACAGTGGTTATTTAGCATTAATTAGATTATAGAATTATTAAACAATTTTGAAAGATTGGGTTCTTGTTAGTCTACAAAACGGTTTAGGAGCTTCAAATAATAGAGCCTCAGATATCCTGTTCCTTCTAGTTCATCGGCTATTTTGTATTCTCCTATTCTCTGATTACCTAGTACCCAAGCTAAGGTAATTTTATTGATAACACTCAAAGTTATGGGCTTTTAGAGCCTTCAGCTGTGTATTGCTTGTGCACTCTGTGGTGCATAAATCTATTAAAAGAGTTTCAGCTTGGATCATGGAAGGGAACTTTCTTAAGGCTACGGATGCCCTGTAGTCCAGTCCTTTCCTCCGTTTTCAATCCATTTATATACCAAATGAAGGATTTCGAGGTAATTGTTCGATCGATTTTCGCACCCCATGGCGGTAATTTAAGACTTCTTAGAAGAGGTTTTAGGAGTCAATTTTTTTCGGCTTGAAATCTAATAATTTAAATAGTAATTCTGAGTCCAGTTACTTCAGAATTCCCAAATGTCCTTGCTAATTTTTATACCGTTAGACTGTTGTATTAAATATTAATATGAACGTGTGTTGTTATTGTTAAATTGTTAATTGAGCACTTGTTTAGATTTTCCCATCGGTAGAACAAGGCTTGTGCAATCTTTGGTAACGTACCGTATCGTGTTAACGATGACGATGCCCAACTTGACACTTATATACATATACCGGGCATTGTCCCATCAAATACGACAATTCATGTTTACAATATTGTCAAGTGTATAATTCGTGATCTAGGACAATACGTTCGTAGAATTTCTAAAAACGGTATCTACATATGTACATACATTATATGTAGGTACTTATTGACAATTACAATGTCCTTCACTACATTGAAATTCAATCAAATATCCGTGCATATCAATTATAATTATACGTTTTACAATCAATATTAAAACAAACAAAAAAAGAAGGCACGACATATATTCCTCTTCAATCTCACATGTATGTATGTATTATAAATATTATAGCTATATAGTGTGTGTTTTCTAGGTAATAGCCCCGGCACATCCACAATCCTCTAATTGTGGCAATAAACAAACATACTTGCATATCTAGCTGGTATATACAGCGAAAACGGGCTCGTTTCATGCAAAAAAAGACCGATATTTATATGCGACACGCTGAATATAAACATGAAATACCAACAAGGACAGTGATGAAAAAATCTTTCTATTTCTCTCGATTATATACCAAAACAAACTTGTATATATATAAAACAGTCACAATATATGTATACATACATACATATACACACACACACACACACACACACACACACACACACACATCCACAGTTTTCACATATAATTTGGATTCTTTTTATTATCCATATGTATATGTTGGGGAATAATAACGCGACTGCCGCGAATAGTTTTGTGAAATTTACGCTGCTCGCCGTTTTCATCTCATTGTTCTCGATGAATATGCTAAAAGCGATCCCAGCTGGAATGCGTCGCATAGGAGAGTGGTACTTCTTCTTCTTCTTCTTCTACTATAGTATAACTTGTATGTGTGTATATGTGTGTCTGTAATATCAAAACCCGACATTACTACTACTATTATGACGAGGAATTATAATATGAAATGGTATTTAACCACCAACTATTCCAATCATTCTTATCAAAGTTTTTTTTCATGCCCGACGAGATCCAAGGGGAGCAGGGTGTTTTCCCCCGGAAATCCTTTTTGGAAATAAAAATAAGTAAACTAACGTTCTGTTTTGGATTTTTCATTATATTACCTATACCCTAGCCCTTAACGCCTTAAGCCCTCGTAGTTGATGAGTTTGAAAACCGCGGCATTGTCCAAAACGAGCGTTTTTAACCGAATTACAAATGAGCTGCGATCTTCTAATTGTACTAAAATAATCTCCAGGGCGTCCCCTGCACATCCTTAAAATATTTTACGAATCACTCCCCAAATAATAGGAGTTTTATAAGAACCGACCATATTTAAAACAGGGTGTCCGACCTGAGTACACAATTTTCCCGTTTCAATTGAAATAATAGATCGCTTTGAATAATATTTTAAGGCATTAAGTATTAGGTAGTCCTTGAAGAATATTTTAGCAAAATTAGGACCTTGTAGCTCATTTGGAAGTTCGTCGAAAACGCTTGTTTGTGATGATGTTGAGATATTTACCAACCAGTTGCACAATTGAAAAAACTAGAGGATCCTCCTTACATTGATTTTTTTCTTTATTTTCTTCTGGAACATGTTGCAATCATTTTTCATTTTCTGTAGAATGCTGTGGACAAAAACGAAAGAAATCAATGTTGGGGGATCCTAGAGTCATTCTCGTCGTTTTGCGGATGTAGCTGGTTTTTGAAAATTTCCACGTTGTCCGAAATGAGCGGTTTTTAACCGAGTTCCAAATGAGCCACGAGGTCCACTATTCTTCTTTAGGGACTACTCTATAAATTTTTACAATATAATTCCGTGTGCTCTAATATTTTGGTAAAAATTGAAGACTCCTAGTCCGGACACTTTATATTTTCATAGTGTTGGTGGGCTTATAAGGGCTGGGTCTTCCCGAGGCCCTGTTTACATTGTTACACAGACAATACTAGTTTTTTACTATTTCAATGCAATATTTTATGATTATTATTAATGCAATTAACATAAATAATTACCTGACGATAAAATCATACATTATTTTTCCATATTAGAAATAAATAATACAAAATTATCATAAATTATAATTTTTTCGTAAAGTGCATATACTTGTTCGATTATAATAATTTTCTTTATTGTTTTCATTTATAATGAATGCAAAATTATTGTAAAATCCGATCAATGTATTTGAATTAGAGTAAAGATGGTTCAAATTACTATTACTACTACAAGAACACCCCTTAGTTTCAAGTATCTGTAGGTGAATGAGTTGGATCGCCGCCATCAACTCTAAAGACCGATGATGGTAATTAAAAAAGGGGCATTTTCTACATTATTTTTTTCTTCTTGTATCCCTTTTCGAATACATTCATCTATAATTAGAGCTATGTTTTAGGTAATTTGAGTATTAATTAACTGCATCACATTAAGATAAGATTCTAAAGTTTTTTGTTTAATAACATTTAAAGTTGCTTTTATTTATAATAAAAAGCGAAGATGGTGCGGCGCTCTATTCCATTTCAACATCTACGTTTTTGTTTTCAATTTGAATTTATTCAACTTTTCTACCCGTATTATCTTGAATTTCGTAAATAACAAGACTGTTGTGTAGTAGTTGTATATTGTATAGGACGAAGTTATAGAAGAATCCATTCCAGTTCGGGTATTTATGTAAATTTCTTAATGATTGTTAAAAATGGGAGAATTTCTTAATTAATTGCCCCCACACACAGACACACACACACACACACGTTCAACAATAATAACGAAAAATGATAAATTTTCTAAAAATTTCGTTATTAGATGAACAAATATTTGTAAAGAAAATATTAATGATTAAGTATTAATCAAGAGGCTTTCGGGCTTAACACTGCGAAACTACTAAGAAAAGCTTGGAATCCTGTGTAGGATCTGAACCTACAACCTTTGCTCTACCAACTGAGCTAACAGGACCTAGTTGTCAATTTATATTTAAATCGAACAGAACGATAAGTGCTTTATCGCACACATCGTCTTCCTCATGATTCGCGGTGATAAGGCTAAATGCCTCTTAATTAATATTTTCATTAATAATACCAAAGTAATTTACAAATATTTGTTTAGTATTTGCCTAGCCAGCTAAAATGTAAACTCTTGTTACATTGACGAGGAAGATGATTCTGTGTACAATAAAGCACTTATCGTTTTGTCAGTTTTAAATTTAAATTCGTAACTAGTATTCGTGAGGATTCCTGTTAGCTTAGTTGGTGGAGCAGTATTGTGCAAAACCAAAGGTCGTGGGTTCAGATTATCACAGAGGATTCCAAACTTTTCTTAGTTGTTTCGAGGTGATACGATTGAAAGCTTCTCAATTAATTAATAATCATTATTATTTTCATTATTAGAAAGCTAATGATCTTATTTCTATAGTTGGTTATTTTGAAGAAAATCAAACACCTGTAGGGTTATTTGAAGGGGATCAGTGAACAGTTTTGCAAACTAAATATGATCCCATTCAGGCGGTTTTCTTTATTCAAACAAAAATACCGAAAATAGTCGGTACTTTGTCACCTTAAAACCTGTAGATTAACACACCGACAAGCAGGCTAATTGCCCAGTTTAAAATCTTTAAAATTTCCAATACATAAACAGACAAACGGCTCCTGTTTTATTTGTGAATGGTGAGATTTTAGAAATGTTCAAAGATAAAATAATAGTAATTCATCAAGATTTTTATTTAATGATGTAAACATGAAAACAGACATCCAACTAAAGTAAATATATTCAATTATTTTTCGAATGTTGTTCGATTTTTTTCTTTCTAAATTTTATAGCTAACAAACTATAAATTTATAAATACAAGAGTGTCTTTCAACTATCAGTTCAATTGAACAAAGTCTTTACTGTCTTCTATTATATTCACTAATAAATCAACACTATTTATCATATGATTTAACCAACAGTTATTTGGTTAATTTCACAACATTACAGATCTGTTCTAATGATAGAAAATAATTTCCATCTATTTTGATTATCTTACTATAACTTATATAAACTGAAAATATCTAAACTGGCAGCTATTTATTTTAAATTAAAAATCAAAAAAATAAACTAAAGAATTTCAATATTGTCGAGGGGTAGTTGGTGAACATTCACCGATTGAAATTCAACATAAAACAGGGGTCAAATATATACGAAAAACTACCCCGTTATTGTTAGATTTTTCCCCATGTGATAAACGTCAACAATTTGAAAAGCATCGTATTATTGATTGACACTGATTACAAGTCTTCGACTGACGTATGTCTACATCAATTAATATTAAGTTTCAATCGATTAAGACTATGAGAATTTAAATTAAATGATGGAATTGAAAGGAATCGGAATTGTAATCAAAAATACAAGCAGTCTGCTGTTAATTACTTAATTAGTTTGAATCTGAAAAGATGATCAACAAAATGAAACGAAGCAATAGAATGATGTTTCGTTTCTATTAAAATGCTTGTTAATTAGAAATCAACGCCGGAAGGCCCGGAGGTGTTGCCCTGTAAAGATTCGTTTATATTTCAAAATGAGTACTTTCAATTTGAAATGAAAAAATAACTGAAAGAGCAACTCTTATTGGCCGTTTCTTCTTCCGTTTTCTACAATCAAGATCTACAATCTTATTGGTGTCAAAAATCAAGCTAAAAACGTATGGATTGTGAGAGAAATCCAAAATATCGATCTTCTGGGTGTTGTAATTACCTAGCACTACAAATACATACTAACATGTATGGGGCTTTATGGCCGATAAGTTCAAATAGTGAACGACACATTCTCAATGGAGCACTTTATCGAACTTTAACTCTATCTATCTTTGTCTTTATCTATAGTAGATTTCGGTTGTCTTAATACGGATTGACTATATACTATATATAATAGTTGTTTTGAAAACAATTCGTGTGCTGTTGGCAATAGAAGGTGTTATCTACAGTGTTCCAATACTGGGCCCAGGCCCTTTTACTAAAGGATCAACAGACCAACATTTGGGGGGCTTAGTTGAGTTTCGCATTGTTAGATCGTCTTACTTGGTGGATTAAAGTGAACTGTTAGAAATGGATAGAAACGTTTGGACTCTCCTTCAGAATACCAATACTACAATCAAAAAACCAATTTCTATGTGATTGAATCTTCGAATATCAATACGTAGGTTCATTCTTTGAAACAACTTTATAAAAAAAAATTTGTTCTAGACGAGATTTTTGAAAAACAATCATAATTAGATAAACAACCTGTAATATTTCCTTTTTTTTTCGAATTCAAATCGTGAATGCGTCGGTGTCTATCATATGTCAGTTGTAAAACACCAATTTTTGTATCATCTGTTTAGCAGATTAATTGCTTAATAACTATTTATATGAAAATTTGGGCAATTATTATATCAGATTTGTCGGTATAATTTCGTGTATATGTAAAGAACAATGTTGAAATTTCTACAAAATATAATTTGTATTGGTGTACGTTTATAAAACACCCTGATAATTCTAGTGAAGGGATCAGGTTATGACCCTAATGTTGTCCGCCGTCGACCAGTTCGAATTTCCTCAGCTCTATCATTATATAAATACACCGTTGGGGCTATAGTCCTGTCACTCATTTATCTAAGACACCCTGCCGCTTAATCACTGCTATCATTATTGCTCCAAGATCGTTATTTCTATGGATATTACAACTGTAACACGTGACAACTTTCCAGAAGGGTATAGAAACCATAGTGAGAAGGATCATTCTAATAGTTAATTAGTTGTTATTAAGTTAAAAATTGTAGTAAATACCCGTTCACGATCAAATCGAATCTATTAAATTCAGATTACAGAACAAGTAAGTTGTGTAATCTTAGACAAACTTGGTGTGATCTGGCCCAAGAACTTCATTAATCTCAGTGGTTACAATTAATGACCGAATTGCCGTAGTTAGTTTCCAATTTAACTGGAATCAAGTTTACGTCAACGTCTCAACCTAGAGGCTATTTTGGAACTTGAATGAAATCTGTTGAAACTGTTTATTATTGAAACACGAGACAGACAGGCAGAGAGAGAGAGAGAGAGAGAGAGAGAGATGAGGATTAAAAAAAATAGAACGTGAAACAAGTTGTTTGTCCGAATTGGAATAATCGCTGTCGAGTCGCATTCTAAACTGGAAGTGATTAAGTTTATGGGAAATGGGCGACTGCTGAAAGTGCCTAGCTGTATATATATATAACAACAGATCAAATAGCAAACACGATAAGTATAATGCACTGAACAACGTAAATCCATAAAATATTTATACTACTGCGTCCCCGGAGAATCAGATTATGACGGGTTGGACGGATCGAGCGAACGGGCAGAGGATTCGAGCAGAGCCTTCGTTCACCACCACCACCACCAACAACAACACTATAACAGAATACAGAAATTCAACAGGATCGATAGTTTTTTCAACAACTTGAGATGTGAGCGTATTGAGCTTATATTTCTCTCAATCCTCTCGAGCAATATCTCTCTATCTATTCCTTGGAAGTGTTAGGTTTGTGGGGATATTTCTAGTTTGTTTAATGTAAACGAAAAGTTGGAGTTGTATTGAAACAGGACGCTACTACTACCTATTCTACTACCATCATCATCATCATCGTCAACATCATCGCCCAGTCCAGTAATTGTTATTGAAATTGAACGTATTTAATTATGTAAACGTCCAACTATTAAAATGGAAATATTTTCAAGTTGCAATAAATGAACGCAATAAGCAATAAAGTTAAAATGGCGACATTTATATTAGTGCATTTTATATGAAAACGTCCCGGAATATATCCATTCAGTGAGATTACGTTGATGAAAATGTAGAGCCGTCGGAGCGCAACGTCTATTAATTAAATATGCAGTAAACATGAAATTCATCGTAAAGTGTCGTTTTCAAAGATTATATCCAGCATTGCCTGCGTATTCGCCCTCTTTACTCTCAGACGACAATCTGGGCATACTAACTAGTACCTATGTTGTATATAAGCAAGGTGTGCGCGATAGAGGTAAAGACATATCCTTCAGTCTTCAGTCCACATAAAGCGGAATCCTCAATGCCGTTTTGTCGGCAGTTTATGCTTGGAAATGCAAGACCCCCGACTGTTTTACATTTCAGTAAGCTCATATTTAATGGCAAAGTCTGTGAACTATATTCCCAAAGATCGGGACGCATATGCTTCCCCTCTATATACCAGATTTAGAGCAGCTTAGATTTTATGGAGCAAATGAAATTACATTCCCCTTTAAAATATGATGAGCTCTCCCGATAATGAAACCGACTCAATCTCAGGATATCGGTGTAGATATACATATACAATATAGGTATATAGGTACATATACATATAAATACAACGTATTTGTCTATCTTTGAAGCACACCCTCCAAAATACACACTACACCACTTTCTACCTTGTTTTACTACTTTACTAATGATGTTTATTTACAAAACAAATCATTTTCTATCCGATGATCCTCGATAAAAATAAAAAATAATCAAAAAATTTAAAATAAACGATTAGAATCGTTTAGATAAAATAAAATTGTACACAGATAGCTAACAATTCACTAGTTCAAACACGAAATTAAAAGTATTTTTATTGGTATTTTATATGTAGAAATCCCCGGAGTAAACATTGGATGATATTAAAGCGTTCAAACATATACCCATACAATATTCACACATATACCTATACGTAACATAGATATACACAACAATAACACCAACAACAGATACTACTATATGGTAGAAAAAAAAAGCAATCGCAATTTCCATCCGATCGGATCCAATATCCAATAAAAATAAAACTATGCGAAACGAAATAAATATTCCTTTTTGGTCCCAGTGACGTCCCCTGTAGAATTATAGCGGGTGTCCAGCGGCCAGTAGATCGCCAAACAATCTACTGCTGTCAATAAATGCGTATCACCCCGGCCTGATAATATTTCCCTCGAGTACTCGTTGACATATTGCAATTTCACAAGTTTACGCTTATATTGCAAACAGTCTATAACTATATACCTACTACAAACTTATTAAATTACTCAATAAACAACAAAAGAATTGAAAGATTTCATAATACTATTGTTTTGAAATTAATTTGATTCATAGAGAAACGAGAAACGGTTTTAGTTGTGCATTAAGAAAATTAAATATTGCAACAATAAGAGATACGACTACTTGCAAATCTATAAATTCAACTTTACGAAAATGTAAATTCTATCAAATAAAAGTGGCAGTAACTGTACTATTACTAGTATATCGTTGGTGGTAGGTATTGTGAAATATTTTCATTGAGTTTCTATAAAAATATCACCTATAAAAGTTTCCTTTCCAGCCACTTTATGGCCAATACTTGTACAGTTTCAAACAAAAATAAATCAGAATCAGCTGTATAAATTTACCAATATTTGTGATTTTTCTCTTCAACAATATTTCAACAACAATACTTTGGTTAGAATCGAATTAAAAGTCCAGATCGGGTACACGCTTGTCTGATCATAGTCTTAATTGTTGATGCTGGTGTGTTTGTTGTTGTTGTTGTTGTGTTGAAAAAGTACGACAATTCAACGATAAATAGTCGCCGAAGAGTCCCATAGAGCCAATGTTCTGAATCTAAACAACAACGGAAAAAAAACACGATGTAATCGTATGTTGGACTACATGTATGTGCCTAGGTATATCGTCGCGAAAAAATCACTTGGCGCTGGATTCTGTGTACCTCGTAAAGTAAACCAAGTGACACATGTAGAAGGTCGATGTAAAGATCAACTCCCACGGAAATTTTCACAGATCCATCCATGCCAATTATAATTATACTAATCAATTAGTTGAACAAGTCCGATTGATCTAACGCCACCCTTAAAGAATACCCCCATTAATGAACTACATCTATATTAGATCAAAGTTTAATTGTAGATGACCAACGAGTAGACGGACTAACCGACAGGCCTATAAGTCAACAATTATCAGATTCCCTTGAGCCTATGAGGCGCATTACTATAGTTAGACTTGTGATCCGATCTCATCCATGATGTCTTCTTAGGCAGGGTTGGATCCTGAATGTTCCAATCAGGACTAGATGGCTACAATTAAACCTTCTTTTATAGCTGATAGAATTCCAGTATTATGGCATTTCACATATGTACGTGTCTTTACAACATTTACTGCTGATCTATTCTTTATATATAACGTTGATGTAACTGAATCTTTAATAACAAATATAAACATTAATTAATTCAAGAAAATCCACAGGACCATGAGCATAATTAGTAAGCTGGCCGTAATTAGGCGTTATATTACATACTTTTAACAAAGTTTTAATTAATCTACTTTTCTGTAATGGCAACATCAAAAATTAAAACAACAAGCGAGAGGTTAATTAAGGATCTGATTTCATTTGAATTTTAAACATCACTAACTTCTTCAAAAACGCCCATTAAGAAATGTGCTGTTGGCTATTTTCGTTATCAGACAGAATCTCAACGCTAGGGTGATTTCTTCTCCTGCTCCTCCATCATAATTGTACAAAAACTAAAAATTTAACCCTTCAAGATTTATAATTTTCCAATTGTTTCCTCTCTATTATTTCGATTACAAAACGAAAATAATATGTGAAAATTGTCCCAAACACAACCAGCTCTATCTATTCCATTTCAACTTGTATAATAAAATAACCTCGAATGGTCTTACTAGAAGACATGAAATCAGACCAATATAGTACAAGTTACGTGCCAGAACTAAACTAAACTAAAAGTGTGGATCGGTTGATCTGTTGAGAGAGGAAGGAGGGGTGGCTGCCGGGAGATGAAACTGCAAGAGCATAAGGTATAATTTCCTAGAAACATAAAGAGAATACGCTGATGTCCGGCTCTCTCTGACCCCAGATATCCCATGGGAACCTTAAAGAAATTGCCGATGTATGACTCCCGATTTGTTACATCGTGAATGTTGTACGATCAAAAAGATACTCTCACATGGATATTCGGCATGATCTTTTATCAAAAGGAAAACGTTCCATTCGATTCACCATTCTAACGTTAATACCTACAGTAGTTGATTCACACTATACGGAAAATACTAAAAAAACTACCCTAATTAAAATTTAAATATTTCTATCGTTGATTAATTAAGAAGAAAGACGATTTAATTTAAGAAATAATCAAATTGGGTTTTTTTGTATTTTTGTTGTTCGTTTTTGGCAGGAAATGAGCATTTTATTTATGTGCCATTTTCGCTGTTATCTATAGCCTTCTAAATGTTGTCACATCGAAAAAGTATCATATTGTCAGTTGTTCAATAGTGAACAACTGGAATCTGGAATGTTATTCTACTGTCATGTGAATATTACTCGAGAGACTGTAACAAAAATATGGAGAGGGTTATCTCTCACGTGCCAACATAAAGCTGGAAGGATGTAAGACGTCAGGTGCTGAACATAACCTTAATGTGCTAGGAACTATTCTGGATGAATGATGGGCGACCAAGGCTCACACCCATTAGCACCAAAAACGACTCTATCCATTTTCACTTTAATATTCTCATCCCTAGTTAGGTATAAACCACCCGACGACAACTGTCTCTATTTGCTAATTGAATAATTGAGACTATTTGGTGGATTATTTTTTTTTTTAGAGTTTTAGATGACGTCATCATGTAAATCGGGATTATTGTTATTTGAAAATGCGAATTGTTTTGTAGCGTATAAAATTTTTGTAGATGGCAGCTGGCCCTCCCCCGTAATAATCTGTTAGACATAAGTCTATATAGAATGAATAAAGTGTTACATTTATGGGAAGCTGCATATGACAAAAGCAACAGCCCTTAGGGAGGGTGACGTCGTTTTAATATTCAGATTGGTTACACCTTTTATATGTATAGGAAATAATTTCGTGCTGTATTTACCCTGAAGCATGACCCCCTGTTTGTTTTTTACACTTGTCCCTTTGATGGAGGGAAGACCGAATTAATAGACACGTCAACGAAATTGAAATTGTATGTTTATCTTTAACACAAAATAATCAATCGTTTTAAATAATTTTTTATTATCGTTTTTTAAATTAATAATCATGTAATTTGAAGGTTTGACAACGTATAATTAAGGTGGATGATAGTTAGAGTATTTCGAGTTCGACCACAGTATAGAGAATTGACATGATATTCACATTTGCTGTTGACGATAATATAATTGAAAAAAATAATTATACGATTGTGATTTCACTATATAAATGAACACGATTATGCCATTATAATTTCAATAATATGTAAAACACAAGTCGGTATTGTAATTATTCAGGTGTACTACATTTGAAAAATTATTATTTGCCCATGAAGAAAATGATGAATTTTGAAAAGGTAAGGTGTAGTGGTTTGGCAGCGCCAGGTGATTTAGTATTGTGGGTGCAACTGGAATTGCCTATAGGGTTAGACGATCAGTCGCTTATCAATGTGGCAGCGTGACCACCAGGGCAGCACCTTCTTCCGCCTACGCGTCCATATTGTATGCAAATCATTGGAATATGCACGCGGAAACGCACTCAATTTAAATTATGCCTAATGTTGGAACGGTGTCTTACAAGGTAAAAGTGCACCGGACCGAAGTAACAACAAACAACCACCACTACACAAACATTACCACTACCATACAACTACCGCCAATACGATATAGCTAGGTATATTTGTAACTTTACATATCTGTAATTAGTATAAGCTTGCATGAGTTAATAGTAAAAGTTAAAAGATGGCGGCCGGAAGAACACCCCGCGGGGGGTGTAATATGTACACATATAATATGTATATGTGTGGGAGTATATATTCAGTGCGTCACACTGCCACTGCGGACCATAACTTAGATTATTATCAACTATTTTACAGAAACTATAGCCACGGTTCACATTTCTCAAAACGATAATTTCACCAGCTGTTGAATATGTTTAAGCTTAATATACACACTAGCACTATCTTTTTAATTGTTGACATGCAGTTAATAATTCCGTATTAATAAACAACAAGCCCGCAAGTAATTGTTTGTTTTGACAGTGAACAGATGCAAATAGATATCGAGAGAAAGATATACAATTATCCCTCTGGCTGACCAAACACCCGCCCTATCCATCATTTCAGAACGATAAAAGCTTAACATTATCGAAAGAAATAACAACCAAAAGTTATACGAATTCCGTTTTCAATTTAGTTGAATTCCACATCTAAGTGGTCTCTTTTTATCTCTTCATCCACCTTGTACAAGAGAAAAAAAAATTGTATAGGAAAGAATTGATCGGAGGGTTGTTGAAATTTTAAAATCCATACGCACACACATTGAAACCACCACTTTAATATTCCATTTCGCGGGTCTCTTTCGGCCTCCTGATATCTTCCCAACTTTAACGTTCATAGTATTCATAAATAAATGAAGCACACAGGAATAAACAGGGATGGTATAGGAGACAGTTGGATGATATATCATTGAAACTTGGCCATTTAGCTACATATCTACTAAACGTGTTTGAAAGTGTTTAAGTTGTGAATTGTGAAATCTTTGATCTTTAAAATTTATAAACATTATGAATGGAAGTGGAATTTTACTATTTTCCCATTTTATCATCGTCATTATTATCACTTAACCAATTTAATTAACAACAAAAGCATCTGGATCGCTTAAACATTTATAGAAACGCATACACGTTTATATTCCTAATCCGTTATGTAAGATTTTCAAAATTAATTAGATAATAATTAGCAAACGTCATCAATCAATTAATTGCTTTAATTGCTGCAATTTCTCCAAGTGAAAGTTTCAATTTATTATAAAAACTCATCAGTTTTAAACGTTCTATGAAGCAATCAGATTTAAACCATTTAACTTAATCACACACTACAAATGTCTACACTGTCATCATAAGCCTTGTGACTTATTCAGTCAATAAGAAATGATTGATTGTTGGTGGAACAGTTTTGAACACAGACTCATTACTTATTATAGCACGTTTCATAAGTCATATATATATATATATATATATATATATATATATATATATATATATATATATATATATATATATATATATATATAGAGGGTGAAGGGATTGGTTGTATGAACATCCTTAGATTCCTGCAGAAAGGTAGTGTGGTGGTGGTGTTGCCTATCCGCAACTCAAACTAATTAAAGTTGTACCGAGCATGGTGCATAACCGAGAGCGAAACGCAAAACATATAAATTACATTTAATTACAACAATTTTATAATTTGTACTTGGCAAGTCTTGATTAATTAACATCTAAGATAAACGACTGTTATAAATAATTAGACGCATACCAGAAAGATAAATAAATTGGGAAAAACGGAAAGGATGTTTTTAAGTATGTATATAGAAAAATTATACAATTTACGTATGTCCAATTTGAATCGTTCAATATCCTGTCCCTTTTATAAGGGTATAAACTCCCATAGGATAGTCGCACTCAGCGTTCCACTGTCCAAATCAGCATCGTCCCCGGAGTATATCTGCGAATCTTGAAAAATTCCGGGTGTTGGCTTTTACTTTGTGTGCTGTTGTGTGTGCGTCTCCCTTTTGCGATGACGACAGAAAAAATGGAATAAAATGTTTGTTTTGATTTGTTGTGTGTGCGTGTTTTTTTTAGTAAACCACCACCACCACCAGAAACTTTGACGGATGTGTTTTAAAGTGTCATCATAAGTTGGATAGCTGTCTTGGAGATGGTGTTTGGATCTTTTCAAATCTCTAGGGTGATATCAATAAGTCGGCCAGAAATGGATTTTTCATTCCATAGACAAATAGCCGTAGGGCCGTGAAGAAACGATCCACCTATATCTATAATATAGATAGTATGGACCTATATCCAGCCGGCTATATGTATAGTGTATGTGTGCAATGGTAAATTAGGAACGTTATGGAGGAAATGTAAGTTATGGTGGTTGTGTAGATGATGTCTGGGAGTTGGAGAACGGAATGTCGATGGCTTTTATGATCAAGGAGGGTAAAGGAGATGAATCTTTGATGTAACATATCAGTCATCATCGGTCGATATTTGTCTTTAAATAGCCAACGATTAGATTGAGAATGAAACAGAATAATAAAAAATTAAATACGTTATAGTACTCACGTATAGTATACATATACAGATTTTATGAGATGTACAGGATTACAAAGATTTGAAGGAAATGAGATTAAATAGGGTATAGAAATGAGTGGCTTCAACACAAGGGGAATTGCTGGACGTGATTCAGGAAAAGTACATCTCATACCCTAACTTTTAATGTGTCTCACACATGTTTCTAAAATAACGAGATGTTACGAATCCCTAGATACCTCAAATTGGACCAAAGTCTAATTCACAATAATAGGATCACCAATTTTGGTATTTGTTTGTCTAGGTTATAGTTTGAGGTAATAATATCAAGTTGATGATTCTAGGTCGCCAATGTCAATTCGTTTACTTATACCCTACTAGAAGGAAAAAGTGTGGTGTTGAGGTCGCTTAATAAATATGAATGAACAACTGTGAGATAGCAGTCATTGTGTACTTATACAGGGTCATTCACGTTGGACAAAAGTCGAGCGATTCTAAAAATATTTCAAAGATTTGTAGAGGGTCCCTACAGAACATTTAAGCAAAATTAGAGTCTTCAAGCTCATTGGGAAATTGGTCTAAAATACGTTGCTGCGACAATGTAGAAATTTTCACTCACCTGTTATACCCGTCAAACGACTAAAAATGAACAGAAGATCCTCTTAAAGAGTTTTTATTCGTTTTTCACCAATAGATTTTGAGGAAACACTGTTTTTTTTGTATTTTTATAAATGACGAAGTCTTTTACCTATTTTACTATTTTTAATCCGATAAAAGAAGATTGTTTATGCTGATTAAGTGTTTTCTTAACCGAAAATCCTTAACATCGGATAAATTAAAAACAATTTAGGAATACATGACTTTATTATTATTTTTATATTAAAGGAAATCAGAATAAGAGTAATAAGCACTGGATTAATATAAACAATTTTCCCTTTTGCAATTTTTGGAGGATACAAATGGGAAAAAATAGAAAAATTAATTTTACGATGGTCTACGCGCCATTTTTAATCGGTTTATGCGTGTAATTGGTTGGCGGCAATCACGACATTATTTTTTGACAAACTTCCCAATGAGCTACGAGGCTCTTTGGACCGCCCTACAATAATGAGAATCGCCATAAGAACTTTGCACCGGACGTGAATAACCCTGTATTATTATGTGATATTATCGTCAATATTATTTAATATGGGTAACCATTCGTAAGAGAATATGGTATCCGTGGTGCCAAAGACTTGATAACATCAGAATCACAGCTGGAGGTCCTTCCTTGAGGCCTCCCATCATCATCATCATCATCATTAGAATCATCGACAATTACAACAACAACAACAACAATACAAGCTGTTAACCCTGCCTTGTAGAAGTTGTCACCTTTTATATGTTTTGTGATGTGTAACTGGTAGGAATTCGACACCGCCGCAGTAGAGTATGATGGATCGGTGCGAAAAAATCGTCACATATGAAATAATAATAAATAACGTGTACAGTAAAAACGGATAACGAGCGCGGTGAATCTAAAAACACCTGTTGTTTGTGGCTGTAGTGAGTGCATGCCGCGCATCGCAATAGAGCTTGGCGGCTTGTTATGCCCAAAGTCACCTCTACAACCCTCTCAAACAAACGACTTTAATAGAACTAGATCGTACACATACAAAGAATTTGTAAACAGTCGTGTATCATGTCAATCAGACATCAAGAATTGTGGTGTATTTTTATTGATGCGATTACTATTGGAGGCGATCAAGAAAGAGTGCCGCATTTATGTATATAATACCAAAAGAACTATCCAACTGTATAGATGATGGGCAAGATTGTTGGTCAACACTATTCGTGTTGTTTTTGTTGACGAATACCTGAAACGCCTCGCCGGCAGCTTTTTCCGCAAAATAACCACAACAATAATGTTGGAAAGAAAAAGACGAGAAAAAAAAGATAAATAGTGAAAAATTATATAAATTCTAAATTATCCTGTAGACAACTCAAACAGCCGATTGATAAATAGATAATCTATCAACATTAAAATAAGATTTATTGATTTATATTCAAACAATTTAATTAACATCGAATCGTTATTATTCGGATAAGTAATGGGATAATTTTCAGCATTCCTAGTCTTTTACAATCTTAAAATTTAAAACATTTCAATTTATTGTAAATACCAACTAACAAAGCAGAAAACATGTATTGTTCCAATTTGATATATCTCTGCATTGTTCCCAAATAATTCCGTTAAAATAGTTGCTTTACGAAATTTTGTATGAAATAAGAACGACTAAAATCTAGCCAGTTTCACTTTAATTATGTCATAAGGGAATTAATTTCGTCTTCGACGCGTGCACATTAAACTAATCCTTTCAAACTAGATAATCCGTAGCGGAGCCTATTGAAAATTTGAATATAACCGGCTCCCCTATGAGGTGCTCTATCTATTAATTATTTTATTGAGTGCTTAGCTTTTCTCCCTTATAATATGAGGCAAATAGGGTGAATAGGTGGCATAATCCACCCCCATATTCATTTAAACGTGCTTTTTGTCTAGACCACTTGTCTATATGGATGTAAAGTTTAACAATATGGTGATCGGATTGTGCTTAAGCTGGTAATAGAGCAGCAGTGTCTCTACTAAAAACTATCCGTTTTTAACTAATTTATTTATGAAAATCTAATTGATCAATCTTGACTGGAATAAGTTAAATAAAGAGAAATTCTGAAAGGAATTAACATGAAATTGTTATTATAATGAATACATATGTATGTTAATTGAAATTTTACGCGTTTTAATATCAAGACTTTTATCGCACCCATTTGCATTATATGAGCTAATTGTCGACAAGTTCTAACATTTATTATCCACATGCACACACACAAACATGTAATCATTTATCAAAACCTGTCAGGAAATATTAATTTAAGTTTCGGTAGGGCGAACAAGTACAATAATATAGATTAATTCCAAATAGATTCTTTTTGGTTGAGCTTTTCTAAAGTTAAAGCTGAATACAGGATTATTCACGTTCGACGAAAAGTTCTTATACCAATTTCCCATTATATGGCGAGTGATTCGAAAATTATTTTGAGGATTTGTAGGGAAGTCTCCAGAGAACATTTTAGCGAAATTACGGCTTTGTAGCTCATTGGGAAGTTGGTCAAAAACGCTTAATTCCGACAATGTCGTTACTTTCGCCAACCAACTACACGCATAAATCAACTAAGAATGGCTCGTAGATCATGCTAAGATTGATTTTTTCTGTTTTTCTCATTTGTATCCTTCAAAAATTGAAACAAAACTGTGGTGGAGATCGATCGTTGAAAAAATGAATAAGTCTAGTGTGAGTAAATAACCTTCTTCGTTGCTTACCATTTTTAACTTGCTAGGGTAAGATTGTTTATGTTAATTCAATGTTTATTACTCTTATTCTGATTTCATTTAATGTAAGAATAAAAGTCACGTAGTCTTATTCGTCTCTAATGTATCAAATGTCAAGGAGTTTCTTTTAAGAAAACAAGCACATAATCAGCCTAAACAATCTTCCCCCATCAAGTTAAATATAATAAAAATAGGTAAAAGATAATGACATTCATAAGGATTTCCGAAAATCAGTATTTCTATTCGCAAGGATCTAGTGATGAAAAACGATTAAAAACTCTTTTAAGAGGATTTTTAGTCATTTTTAGTCGTTTGACGGGTATAACTGGTGGGTGAAAATCGCGATATTGTCTTTTGACCAATTTCCCAACGAGTTACAAGACTCTAATTTTGCTAGGGACTTTCTGCAAATCCTTGATATATTTTTCGAATCACTCGATAAATAATGGAAGTTGCCATGAGGACTTTTCGTCTAATGTGAATAACCCTGTAGTATAAGCAACTGGTGTGATTTGGGTCAGTGAAGTCTACGTATAAACCATAAAAAAATCTATAATCGCCGTTAGACAATCCTGTATCGTTTCCCTATAGTGTAGCATATGAAGGGAATTCCCTAGATATATGATGGGCTGACAGCGCACTTATCATCTCACCCCGTGAGTTTCCCTATAATGTGATGTTATAGCCCGTCAGAGCTCTCAATCATCCTTGGCAGTTTCTCTCAATCACCTCAATGTTTGAAAAGAAACACTCATATATGGGATAGATAGATAGATAGATAGATAGATAGTAATATCAAATTCACGTCGTAAACGATTTTCGGGTGAAAAGAAGAAAAACTAATATAACATAACAAATACATTAAACAAGGAAAAATATAAGGAGGGGGCGTGAAGTGGATTTTTACAACATTGTCAATGTATTTGTGTGTTTGTATGGATGGATAAAAGATTCTACAGGTGTAGGGATTGCTAAAATATCATATTGAGGGGAAACTTGACTACCAATATGTTATGTTTGAGGTTTTATGGGCTTTTCAGTCTTTTCATATCGATATTGAATAGAATTCGAGATTTATACACGTGAAACGTTATTTCTCCCAATTTCCTTGAAAATATATAATAAATATATTTAGAAGAAGAAAAAATAAGCCAAGGAAAATATGTTTGTATGTACCGATAGATCAATGATTGTTGGTACAAGAATCGCACACGACTGTTGTTGTTGTTGTTGTTGTTCTATGGTGTTGCTGTTATTATTTCCGAACACGGTCCTAATATAAAAACCCAGTACCTGCCATATTCCACCATATTCTGTTATAAACAGTACATGTATGGTATGAAAGACATGCGCGGCATATTGTTATCTTAGTTCATGGATGACAACTTTAACAATTATAATAGATTATTGTCGTTGGTAGTCTGTCCGTTCGGGGACTGAATATGACTAAAAATGGATATGTCGCCAATTACATTCCGTATTTATGTTAAAACTGTCCTCCTGTGCGGCTCTTCACGTACACAACACACCAACAATAATTAAATACCAACAAGATTTCGTTGTGAATGTATACTTTGTATTTTATTTTAATAGCCAACTTGAGGCTACCATACAGAATATTTTCTGTAAAAAAAAACACCACGATAAACAACCAAAGAAACGATAAATATACACCAATAATAGTTTAAAGTTCTTTTATTTTGCTTTACTACTCTTTCAAATTATACAAGAAACTACCACTATAATAAAATTCAACTTGACTCATCTGTACATCTATCTAACTGTCGTTGTCATCGTTTCCAAGTTGTTTTGTATGCAGAAATTAAATGTTTAATAGGAAATCTGTTTTGGGGCGTGAAATTAATAACGAATTTCCCAGGGACAAATTGGATGATTGATCGCCATAATAACGAGATGGACTAAATAAAATTTGATAATCGGCTTAAAGTGGTGTTAACGGAACACCTACAGTGTCTGTCTGTTTGTAGTAGTAGTCGTAGTAATATTAATAGTAGTAGTAGTAGTAGTAACAGGACTTTCCCCTCTAACAATTTCCAGTCATGATGATGAAATCCTGCTGTGAAATGCGCCACATTCCATATACACACAGATTTATATTTTATAAAGCTTGGATTAACAGATTGCTTACGACCCTTAAATTGATTGAAAAATTCATTTATTGTTGCAGATGGTTGGGTGAAAATTTAAATTAAAAACAAAAAAAAAATACATAGATAGATAGAACGGAATTGTTCTTTTAACACATAATTGAATTCTATTCAGGTATAAATTATGAAAACCTATCCCTTTATTGTTTTTAATAATAAGTGGCGTCTAGCTACCCGCAGACAAAAGTCGAATTACTGGTAAACACCAGGTATGTTCAGATTATTAATTGTCCTATTAAAGTCCAGTCCCACACATGCTATATACGATAAAATAGTAGCTTGATATAACGGCTCGTACACTGTTAAACAGTGTCATCGTTCTTTTATAAACAATTTTGTATTCTGAACGTTAACTCTAAAACATGGGGTGTCGAAAAACGACGACTGTTATGGAAATAACCCGCGATAAATTCCAATTTGAATATTGAACAGAGGGTTTAGATACATTGAACACGTGGGCATACGTACAACTCATAATTTTCATCCAATTTCTATATTGATATATATAACATCAGTTTTTCCATCATCAGAAATGCAGGTGGCCACCGGTTATTGGGCGATATTTGAAACGAATGGCCCTAATCACCTAAGAGGTAATCCCCGTCTGGTCTGAGTTATGATATGACCGTTTCGCCGGATAGAGTCGTAAATGCTGATTCAATAACCCACACATATACCTTATATATAGATAGATAGATAGATATATACGATATGTTGAGGGATTGAAGAAGCATAGACGAAAGATACAAACCATTTGTCAAGGACCAAACAGGAATCATAAAGTTATTATATAGATTGATCCTGGATTCGAAATCTTGCCGACTAAGACTTTATCATTATTTCGATTTCTACCATAGATATATAGGTACAGAGTCGGCCATAAAAAAGTGATCATTTCTTGTGCGGCTGTGTAAAACAGGCTTTGAAGGCAGTCGTCACAAAGCAGGTGAAAATTTGAGTAGAAAGATATTCAATGAGTAGATGAGAGTGGAGTGCCATTTTAAGTATTTACCTGAATAAATGTTTTCTACAAGTCGTTCTAACACTTCCTACCTACTCATCTTTTTACTTTGACGAAAGAAACAACCTGATATTCTCATTCAAGACTTGGTCTCTTTTTTGTCGCCAATTTATATACAGTGGCGATCAAAAAAAAGAGACCACCTCTTGTGTGGTTGTGTAAAACAGGATTATGAAGGTGGTTATCACAATGTAACAGAATTTTAATAAGTCAGAATTCGGGAGAAAGGTGAGGGGGTTACTGATACCATTTTGGGTATTTACCTGAATAGGAACTCTCGCTCAAGACTCGGTTTCTTTTTTTTTGATCTACAGTGTACATAAATATAGATAACGAAAATAAATTTTATCTATTTTATCTAAACATTGATGTTCTCGTAATGCTGGCTTTAATGTAATTATTCAACAACTCTTATCAGTTCGACAAGTTGTAGGAACAATTCCAGTATACAGCCTCTGTGTATTGTTGACAATAGTCAATTTTTGAATTGGAAGTAGTAGAAGCTGCACAACAAATCCGGTTTGTTATCAAAATAATCCATGAGCTTAACTATTCGCAATATGTGCTCTGGCAATGTGAGAGAGGGCACTAGCGATAAACAATAGCAATATGCCGGTACGCAGCAGTAGGAAATCCGGCCAACATCTCAACTCTCCTCCTCTCCTGAAGAGATTAAGTGCGAGTGCCTGCGGCTGATACAGATAACAGCGTACAGTAATCCGAATAACAACATTAAATACGACTCCAATTTGCCGCACTGTGGATCCGGAATTGTTGGTGTTCAACCGCAAGCCACCCATCTAAGTCTCCATCTCGTCGTACTCTTATCCTTGTTGTCATTGTGATTGTCCATCGATGTGACTATTAAATATTTTAGATTTGAATACAAAAAAAAACATTTATATGATTCTATCAAATTCCATAGAACCATATAAATAGAACGAATTTAAACGTAAATACTGATATGAAAGCTCGACTATTGACCGGCAACAACAGAAACCTATAACCTTTCAACTTTCTATATAAAGCGCTGCAATAAAAATCACCTTCGTGAATCAAAAACGATCTATCATGAGATATTATCGTAACGGCTATTACAAGTTTTGTTCAACGTATTGGTTCTAGATGCGACGTAAAGTCATAATAGAAAAAAGCAGTAATACATCATGCTGTAGCACGCTTCTATAAAGATGTGACCCCTAAAGTATGAGGGTGAGCAGTTTTTTGGCTACTTCACCACTATATTGATGATGTAAACTTCTTTTTTGTCTGTGTGAATTTATGATGAATTTATGTTATGTGTGGATTTACACATTTGAAAAGTGAAAGATCTTCCGACACCTTTTCTGGTGTCGGTTGTACCTGTGCCGCGAGTGTCCGTTTTATTGATGATAGGGCCGCGTGCAAGCCGTCTCTTTTACCATGATTAATCGGTGGTTGCGCCGTCCACCATATGAGCCACACAGATATGGCCTATCCATACTACCATTAATCAATTCGAAACCATCTGGTTGTTTTAATTTTTCTCATGTTGTATTCAATACAAAATTAAATCGAAAAAAACACATACAAAATAAAGTAAATAGAAATGAAAAGGTGTACAATTCCACCAGTTGGTGACAGTCCAGATTGAAATGTATGGCCGCCTAGGGCTCTGGGGTCCTTTGCACAGACAACTGATATTACTTGATGTATCACGGTCATTCTGTCAAGGGACGCGATGACCCTACTACAACACACTCTCAAATATAAAAAAAGGCACTAGTACATTGAACAACAAAAAAAAAACTAATGTAATAGTTTTATTACGGCTAAAAAATGCCGGGATCGCGTAAAAACTCCCCTTGAACTTCCGGCGATTTTGTTCCTAGCAAAAGGGGAAAAGTTGAGTCAAACAACGAGGACATCCCTGGGGGCATATCGGCGTCGTCGTCGTCGTCGTCTCCGACAACAACGAGAAATCCACACGAACACGTTGAATCTAAAGAGAATCTTTACTCGAGTACCTACTCAACTCGATTTAATATTTAAAATTCCTTAATAATTTTTATTATTTAAAAAAAAAAAAAATAATTACAAAACATTGTTAGAATTTGTACTAAATGGTTTAAACATGTTTTACATTCGATTTGCATTAATTCTCATTTCCTAATCGTCTCTTTTATGGTAGTCATAAAGTGTTTTCTTTTCAAACTATTGTTGTAATCACTGTGCGTATCGTTCGTCGTGTTAATGTAAAACAATTGCTCCCTATTGTAGTTATATATTTATGATACAACAATTAACAATTGTATATGTATGTGTTGGAATGGAGTTGAGGAAATAATGGTAGAATGAATAACGGTACAGCTTGATTGTGGGAAGAAAAGCATTAGTTGACATTACTATGAAACGAATTGATTAATTGCAATAGTAACAATGTAGTAAAAGCATTAATTATAGTAAAATAATTCTCGAATTTTTCCTCTTTCCTTCCATGTAGAAAATGTAGTTTTGATTTGTATAAATCAAGCGTGAATCGCCCTCGAATCATCTACAAGCTATGTGAACTTGAATACACCCCGTCCGGCATGCTAATGACAATTGGCTACCGTGAAAGGGTTGCACACTACATGCCGTAATGGTATTCACTAACCCTTTAGTAGTTGTCCCTTGTCGTTATTATTGACTGTTGTTCTCATATTAATCAAAATTATCAAAAAAATCGATGCAATTACAAGAATAACGAGCATATTTTTTTTCGCCTGTTGTTCATTTGGCAACAATCCAAGCTTGATTCATGACACATCGGCAATCACCATTAACCACCGTAATGGTTGATGGTAATAATAAGAAGAAGAACAAGGGATGCTTGATGATTACAGTGGTAAAGTATCGAAATAGCTCCATCTAACAAACAAGAAACATTTCCAAAGGTTTCATTTTCTATACACAAGTTGGCAATGTTGTAAATATGCCAAAGGAAACTTGATACGAACACATTAAAAGTAATTATAATGATAATTCAAGAATGAAAGACGGACGGTACGCGTAATTCAACCTATGATATAAAACTCAACACAGATCACAACATTTGATGATGGTTTAAAAACTTGTTTTTCTTAATGCGATATGAGAGCATTAAGAGACAATCTCTAGGCTATTTTATACTTAATTATGACAACACTGACTTACGGCATGACTTGAATAATCTTCTTTGACTTGCTGACAACACAGCGTTTTATCATACTCGAAAATCTGATACTTCAAAGAGCCGAAATTAATGTTGGAGACACAGACAAGCAAAACTTTGACACTATGCTGTAGATGAAAAATAAGAAAAAAACTCATACATCTTTGAAACTTTACAATAAAAAAAAAAGTTTATTTTTAAGAAAAGACGAGAAAAAAATCGAAATCATTACTCTCTTATATCATCCACACTAAATGATCATTTGTAAACACGCATTTCTTACCATGAGAAAGATTGCTGTAATTAGCATAAATAGTGGCGTCGTCCTGAGCATAATTGAGGTAAATATTAAGGCTAAAGCAATATTTATTGGCGTCTAACAACTAAGAATAATTAAATTGAATGAATAAGAGAATCGCCCTCCCTTAGATATGAACTCATCAGTTGATTAATATGAGAAGTAAACTTATCAATTATTCATTTGTGAAGCATAAGATTTACTGAAATAATTCGCAAAATTATCGTTTTACGTTTGAATATACTGCTCTTTATACAAAATGATTATCAAAGACGACAGAAGCTATGTTCATTTGCAAATGACTTCATCTCGGCAACATCCAAGCCCCAGTCAATTTCCGGCAATCTTCATATTAAAGTTGCCCCTTATTCACTCTCTCCTATATTATAGCAACAACAACAACAACAACAACAACACAGTACAATATGAACAGCGGCATAGTGTATAATTTTGATAGACGTCGAGGGCGCAATTTTGGGCGTAAAAAAGCTTGCGGGATCCTTCCGGCAAATTAAACGGCTATTGAACAACTTGATCTGCATAGAACGGTCAGTCTATATGCTAATCATAGCCCCTTCTACCAATACAATAAGGACATTGTTGGTATTTTTTAATTATAGAACCAGTCAAGTGTCTTTTCTGCTTTCGTTAAGAATTTCTAATTTTTCGTTTAATTAAATTGACTTTTAGATGTTGTATTTCAATTAATCAAGGTCTTGTCAGCACGTACATATGTACAAATGAACATTCGTCAATAGTCAGGATTGTTGAGGACATTTCTTTGAGTTGATTAGTAAAAACCAATAAATCTTTCCCATGTTTTTAGAAATATAAATGGAAACTTTCTAGAATTGGTATAATTACAGAACTGAGACTAATTTATAAGTGTTCTGTTAGCGTATAGCACTAATTCACATCCAAGTACCTATACATTTATGTAAATCTTGAAGAATATTCAAGATTTATACAAGTTAAGCCCATATTATCTTTAACTTATTATTCACGTTTATATGAAAATAGAGTACCTATAGGAGGAAAAAGAACAGTAAAGTTGGTCGGTAATTGGCGTCTAGCTTGCAGTCATGTCGTGAGATGGGCCGATGATACCTCTGTGTTGTAGTTTGTGCTATCGCCTGCCAACCGTCCAACGTCCAGAAACGTGTCCATCGTCATTCCCCGATCTCTCCACAATGTTTCACTTGAACAACAACAACAACAACAACAACATCCCTTTATATACCTCACTACCATACTATTATTCTATTCGCTCTTATAAGTTGATGCTTTTCCACCTCCTTTACTACTCCTTTATATTTCTTACCGTGAATATTAGAATCCCGAATGAGATTTATGGGCGGTGTCGTGCTATAAGCCATCGCAATCTTGGATAATGGGCCGCGCTCCTGCTGCTACAGTACTCTAACATGGCGAACGGGAATTAATTAATTGGCTCACAAAATAAAGACCATAAATTCGCGGAGCGTCACAAATTATGGCCGAGAGATAGGGAGTGTCGAGAAATAAAATAACCATATCTGAGACGGTCTTGCTTCTCTTGCTAGGTTCCCCGGTGACGGGGCAATTTACACAAGCTATACTCGTCGAGCAATTCTCCAGGACCGGACCCCACTACTTTACTTAAACATATACAAATTTGAATTGTCTATCAGAGGCTGCCGTGTTGTTGTTATTGTACGGATTAATCGTGTCCATCTTCGGCCAATGGGTGAATCATGTACTGAAAGCTTTGCCATATGCACTTACTAATGGTCGTCTGTACAATTCTCACTCAACTACGCACAAATCCTATTTACAAAAAGCTGCATTAAATGGTACGTCGCATCGTCAATATAATACGTTCAAGTGTAGTGAATCTTCAAAGTGAATTCAAACTGTTAAAACGTTGATATAAATTATACATATCCACATACGTACAAATAGAGAAACATGAATTTCTTGGCATTTGGTTAGATGAAATCCAGAAATCCATATGTTTTTGTATGTTTATCAAACATTCCAACATTTTAAACAAGTTACCTTGTTTGTGTTATGAATTCTATAACAGTCTATTTGTTGAGTTCATAAGATATAATCAGATTTTTGAATAAATACACAGAAACTACTTAGAGTTATTCATTTTCAACATCATGTAAACTATTATCGTGTAGTGATGTCGAAATTATTTCGATTTCAATAATATTTACTGATTGTTGGACGTATTCGACACCTACTTAAAATTCTACAATATTTAAAATACTACAAACACAAAAAAAAAAACACGAAGGAAAATTAAACATTAATTTAATCTTGCAAGCGTGAATTTATTCACTTTGTTGGCAATTTTCTAAGGCTTCCTTTTGTGTGTCAGTTAATGTTTCCCACGGATGAAGAAGAAGATCTATAAAATGCATTCAATTACACACGATTCTTGTTATATTGTAATATCGACAATGTTTTGTCTTTCAGTTATTTCCGGCTATTGTCGCCAAAATTAAAAAAAATAAAAATAATTATAAGACGGTAGAATTGGCGTACGTCGACCATGACATTATCACATGAAAAGTCTTTTAGTTTAGAATAGAGATAATATAAGTGTATGTCAGTACAACAAATAGGACTTTATAGAAATGGAAACGATGATATCCGGAAACATGGAAGTGCTTTATGGTTGGCACCGTAAACGGACATGTCCGGTTAGGATAAATGAGGACGTATTCTCTGAGAGAATGGGAATTTATCACCATACATCTGACACTATATTTGGTGCTTTATTAAGATTTATGTTCAAGTGTAGTCATGTTGGAGGTGGTGAGTATTGTACACCCCTCATCTATGTATACACCAATATTGTTGCCACCTGTATATACAACTTGATTGAGAATTGTGCATTTTTGCCGTTATAACATCTATAAATAATTCCACATTTAGAAACAGTAGTTGGTAGTTTATGACAGCAACCGTTTTGTTGTCGATGTCGTTACACTTGATACAGGAAAAGATGAGTCCAAGAGCACACGCTCTCGTTAGTTTTTATTATTCGCAGAAATTCATATAGAAGATAAAGAAAAACCGTCATTATAACATCTTTCTATAGTATAAAACTGGGAAATAATCATAAATCGAATAACTGTTTTTCCAAATAATAACAAAAGCTGCATTCTTATCGGTTTTTATTTTATAGAAATTACAAGCAACAATCTTACAATATGTTTAGATGAAAGGGCAGAAGTATAAATACGACGATTTTCGCCCTTTTTAATGGTACTGCGATCTGCCAGATGTACTCATCAGGATTACAATCAACGAACTGACCATGCAGCTGGTCGAATCACATAGGAATTGTTTAGACGTCAATTAGTTCAACTGATAATTTTCCAGGGGAGCTTTCTTATACACACACAGATCGATAAATGTAGGTAGGTAATCCAAGATCAACTTTCTTTATACGGTTTTGACATTGAACTGTGTAGGTGTGGCCTTGATCAAGGCTGCGCTTTCGTTTCAAATTCGCTTTTCTATTAAATAATAATTAAAATTATTATTTTTACGTATTTATTTATTTTTTAATAAACTATACAGTGTTTTGATTGAAGTGAAAATTAGCGGGCAGTCAATCGAAAAGAAACTATCAAATAACAAAGGATGTTCTAGCTATTGTTTCAAAAAATAAAAATTACAAGAAACAGGAAAAAAAAACGGTATAAATAATGAGGTTGCTCGGTTTAATTGATTGCCCAATTCAGAAAGTTTAATTTGGGCTTGTCATAAAATCCGTATTATTATTATTATTATTGTTGTTTGTAAGTTCGTTGTCTTGATTTTTAAACACTTCACTTATTTGTTTCTCTATTTTTATCTAGATTATAATAATAGATGAAAGTGTATTACAACAATATCATTGTTTTATCAACTGGGAATGATCAAGGAAAACGAACGAAAAAAATTCATAGCATATGTAGAAATATAGTAGGAGAGAGTGAATAGAAATTCTAATCAACATTGACTATCTTTATGGTATAAATAAAGATAGGGAATGAGCAACAAAGACTTTATCACTGCACAATTATGTTTCTTGTCAGATTATAACATGTGGTAGAAAGCCAATTAGTGATGAACTCAGTCGTATGGAACCAAATACAAACTCATTCACTTATAGAACATAAGCTCCTGCAACAAATTACTTATAACTTTACTATGGAAACTTGACATTAATCGAGCAACCACACAATTAATAACAAAACAAAGTAATTAAAATGATGAAATGTTAATTTCTATAAAGTCGGTGAGGAAAAAATCGAGCAAAATACAGAAATGAAAATCTAAATGTATCGGATGCAAGTAAAACTCCTATTAGATGGCCAGCGATATAAATAAATATTTCAAGGAGTTATAAGAGGGTGTCTAGAGATTAGTTTAACAAAATTAGAACCTTGTAGCTCATTTAGAAGTTTAAGTATTTAGAATGACTCGGAGATCGCATTTTTGGGGGGAAAACGAAAAAAAAATTGTTGGGAGGGTCTTCGAGTCATTCTTAGTCGTTTTGCGTGTTTAGCTCGTTATCTAAAACGTCAGACCAACTTCTAGGCACTCTCCTGTGAATCCTTGAAATATTTTTCGAATCGCTTCCAATTAGTAGGAGTTTCACATGAATCGTTACATTTAGATTTTTATTCCTGTATGTAGACAACAACATATTAATGTAATTCATATTCTCGATGATTTGTGGCATTTAAATTAGCTCGACTAAAAAATTAATGGTATTAAAGTTTCATATTTATGAATGTGGAAAAATTATAAAACTACCTTGGATCCATTCTTTTTTAATGTCCACAATTGCGCAACATTATTGAATAGAAATGAGTATAAATAAATAAAAATTGTATAAACAAATAAATCATGTTATTAATATTGATAATTGCGTTATAATATGATTATATACGATCTTCTCCTTGATTGTTGAGTTCGTGCAGGATATCAAGACACGATTACCATTCATTGTTGGTGAAGGCCGTACCCATTTTCCACAAATCAAAACTTCGATTTCAATAAAACGCTCATATACAAACCAATATGAATGATGTGTTCGTCTTTTTGAATACATAATAATATCGATTAAATTGATTTTCTATAATGTTATCATTTGAAAAATAATCAATAAAAATAGGTAAACAAACAACCTATAGGCTTGTCAAATATAGGTGGTATCTTTAAAATGATCAATTTTACCAAACCCATAATAATTATAATCCCTATTGTATGCGTTATGAAAATTAAAGCTATTGAAATAAATAAATAAAAAGAAAAAAATAAACACAACCGGATATCCACATCGTATTAACCGGAACTTGGTTATATTGTTTATTATAATGTAGAAGTTTTCATATTGATAGTATTTAACTGATTGCAATCCATAGAACAAGGCCGTTTTGTTAGAATGTTATAATATTATAATGATAGTTGGGTGCCGCTCGTATCGCTTTATTATCCTATTATAATAGTGTGATATGATAATTTGTTTAATAATAGTCTTTATTATTGTTGTTATTATTATATCTACATAAAACATAATAGTTTCGAATCAGTGGTTGGTAAAAGATTGACACGATTTGTTGTTTGTAAATGAGCAATATATTTTAATATCATAATGTTACACTTACATGCTTTTAAACAAAGTCGATACATATTTTTTTTTGCATTTATTCATTTGTTTATTTATTCATTCGGATACGGCTTGTATATTTTACTATCAATACAAACTGGACAGGTGTTAATTAAATTTAAATTTTTGAACATCTTCAGTATTGCTATCGAAGAATGTCAAAAATTATTAATGTTGACGAGGATTATTTGTCAAAAGATGTGGCATAGGTAAAAATTGGAGCAACTGCTAAATGATTATGAAAAGCAAACATGGGAAAATTCGGCTGAAATTTGATGCATTTCAAACATAAAAAAAAATAGATCAGACTTTATAAGATATACAAAATTGAATGAAATAAAGGCATTATAAGGATAATTCTTAATTGTAAGAATTTACACAAAATTTATACCCCTATAATTCAATAAGAGGTTGTGAAAGGTGGTTGATTAAACATCATTTCAAAGAGCTTTTAAAGGCCTTTAAGATGCATACAATTCTAATGTTTAAAAATAATATACGCAGTCAAAATTCACCCTTATAGTGTAAATATTTTAAATACAGAAAAATCCTCGGACAAGTAACTTTCAGGTAACTTTGGGGTAGAAAATCGCAAAACATCATAAATGGCATATAATCATCTAAAGCTTCAACCTCCAGCTAAAGATGAAACACGCTTTTAATTTTTTGTTAGCCCTAGTAAATCTTTGTCATCTAGTTTTGAACCACTAAAAAATATTCAACCGTTCCAAAGAAAAACTAATTTTGCAGGGGTAACTTCAACTCCCAATATCTCCCTTAAACTTGAGTATGGGCATGAATAACAAACATGCATCCCTTAGAATAGAAGGAATTACCTATATCTCAAAAATCATCAAAATCTTGTGGTTTACTTGTAAGGAAGGGCCAATCTCACAAGGAAACCGCCCGAGGTGTCCCCCTCCGATTCTCCTGAATTTTTGATATGTTGTAGAGCATCAAAAAATAGGAGATGCGTATTTTTTTTATCAACCCAAATTGATTATAAAGGGGTGAAAATCACCCCTAAAGTTTATCTCCGAAAACGGTTTTTTTTCAACTATCTTAAGTTCTAATTAATATTTTGAAATGCTAGTTTTGCATGGCAAAACTAGCAAGTATAGTTTAGTTTCTGGGGGGTGGCTACCCTAATTTTTTTTTCACAAAACCCTATTTTTTGAACTATTTTTCCAATATAATTTATGCAATAACGTTAACAAATTTTCATAAGAACTATTTTTGAGCTTAAAATAAGAAATTAAAATCGACCTGTTTCAGGGTTTTTGCAAATAAAAGCATTATCGGGGGTAAACAACCCCCAAGAAGCGGAATATTTTCCAACCGTTAAAATAAATATTTTAAATTATAAAATGCATAATTTATTTTTATTTGGGCTATTTTTTATATAAATTAAATTTCTAATTACAGGGGTAAAATCCACCCCTAATATTCACCCCCTAAAACGATTTTAATTTCTTATTTTAAGCTCAAAAATAGTTTTTATGAAAATTTATTAATGTTATTGCATAAATTATATTGAAAAAATAGTTCAAAAAATAGGGTTTTGTGAAAAAAAAATGGGGTAGCCACCCCCAGAAACTAAACTGTACTTGCTAGTTTTGCCATGCAAATAGAAGTATTTTCAAATTTGTTTCATTTCAAAATATTAATTAGAACTTAAGATAGTTGAAAAAAACCGTTTTCGGAGATAAACTTTAGGGGTGATTTTCACCCCTTTATAATCAATTTGGGCCGATAAAAAAATACGCATCTCCTATTTTTTGATGCTCTACAACATATTAAAAATTCAGGAGAATCGGAGGGGGACACCTCGGGCGGTTTCCTTGTCAGAGGACAAAAGAGGTAACCGAAAACATGGAAAAATATGAGTTGATAATAAAATTATAAACTAGGAAGAGGCATGAAATAATTTCCAACACAAAGGCGCTTTTCGTATCAAAACCGACCCTGATCTTTTGTATTATAAATTTTCGTCCATCATCTTCAAAATGGACGCAAAGCCATTAGTAAGTAATAATGGAATAGCAAAATTAAGAACAGACGCTTTGTGCAACTTTAAATTAAGGAAAGTAGCAACAATAACTACAATTCTAATGTAATATTATCCCTTTAATATTAAATTTTCCGATAAATCCATACGATAGATCTGTACAGTAGTGAACATATAAAGGCGACCACATTAAGGCATTGAGGACAGTCATGACAATGTAACAAAATTGTCACAAGTCAGACTTTGGAAAGAAAGATATTTAATTAGAAGACAGGGGTGGGGTTATTGTTGCTGTTGCCATTTTCGGTATTTATCTCAACACTTCCTACTCATGAGCCTTCTTACCATCACGAGAGAAACACCCTGACTCACACGAACCCAAAAACGGCTATACTAAATCTTTTTTGACCTTGCCCCCTCTCCCGCATCCTGCAGTCGGTGAGAACGCTTTTAACTGCCCAGTCTAAACTGTACAGATAAATCTAATCATTTTTCGATTGTATTTAGTGGTTTGGGTCGGACGATAAAACCGTACAGTTTTCGACCATACACACTAAACAAATTTAAAAGGAAAGTAGGTACTGTCCAGATTTATCAGTGTGTTGCTCTACAAATTTTGGTACTGAATTTTTACAGATGATCCCATGGATGGCTATTTTGATTATTTTAGCCTTACTTCCAAGTAGTTTACACTTACTGTAAGGATAATAGTCTCAAATAGACAATTTATTATTTAAATTGTCAAGATTTGGGTCTACTGTAGAGGTATGAAAACCAATTCTACTAAGACATTTTTTAAAAGTCTCTTGAGACAGATTTCGATTAAAATTTAGGCTTCAATACCGGTAATTGAGCCTTTTTTTTCAGATTCAAGACAGATTATCGAGTAACCAAATTTACTGTTGAATTTACTTTTAAATTTTGCGAATCTCCAGCTTAAATTAAAATAAAGACTCTTGGGGCGGCTTTCGATTAAATTTAGGCTTCAATATCGAATTTACTGTTGAATTTTGAGATTTCTCTACAACAGATATTAAATTGATCATAAATAGGGGAGACAGTTACAGTACTAGATATTAGAAAACTTTTGGATTTAATTTAAAATTCTACGAATCTCCAGTTTAAATCAAAATAACGACTCTTGGAACGGTTTTCGTTTAATTTTAGGCTTCAGTACTGGTAATTAAGCCTTTTTTTCAAATTCAAAACAGATTATCGAGTAACCAAATTTACTATTGAATTTTGATTTAATTTAAAATTTTGCAAATCTCCAGCTTAAATTAAGATAAAGACTCTTGGGGCGGCTTTCGATTAAATTTAGGCTTCAATATCGAAAAATTACATTTTCAAAATTGCAAGATAGATTATCGAGTAAAACCAAATTTACTGTTAAATTTTGAGATTTCTCTACAAAAGATATTAAATTGATCATAAATAGGGGAAACAGTTACAGTACTAGATATTAGAAAAATTTTTGATTTAATTTAAAATTTTGCAAATCTCCAATTTAAATTAAAATAAAGACTCTCTTGGGGCGGTTTTCGATTAAATTCAGGCTTCGGTACCGGTAACTGAGCTGTTTTTTCAGATTCAAAACAGATTATCGAGTAACCAAATTTACTGTTAAATTTTGATTTAATTTAAAATTCTGCGAATCTCCAGCTTAAATTAAAATAAAGTCTCTTGGGGCTGTTTTCGATGAAATTGAGACTTCAATATCGACAATTGAGCCACATTTTTCAAATTGCAAGACACATTATCGAATAATAAAACTTATAGATAAATGGTCAAGATTTCTGTGCAAAATATCTCGAATGCAGAATGGATCATTATCTAGGAAAGGGAGTAGGGTCGATTTAAAATCCTGCGGATGTCCGGCAATTAAACTAAAAGATCATCTTGAATAGAAAACGTTCACTAGAGTAAATTACGATATTTTTTTAATTTGATATTACGTTTACCTTTTCATCGATATTGGCTTACGAAAATTGTAAAAAATAGTGAACGTTTGATTGCTTTCACAAGATCTTTTCCCACAGATTATTGTATAATATATAACAAATTACATCTATATACATATAAATGTTAAAAATTAACTAAAAATACAAGTATAAAACAACTTATTTGATTATAATTAACGTTTTTCAGTTAAATTGTCCAATTACAAATACGAATGTATTCAATTCACTATTTAATTGAGAATACAATTGAACCGTCAATTAATTTAATCAATTGATTCATGTATTCTCATTTTGATTTTTTGTTTATTTTCCTGTTGCATTGACAAAAAAGTCTTGATATTTTCCATAAAAAAAAAATATCAACAATTGTTATAAATATTGAGATTTTTACAGATAATAATATTACACGTGTATATTTATATAAGATAACATATTGTATGTTGTATTAAGATCTCTAATCACAATCTCGTCTATAGAATTAACAACTATAGTAGACAATCTATATACCTATCTACCTACATATATACATAGACCAATATAATGTGTATAGTTAGTTATCCTGTTCTAATTAAATCGAACTGGAATAGGATGATGAAATTGGGTGGAGGGGAAACTAAACCATGGAATGAATCCTGTTGGCCGGTTTGTTGTTGTTGTTGTTGTTGTTTATATAAGTATAGAAGTGTGTATATGTGTCTCTTTGGAACATGATCAGGAATCGTTTTAGTGTGTAAATGGGGGTTATAGACTAAACACATCTATACATATAGGGTTGAGGGGTAGGTGTAAAATCTAATCAAAATCCGAACGTTGCTATGATGTTTTGACTGAGTGGACTGTTTACTCAATGCACAAACAGTCTGATTAAACCCTTTGTACATTAGTATGTAGAGATATAGTATGTATATAGCTATGTATAGAATTAAATCCATAATATACCACCATTAGTAAACATTATTGTAACTAGAAATGTTGTTAATTAACAACAATAATTCATCAAAATAGATTTATTATTAAACAGTAACTAAAGTATAGAACTCACTGTAAACTGATTAAGTGAAATTTTTTCTAATGAAATTGAATTGGACTTTTTTCTAGACGTATAAACATATATGTCCAATATACGAGCGATAGATGTGGAAGGAAAGAGTAAAAGCCGTAAAGGCTTTTATAGTATACCGTTAACGTTTTCCTAATAAATATTGAGTTATAGTATAGACAGTCGAGTTGTTGGTGTTGTTTTTTTCGTCAATTTTATTGGAAACCGAAGACGACTGCTTCATCAGAGATAAATTATTTTTGTCTCGCTACTAATTGAAAGATCGCGTCTTTTTTTTTAAATTAATTTAATTAAAATTGATTTGGAGCAGTTAATGATGGTTATGATCAAATTTGAAAATCCCCAAGGCTAATTTTAGAATTGTTTTAAAATACAAAAACCCGTCCCGACTGTTGTTTTGAGAGACATGCCAGTTCGACCCTCTTTTACTTTAAACAATCGTCATCAAATCCTTCCACTTATCCTGAAGAAATATGTTTATGTAGTGTTAATATATTCATACAAAACTGAAAGAGAGATTTCGTAGGTGGTTGGGTGGTGGTATTGTTGTTATTCGTGGGCATTGTCTTTTCTATCTCTTGTTGTCGTTGTTGTTGTTATTTTCTCATTGTCACTTCAGACCGGATCGTAGCTCTTCTGTTTCCCCCTTTAAAGAAATATGTTTTGTATTTTTAACACCACACTAAACGTAAACATTGTAAACTATGCGATAGACGAAGAGAAATATATTCAGTTATTGAATTGTGTCCCGTTTTTCCCTCAAAAAGAAACACATTCCAAATCTAGATGTTTTCTTGTTTCTTTTCTATTCACCCCCTCGCCCTGCCCCCTATCTAAAAGAAAAGAAAAAAAAGTCACCGAATTGAATCCTAAAAATAAATGTTTTCTTCGTCTTATTCGTCTTCTTCTTCGTCAACTTCTAAGGGATTTTTTGCGTTCAAACAACTCTCTAAACGATAATTTCTGACAAATGCCATGAAATTATTCGAAACGTCTCGTGTTGTCGTAGTGGAAAAATTGAAGGGGAGAAAGGTAGCTATAATACGAAAGAAAAGATGAGGATGAGGAGGAAAAAATAAACTGTTGTTCACCATTACCATAAGTTTATAAATAGAGATAAAAACTATATAGAATAGAAAAAAAGAAATCAACGATGAAAAGACAAAACACAATTCCCACAAAATTTAAATTGAATGCTGCATATTATATAGAATATTCAGGGCCGGCATTCTAAGGTGTCGTTAAAGATATATGCGGTACTCTAAAATTCCAACATCGCCACTTATCTCGGCAGCCATTAACGAAAACGAGAGTTAAACTTGAAATATAATGACGGGTAGTTTTTATTTTCACTCCTCAAACTAAAAAAAAAATACAACAAAACACCACAAGTCTAATAATTTCAAATTCTCCCTCTATCCTGTCTATCCACAATAATTCACAGACATTCTTGTCCATTTGTCCGATGCATTTTGTACAATTTCATTCAATCAATTAATTACTAAATTGAAATCTCTTTTTCTCTCAACAACTAGATGGAACATCAGGGTCCGTTCCATTATTCTTTAAATTTTAATTGGCCTGGAAAGGGTTGTTGGATCCGTTTCATTTCCAACGAAAATTCCGATTTCTCCACCATTGATTCTATCTCTTTTATACACACCAACGTCCTCCCTTATCGTTATTATTATTATCCTGTTTCGTTTTGTTTTAATTACAAATGATGGCTTGTTTATAGAAAGGGGTGGTGATGGTAGTAGAAATAGGGTGCGATTTTAGAACGATTCTGATTATTTCTTTAAAACTTGAATAAATTGTCGCTGTTGTCGTCATCAAAGGGTCCAGATTGTTATCTCGAAAAAGAGACAATCTTTTTTTTCTTAAATGAATAAAAAGATGGATATCTATGCGGCAATTGGTGGTGGATTCTATTATAAATCCTACTAATTATCAACTGTTGGAAATATTTTAAAAATTCAAAAATCTGTTTATTATTCAGTTTTATTCTTTCCATATAAATATAAATTAAATGGCATTTTTATTGCTATAGATGTATAGATAAGAGTTTTTTATTGCTTTTGTTATTAAAACATAAATTAAAAAGTGTTGCCAATTCCTCGTTTCGATTGAGGGCTGTCATTGTTTATTCGTGTCGCAATTGTCAATAAATGTAAAATGCATGAAACTTGGATTTTTATTTTTTTGAATAACAAATATTTGTCAAAAATTCAGAATTTTAGATTTTTTTTTTATAATGCGTTATTTTTGTTGTTTTTTATGTCCTATTTTTATCAATTATTATTTATAATTCTGATTTAACATTTCAAAATACGAAATAAATTGCTTGTGTTATGTATTTGATTTGCAATGTAGAAAGTTTTTCTACTAATATATCGAACTTTGTTCATTATTATTATCTATATTGCCATGTATGAATACATAACAAGAATTAAATGCAATAATTTACATGAAAGCGGTGACAAGCTTCTGCACTGTCATAGTTGAACATAAATAAATATGAAACATAATGGTCAAACAAACCATAAACAAAACATTCAATTACGTCCCGATTAAAATATACAGCAACCAACTAATAAGGTCGAATAATGAAGGATAATAAGATAATAAATTGTAACGGCCGTCATCAAATCCAATACCAACATCTATCTT
The DNA here is from genome assembly GCA_039776855.1 of Mylabris sibirica. Classification (NCBI taxonomy): domain Eukaryota; kingdom Metazoa; phylum Arthropoda; class Insecta; order Coleoptera; family Meloidae; genus Mylabris; species Mylabris sibirica. The sequence goes on from CM077839.1 coordinate 11,215,591, forward strand.
TCTCTACGTTAATTATATACTATTATTATTATTATTATGATTAATTTTCGAAAATCTGTCATTTACACCCAACATTAATGTTCGAAACTAAATTATTTAACATATACCGGATGATTCACGTAACACGGAAATTATTATAAGCAACTCCCATAATTTGGCGAGATATTCGAAAAATATTTCAAAGATTTGTAAGAGGGTAGCTGGAGATCATTTTATCAAAATTAGAACCTCGTAGCTCATTTGTAAGTTGGTCAAAAACACTGGTTTACGACGACGGCACGATTTTCGAAAACGAACTAAGCACGCGAAACGACTCAGAATGACTCGAAGATTAATTAATTAATTAATGAATTGTGGTTCGTTCCCAACTGTACTTCGGCCGTTAGGGCTTTTTGTACACTGTCTTCCCCAATAGTGCCGTCCTTTTAAATAAAGTCCAGGATACTGTTTAAGGGAGTTCTTTTTATTTATTCGCGAGAGATATATCCCGCCCAAATACCATGGTCTGAGATCCTTCAAGACCTCTCACAGTGGCATAAGATATGACGTGAAGTTTCATCTTCCTCTTCATAGATGGGTCTTTCACAATCCCAATATTATTGAGATGCTTCTTCAGTGCACAGTAAACAGTCCTGTGATCTGTCTTAATTGCCTCCAACTTAGTTCTAGGACAGTGATGGCGAACCTTTTGGAGAAGTGAGTGAAACTTTGTTCATGCTTTTTTTCAATAGTAGCTCGGTGCTTACTAATTCAACGGAGTCATTTGAATAGAGGGAAGAGAGGACCGTTTAAAACTGCTTTTTTGTAACCCCTTGTATGATATTAAAAATAAATTTATAAAAATCAACGATTTAGAAAGCCTGCGTGGGTCATAGGTTCGCCACCACTGTTCTAGGAGTTCTTTAGGTATTGTACGGTTTGCAAAATCCAGAAATGTCTTTGATGACTCGAGGATCCTCTCAACATTGATTTTTTCTGGAATATGTGGGAAGGTTTCGCATTTTATCTGGAATGCAATAGAGAAAAACGAGAGCCTCCGAGTCATTCTTGGTAGTTTTGTGTCTTTGGCTGTTTTTTAAAAAACATTTTTAAGCAACTTAATCTTTGAAATATTTTTCGAATCACTGGCCAAATAATGAGAGTTACCATTAGAACTTTTTGTCTTACGTAATAACTCACCCGGTATATTTAGTAGACTTAATTGTATTATTAAAAGCACACAAAACAGCAGCAACATAACAGGGTGGCCCCCTGTTGTGAAACGAGCCCCCTGGGGCCGTTCAGACAAATCGTACCCGCAACATTATAATACATGTTGACACTATTAAAATGATGGTGACAACATTATTTTTTTCTTCTTCTTCTTCTTCTTCAAACAATAAATCGAATTAAAATTGCGTAGGTCGCGGAAATAAGCCTACACATAGATACTATACATATATATACTTATGTACATTCATTTCTGTCATAATTTCAAAATTTACAACAAATATCAAAAGATAATCTCAAGTTACATATTTTAAAGGTGGAATTTATGAATAAATCAGATTGTAAAGGTATACCGCCGCCGATGATGATGATGATGATAGTGTCCTTGATGGACTAGAGACAATAAAAGCTTGTTGATAATTTTTATTAGATGAATAGAGCGACGAATTTCTATAATAAAAATAATAAATTTAAAAATTTCTCTGTTGCTATTTGTTGTCAAAAATTCCCATGTATGGTTTTCACCTTCACACGATATTAAAAAACACAATTTCCTGTTATATTGCGGCTTCTTTACGCAATTATGCTTCCCTATAAGAGTATCAATGAAACAGAAAGTGTAATTGTTCTATTGCATTTATATGGTTGTCGTATTAATTTTATATAGATTTTATCAATTTTTATTTATCCATAAATAATTCAATTTACAATCATCTAAATTAAGAAGAACTGGTTCTGTTGCCACAATATTTTTCTCTTTTATAATACTTTAAAATAAATTATCAATTAAATTGAAGAATGTGTTTGTTTAATTCTTGTGTCTTTGTCATTTCAATTTTTCATTAATATAATAGGTTTTCATCAGCCCTTCATGTTTGACTGTTGCATGCGTGTAACGACTCAATTTCTCACATCCACCAACACTATCGTTATTAAGACACTATGGTATAACTGCGGTAACCCGCAGCAATATAACTTATGACACTAACACCACCACCACCACCAACCATCATCCCTCAACCCTATCTGTACTGTTATTGCTATTACAAGGTAGTTGTTATTTAGTACGGTGCAATAACACACAAACACAAACACAAAATACATACACACATATGTATACACATAGACACCAGTCATTTTACCAGAAGCCTAATATTTATACGAGACGCACACGCTCTTATATAAACACAAGAGTCTCATTAACCGCATCCAAGAGGATTTATAACGAATACCACCCTAGTCGTACGATGTAAAAGAACAACAATACAACATTGAATTTATTAATAATATCGTTTAAAAAAGACAGTATTGAATGTTTATTGAGATAGAATTGTATAGATTGTGGTTATTATTAAACTCTACCACCAACCCTTATTGCTTTCCATAACTCGGTTGTGGCATTTTACAAAAGCTTTCCTCTACAACCCAGAATCGAGGGAAATTCGGCGAATTACATGATAAATTAACTAATCTCTCTCTCTCTCACTCTCCCAGCTTCGGCTTTCAATTTTAAACAATGCAGCTTAATGAAATCAAGTTCGGAACGGGTTGAATTGTAATAAATTTATATCGTACGTGTACCGGGTGCTGAATTGGATAAATGCTATAGGAGAGAAAACGAAATAAACAATAATGCTTACAGTATTAAAGAAAGGAAAGAAAAGGGTCTGTGTATATGGTTTAGTGAGAAATTCTATCTGTATACATAAACAACAAACAGGAATTAATAAAATGTTGGTGGATGAACGAGGAGGAATAGCCGCGGAAACTATTCAATAAGGGTGAAAAGCGAAATCGATTCGACAAACAAACGGCGGGGAGCCGCAACGATGCCCGTGCACACGTATACAAACATACATATAGAAACCCCATACGTCTATCGTTATCGTATTTAGGTATTGGTTGTGGCGGTGCTAGTGATGGTGGTGGTGGCGGCGATTTATCGTCTTTTTATCAGAAAACCGCCAAAAGTCATGATACAGCCATCTGTGTGCAAACTGACCAAACAACAACAGCGACTTTTTATATAGTTTTTTTAAAAGGTGCGATAAACAGTTTCCGCCAACGTTATCAAATTGGCAAATGATTTTCTGAATACATAGATTGAAATTTTTCTCGAATTTACCCAAGTTTTATATTCTTGTTATATCGGCAAATCAGTTGATTTTTATTCGTATTATATTGAACGAGACAACTACAACATTTCTTTATTGAAAGAAATCGAGTCGATTGCAGGAAAGATTCAGTGTTAAAACAGTGTCGAATGACGGCCGCCCCAGACGATCGTTCATCAACTACGTCCTTTCACAAGCTCAGGTATACGGCAATGGTCAGGTGTGCATGGCTGTCACCGATCCGGACAAGAATCCCACTATAGTTATTTATCAACCAATTTAAATCGGAAACAAGCTTCAATATACGTGCCGATTTTTCAAATGTTTAGCCAAAAAATGTCGCGGCGCCAGCCTTCGTGTGCGGCCCTACAGAAAAACCACTAACGGATAAACACCTCAGAAAATTCGATAGAAGTCTCCTAAAAAACTACAAACGCACTGCTTTCAATACGTTTACGATTTTTAAGTGAACAATTTCCCTCGTAATTAAGATTCAAGATGTAGTGTTATATAATGGCATTATCAAAGGGACAAAGTTTGAATCAAGTTTGGACAAGTTTACGTCTTCGTGGAGGTGTTGGTTTAAGGTAGCTTGCTTGACCACCACACAGACCGGAACTGGGAGGCTCAAGGGGACAAAGTGCTTTTCATTGAAGACAATTAGATACCCAACAAATACATCCCTAGGGCAATGTAATATTTGTTTTACTGTTGTTGTTGTTATTACTGTTTTTTTGCAATATTTGGACGATTTATTTATTTAGAAATGTTGAAGATGAAATTGTCCGATTTAGTGAATGAAAATTGTTCTCGTAGCCGGAAAATGTTTGTAATTAAACTCTGTTAGAAAGACTGAGTACGTGTTGGAACAACCGGCCGAAGCTTATAGATTCAAGCGATAATTAGATTCTACCACACCCTTGTCTTGAGTTATAAGGTAATAAGACGCCAGGACATGCCTAATTTATAGTTTACCCGTTCATCGGTACATTATAGAGGCCATGTTTTCGGACTCTAGCTTTAGATAAAAACCAATTTTTATTAAAAAACAAAACAAGAAACGTATACATATAGAAGGCAAAAACAAAACATCCACCTCTAAAAACAACCGTATAATTAAATTAGCCAAAAAAAAGCAGAGGGAAAATATTATCGTTGATAGATTCCTGAATTTTGATATAAGAAATCTTTGTTGTAAAACTGTGGGAATAAAATGTTGATTTATTGTTAAAGTTTTAAATATCTAATTAAAACGATGATATGCGCCATCCTCGATCAATGTCATATCAATGATAATAAATAAAAATGTTTTAGATGCTTACCTAAAGTTTTTACCAAAGTGGGGACCGATGGATTACATTACCATAAAAACAATACTGTCGCATGATTTAGAACCCTCGTCCACCAACCATTTCCAACAAATAACTCATCCATCCAAGGACAATCTACAGGGGAAAAAAGGTACAATGAATTAATAAAATAACACAGTAAATTATGCATTTATTTGGTTACGACTAATAATATTCGTGTTCCATTAATAATTAATTGTAAGTATATGAGGAGGTGCGTGTTTGTATAAGTGAGTGTGCACGTATGTATGTTTATAATCATGTAACTCTGTTGGAATGAAATAAGTCTTGGCAAGAGAATGTGCCATGTAATGCCGGCTGCCACTGTTGTGCGGCTATTGCCATTCAATTCATAACGAAAACCCATCGTCAAAATTACAGATGAAACGATGAGTGGGCAATTTTTTAATAAACCATATCATGCTCGTCAAATAGATCGATTTCAATTCTGCTACCGTAAAAGATTCCCAAATTAAACACCACACCACCTTTATGCTTGACGATATTTAAAATAATTCATTTTATTTACTTTAAAACATTGATAAATCCGAATAATGTTCTTTTTGATTCTGAAAATCAACTGTTGTATTTATTTTAAACAAGACTATAAGAAAACAAGAGGGGTGAAAGTTATGAGAGGGGCATGAGTGCTGAAATTAGAATATCTAAAGCGAATTCGCTTTGTTCCCTTAGAGCATTAAATGTAACCTTATTTATTAAACGAGCCAACTAAGCCGAAATTAGCATTAAATTTCCATTAATCAGCATGACATGAAGTTATCAGTAAATAAGCGAAGCCTCCCTATACCCCGGTAAGGAGGCGGCAGCAGTAGTAGCAGTATTCCAACCCCCATTGCTACGAAGAACATGATTTATTGTACACAAAAACGACCATTATGTACTGACAAATTCACCACCAACTGAGCTGGATTCTATGCCAAAAATACAATATTGGAATAAATTAGCAGAAATCAGTAGATATTCAACTCCCCTACACACTGAGTTTTTATCGTCTAGAATCAACTGTAAGTTTTTGCCAAGTTTCTTGAGCAATTGGTGTAGTAGATACATGTCAAAAGTGTCTTACCGTAACAACGTTTAATCGACATGCGTTAATGTCAGTGACTAGTCAGGTGTAATATATGAGAGGGCTCGTTGACAGGTACAGGTATCGGAAAGCGGACAAGATTTACAGCTGCTACAATAATTTTTTTATCGAAAAACTATTCTAAATACTCCAATTTCATCATATTTATCACGAATCTACCCTTTTAGTTGGAAGATTTAACTTTGCATTATGCAATTTTTATCATCAACATCTCATCTATAAGTTGGTATTGCTTCTTTTTTTTTGATAAGTTGTTGATTGTTAATAGCCATCTGATAATGTCCTGTTGTTTACACCCGGCATTATATGCGACCCATTATTATATTCGACATAGCTTATCTTAATCTATACAACAAACATCCGTTAAATTGTTGAGTAATAATGAGAGGGTTCATTTCATATTAAAGTGAATAGTAGCTGTTTTAATACACAGTACAACTTTGATGCAGGTTATAACGTTTTTTTTGTTGTTCAAGAAAAATCTAGTTAAAATTTCAAAGACCTGCCACATAACGAATTAATTGAATGTCCATCCGAAAGGCCCTCTTAATGGATACTGTTTCCGTTTTATACGTTTTTCAAGCATACAATCTTGATGCTGGCACGTAAATAAACATTCATTCACAAAATTACAGGACACAAATTCATTATTGTACGATCCTAATTCGATTTTAACGTGATATACCTGGAGGATACTTTATTGTTGTTGTTGTTGATTAATAAATTTCTAATTTGATGGAATATAATGGTAGAAATTCGGGATGTATAGTAGTTAGACTCTTTGCCAATATTGAGTCAATTTGCATAAATTCCCCCTCTAATGTACATCAGGTGGGTGAATGATTGAGGTATTGGGACATGATATGGGCATGTCCGCATAAACTGTCAACCCTAGATCTGTAGAGGAATTTGGAATATAACCAGATTCACTCTCTGCTAGTAGCCGCTCACCTCCTTCCAACATACACTAGATCTATACAACTGAAATTGTCTATGCAAATTAATGAATTAATTAAGCATTTTATTAAACAATATCCGATTGTTTGGCGCTTTTACATAATTGATTTTTTTTTAATAATTTCAATTTGATTTGATTTTGGCTCGATAATTATCATTAACGTTCTTGTCTTGGTGTGTTGTCATTTAATCATTGTACAACATTCCCCTCTGTTTACTGCCACCTCTTCGACCACCCGTTGCCTTCATTATGTGTTTTCCTCGTAAATCAGATGCAGACCGTTCCGGACCCGTATCCGTATCGGAAGCCGCTTGCTCCTCGGATTGACAATTTCTATTAGCCAGTACGGGACAAATTAGTGGATTATTAGTTCGGGTGATCAATGATACAGTGTTAATTCTGATCTGAGAGGGTATGTTAGAGGGTTGAGGAGGGACAAACTAAATACTATATAGAGATTCAATGTTGTTCCCTCTTGCTATCCCGCCAAACGTCCAACGACACGTTGCCTCGATCCAATTTGGAGCTCCAATAAAACTGCCAACGTAAAGCCCCGTCGATGTTGTTAAGTGACATGAATTATCCACCCCCAGCCCCCCTACAGATCGGTAGCTGTCCGATCGCTAGCTACGCGACATGAAAAATTTAAGACGAACAATAAACATTTGCTGTCCCTGTGTAATACCATCTTCTTTGCCATCTATTTCAGACACATACACACAGACAAATACACAATCAAAAGTGCCACTTTGTTCAACAATATTTGTTTGGAATTTTCTGTGACTTTCCCAGAAAATTGGCGATGCTAAAAATGAATAATTTTAAATTGTTGTTGTTATCTTTCGATCAGATGCATCAAGTCTGTTAAAAACTGATTTATAGACTATAAGTTTTATGACAGAATGACATGTACCATTATTTTTTTGTTGGGTCCGAACCACAACTCATTGTGACATAAACATAGTTTCGATTTATGGCGGGCGTTTAATTTAAACCAGTTTATGATCATTTAACTGTCCTTTGACTTGTGATGGTTAATAATACAGCATTACAGTAAAATAAAATCATAACGAAAGATAATTTCAGTTTTATGAACCTTTACTAAAAAGAAATAAGAGTCATTCTCAAATCATTGCATAGGTTTCCTCTCTTTTTTAATACCTTAATCAGTTTTTATTTGAATTTCTGTTGATTTAACTAGATGATAAATTGTTTTATTTTCAAAATTGTAAAGATGACGTCTTCAGCGAATGAAGGAAAAAAATTCTAAAAGATCGTTGTTGCGATGGATTTGGAAAAGTTGGCGGCATTTTAGGGTGACAGCTGCAGTGACGCGTCTCCTCCACAAGACAGACACACAAATCTTCCCGGCTCATTGTTTCCCATTTTAAAACAACACCGATTGTGACATATTTACGAGCCACGCCTGGACTCTTTCTCCAGGGCTCTACACTACACACACAACACACACAATTTTTGACATTCATTCTTTAAAAATACTCTCAATTAATTACAGACGTATTGTGTATACGTGTGTACTTGTGCGTATATAAACTGACTGAAAATAGATTTAACCCTAAAGTTAGACCTTACGCCTACAATTGACTTGTCTCTATTCGGAAATGTACTCTTCTGTTCGATTGCTACATTTTATAGTTGAATTTATTTTTATTTATTTGAATTCACATCACAATGAAGAGAGTTTAAAGTATAGCCTTTGGCTGGTGAACTCTTCTCCGACCTTCTGGAAAGACAACAAGTAGTGCACTCTGAAATGACACCTGCATTCGACATTGTTGTTATTGAACGACCTCGCCTATTGCACAGAGTCCTTTCGACCGTGAAATAACTTTCCTTTTTGATCCTGCAACACATTGATGTTGCTGTTTTGTTCACTTTTGCCTGTAATATTGACCAGTTACTTTTAGTTAACATTATTTGAACATCACATTTGATACTGAAATTTATCAAATATCAGTCTTAAATCTCAACATTCACGAGTTTTAATGATCATAGTGATGATGATGACAGAGACGGGCAAAGAGGAAGTAACAATGACAACAATTTATTGCATTTCGATTTCAATACACAACCACAAATAAATAAATTCCACACTATTCCTAATTAATTAAACAATCCAGTTTGGACTGTTCCCATTAAAATACTAACGCATTTCAATATAGCTCAACTAGATAGAAACGATATATTACACAATTCTTGTTTCTTGATAATAACTGATAAGCAAACGACAGATACAAACAGATCTAGATAACGGCTCTGTGTTGTTTATATCAAGATATCTGCGAAAATCCCAGGTGAGTGGCGCCTCTTTTTTTTGATTTACAAGTGACGTGATGCAGAGTATGTGTCGCCCCAATGAGATGCCCGCCTAAAGGGATACTATACGACAATGAGGATCACTCTTTGCAGATTTATTCGCTGCGGTGGTCCCACGGCTGCCAATCTTGAAACACAAAGTTGTTTTTTTCTCGTAACGGACATGGGAGAAATAGAGATGGACACTAGGGGGCTATCCTGGAAATGTCTGTATCAAATAAATTCTAGTCTTGATTTGATTTATTTTCCAATCTAATATAGAGAGATAAAAAGAAAAACAGGGAATGAAAAGAAGAAATAAATGTTTGTAGGAAAATCTGTTTAAAAATGGAAATTATAAAAATGAATCGACATGATTTGCGTGACTCCTGTTGGGCGGCAATGTGTACGGAATCCGCATATTAAACTACCATTGCGATGATATCAGAAACGTGTTGTTGGTTCATTACTGGTGTTGAAGCATGGTATAGAAAGTTATCATCATTCAATGGAATGTTCTACCGTGCGAAAATATGAATGACATATTTTTATTATTAGCATATTGGCACTCCTTCATATTGTTGACAATAATCTGACAACACCACCGTTTATGAATATCAATTAATATATTTTACTATACGGGGAATTGTACACAGATATACCGTATGTTTGTTTACATTTCTTGGGTAGGTCATTTGCGGTCAATTCACTACAATCGACAAGGTCATACCGTATATTTGTAAACGAAATTGAATAATGATAACAACAAATTCCTTAAAACGATTTATTATTGAATTATTGCGGTGATATATTCGTGCGAATTGTCTTAACAATTCCAAATGGTATTCATGTGACCTATACGTTAATATTTGATGAGATTAAGACGCAAACCGTGTTTCATCAGCGACTCACTATTCCATCGTTTACTCATCGCTCATCTTTAGCTTGTTTAGTTCGTTTACATATCGTGGATTAAAGTATGAGGGAAAAAGACGCGCAGCACCCCTTAGAATTCGAAATTGTCGTAAATTTTACATTAAACACTAAAATATCGAAGAAGTAGAAAACAAAACAAGTAAATAAACGACTATCACACAATTATCCATATAGACATTGTGTAAAATAGTTGATTATTGATAATGTTCTTCTGCATGCGACACAATGGTTGCACACGCACTTCTCCTGATCGACTTCAACGGTCATTCCCACGACACTTTCTGGAATCCTTATGGGATAACAACCATATACACATAGAGAGATGACATTTGAAGATGGAATTTGATAGGATACGTGACTCATGTACGGAAAAACAACAAGAAGAAAATGAATAGGCATTTGGATAGAAACTGAATTCAAAGAACCAACATGGATATGTTTATCTTTCAATATAGAGAGGATGTCTATAAAGACCTAATCTTGATCGAATATTGCATTACCTACAATTTATACCAATACTATTATTATTATTATTATTATTATTATTACAATACAAGGGTAGAAGTTTTTTTGCTTTATTCTCCTCTTTTCTATACGATGTGTAAACTGTGAAATAGAATTGAATTAAACTTGGAAAATATTGCCGATTCATCTTTGCATCCATCTACTGTGTCTCGATTTTTTCACCTTGAAAAATATGAATGAATCTTTAAATTACTTTAGTCCTTTTTTTTTTGTTCATATTCGATTATATTTTAGGTTCACCGGTAAAAAATATTAAAGCTGTTATGGTTTATTAGGGCTTTTATAACAGATCAACAATACCATTAACACGTAGACTTTTTAAAAGGAAATTAATAATGTTGGAAAAAATTTCATGGTTCTTTAATAAATTGCTAAAAATCTTCAAGTCTAAGATAGATCGAATAGTTCCGGCGACAAACAATTTCTGTTAAATATTCATAACGACATTCTTCTTTCAATAAAACAATTTGTTCTTCACGGTCATCCCGCTACAATAAATTTCCCATACGTGATTAAATGTGACCGAATGTTGGACAACTGACAAAAGTCGATTTTATTCTCTTAAAATACCAAAACTAAATAGAAATCACAATGATGTTCAATGGACTCATCTAATCTAAAATGTTTTATATAAACCGTAAGTCACAGTCATAATTCGTAATGGTGTAATTTATCGTTTTTATTGTTGTTTTATCTCGAACCACAATATAAAATTTTATTGTTTTTTGGCAGTGAAATAGACGGTGACGATGACATACACTAATATGTTGCTATTAATTTGTGTCTCTTCTGATACACCTTTCGTCCAGGTAAAAGTTTGGCATTGTAATCATAAATTAAAAAGATAAGGATGTGTGTTTTTCTTCTCGATTATTATTAATTAATAACCATCAAATCTTTCTTGGAATCAAAAATTTATTAATAATGTATCAAATTTCATTTACGACCACCCATTTGTTGTTTGAATTTTGTGAATCATAAAAAATTTTACACCGTTTGGTAATCAAACAATAAACATCTGTTATTCATATAAAATTAGATTACAAAGCGAAATATAATTAGAATTGTAGAACAATTAAACAATTCTAGCATACATAATTGGTGTATTAACAATTTGAAAAAGAGTCAATGATCAACATCATCATAGAGGTCGTAGACTTTAATTGTATCTAATTTTTGTTCTGCTCTCTCTTATTCGATAAAATACTAGGTAAATAAAATAAATAAATAAATAAATACCAATAAAGGAGAAAACCACCGATAGACTGAGCAATTAAAAATGTTTTTATAATTGAAATGAATTTAAAATAAGTCGTAATGAGCAATATCTATTCCTGTCGCAGACGATAATGTCGTGTATCAAAAGACCGGCAAACTTATTGGAAAACTGAATTATATTTTAACAAAGCAATCAAAAGAAATGACAGTAGTATATTTCTACCGATCATAACGAAAAAGTCACTTTTTTAATTATACTCAAGAGAGACGTACAGTTTTTCATTATAGACAAATCAAATTCATTCGATTAATGAAATTTTATTGTTATGATTTTAACGGTGATTAAAATTTCTAAGATACTATTTACAATCAGTCATTGTGGCTTTCTAGTTGCCCCTGGTAAGCTCAAGTTATGGATGGTATTGCAAGAAATGAGTTGGGAGTGCGTCCGCCAAAGCTACAAGGAGTTATAAATATTGGATCATCGTTGGTCCTGTCGCCTGCCACCCACGACGACTACGACGACGACGACGACATCGTCTTCAGCGATATACGCAAACATATCCAGACCAATTCTGTTTAGTTTGTCTGCTTTGCCTCTTTTTACTATCATAGTATTACGTATATAGAATGTGTGTAATGTGGACGGCGGCTTTTCGCATGAGCTTGGCTCGTCAATTCTGCAATCGCCCATCACCATCTCGACATGACCACCGTCAGAAACATGTGCGAAAAACCAAATGACGACCGTTTTGACTGACAAGCCAAGTTGTCGTAGATATGAAGAACAAAGATAGAATCGAACAATAAGAAACAGATAACAACTGAATTGTATAAGAACGTCGTATATGCAGCACGCAACGATTTTTTATACCTTAAAGGTTAGTTTTTCTTGAAAAAAAAAACATGAAAAAAGCAACCTATAATAACATGGATGAGTTTGAAAGAATCTATACAATACAAATAAATTTGTGTTTTTCTTCATCGTTACTGTAAATTAACAGAAATGGAAAGATTTTTATAAGAATTGGTGGTTTATATAATTTTAATAAATGGTGTGTATCCGGTGGTTTGGTAAAACTGGAAGACGCTTCAAGCCTGATTAACGATTCACTCATGTTGATTTCAAATTGTTTAACATAAATTTCTTGCTATTATTTCAACAAATGCTCAATCAATATAAAATCGATCAGAATCAGATTCTAACAACTTACATCATTCACAAATGCTAAACATTCCATAAATATAATAAAGAAGAAGATGCATGGTAATAAATAAATTTGTTAGCATCAGTTTCTTCAATTTCTATCTCATATCCAATGACTTTCACAACTACCATGAGAAGTCATAATTGTATTGCAATCATATTTGAATGTAGAAATTATTGTGGCAGTTAAATAGAAAGGTTAAAAACAATAAATAAAAAATTGAATGCAGAAAGTTTGCAATAAAACGATCACTTTTCTTCACACAAGGTCGATAACTGCATGTGGGAAATGATTGTAATTGTAACACAATTTTCAGTGAATGGCAAAATATAAGAAAATCATTTTTTTTGAAGTTTTATTTCTTTTGGCGCGTTTTTTGAAAAATTACGAAAGTGAAATTTTGCAATGACACGCAAGTGGCGCGCACAATGCAACTACACAGCTTAAGCCGGAAAATGTGATTCTTATGGAAACGGGAAGAAAGCAGACTTTTTAATTATTTCACATTTTTAGTCTAAGAAATGTAAGACTCACTATACAATCACCCTTTTTTACGTAGTACTTTTGTGAGTGCGATTGCGGTTGCAGTCATACCCGTACTCGCAAAAGCTAAGTTTCTGGACTTGTGGTACAAATAGCTAATTATTATTATTAATTATTAATATTAATTGAATGTAAAAATTGAAGCTTTGAAGATAGTCATAATTTCTCATAAAACAGCTTAACTATCATTTTAACAATTTTAACCAGGGCTTCGAGCCGGAACTGAACCGAAAACCGGTAAAAACTGGAAAAAGAGCTTTAAGCCGGAATGAAATCTGAAGCTGAACTGAAAACAAAACCTTTTTTTTCAGTCTAAGCATACCAGTTGACACGTTTTTTTTTCTCTTTTTTTACTTTTCATCGTCTTTTTCATCCCCGTTCCATAACTGCGTCAGCAATACTTCAAGACACGATCTTACAAGTAAACTACCCGAGGTCGAAACTCCGGATTTGGATAATTTTTGGTATACATATAGGTAGTTCATTCTATTCTAAGAGATGCGTATTTTTTCGTTCGTGCCCGAGTCGAAATTTTAGCCCTCTTGTGATCCCAAAATGGATATTTGGTCCTCTTTTGATCCTAAAACGAGTAAAATGGACCTCGTCTCAACCTAAACGTTATTTATGGTCCTCATTTCACCCTAAATGAAAAATTCGTAAATCTTATCTCGTCCTAAAAAGAATTCTATGCACGGTAGAAAGAAATTTCTAGTCGTCTTGTGGTGAAAGATTTTGGTTTGTATTCACAGTAAAGTAAGGTTTGTATTCACAATGTCCGGGGTTCGAATCTGAGAGATGTGCGTGCATACTGGGACTTTTTT